>OY787640.1:12708234-13919662 GCA_963678965.1 Cruciata laevipes
CTGAGCAGATGCACCAGATTTTCTTGCATAAGAAGGCTGGTTCAGAAAAGCAGTCTGATTAACAGGCTCAACAACCTGAGTAATAGTTTGATTCTGTTTCTTCCTTTCTATTTGCATCATCATAGAAAAGACCTTATCAACATGAGGAAAGGTATCCATAACAAGGATTTGATCCTTTATAGCTTCAAAACGATCATTCAATCCCATCATGAACTGGATCACTCTTGTTCTATTCTCCCTGTCAATACTTTTCTTAATAGATCCACAAGTACAACCACACATACACAATGGAACTGGAGATACATTTGAAAATTCATCCCATAGCTTCTTCATGTTTGTGTAATACATTGGCAAAGAAGTATTACCTTGCCTCATAGTGACAATGTCTGTTGTTAGCTGATTCTCCAGAGTTCCGCTCGTATCTCCAAAACGCTCATGAATCTGTTTCCAGATCTCTGCAGCGCTCCCAGTATACATGAATCCATCAGCTAACTCTCTAGGATCGAGTTTAAGATCCAAGAGGTCACCATCATATCCACGTCTGTCCACTGCTCGAAATCTTCAGCATCTTCATCTGGTTTTGGATACAGTCCTGAAACGAACCGCAACTTCTTCTTGCCTCCAAGTGTGAACCTCATCGCACGGCTCCATGAATGAAAGTTATGCTCCGTCAGTCGATCGGTCACCAGCTGGATGCCCGGAGAATCGTTTGGGTGCAAGTACAACATTTTCTGCCGATCAGCTGCAGTTCCTCGCTTCACTCCGTTCTCTCCGATCAAATTCTCGCCTCCGTGTACAGAGTTTTCTTCATTGTCGCCACCGCTTTCTGCCATAGCTGAGAAGTTTCAACTCCGCCTCGGTTGGTTGAATGAGGAAGATGAATAGCGAAACTGAGAGAATCACAAACGATCAGAGATGTTCGCGATTAGAAAACAGGTTACGGAGGTAACCCGCTCTGATACCATCATAAAACAGTAGAAATAAAGCTTCAGAGAAAGCTTGAAAATGGCAGAAAAACGGTTTTCATTGAGAGAACAAGTTGGATGATTACAGATTTCTACTCAATGAATCTAGCTAAAACTATGCTGGTTATCATGTATTTAAAGCATGATCCAGTAGCTAAAACTGTTACAGAAGCCAACTGATCCACTTGGATCAGTTGAGAGTTTTGGCGCCAAAAACCGTTAGCTGCGGTTAGCTCGTTGAATGGTCTGACTTCTTGTTAACCACTGCTTCTGAACCAGTTTTTCCATCATATATGAATGCTCTTATCTCTTTAGTTTCGTTTTCAAATGGTTGTAAAACGGGAAAAGCTCTTGTGTTGAGTTCCTGCATGCCTGTCCCTCCATCCTTCATTGATTTTCAAAGCAGCTAAAGAAAGTTACTTCATATGTTTTAATAATCATGATGAAAATAATTGCTAACTATTTGACAGAGCGGTCATTATTTGCCTACCAATTTCTGTTCTGGAAATTCTACGAACTCGTCCCTTGCTGTTTGATAGATACACACAGTGCCTATAAACCAGATTTTGACACTGTACTCCTCTATTTCACAGAGGTGCGGAAAATTGCTCGAGAAACTCATTCTGGACAAACATATCATCGTTCGAAAAATGCATCAGTCAAGTGGAGGTCAACCTCCTTCTATTCTCGTTAGTATTTTGGGGAGCTGCAGCAAGAAACCCATACTATTTTTTTTTTTTTTTTATAAACCACTATTGGTGGGAGGATTATATTGGCCTGGAAACCCATTCTACTTGCCCGGGAGCATTTGTTTGCAAATCCCTTGTGCACTGCGTTCTTGTAAAGAGTGTACCTTCGGATCTCTTTAATTTGTTAATTAGTAAATTTGTAGGTGTAATTGAAATGTACAAAAAAAAATTGGGTGTAATACTAATTAAATTTTAGTCCAAGAGATTTTGTTATTTATAATGTGACTCTAGCATGAATATAGGAGTATTACTTATGGAATTAGTTTCAAAAAAGTGTTATTTTGAAAATTACTTTCAAATATAAGGTTAGTTAGGCAAAAACAATACCCTTATAAGAGCAAAAAGGTAAATGTATCATTTACGAATTGGTCAAATACTTTAATGTTAGTTGAGTAAGTGAATATTTACCGAGTGACAAAAAAGAATTGATTTTAGTAGTATAATTATTACTGGGGAACGATTCATTCACGGTATAAGTACGGTGATTCCGCGTTTTTTTCATTAATCCACCATAAAATATATAGACCTGCAAATATGTCAATTCGCATTGCTATATTTTAAATTAGATTCATTTTCTTAAACAAATATGTATCAGAAACTCCGTAAAACTTGAATAAAAAAAAAAATCAACTACAACGACCTAATTTAGCATACCCTAGTATATTTTTATTCGTAAATTTATTCCCAAAGTAAAATAACAAAATTTAGTATAAAGCCGATAATTTCATGATACATTGTAGAAATCTTATGCTTGCAAAACATTTGACCCATGTTTGTAGGATCGAGATCCTACGCAGGATCGTTTTTGTAGCAGGATCGGGATTGGGATCGTAAAATCGTAAGATTCTAGCAAAAATATCAAATTTTATCGGAATCAATTCCTAGAGGTTTCTATAATGTAAATGTAGTGAAATAAACATTGAATTTTACAGATTGTGATATTTTATATTGTACAGTCGCTGAAAATGTGTAATAGTCTCATTAGTTTTGTAAACATAATATGTAATCAAAAGTAAAAGAGCACTAATTGCAAATGGCTCTAATGTAGTACGAAATGTAGCACTAATTACAAATGGCTCTAAGGTAGTACGAAATTTCTTTCAGCCTCTACGATACTCCCTTCGTTCGCTTATAATTGGCACCCTTGTAGATGGCACAAAAATTAAGGAATGAATGGGTATGTGGTGTAGAATGAAGGAGAGAGGGAAAAAGAGAAATGAGTGGTTGAGATTGATTGAAAACTTTCCAAAATGGAAAGTGCCAAAGTAAAATGAGCATACTAAAAAGGAAAGTGTGCCAATAATAGATGAACGGAGGGGAGTATTTCTGGGAGAAAAGAACCATCCAACTCTTTTGAATTAGTATATTTTTTCCTCATTTTAAAAATTGTCTATACTACTAGTCTTCTCTTGCGTAAAAAAAACCAGTCCTCTCATTTTCTTCTGAAAAGTACTAGTCTCTTGACTCTCTTCATCGTTCTACACATAACTCATTTAATATTAAAAATAGACTAATATATAAAGAATAATACAATTATGTGGTAAATTATTTTACTCTTGGTAACAATCTGAATTTTTATGCTTTTTGTCCCAATTGTATTATTCACAATTTGAAGCATATGTTCTCTGTAGTCATACTCAATATAGTCTTGTATCTGTCTTGTATTTACAGATACGTAAATCTACTTGATAAAATTTTCCTGCTACTATTAAATAAGTGAATTTTAGAAAAATATGTGGACGTTAACCAACACCTTTTCTAAAATTGTTTAGTGTGCTTCTACACTTTTTTGAAAACTTCTACATACTACTAATCTCTTCATTTATTTATTTTTGACGTGTGTACTAATCTCTTCATCTGTTCATCGTTCTACACATAATTCATCTGCCCCAATTACTATTATTAGTATTTTCGAACGAAATTAGAAGAGAAAGAAAAGAAAAGTAGTCCAAAGGTTCCAAATTAAACTACCACAACCACTTTGGTCGCTAGTGACGTACATACTTACGTGTCAGTCCCGTGAGCTTACCATTCGGTCCGGGCACATGCTCCGAAAACAGAGCCTGAGTTGTTGAAACTAATCCTCAAACTCAAACTCAAACTCAGACCTTGAAAGTTAAACAGTTTTAATGACTGTATAAAAACACGCATCTTTTCTCCTCCACAAACACCATTCACCGACATATATCGCTTCCAACTATGGAGCCTACGGGAACCATCGTATTCTCCACCGTGGGCAGAGCCCACTACGGCTTCGACATCTTCTCCGTCAAGCTTCCTGCGACCTTCGACGACCGCTGCCTCCACCATCGCCGCCTTACTGACGGCTTCTCCGTCAACTTCAACGGCCAGTTTATAGATGATGAGGATGAGAGTATCGTTTTCGTTTCGGAGAGGTACGGCTCGCCCCAGATCTTCCTGGCCCGACCCGAAATGCGTAAGGCTCAGCTCCTCCCTTCTCAATCGAGCTTGTTTCACGACCGCCCTGTCGTTAAAGGCCAGCGCCTCTACTACATCTCGGCTCACGAGGAGCCGGATAAGCCGTTCAAGAGCTGGTCTGCTCTGTATTCAACCCCGCTTCACGGGAGCAAGGTTCGCCGGCTGACTCCACCGGGCACCGCCGATTTCAGCCCAGCGATTTCCGAGAGCGGGAAGTTTGTCGCCGTGGCTTCTTACGGGTCACGGGTTTGGGATGGGGAGTTCCACGTACTAGGAACGGATGTCGTGGTTTTCCCCGAAGCCGACCCAAATGCCCGTGTTACAGTCTGCCAGAACGGAGGTTGGCCGACCTGGTCCGGTGACTCCACCGTATACTTCCACCGCCAAAGCGAGGATGGGTGGTGGAGCATCTTCAAGGTCGACCTTCCCGGTGAACTCTCGGATGCTCCGTATTTACCTGTTCGGATTACGCCGCCGGGCATTCACTGCCTGACTCCAGCAGCGATGCACAATGCGCGGAAAATCGCCGTGGCAACGCGCCGCCGCGACAAGGAGCACCGGCATATCGAGATATTTGACGTGGAATCCAAGAAATTCCACCCGGTGACTGAGTTGCTGAGTCCGGATTTCCACTGCTACAGCCCATTCATCTCTCCGGGATCATCATTCCTTGGATACCACCGGTTTCGGGGCGACTCGGCTCCGCATGGCGAGCTAACCATCCCGCACCTGGAACGAGTCAGCTCGCCATTCCAAGGACTGAGGATGCTTAGGATTAGTGGTTCGTTCCCGTCGTTCTCACCAGCGCGCGACCTCATCGCGGCTAATGACGACGACTTCATTACCAAGCCCGGGCTGTATATTATCCGATCAGACGGGTCGAGAAGATGGACATTGTTCCAAGGCCGGGTGGCGTTCGGCGCGTCGTGGAGCCCCACGGAAAACAATGTCATCTACACGTCAATCGGGCCAATATTTTCGTCTGCCGGGTCAACAGTACAGATTGCCAGGGTTTCATTTGATCCCGCTAATTTAACCGATGACGACGACCGCGAAAGTATCCCGGTGGAGATTAAAATGCTGACGGATGAAGGCACGGGGAATAACGCCTTCCCATGCTGCTCGCCGGACGGGAAATCGGTCGTCTTCCGGTCAGGCCGTTCGGGGAATAAAAACCTGTTTATAATTGACGCCGTCAATGGAGAATTCGAATCCAACGGCGGGAGTATCCGTCAATTAACAAACGGACCATGGATCGATACCATGCCGAGCTGGTCGCCGGACGGGAAGCTCATCGCCTTCTCATCAAGCATGGATCATCCATCCGACCCGGGCCATTTCAACCTCTACGTTATCAGGCCTGACGGGTCGGGTTTGCGGAGGATTTGTCCGCAAGGCCTGGAGGATCCGGGTGAGTCTCGTCAGGAGAAGCTAAACCACGTGTGTTGGAGCGGCGACGGTGAATGGCTCCTTTTCACGGCGAACCTGGCGGGGGTCACGGCGGAGCCAGTGTCGCTGCCGAACCAGTTTCAGCCGTACGGGGACTTGTTTGTGGTCAGGCTAGACGGGTCTGGATTGAGGAGGCTGACGTGGAACGGATACGAGAACGGGACGCCAACGTGGCACCCCGGAGACACCGACGTGGAGAGGTTGGATGTGGAGGATGGGAGGGGAAGTGGAGATAAGTTGACTGGAAACTTTGAGGAACCTCTGTGGCTGCGTTCTGACTTTTGATATGAAACGTGTTTTAATTTGGTTAACTTACTTGATCAATAAATTTCCATGGAAAACAAACTAGCTTGTTCAATAAGTGTACGCAATTCTACTTTTGTTGATTTCTGTGTTTAGTGGCTATCATTGCACCTCACCCTCCTCTTATAGCAAGTCCAAGAGATCTCTAGACTCCCCTACATAATAGAAGAGCAAACTTGATTTCTCTAAATTATTTTGTTCAGTTTTATCAACTCCAACAGCTCCCCTATTTTATATATTAATAAATATATATAACTAAATATAGTCATATGTGATCTCGTTACGTTCATCGTAAAACATACTTTTGTACTATATGGTTTTTTTATAATTTTTTGATATACACAATTTTAGTCTCCATGCATACTTGTGCAATTTGATGTAACTTATTAGACTTGTCCTCCATCCGTTCTGTATTAAATTGTACAAAATCTTTTAACATATACAACTTATTTGACTATATATGTTTTTTATTAGGTGTATAGTGTACTAGTAGCAACGAATAAAATTTTAATATTTAAATAATATATGTTAAGATGAATATAGTGATATTAATTTATCTTTTCAAATATATGAGCAAAGTTTAAAAATAAATAGTATCAAATAGTTTAGTCCGGAACATACAGTACTGCGTACCTGAAGGTAGCAGAAAGACCAATCAATAATGGTCTAATATCTAATATCTCAATGTTAGAAACGAATTTACTCATTTATACAAAATGCCTTGAACCATAACTGGCAGGCTGGGACTAGGGATGGCATTGGGCGAACTGGGCGTGGATAGTAGACTATCCATGCCCATCCCCATCTAAAATTTTACTATCCATCCCCGCCCATTTACCCATGACGGGTACAAATTTAATATCCATGCCCATCCAGCTGGATATCCATCTCATCTGGGTATCCGTGGATATCCATGCTCATGTTATACCCACATTCCCCATCCGACTTATTAATCCATATTTATAAAAAATTAACCTAAAATCTATTAATTATCATAAGAATTTAAATAAAAGCACTAATAATTCAAATATATTATATTAATAGAACAAAATAATTTATAATATGATAATCATTAACTTATAAAATTCTTTTATGTTTCAAAATAGACCAAACATGCTTAAAAAATGCCAAAATTAATAATATTATTAATATAAATACAAGTAATACTATTAATATTATATATAACGGATATTATACAAGTATTATACGGGCGGGTATGGGGCGGGTGGGGCGGGTGGGGCGGGCGGGTATGGGGCGGGTATAAAATCAATATCCATACCCACCCATTTACCCATGGCGGGTTTGAATCCAATATCCATACCCATGGCGGGTATAAAAAACTCATATCCATACCCGCCCCGTTGGACGGTTGGCGGGCGGGTATCCACCAAATACCCGTCGGGTGCCATCCCTAGCTGGGACGCCGTGTCTTAAAAGTGCGCCGTGACTTATTTGATGCTAGACCTCGATTCTTGCAATTATCAGTATATTATTCGTACATTTTTTCAACGCAAATTTGGTTGTGAATAATATCTTTCCAAATGCAGCCAAAAATTATTATTTAGTGTAATATGTGATTACTATACTACTCATATTTAATTTCATTTTCATATAAATAAAGCATGAAATAATTATGTATATTGACAGTATTCTATATTATATAATTTATTTTATATAATGTAATTGCATCTCAATTATAAATATATAATAACTTCACTTTCACATTTAGCGATTGAATTTCTCGAGAATTATCTAAATTGTTAAGTAATAAAATGTATACAATTAACCTAATCTAATTAAAATATTATTTTATGTAATTAATGAATATTCTAAATAATAAAAATAACATTTAAATATAATATGCCATAACACTATACAGTGAAACCTCTATAAATTAATAATGTTGGGACCATGATATTTTATTAATTTAGTGAAATATTATTATATCAATAAATTAATAATTTATTAATTTAAAGAGGTTTGACGGGTGACTTTTAAATTAGGAAATAACTTTCTAACCAGGATAAGGGAAACAAATAAAATCCTAATACAATAAGATTAACGTAACCAATACGGAACAGGATTAGGGAATAACTATAAATGTACATTGAATTTGTTTTAAAATCACATCAACAATGGCTCCTCCTAACCTAAAAGGTGTTCAAAACTCAACCATGACCAATCAATAACTATAATGAATGTTACGAGGTTCAAAGCATTGAAGAAATTGTGACGGGATACCATTCAAAATCAAGTTGATGATGAAGTTGAAGATGATTCAATAGCGTTGGAACCAATCACTCGGAAAGAAGCATTGCAAGTATCAACAACTCTTCATAACTTTTTGTTGCAATACGAGAAGACAGTGCCCGAACTCTTAAATGCAATGAGGAAATTTAAAAATGAACTCAATATAGATTTGAAGTTCAACAAAAAATAAGTTACTATAGCTTCATTTTTCACTAGACAATCTTAGAATTTTGAAGCATATATGGAATTTATTTATATTAATTATTAATTTATAGTTTTGTTGGGACCAATATATATACACTGGGGTTTCAAAAAAATTATTATCTTATTATTTAATCGAGTGAGGTCCAATTTAATACTGGCCCCGAGTTGGGACCGGACAAATTATTAATTTTACCGAGGTTATTAATTTATCGAGTATTAATTTATAGAGGTTTCACTGTACAAGATTGTTATTTATAACTAACACTTATATTTAATAAGTATTTAAAATGAGAAACTCTCGATTGTAAATAAAGTAGTTACATAATATTTTTTTTATACTTTTATGTAATGAGTTTGAGAAAGTCTCATATAAGGGCACCTTACAGTAAGGGCAGCCTAAAAGTAGACCATTTTCTACAAGATATGAGTTACTAAATAATTATTTTAATTATTTGAATTCTTTTTGTTTGAACTGATTTTTTATAATTGAGTTTGATCTTTTTTGCTTGATTTTTTTATTTGGTTTGATTTTTTATGTTTTAGACCTGATGTTTTTAATTTGATCTTTCAGATTTTGAGCAATATTTTTGCACTTTATTCCTTGACCATATATGTTTTATGACCCAAATAATTAAAATAATTGTGCATAGTCAACCCCAATCTTATAGAATGTGGTATGCCCTTACCCGTAAGGAGACCTTACAGGAGACCTTTTCAATGAGTTATTTTAATTTAATAATAAATGTAATTAAAAATGTGGGATGAAGACAACCTATCAAATTGGTCCCACGTTGATACTTTTCTATTTGTTGATTATCTAATCAAATAGTTACTTTTCTTTGCCACATTTGTTTGGTGTTTCCTGCTATACGTTTCCCTTTAAATATCTTGGTGTTCCCATTTTTAAAGGTAAAGCTCTTAATTCTCATTTTTTACCTCTGCTTGAATCCATTGATCTTAAACTGTTTAACTGGAAAAATAAATGGCTTTCAACTGGAGGTAAGATTATTCTGATTAACACTTGCATTTATGCCATGCCTCAACATATTTGGTCAGTCTGTGTTCCACCAAAACAAATCATAAAAAAAATTGAAAGAAAACTCAGTATTTTCTTCTGGGGTGAGATTGATCTTAAACCAAAGAAAACATGGAGAAAATGGAATGACCTCTGCCTTCCAATTTCTCAAAATGGTTTAGGTTTCAGATCAATCCATACCATCATTCAAACCTGCTCTGCTAAGCTTTGGTGGAAATTTCAAAATGCAAATGCCATGTGGACCCATTTTATGGCCTCTTTACCTGCCTCTTACCAAACCTCTGCTAATTGGAAAAGAATTTGTAAAATCAGCCACTGGGCTGAAGCTAATAGCAGAGTCATTATTGGTAGAGGAGAATGCAATTTCTGGTCTTCTTCTTGGTTGGATACTGGTCCTCTCAGTGATCAATATGATCCTGAGCTGATAAATATTCCCATAAACAGCTCAGTTGCATATTTTGTAAATAATAAACCCCAGTGTATGCAACAATTAGCTGGTCATCTTTCATCTGACACTCTCTCTATCTTACAGGATACTGAGCTTCTCACCCATAGAGAGGACAGATTGATTTGGAAGCCTGATTTAAAAGGCACTTTTACTTTCAAATCAGCTTATCAGATACTTCAACAATCAAGGGGTAATATCTCTTCCATTCACCACCTTTGGAATCCTAGACTTGAAAGGAAAATTTCTGTTTTCATGTGGAAATTGATTAACTCCTTTTTACATTTTGACAACATTTTGAAAAAAATGCATATCAGTCTCCCCTCAAAATGCTTTAACTGCTGTAATGAAGATTCCTTGGATCATTTTTACAATTCTTGTGAATTTTCACTAAAAGTCTGGAGTACTATGCATGCTTTTATGGGTATCTCTGATAGAACTTTCTCATCCATATGGGATAGGCTATCCTTCTACCTTACTTACAATGGGCTCAGTGCACTTCACAATATGATCATCAGGCTTTCACCTTTAGTCACTTGTTGGATATTGTGGAAAACTAGGAACAAATGGTATTTTGAAAATGTCCCAGCCAATTCATCTTTTGTGCTGAGGCAGATCAAAAATCTCATTTTTCTGATGTTCTCTGCCAAACCACTCTTTATATCTTCAAGTTTTGACACTTCTATTGCTGATCATAGTTTCCTCCCTTTATTAAAAAGGCCACCAAAGCCTAGGATTTTTAAAATTGCATGGCTGAAGCCCATTACTGGTTTTAAATATAATGTGGATGCAGCCTGGTCCTCTATATCTCTTAGTGCTGGAATTAGTATTCTTATTAGAGACAATAGAGGAGGATTTATAGCTGCTCATAGTTGTTTTATTTATGCTCAATCACCATTGGAAGCTGAGATTAAAGCAATACAGCTAGCTAATAAATATAGTAATGGGATTTCTGAGCCTATTATCATTGAATCTGATTGCCTTATTGCAATCTCATCTGTGCTCAATCCTATCACTGCACACTGGAAGCTTTTTCAACTATCTGACATGATTCATCAATCCATTTCTCACCTTTCAATTATGCATGTCCATAGGGAAGCTAACATGCCTGCTGATGCTATTGCTAAAATCTGCCTTGATTCCCAACATGATACTTCTTATTCCTTTAGTTCCCTACCTGACAGAGTCCAAGGTCTAATTAGACTTGATCAAATGGGAACACCTTCTTTGAGAATTTCCAGGATGGATGCTACTTAATCAAGTTATTTTGTTTTCTCAGGAAATGGAATATCAACACTGGAATGCTGGTTATCAGATGGACTGCTGGCTATCAGATGAATCCAACCAATGGACCACCCTCCTCATTGTTTCACCATAGAGGAGTCCTTTTGTGCTGCATCAACAATCAAAGCAGAGTGCTCTTTTTTCTGCCTTCAACATGAGAGAGTTGGCTGAGATTTAGTCTTCCATAGGCTGCCTTGAGTCTAAGTTGCCTAGCGCTTCGGATTCTCTAACAAGCAAGTGGATACAAGACTTACTCTCAACAGGTCTCTCACCATTTAGGCTAATTTTGTATAGAATGAGTATATATCTTGACTACATCATTCTTTTTGGAAGCTTGCTTAGCTTCGTGTGGAGTTTATAATTAACTCAACACAAATGGAAATCACTAGGATTTCTTTCAACTGCTATCTTTCGATGCGGTTCTTGTACCTGTATTTCTTGTTTGGTCATTTATAAAGGCATGGGGAAGCCAATATACATCCCTCCACCAATGGTGGTTTATCAAAAAAAAAAAAAAAAAAAAAACGTTTCTGTTTGATCATATAGCTTCTCTACTCTATAGGATTAGATGGATTTTTTTTTATTTTTTTTTTACCAAACTACTTTTTTTTTTTTTTTTTTTTTTGTCAAAAAAACCAAACTACTTCATTGAGGGTTTTGCTATGGTATTCTATTTTCTGTCATGAAATTCTTTTATTTGTATGTTACCAGGACTTCAACACGGGGTTTGGGGATTTTCTAGTGCTTCTTTTGGCCTTGTATTTTTCACTCCTTTTCAGAGTATCAAACTGCCTGTCTGCGAATTAATATTCAAATGTCCAGAATGTTGAAGTTTCTATTTGCTGTTTGGGAATTAGCTTAAGTACTCCACTCTCTAATTAGAAAGATCTATCTGATTCACGTGAAAGTTGATTTAATCTGGCCACTCTTTGATATGAATGAAGGCAGCAATCTAGTTTAAAATCGAGCAAATGGTCATTTATTTGTGTAATCTGATAACAGTTTGTGTTACATGACTTTTGTGATGCGGGAGGGTAATGTTAACCTTGACGGGGAACTTGGCCGGGAATGACTATATAATCCGAAAAATCGAAGAATTGTGATCAACTGATAAACCACATTATACATCACCAAAGATTATTTCATACAAGTGAACAAAGACAAGATTATCCAAACAAGTATCAGAAATCAGTTCAATTATTCAACCAGAAACATGAACTAGGCAATCTCTGAATCTCGTTCTTCGTTTTCAGCTCAAATCTTCAAGCCTGTTGTCCATGTACCTTGAACACTAGGGTTCTTAGTAACATGTCTAGTCCTCAACTTGATCACCTTTCTTCCTAGTGAATTCCGCAGCCTTGTTGAACACATTAGTACCTCCTCGGGAGTCATGTTTTTGACACAGACGACTCGCTCATTCTTGTTCAGGTAAAATCCTTTCAAGTACGGATGCTGGCCACGATTAAGCTCAGTTATCACCTCCAGATGGGGATTAACCTCTTTAAATGCTGACAAGTGAGATTCCATGAACTCTCTGATACCTCTGCTACTCCCGGCCCAATTACAGTAACTCACAACCAGCTTATTCATCTGCCAAACACCTCTTAATGCCATGTTCTGGATTTGGTAATGTCCAATTGTTCTGTTCAACATTCAAAGGGCCAATAAACAGGGTAAATAATAACAATACTGCAACACTTAAAAAGGGATGCAAGCAGCTATAGATTCTCTTACTCTGTTCTGAAGCTGTTGCTTTTGGTATACTTGTTTGAAAAAATATATTCCCCTTCCTCTGGTATACAGCCTAAGATAAATCCGGGAAAAAAGAGAACAAAATAAGACCAGCAACAAAAATGTCAAAAAGTAACGTTCCAGAAACAGTATTTGCAACAGCTGGATCTTCTTACTAAGCACAAAATGCCATGCTTCATAAAAATAGATAATTTTTGCTGAAAGAGGATGAACAGATAAGTATGTAAAACAAACTACAATAAGAAACCACAAAGGAAAACCATTGACATCCCAGAGTTTTCCATTTTCCGTGTATTAACTTTATTCTGGACTCAGAAATGACAAAGATTTAACCCATTATATTTAGATGGTAAAAATGAAATGGCTGCAGCATAGCCAAAAGTTAATGCTGTTCTCTATACATCCATAAGGCTAAGTTCCAATTAAAAGCAAAGAGTGGCCCTAGATGCAAATCAGTTTCAGAATACAAGTTCTTGTGGACTCTATGATTGCAGGCTCTACAGTCTACAATAGCAGGATACACACATCTACACACAATTTTCATTAGAACACTTGTTTTGTTTTATTTGGTTCAAGTTAGACTCATGTCAGCTCCAGAAGCAGAGAACAATCAATTCCAGAACATAATCCTACAATAGTTCCAATGTCATTCACAGAAACTAAAACAGCTGCATAAGGATTCCAAAATTCATACATTCAAGTCTACACTTAAATCGGAGAGAACTTCAAGCATAAATAATTCCATTAATCTATCACCTAGACTGCCACAAATTAATCTATCAAGGAAGCAAGAAGAAACCAAAATTGATATCTTAGTTCGAGACCCAGCCTTTGAAGATGAATAAGCTGATAATTGACAACCATTATTGAAACATTACATACAATTTAGAATTCCCATCCGCAAATTCAAGTGCTCGGGATTATAAAACAACAAACAACAAAACAACAATGAAATTCAAAATCAATGGGGATACGAAGGGGACAAACAAACGTACCCTTGTGGAAGGAAGAGAACTGAGCTCTGCGATGGCAATTTCACAACTCCTGATCTGCTTTCAGCAAAAAACAAAAAGGTCAGGAGAAGAGATTCGAAGCAAGAAAGGGAAAAATACAAGAACATAGAAGACGTGCCTGTTTGAGAAGATCTTGTTGGGTGGCGGAGGTTGAGGGTTTTGGTGCAGAAGGAGGTTCTGCCATACACGAGGTTTTTCTTGTGCGATTCCTTATCGATGCTCTTGGGAAAATGACAACTTACACGGGCTACAGTGATAGCCTTCAAGTCATAAATTTAATAAAGAAACTGATAGTCTCTCTAGAGCAGGTGGGTTGATAGGTGGGAAGTCCTAGGAGCTACCCGGGGTCGATCCTTCACATCTGTTATTTCAATTTTAATTCTTTTTGTTTGTATTGAACGTGTTTAAAGAAAAAATGCAAATATAACCTTTGACCGGCATTGAATTCAAAAGGTTATAAGTTATAACCATGAGACAAAGACCGGCATTGACTTCAAATTTCTGGCAGCTTAATTACCTAAAACAAAGACAGATATACCCTCATCTTTTTGGCACCCTACACCATCATCAATTCACCTGAATTCAAGCTCTTTCACTGGAACTGTCTTTTTTATAAATGCTCCCTCCGTCCCAAAGACATGTATCAAATTTTCCTTTTGGTCCGTCCCAAAGAGATTTATCCATTTCCTTTTTTGGCAAAAAATTATAATATAAACTATTAACATTCTCTCACATATATCACCAACCCTACCACCCACATCAACGCCACATCAGTTTTTTTAAAAAGCGTGCCAAAAGTAATTGGATAAACCATAGTGAGACGGAGGGAGTACATCAGAAAATCTTAAACCACCAGTCATCAAAATTAACACCAAACAAAACCAAATCAAATTACAAAAATCAAACATCACAAAAATCATACACAGACGGCAGTAAAATACACAAAAGTCTATGAGATTTTCTCCAGATCCATCCCTCTGCAAATATCACCATATTTAAACCATGAACAAAGTTTCAAAACACGAATCTCGTAATACTTCTATGAATCTAATGATCAAATTCCACCAATCATCACCACCGTACAAATACAATCACTCAATGACACTGAATGTTACTTTGGGGCATTTTGTAAATGAAGCCAACCTGCAATAAATCAAGAAAGTTCAAGATATTAAGGTTTGATCTGGGCAGGACTTTGCACTTGAAATCACCTCCCTGTAGCTTGTAGGAATCCTATGCCATATCCTTGTTCATTGTTCTCTGTAAGATCAAAGAATTTTTCAATACATGGATATGAAGGATCTAGAAAAAGGTACTTTGATTTTTTACCTTTTTGATCATATAATAAACTGATTACCTCTACAAGGAGAGCTTTGGCACCAGCATACTTATTGTCCCATCTGAAAACATTACCAGGATCATTCGCTCCCCACAACAACATCGCCACCGCCACGAAACTTCCATCACCACCACCCCCTCTAATTCAACCCCTTCCCTTCACCACCACCACCGAAACACCCAACAACCTCCACTACCACCCCAAAATCACCCTAAAACCTCCACACGTTTCCGTTTTAATCACGATCTGGTAAATAATTGAATTGGTGAGGCATGGTGGTATGGCAGTGGCTATGAACTCGTGAATCCGGTGGCTATGAATTCATGGTGAGGTGATTATCGGCACAATCGAATGGGTGTTGTGTGGTGGTTGTGCTGTAGTGGTTTTCGATGCTCTGTTGTAGTGGCACAGTGTCACCAAATTGATGCACTTCTTTATAGAGGTGAAAGGCGAAGCGGTGGTACGATTAAGATATAATTTTTAATTTTAATTAAACCTAGGGCATGGAGGTCTTTTCAAATTTTCACAAGCTTCACCAACCATAAAATCACCGGAATTCTAGTATAAGGTTATAATTGCATTTTTATAAAACCGAGGGTTATATAAGTACAAAACCAAGAACTCGGAGTTATATAAGCACTTTTCTCATCAATAAATTTAGGCCAAGCTAGATGCAGCCTGCATTTACGTATACTTGACCAAAATATCCTTCATTAGTTCTTTGGATCAATTACAAACTCGCCACTTCAATTCTTAGAAATTACACAACTATGGGATTGCTTGCAATTTTTTATTGAGGAAGACTGCAGAGTTTAATTATGATTATTCCACTTCTTCATCAGATTTCATCTCAGCGTTCATCCAATTTTCTCCAGAAATTTAATTAACTTAAATTACCTTTAAAAAATCTTAAGCTGTTGTGGTCATCTAATTCATCAACGGGAGGGCGAGCACAGAATTCGCGTGAATCTCATTAGATCGGCGGCACCGCCGCCATTGGCGCTAGCGGAGTCACGACCATCGAACAAAGGTTAAGACAACGGTGATTGAGAGCATGATTAAAGAACCTACGGACATCACCGAAGAAACATTCACGGCCGGAATGTTCAGCCCAGAGTACCATGTTCCAGGCACGTTTATCACTTCCATTCTGTGTGTTGATGAATACGTTTCACTATTCTGACAATTTTAGTTTCAGATGATTATGAATCAGAGGGGCCTACATCATCTAGTGACGACATCGAAGAGGAAGAAGACGGCGCCAGTAAGAAGCTGACAAGAGTTTCTTCACAGAACTGTTTTCTATGATAGCAGCTCTGGAAGAAAAGATTCAAGTTCTTGTGGTTTGAAAATATTAATTATTGCTTTGCCTTTATTTTCAAGTTATGAAGAGTATGAAACTCATGTCATAATCTTCTTCCTCTTGTTCTTAAGAAAGGAATGTTCTCGAAAGATAATTATTTTTTTGTGGGCTAATTGCAAATTGTGTGAGATTTTTTGAGTGCTCAAAGTGAGGTGTTTTACTTGACATAAAGTGTTTTGTGAATTCTGATGTTTATTTAGCATTTTGAATGATATTGAAGGGGAAGAAACAACTTGTTGTATATTTTGGAATTTCAAAGTGAATCTTCTTGTTATGTTGAAATAAAAGAGGATAAGATATGTTGGTGATGATCGATTTTAAGGCATTAGTTGAGTTTGTGAATTGCGATTAAAGGTGATAAAGTGAAGCATAGTATTTTGTAGAGTGTACTAAACTCCTAGTATTTTGTTAAGTCTAGTTCAACTCCCCCTTTTACCCAACAAAAAAAGCTGATAAGATTCCTTTTCCTATGTGTAGTCAACTGTTCTATTCGCAAATAGTATATTATTTATTGTAAGTTGTGTAAGGACTAAGGCTGCGTTTGGCTGGACTTATTTGCCGCTTTACTTTTAAGCGCAGCCCATTTTCCTGTTTGGTAAGATGGAAAAAGACCGCTTTTAAAATAAGCATAAGCTGTTTTGGAGAGAAAAGCGGAAGCTGGGTAGACCAGCTTTTAGAAGAAGCACGCGTTCTTTTTCCTTATTTTCGTTTTCATTCTTTCCGTAAAAACCCCTTTTACGATAAACCATCATCTTCTTCTTCTTCTTCTTCTTCTTTTTCTTCTTTTGCTCGCATGTCATCACTGTGAATCTCTGATCATCTTTCCCGGAGCGGTAATTTATTTTCCTCTGCTTTCCCCTAATTGGTACCCCATCTACACCTGATTTTCGGAAGGGGATAAGAGTAGGGAGTAATTCCTCTGATTTGGGGAACTAGATGATCGATTAATGATGTGCTTATTGATCATTGGCCGGAGGTTCATCGTTGTCCAGCCACGAAATCATGTTATTGAGGTCCAACTGTCCAAATGTTTGATCTTTTCATGCCACTGTTATAGTTTTTTTTTTTTTTTTTTGCAGAAAATAACTCATGGAATGAATTTGCAGCCTGCTATGAGGAAATCAATTGAGGAGTGCTTGGTTTCTGACCCCTCTATTGATCTTCCACTTCAACTTCCCAGTGGGGGCCAGACTATGAGAAAGTGAACTGACAATCTGTTTTACAGTTCTATGTCAAATAAATCGTTGGAATTTGTAGGTTGATTGGATGAACAAATTTATATGTACATGTTACCTATATAAGGTGATGAATTGAGGGGTAGGTACAAAGTTGTGTTGCTTGAATCATCATTCTGAATAGACCTAGTTAATACATTGAACTTTGAATTTGTCTGGTAGTTGGAGTTTCATACTAAATTAAGTTATGATTCTATAAACAGAGCTTGCTGTTTGTTCATTATGTGTACTTTGTTTGTTCATTATATGATTAGATGTTGTACATGTAGTTCAGTTTTGTAGTTCAGTTTTGTGATGTTAAAGTTTTACCAACAACTTAGATTTGGCTTATTCCTTGTAAATTTCATGTACTTTTGATGTATGGAACAAAAGAAGATTTGTATTGCAAAAAGTTCGAAAAAAGGATTGAGCTTCTACGAAGAGATGTTCCTTTAAAGATATGTGCTCAGTTTGATAACACGAGAAGAACCTATTTTTAGGTTCATATTTTTGTTATCTTTATTTAAGGCTTTAAGGGTATTTTTTTAATGTCCGAAATAGTCATTTTACATATCAGAAGCACTTTCATTTTTAAATTTACCAAACACCTTCAACTGCTTTTAACCATGGAAAAGCACTTAACAAGCAATTTTACCAAACACCATAAGTGCTTTGCTTTCCAGCAACTTATTCTCACAACCAACTTCGCTTATAAGCACAGCTGTGCCAAACACAGCCTAAACCACCTCTTTTAAAGTTTGTTTTCTTCTTTCATATACTTCTACTATAACTGAGGAAGTTTCATTGGTCTGAACTCTGAAGAAGGGTTTTACTCTCCTAAAAACATTTACATACTTTATATGTAAGAACATGTCATCTCAGTTCTATCCTTTCAACTACATTGTGTCCGGATGTTAGTAAGATGAGAAATTTTCTGAGAAGTAAGCTGAAATGGAGAATATGATTTTGTGAAATTGTTGACTTTCAAATTTTATTTGGAGGAGAATATGATTTCTTCATGTAATAATATTAAACACGTCTACATTCTGTTGAGATTTTTATTCTTCTAATTCATGCATGTATGGTTTTCTTTTGTAATTATGTATGTTTGGTTGAAATTAAGAGATGTCTTGATGTTTAAAGTGATTGCATTCATATAGTTGTCATCTGAAAGTTGGGAAAGTTGGGTTTGATTTGGATAGGAACTTGAAAATGTTGTGAACGATTAGCCTGAAAGCTCATATGTAGCTAAGTGAGCGTTTGCTTTGCATGAGTAATTACAAGTTTTGTCAAAGGTGACCCACAGAGTAGTGTAAGTTGGTAACTAAAATAATGAATACATACAAAATTCATAATTTTTATCTTCCAACAATAATTGCTGAAAATGAAAATTGAACTCGTTCTTGAATGACTATTCTAAAATCAATTTGTGGAAGATTTCATTTTTAGAAGTGACAAATTTTCCTTATAAGGAATATGCTAAAAAGAAAATTGTGTGAATGTTAGAAAATGACTCAAAAATGCTAATTATTGGAGTTGAACTCAATTCCCTTACCCATTTATGGAATTCTTTGACCAAAATATTAATTATGGAATTTCCAAAAATTCTGGATCTTTGGTCATGAGATTTGATCCAAGACCTATGGCCAAACAATAGCATTGGACTACCACTACACCCCTTTGTTGCATGTTACCTAAAAGATAAACAAATATATATTTGAATATTTCACAAAATCTAACTTTTACAAAGGGCCATAACAACATTTATGTAACTATCGGGCAACATATATAAATATTTTTTCTACCTTTTCCTCTACCTCAAAATACCGTAAAACTATATTTTCATATTGACTTCAATTTTGTTTCGGGCCACTCAATTTTATAATTCGACACTTCCCTTTTTTTTGAAGGGACCTAAGTGAAAAAAGTAAAATTTTATAGAAACACCGAAATTGAATTTCGCTAGAAGGTATTTATAACCAACGTCTTTGCAACTAGTATTATATTTTTCACATCATTAAATTTTTTTATCAAGATTCTATAGACGAGATATCAATGCTAACATGATTAACATTTGTAAACTCACTAGTATAGTACTATAGTCCATTGATTTGTTCTACGTCAACTACTTCAGCGACTAAAAAAAATCCAATTTTTTTTATATGTATTACATATACCATATCAGGAGATAACATTGAGTCATAACACCATCGATGTCTGTTACGTAGCTAAATTTATTTCCAAAACAAGATTCTTGGAAATTTAAGTTACGTGATGTGTGACGATCAATTCGAGGTGTGTATTTATTAAATAACTTACATGAGATGTAATGAAACGTGTGAGTATATTCAATTAGATTTTTTTTGGTTCAATTTGAGCGAAAAACGTTCGAAAAATATTGAAATGGCCACAACATCATAAACTTGATGTGGTTATTAGTGCTTAGAGAGTCAAATATGAATTGGACTTATATTAGTTAAACTCAGTTTAGTTAGTATCTACATAGAGTTACGTAAAATTTGACTCTTAGTAAGTTATATTCAATTCAAATGTTAGTTTTTACAGAAAGTCATGCAAAGTTTTTGACCTTTGATTAATTAAATCCAATTTTAAAAGAGAAATTATTTAAGTTTTAACTTTTGATAAATTAAACTCAATTTAAGTTACCATTATTATAAAGTTAAAGTAAATTATGACATTTGATCAGTTAAACTATGGGGTTAGGGTTTTAGTGGGTTTAATGGGTTTAGTAGGTTTAGGGTTTTAGGGTTTTCGTGGGTTGGATGATGCAAATAAGCCCAATTCCAAATTCAAAATAAGCTAAAAAATTAGCCATATCAAATATGAAAAATAGACGTAAGGTCTAGCAAACAAGATCTAATTCCATATAAATGAAAATTAATTGATAAAAATATTTTAAAAATATATGAAAGAGAAATTATTTTACATAAAAAAGGGTGGTACTAATTAAAGGTTAAATCGGGTCTCTCAATACTTTTTGTTTTGTTTTAAAGCAATCGGGGCCTCTCAACACTAGGAGTATTGTATCAATGCTCTAGGTCTCAAGCGTCAGTGTGCCACAGATCTCTACTGAATTTCTGACAAAATTAATGCTCTTTATATTAAGTTCCTCGAATTAAGAACTTCTAAATTAAGTACTAATTAGGATTTGTTTCACCACACAGTTGAACGACACCGTTCTCTAAACTTCATTTTCCTCACAGCTTCATCGCCATCTGCATCTTGAACTTCTTCTTGGCAACATCATCGGCATCATTTTACACAGTCATGTCTTTGATATCCATCTGTATTTTCTTTACAGTATTCATACCACCAACTGATCAAGACCTTAAAAGAAATTTAACATGCCCAGACCACCTAAAGAAATAGATTTACAAGAAACGGAGAAACAAAATAATTCCTTTATGTCCTCCATTCTCGAATAAGAACTGGGATTTTTTCAATCAATTTCAGGCGGAGTAGAAAAGGAAAACATACGATTTTTCATAATCTGGTTTCGGCTTACCAATCAAATGGATGAACAAAAATAAAAAATCTGATGTAGAACTTGACGCCGGCGGTAAGAAGACACCGCGGCCGTAAAAGAACATTAGAGTAAGACATCGTCGGTAGGAGATGTTCAATATTTCATATAGATTTTTCAGGTTGATATCATGTAAAGTAATTTGTGAATATGTTGAGGACTAAAGAATAAATGTTATGCATCCAACTTAATGAGGGGCACATTGGTCAAGTATACTTAAATACATGCTGCAATACAACATAATACAGGCTGCAATTAGCAGACCTCTAAATTTAACCCATAAGTTTGTTTTAATGTTATTATGTGATGGCCCACAAACAAAATAACTCCATTTCTTCATCTCTCTTTCTAATTTTAAAAATAGTGCTTATTAAAAAAAGAAAAAGTTTTGGAAGTGACCGTCATTATATAGTGACCAAGGACTACCATATAAACTTAAAACACGGAAGGTTTATGTTGCAATTTCTATAAATTTAAGTTTTACACGCGCGTACAAACTATCACGCGCGTATTTTTATTTGGGGCTTGCTAGGTGCAGGTCTCAAAATCTCTTGCAGGTCCAGTATTTTGTTGACCGGACGAGACTGCCCTTTTAAGTTTTTGAGTAATTTTATCAGTATCATTTGCATCTCTGCCCCTTCCAAAAGATTAAAATTGCAGATCAATTGTTTGAGATGTTGAGTTGCCGGGAAGCCTCAATTTGGACTTGCAGGAGTCATCGGGATCCGCCGGTGACCTGGTGGTTGTTTCCGACTAAACTAGTTGTTCTACCCGCTATGGGGAAGCCTCAATTTGGACCTGGAGGTATTTTCTGAAATGTTGAAACTCGCTGCTCTTCCCGCACCTGAATCTGGCGTGCCACGAAAACTTGCACGAAAAGGAAAACCTCTCTTGCAGCTGTAGATTGATCGGAAGCCTCTCTTGAAAGCTACGGTTTGGACAGTATATCTTGGCTCCGACGTACCTAATCATCCGACATTACAGAAATGGAGTGGAAGTTAAGATCTGTGAAAGTTGGGAGATCTGAAAATTGGGGAAGATGAACAGTAGGGGAATTAAAATATCTCTTTAAAACATATATAATCTTTATTAAGTACCATGACAGAATGGAAGTTTGTTTGTCAAGTTGGTGTTGGCATGTTGTAGTCGACTTCCATCATTTTAATTTTTTGTTTTTTCACATAAATAAAACCAGGATATGGATTAGACCGACCCAGATCGGGTTTTGGTTTAAAATTTATACAAAATTATAAGATGACCCCTACTTATAATGTAACTACTTATTTGCCCAAACTCTTAACATTGCTATTTAAGCAGGAATAAAATATTTCAGATACACCACCTATTTAAACACCTCAAAAAATTCAAAAAATTGTACGAGCACTATTTATAATATATTAGAAAATAATATTGAGTTAAAATTTCACGAACACCCATAATATGTTGAAATTTATTTTAAATACAAGTCCGACCATTGAAAATTCAAGGTAGCGGGTGATTTACGCTCAGTTCGAAGTGTATTTGTTAAATAACCGAATGTAGTATGTTCTGAAACATGTATTTGTACTAAATCATGGATGGATTGCTTAAATTAGAGTGGAAAATCTTGAAAAAAAAATAATGGCCGCAACAACATTTATGGAAATTTTGGACAAATATTTGTAAATATTTTTTCTACCACCTCCGGTGCCCCAATAAACCTTAAAATGACAATTTCATAATTCATGAGGTTTCAATTAGGTTTCGCACTACTGGATTTTAAATTTTGACTTTTCCAACTTTCTTGGAGGGACGTAAATGAAAAAAGTAAAAGGTTTGTATAAAAGTCGAAATTGAAATCCGATTAGAGGAATTTCTAACTAACACCCTAAATACTAATATTCTACTTTAACACCATCAAATTTCATCAAAATTTCAATTTGAATTACAATATCAAAGGATCAACATGTTGATATCTTGAACCTTTGTATCACAACTAGTAAACACTACAGATTTGTTCTACACCACAAATTTCTGCACCTCAAAAAAATTCAAAAATTTGTACGAGCACTATTTATAATATATTAGAAAATAATATTGAGTTAAAATTTCACGAACATCCTTAATATGTTGAAATTTATTTTAAATACAAGTCCGACCATTGAAAATTCAAGGTAGCGGGTGATTTACACTCAGTTCGAAGTGTGTATTTGTCAAATAACCGAATGTAGTATGTTCTGAAATATGTATTTGTACTAAATCATGGATGGATTGCTTAAATTAGAGTGGAAAATCTTGAAAAAAAAAAAATGGCCGCAACAACATTTATGGAAATTTTGGGCAAATATATGTAAATATTTTTTCTACCACCTCCGTTGCCCCAATAAACCTTAAAATGGCAATTTCATAATTCATGAGGTTTCAATTAGATTTCGCACTACTGAATTTTAAATTTTGACTTTTCCAACTTTCTTGGAGGGACGTAAATGAAAAAAGTAAAAAGTTTGTATAAAAGTCGAAATTGAAATCCGATTAGAGGAATTTCTAACTAACACCCTAAATACTAATATTCTACTTTAACACCATCAAATTTCATCAAAGTTTCAATTTGAATTACAATATCAAAGAATCAACATGTTGATATCTTGAACCTTTGTATCACAACTAGTAAACACTACAGATTTGTTCTACACCACCAATTTCTGCACCTCAAAAAAATTCAAAAATTTGTACGAGCACTATTTATAATATGTTACAAAATAATATTGAGTTAAAATTTCACGAACATCCTTAATATGTTGAAATTTATTTTAAATACAAGTCCGACCATTGAAAATTCAAGGTAGCGGGTGATTTACGCTCATTTCGAAGTGTGTATTTGTCAAATAACCGAATGTAGTATGTTCTGAAACATGTATTTGTACTAAATCATGGATGGATTGCTTAAATTAGAGTGGAAAATCTTGAAAAAAAAATAATGGCCGCAACAACATTTATGGAAATTTTGGGCAAATATTTGTAAATATTTTTTCTACCACCTCCGTTGCCCCAATAAACCTTAAAATGACAATTTCATAATTCATGAGGTTTCAATTAGGTTTCGCACTACTGAATTTTAAATTTTGACTTTTCCAACTTTCTTGGAGGGACGTAAATGAAAAAAGTAAAAGGTTTGTATAAAAGTCGAAATTGAAATCCGATTAGAGGAATTTCTAACTAACACCCTAAATACTAATATTCTACTTTAACACCATCAAATTTCATCAAAATTTCAATTTGAATTACAATATCAAAGAATCAACATGTTGATATCTTGAACCTTTGTATCACAACTAGTAAACACTACAGATTTGTTCTACATCACCAATTTCTGCACCTCAAAAAAATTCAAAAATTTGTACGAGCACTATTTATAATATATTAGAAAATAATATTGAGTTAAAATTTCACGAACATCCTTAATATGTTGAAATTTATTTTAAATACAAGTCCAACCATTGAAAATTCAAGGTAGCGGGTGATTTACGCTTAGTTCGAAGTGTGTATTTGTCAAATAACCGAATGTAGTATGTTCTGAAACATGTATTTGTACTAAATCATGGATGGATTGGTTAAATTAGAGTGGGAAATCTTGAAAAAAAAAATTAATGGCTGCAACAACATTTACGGAAATTTTGGGCAAATATATGTAAATATTTTTTCTACCACCTCCGTTGCCCCAATAAACCTTAAAATGGTAATTTCATATTTCATGAGGTTTCAATTAGGTTTAATTTTTAATTAAATATTTGCACTGATATCTCGTCTATAAAGTATTGTCTTTTACTATTTAGAGTTGCGACTGATGCCTAAAGAGACTTTTGGGCCCTTTGTCACGTGTGGTTCATTTCAACCCATATTTCTTTGTTGTTTCTTCATTCCATTCCCATAGCAACTGTAATGAAATATTTTATTCCTGCCTAAATAGCAATGTTAAAAGTTTGAGCAAATAAGTAGTTACATTAAAAAGAGGGGGTCAACTTATAATTTTGTATAAGTTTTAAACCAAAACCAGGTCTGGGCCGGTCTAATCCATACCCTGGTTTCATTTATGTGAAAAGCAAAAATTAAAAATGGTAGACATTGGATTCGAACACGCAACCTCATGCTCTTGAATTTAAAAACATGCCAAGACCAACTTGACACACAAATTTATTAAATACTACTATATCTATTGAAGAGATATTTTAATTCCCCACTACTGTTCATCTTCCCCAATTTTCAGATCTGGACTTCTACTCCGTTTCTGTAATTACGGATGATTAGGTACACCGGAGCCAAGCTATACAGTCCAAACCGTAGCTTTCAAGAGAGGCTTCCGATCAACCTCCAGCTGCAAGAGATGTTTTCCTTACCGTGCAAGCTTTCGTGGCGCCAGATTCAGGTGCGGGGAGAGCAGCGAGTTTAGTCCGAATATTCCTCCAGGTCACCGGCGGATACCGAATCCCGACGACCCCTGCAGGCCCAAATGGAGGCTTCTCCAGCAATTTCAACATTTCATACAACAATTTCAAGCTTTTGGAGGGGCAAAGATGCAAAGGGTATTGATAAAATTACTCAAAAATTTAAAAGGGTAGTCTCGTACGGTCAACAAAATATCGGACCTGCAAGAGATTTTGGGACTTGCACTGGGAAATTGAGTTTTATTTTCCTGAAATATGTCACCCAATTTTTGTCTACATCCATTTTTTCCCGAAATAATCACTTTTCACCCTGTAATTCCGAAAATGTTTATTTTTTTGGGAAATTCCGAAAGTAGGTAACTCGGCAAATGGTTTGCCGAGTTTATCAAAACGATGTGGGCCCTGTCGTTTTGATCAGTGAATGCGGGCTGGTGGATTTGGCCACGTGGCCTGCTGACGTGGCTGATAAACTCGGCAGTCAATTTGCCGAGTATGTATTAAATAAATAAAAAAATCGCCTAAAACTCCAGATCTGGGAGATGCGTTAAAACAGAACAAAAACGAAAAACACAAAGCCATCGATTAATTAACTCGGTTTAATGTCACAAATTTAAACAAGAAAATATTCTAAATACGACGTCGTGAGAACTGACGAAATTCTGAATTTTGAGATGATGATCCATTCTCATCTTCGTCACTTTGATCACTTTGTTCGTATTGCTCTTCACCAGGGGGTTGTTCAATGCGTCTAGCCTCGCTCATGCAACGTAGGGAATTATAAGAGTAGTCCCTAATTTCCTCAAAAGTAGCTCGGGTCATCGGATCTTGCAACTGAAGGTTATTCATAGCTCCAGTCACAACATCATATATGTGGTGAAATCCACGAGCCTGCAAAAAAAAACATCAACTAATTAATTTTGTATAATGCCTAATAATGATATGTCATATTTAAAAAATCTAAAACTTACAGAGAACTCAGCTAATGAGCCAATGGGCCTAAAACCATGGTTAGGGCGGTGAGCAGGATTGCCTATCAGTCGTCGAGTCCTAGGGCGATACCATAACATATATTCAGAGTTATAGTGCATCACACCATAATTTGGTTGCCCCTGAACTATGTATTGTACACGGGCATTCCACCAGAGTATGTAAGTAGTATGTCGATGCGACCAGTCACAACCTTTAAGGCCGGTTCGTCCTCTATTGCGGTGAAGTGACAACAGAGTATCAAAGTAAGGTGGAACACCCTGGAAAAGGCCAAACTGGCGAATCATTCTCTGTGGCATGTGGAGCTCAACCACATCAAAGTTGACCAGAGGACAAAAAATGCACCACAAGTGTCGTTCACGACGACAATAATCAGGCAAATTATGCATCATATCATCAGAATATGGCTGCCAGACCAACTGTACAGTGGCCAACATCAGACAAACTGTGAACATGGAATTCTATAAATTTGGAACTTTCCACAAGAGCAATGTCTTTCTCTTAAAGAAACAGTCTGCACATTGCTTGATCTTGTTACTACCTGAAAAACCCCCTTTTCAGGATCATATCTTGTGCAACCATGATACTGTGATTTATTCTGGATCGACAAGAACCGTTTTGTCACATCTTGTGGCCAAGGATCCCTAAATTTCAGACGCTCCATACCTTCATTTCCATATTCAACAAAATACTTATTCAACTTTTGGAATGCAGCTCTAACAAAAGCAGTGATGGGCAAGTCTCTAAAACCCTTCAGAACACCATTGAATGACTCACTTCGGTTCGTTGTCATGATACCATAACGAAAACCACCATCATGAGACAACGCCCATTTCTCTAGTGGTGATCTCCTCAACCACTGATATGCAGCCTCTGAACTCCCTCGAATTGATTCCATCAACATATTAAACTTCCGAACTTGAGATTTACGGGCTGCTCTCTCAACCATCTCAGTCAATTTGGTATTCTTAAACTCCTTGCTAAAGTTTTCAAGAAAGTGGCGTAAGCAAAATCTGTGATGCACTAAAGGGGGCTGCAATACTGACATTTTTCGAAAAGAACTCATAATGCCACCATGTCTATCAGATATAATGCATACACCCTCACGACCACGAACCACATACTCCATTAGGTTCCTCAAAAACCAAGACCAGTTATCAAAATTTTCTCCTCATGTAATAGCAAAAGCTAATGGTACAACATGACCAGCAGCATCAGCACCACATGCAATAAAAGTGGTTTCCTTGTACCTACCATACTGATGGGTACCATCAATTGTAATCACGGGTCTGCAGTGTCGGAATGCCTCAATGCTTTGAGGGAATGCCCAAAATACAGCATCAAACACCTTCACATCTGGAAGACTATTCGGAGGAAATTTCCACCTCACCACTGTTCCTTGGTTGGCTGACTGCATTGCAGCAAAATATTTAGGCAAGATGGAATATGAAGTTTCCCAATTTCCATACACATCCTCTTTTGCCTTTTTCTTAGCCCACCAAGCCTTTTTATAAGTCACTTGAACACCTATGTTTGACATGTCAGTCACAACATCACGTGGTTTGTAAGCTGGATTTTCCTCTACATTTCTTCTAATGATCCTAGCAATTGATTTGCTATCAAAGTTTGGGTGGTCATCAGAGCTAACAGTGGTTCTGCAACTATATCCGAGTTCACCTTAATGATCTCCCAACACCCATGTCTCTTCTTTGCTCCGGAGACCATCCATGAGCAAGCTTGCCCCAAATTTGTGCATTGAACTTTCCACTTAGTAGGATTACTAATGCACACTTTGTATGATTTCATATCCTTGGTACAATGACGCTTCACTGCAAACTGGAATCGCTCATTTGATGCAAAAATCATACCTTTCTTCAATCCACTATTCTCATCCACCCAAACAGGTTCTTCCTGGTCATATATCCTAAGTAATTTCTTAGTAATTTCTCCACCACTATACAAAACAACCCTTACTTGCCTATTCGCCATATCACTGTAAACATTATGGTTTCATAGTCAACAATCTATAAGTTTAACGCTATTCAACATCTAAATATCATCCACATCTAAATATCCATCTCATATCATCCAAATAAAATTAATTAAACTATGTCATATAATATATAACATTATCCATCCTATCAATCCAAAAATACATTAAAACTAAGACAACATTCACACAACATATATCCTAACAAGTTCAACATTAACTTTCATCATCCAATATATTTGATCACTTTGTATTAGTACAAATCATACCTTTTTGAAGACAAATTTGAAATCGAAGCACTCCAATACCTCAACTTTTCCTCAATCCTAATCATGCATAAACAATCACACAAAAATTAATCTAAAATTCATTCTTCGAATAATTCATCAAAAAAGAAACAATTGGTTTACCATTCTAAACAATTTTGAGCTTCAAACTTAAACCCAAGCACTCCAAGCACTCCAATCACTCCAATCACGCAACTTCATTTACCTAATCATAACCAACAAAATATTTTACAAAATACCCAAAAAAAATTAAAACATACATGTCAAATTTGAAAAAAAAAAAAAAAACCTACCCGGCCCCAATGAAAACCCACAAGAAACGACCCACATTTTACGGCGATCTGGACGGCTCAAATCTCCGGGCGAAACAAAATCTCCTTCTAGTTTTTTTTTTTGGTTTTGGCTGTTCGCGTCTGTTTTTCCGTTTGGTTTTGGTTCTGCTGCGCGTCTCCAGATCTGGAGATTTAATGCCGTATTTTTTTTTAATTTAATCTATACTCGGCAGATTGACTGCCGAGTTTACCTGCCACATAGGCAGGCCACGTGGCCATTTCCACCAGGCCGAGCTCATTAATCAAAACGACAGGGCCCACGTCGTTTTGAGAAACTCGGCAAATGGTTTGCCGAGTTACCTATACTCGGAATTTCCCAAAAAAACTGAACATTTTCGGAATTAGACCGTGAAAAATGAATATTCCGGGAAAAAATCCTACATCCTGCCCTAGTTTTGTCCGCATGTCCGCATGCTCCACCTTTCGCATGCAATTTTTGACTCCTCCTAGTAGTATTCTTTCCTCACTCCTCTTTCAAATTCAGCTTCACCACTTCACCTTTCTAATCTTCATCTTTTTAAATTTCATATTTTGTTTCAGCTTTCAATAAATGTTTTAAAATACTCATGTTTAAATTTTTAACCTTTTTATTTTAATTTACAATTTTAGGTATTTAGATAATTACACTTCTTCAATTTTTTATATGATTAACTATTTTTAGGTTTTATTTTAAAATGCTCATGTTTTAAATTATAAACTCCATGTTTTTACTTACAACTTTAGATTTTTAGATAATTAACAATCTTTCAATTTCTAGATAATTAACCAACTTTCATCTTTTGTTATAAAATACTTATGTTTTAAGTTATAAACTCCATGTTCTAAGTTACAAATATAGATTTTTAGAAAATAAGTACTTTATTTTTTTATATGATTAACTAGATTTCATGTTGTGTTTTAAAATCCTCACGTTTTAAGTTATAAAATCCATATTTTAATTTACAGCTTTAGGTATTTAGATAATTAATACTTCTATAATTTTTTACATTATTAATTACCTTTCAGATTTTATTTTAAAATCCTTAAGTTTTAAGTTATATGCTCCATGTTTTAACTTACGACTTTAGTTTTTTGATAATTAATACTCCTTCAATTTATAGATAATTAACTAACTTTCATATTTTGTTTTAAAACATTCATGTTTTAAGTTATAAACTCCATGTTTTAAGTTGCAAGTTACAACTATAGATTTTAAGATAATGAATACTCTAATTTTTCATATGATTAACTAAGTTTCAGGTTTTCTTTTAAAATACTCATTTTTTAAATTATAAGTTCAATGTTTCAAATTACATCTATAAGTTTTTCAAATTACATCTATAAGTTTATAGATAATTAATACTCCTTCAATTTTTTATATGATTAACTAACTTTTACGTTTTGTTTTAAAATTCTCATGTTTTAACTTACAATTTTAGATTTTTTGATAATTAATACTTTTACATTTTTTTATACAATTAACTACCTTTTATGTTTTTTTTTGAAATCCACATGTTTTCAATTTTTAGTTTATAAAATTTGAAGGAAAAAAAAAACCTAATATCTGGGGAATTATGCTGAAGGAACAATGGAGAATGCAAGGAAATCAGTTGGGGACAATTATGGGAAATCGTTGATAATACCGGCCCAACGGGGCTTTGGGCCAGGAAAGGGGCCCATGGCCCGGGATCAAGAAAGGAGTGCCTTTCCGGGGAAGAGCACGTCCGGACAAGAAGAACGGCAGATAGCGACAAGGAGAAGTGGTCCTGAACCTTATCCAAAGGAGGCAACCTCAACTATAAATAGTGGTCTCAAACAGTGAACAAGGTATGTGACTGATATCTCTCTACCTTATATTGAGAATTCCTTCCGTACGTTTTCCTTCCTCACTATCCCCATCTCATCATCACGCCGGAGCTTCTTCCCCGGGACACCCCCCGGGGATTGTTTTGCAGGACTAAAGAGGGCCGGCCGAGGAGGGGACTAGGGGAGCGTCCAATTTAGGAAGACGGACGGAAACCGGTAGCATCAATTGGCACGCCCAGTGGGACCTTTCCACCTTCGCAGGATGGAGTCGCCAAGGAGAGGGCGCGGGCGCCCTAAGAAGAACGCGGCACCTTCAGGGGGAGATTCTCTTCCACCCCCAGGAGACGAGGTGACCTTAAGGCAGTTGCAGGAGGAGGCTAGACACCAGCGAGAGCTAGGGGTACCGCAAGACGGCCACGTTGAAACTGCCTCCGACGAAGCCTACTCGGAAGGAGAGTACCAGGATGAGCAGGAAGGGCTTGGGCTCGCCGGGGATGGCACCACCAGGGACCAGGGACCTGAAGCCCGGGAGGAAGAGCAGCAGGCCCCTGGAACCCAGGGAAACCCGATCCAGTATTCCGGACCCATGTATGGATCAATGGGGATGAACTTCGGTTACCCGGAGAGATACTATCGGGAGGACGATAGGATGCGGGGCTATCAGGTGGCACAGCAGGACCCCAACTCCTTGGAGGCTCGGCTGGACAAACTGGTGGGAAGAAACGGAGCTAAACCTACCTCCCCTTGGGTACCTCGAGTGCTCGCGTACCCATGGCCGCCGGGCCTACGGACCCCGGAGGGAATCCCAACATATAATGGAGAGACAGGCCCGGAGGAGTTTGTCAGGACGTACCAGAACCTAATGGTGTCAAGGGACTTCCCGGAGGAATTAAGATGCAAGCTGGTAGGCTGTTACCTGAGAGGAAACTGTCTCTCATGGTTCGATTCGTTGCCTCGAGAAAGTCTCAGAGACTATTACGATTTCTCTAAGGCCCTGCTGTTTAGATACGCCAGATTAAAGAAGGAAGGAAAGCAGTTGACTGAGCTTTTGGCTACCCGGCAGAAGGCTGCAGAAGGGTCAATGGAATACTATCGAAAGTACATGGACGATAGCATGAAGGTTGTCGACAGGCAGCAGCAGGAGAAGGCAGTGATTAGCGGATTTATAAATGGCTTGAGGGATATGGTGCTGTTCCAGAAGTTGATGGAAAATATCCCGGAAACCTTTCACAACTTGCAAATGGCGGTACAACTATACTGCGCGATTAATGATGCCACACGGAAGAGAAAGGAAGAATCTGGGGGATTCCTCCCGGATAAGATAGAAAGAAGGAGAATGGCAGACCCAAGTAGAAGGAACCCCGCTCCCGCACTGGTAAACCGTGCCAGGGCGGACAGTTTCACCCCGCTCAGCAAGTCCCGAGCGGAGATTCATGCTATCTACAAGGACCTGTTCCCGGATCCATTGCCCATCCACGGGACCCCGTCTAGGGAAAACGCGGACAAATGGTGTGCCTACCACAAGTCTTATGGGCATGCGACAGAGGGGTGTAGGATGCTGAGGAACGAGATAGAAAGACTGATAGAACGGGGACAGTTGAGAGATTGCGTGGCAGCGGAGGTAAAGAAGGAGAATCCCCGGGACCAGCCTCAAGAGCAGCCCCGCAGGAGGTGGAGACCTAACCCGGGGAGAGGAAACGGAAGAGTCCAAGGCAACCAAGGTAACAGGGCCCCGGGGAGGCCCGCCATAGCCGCCGCGCCGGTCCAAGCAGTGGAGCCGGCCCCAATACCCAACAGGATGATCAACGTGATCAGTGGAGAAGTCGGAGAAGCATGTCAGTCAGTCTCCGCTATCCGGGTCCGGACCCGGTATGTTCCCCCGGGGGAGGTTCAGGGGAAAAGGTTTCGCCCCGATGAAGCTCTCACTTTCTCTGAAGCGGATGCAGCCCCGCCGCAGATACCCCATTCTGACCCGATGGTGGTAACGGCGGAGATTGAAGGCTTCTTGGTCAAAAGGGTGTTTGTGGACGATGGGAGCAGCGTGGAGATCATGTTCGCTTCTTGTTTCGATCAGTTGGGAATTGGGAGACAGAACCTTAAACCTCCCTTATCTCCCCTGTCAGGGTTCACGGGCAAACTCGAAGTTCCACTAGGTGTTATTCCCCTCGCAGTGTGTATGGTGGATGAGAAGGACCGGAGCAAGAGGATCTCGGTGACATGCAACTTTGCGGTTATTGATGCACCCTCGCCGTACAACGTGATCATAGGAAGGCCATGGCTAACTCAAGCCCGGGCAGCGAGTTGTCCGTATCTGTTGACGATGAAGTTCCCCACTGCGCAAGGTGTGGCGGTCGTGCGGGGTAGTCAAGCAGTCGCAAGAAGTTGCATGATGACGGCGGTGCTGGACGCAAAGAAAGCAGTAGGGGTGGTACACGGGGAAGTTCCCCGCCAGGAGTTGGAGGAGATGCAGGTGGCGGACAAAGGGACGGTCACGGTGGGAAAAGACCTCCCGGAGGAAGTAAAAGGCGCACTGAATGAACTTTTGGCCAAGTATCAGGGAGTATTCTCGTGGAGCCCGGAGGACATGGTGGGGGTGTTACCAGAGTTGGGGGTACACAAGTTGAACATAAGCCCTGCAACTAAACCAATCAGGCAGAAGAAAAGGCCTGTAGCACCGGAAAGAGCAGAATTTATAAAGAATGAAGTAAAGAAGCTGGAGAGAGCCGGGGTGGTCGAGGAAATCATCTACCCGGAATGGATAGCTAACCCGGTCTTAGTAAAGAAGCACGATGGAAGCTGGCGCATGTGTATTGACTTTACGGATTTGAATAAGTGCTGCCCCAAAGACAGCTATCCTCTCCCAAATCTGGACCGGTTGGCAGACGCTATTGCGGGGTATTCGGTGCTGGCCTTCTTCGATGCACATAAAGGGTATCACCAGGTGCAGATGGATGAGGTGGACAAGGCGAAAACCTCATTCATCACCGATTTTGGAACCTTTTGCTACAAGAAGATGCCCTTCGGGCTAAAGAACGCGGGGGCTACGTACCAGAGGATGGTGGACAAACTCTTCAAGGATCAAGTGGGAAGAAACATGGAGGTGTATGTTGACGACATGGTGGTTAAAAGCAGGGCTTACGGGGCTTTCTTGAATGACCTGGAGGAGATGTTCGAAAAGATGGAACGGAGCAATCTAAAGCTGAACCCCTCCAAAAGTACCATTGGAGTGGGTGCGGGGAAATTCTTGGGTTTTATGGTGTCAAGCCGGGGCATCGACGTCAACCCGGAGAAGGTGGAAGCCTTAGCTAAGATGACCTCCCCTAGGTCGGTGAAAGAAGTACAGCGGTTAACAGGGTCCCTCGCGGCCCTCAGTCGGTTCCTGTCAAAGGGAGCAGACAGGCAGTTGCCTTTCTTCAACATTCTCAGGAAGGCCAAGGCGTTTGAGTGGTCTGGAGAATGTGAGAAGGCATTCCAAAATCTGAAAAAGCACCTCCAACAGTTGCCAACTTTAAAGAAGCCCCTCCCGGGGGAGGAGCTTTTTCTGTACATAGCGGCGTCCCGGGAGGCGGTAAGTGCCGTACTAATCAAAGAAGAGGATGGAAAGCAGCACCCAATCTATTTTGTTAGCCGGGCACTTCGGGGGGCAGAAACCCGGTATACTGAGTTGGAGCAGTTGGTTCTGGCGCTGGTGCATGCTTCAAGGAGGCTTAAGCCCTACTTCCAGGGCCATCCCATAGTGGTTCTTACCAATTACCCGCTAAGACAAGTCATGTTCAAGCCGGAGGCATCAGGGAGAATGATGAAATGGGCCATAGAGCTGGGAGAGTATGAAATCCGGTATGAGCCACGAGGGAGGGGAGCTGTACAAAAGAGGGTACCTCCAGCCTCTGCTAAAGTGTGTAGAGAGGTTGGAAGGCCGATACCTCATCCGGGAGATGCACGAGGGATCTAACGGGAGCCACCAGGGAGTACGCACCTTGGCCAAAAGGATCTTAAGGCGGGGGTATTATTGGCCGACGTTGTTCAAAGATGCGGAAGAGCATGTACAGAAGTGCCTGGAATGCCAGGCATTTGCCCCGCTAATCCATGTTCCCCGGGAAGAGTTAGTCGGAGTCACAGGAGCTTGGCCGTTCAGCAGATGGGGAATTGACCTGGTCGGACCATTCCCGACTGCCCCGGGAGGAGCCAAGTACCTGATCGTAGCGATCGATTACTTCAGCAAATGGGTGGAGGCAGAGCCGCTCACCAACATACGGGGACTAACTTGTGTCAAGTTTTGCTGGAAGAACATCATCTGTCGATTCGGCATCCCGAAGGTCATAGTCACGGATAACGGGGCGCAGTTCAAGAACGATCCTTTCAAATCATGGTGTGTCAAGTATGGTATAGAACAGAAGTTGACGTCGGTGTACCACCCCCAGGCGAACGGGCAAGTAGAGGTCACCAACCGCACCATATTCAAAGGACTAAAAACCCGCTTGGAAGGCGCGCGGGGAAATTGGATCTGGGAGCTACCCAGTGTTCTTTGGGTCCATAGGACTACAGAAAGCTCAGCTACTGGGGAATCTCCGTATGGCTTGGTGTACGGGTCAGAGGCAGTAATACCCGCAGAGATTGGGATCCCAAGCCCTCGAACTCAATATCAGCGCCCGGAAGAAGAAGACGATGGACGACGCCTTGACTTGGATCTCCTGGAAGAGAAGCGAGAGAATGCGGCACTTCAGGAAGCCAAGGTGAAAGAGAGAGTAAAGAGGTACCATGACAGAAGGGTGCGGAAAGAAGTCTTCACCCCAGAAGACTGGGTAATGAGGAGGAACGATAAGAGCCGCCAAGCCCCGGAGGGCAAACTTGCACCCAACTGGGAAGGGCCATACAAGATCAAGGAAGCACACCCGGGAGGGAGCTATGTGCTGGAGGACAAGCAGGGAAAGGAGATCCCCAGGAGATGGAACGTAGCTAACCTGAGAAGGTTTTACGGGAAGTAGAGCACCCCGCATCATACCACAGCTACTAAAGCATGAATATGCCGGGCATGGATATGCTAGGCATAGGTATGCCCCTCCCGGAAGCGTGAATACGCTAAGCATGAATATGCTAGGCATGAATATGCCAGGTATGGATATACCCCTCCCGGAAGCATGAATATGCCCGGAGAGAGAGAGAACCCGACGCTCGGCCTCGTTCCGGGTTTAGAGGAATATTTGCTTAAAAGGGACCCATGGGTAGCTCCCATTTGGGTGCCCCGCTAGAATGAACCCGGAGCTTGGATGAAGCCCGGGGATCAAAGAATGTAATGATTACAGGAAAGAGTTAATGAAAAGGGTCTTTCAGAGAAACAATTTTTATTCAATCCTCTTTAAATTACAAATCGCATGAATACGTGGTCATAGTCATGGTAGGACAATTACATAAGCATTTTACATACAAGTATTCCTATCTATTTGCTACTAGACCCACTTGGGACCTGACCCGGAAGCACCCTCAGGGTTACCCGGGCGGAAACCCCCTCCGAAGAATTGAGAGGACAGGAGATCTTCGGCAAAACGGGCATCCGGGGCTTGATTCCACGCAAGCTCCTCTTCCAGTTGCGCAGCGTCCTCTTCGTTCAGTTCAGGGATAGGCACAACCACAGATCCCTCGGGAAGCGGCTCCGCCAGGCGCATTCTTCTCACCCCGGCAGAGGTGACGAACCTGTACTTAGGAAACATGACCGCTGCACTTTTACCCTTTTCTTCCCGGCTAATACGAGTACCCTCGGCGGTTTTAGCACCCTTTGTGGTGACTCCAGAGTCGGCAATCTCCCGGATGCGTCTTATCCGACGGGCCACCTCGACCGGGTCAATGGATACAGTCATGTCCTCGTACCTTTCGTACGCCACATCCACCTCCACCCGGGCAGGGACTCGGCGAAGGCTAGAGGGATAGGGCTCAGCTTCTCCCGCAGCAATCTTATTATGCCATTCAACGACATCCAGATAGGCCTTATGATTAGGAGCTCCCTCACCAAACTTCTGCGGGTTAGCCTCCATGCGTTCCATCGTCCTACGAACCCCGGCGGGAATGTCGGTAAGAGGAGACACCCCAACTAGGCCGTTCTTGAGACCCAACAGGTGATAGGATAGCCGGGTAACTAGTAGAGCATCCTGAAGGACCCTATTCCTATGAGTAAGAGACCGATTCTCCTTCTCAAAGTCGCAGAGGAGTCGGTTCTGGGCGGAGCGGGTCTCCAAGGTCCTAAGTTTTTCCTGCGCACGCTCTAGTTCGCCCCACACCATACCTAACTCCTTGGCAGTACGATGGCGAGAATCGTCCTGAAGGGCCTGCAGCTCGGCGATGGTCTGGTGGGAATTTAAGGCCTCCCGCATATGATCAGAAGCCAGGTCAAAGCAGTGATTCAGCGAGCCAAATTTGTTTTTGATGGCTTTAAGAAATGAAACCAATGCCTGGATGGACCCGAACTCGTGAACAAACGCACACAATCCAGCCTCAGACATGGCCCGGATAGCTTGATCGCCTCAAAACCTCCAATGAGCGAGCTTCCTTTGAAGGAATGAACATTGGAGGCACCCAGCGCGGGGGAGAGAGAAGTAGGTCCCGGAAGAACAACTAGGGTGAGGGAAAACAAAAGGTACGGATCCCCGCGGGAGATCTCCTTCCAAGTGGTGCTCAGACTACAAAAAATAATAACTTCATCAAATTAAAAGGTAGAACTTATATTAATCAAAATGGGCGCCAAGGCCAAGTTCTACATATGCCTCCCGGGGAGGAAGATTACAAAAAACTTAAAACTACAAAAAAAATATACTAGAGTCTAGGGGAATACATTATCTTCGGTCGGGCCTCTTTCCCCCGGGGTAGTATGAGCGCCCTTCCACCTCCTTTCCAGCTCAGCCACGTCCGCGTCAGACCAGTTGGGACCACAGTAGGCAGGGGCATCCACCTTTGGCTCGTCTTCCGGGCGCTCGGGAAATCCCACTTTCCGGGTAGACTTCCGGGATTGATAGAGCAAGTCGTCCTGCCCCCTGGGAAGCCCCACAACATATTCACCCGTCCTCTCCTCAACGGCCTGATATCCAAAGTTGTCAGGTATAGCGCAGAACTCATGGTAACTTTCGGACCAGTGAGGCGTCTTCGGGACCACCCCGTAGGCGTTGAAGCACTCCGGGCCAGGGGATTCAGGGATAGCAGCCTCGGTGACCCCCGGAAGCTTGACCCTCTTAATGTCCGAGGCTGAAGGGGCCCGGGAACACATCTTCAGGGAATCCCACAACTGGGGTACCAGATTCTCCAGGTTGGCCTCCTGAAGAGACCTCCAGCGATAGTTGAGTTGATCGCTCGCCTTGGGACGATAATAGGATGCTTGTGCTTCAAGGCGAGCAGGTCCCGGGAGCCAACCCCGCAGACTGCAATACATCTCGTGGCATGCATCAGCACTGGCAGCAGCGGCGATGCCCTCTAGTCTCTTGTCAAAATCGGCAGAGTGGAGGACTTTTCGAACCACAGCGTCCAAGGCTTCGAGCTGGGCCTCCTTCTTCTCCTTCTTAAGAGAAGAATATTTTTTCTCTACTTCCGCCAGCTTCTTTTCTTTCTCGGAGAGCTTTTTCTCCCTCTCGGCTAGCTTCTTCTGAGAAGCCTCCAGTCGGGCGGCCAGGTCATCCCGTTCGGCCAACTTCTCCCGGGCATCAAGGAGTTCCCTCTCCTTCTTAGCAAACAAACCCGCGCTATACTTCGAGTATGTCCGGTTGAGCGCGTCCGTCAGCTGTGAATCCGCCAGGAGAGAGTCGGCGAAAGTAGTGGTCTACAAAATTCAAACAAAGATAAGATTATCCGGAAGGATGGAGGACAAAAGTAGTAATAAGCAACATGGTTAGCGTACCTCTTCCCTCTGCTCGGGGATGGCTTGAGAGTTATCCCTTGAAGGAGAACTCGCAGGGGGAGGAGGAGGAGGCGGCGGGGTCGCACTTTCCAACCTCTGACGGGAAGATGGAGGAGTTTCCTTGTCATCGGCTAAAGGCCGCTTAAACCTGGAACCAGCCCCGCCGTTGTATGTCGGGTGCTGGATGAAAGATTTCCTCCCGGGGGTAGGAGAGGACCCGGGGGCTTTCGGTTGGGAAGAAGGGCGCTGCAGACGGGTCCCTTGGGGATGAACTCGGGATCCTCGGCAGCCCCCACCCCGACTGGGGATGCTGCTTGCTGCTCGGCTGGAGAGACCAGCCCCCGGTGAGGATTTCCCTGCTGACTATTATCCCCGGAAGGCATCTCTTCGAATAGGGTAGCGTCCGCGTGCAAAGTAGGCTGAACTGAAGTCAGGAAGAACAAAAATAAAGAGATCAGAATAAAACACACATATATGAATACGAAAATAAAGAATAAAGCCTTTAATAGGCACCTCCAGCCGGCCACACAGCGGAGACGGTTGGAAGGGAAAAGAGTTTCTCAGGGTATATCCCGCGGGGCCAATAATAGCCCGCGTTCCCAGTCTTAAAGAAAGCGTCCATGTCTAGGGGAGATAGACGGAGGAAGTTATGATCATGGGTGAGGTCTGTTGGAAGAGAGGAAAGGGGTTTCTTGTCTTCAGGAACGAGGGAATCGTTCCAGGGGGGCATTGGATACACCCGGGAATCGCAGCGGAAGAAACCCTTCGCAAGGTACCCTTTGGCGGATCTGGGCTTACCCCTCATAAAGTCCTTCGTCCCGGAACGGATTACGAAAGAAAATACCCCCGAAAAGGACGCGTGAGCGCGTCGGAGGGCATAGAAGGACCGGAAGAGAAGGAGAGAGGGGGAAACATTGCATCTAGCGCAATTAAGTAAGAAGCCCAGTACCAGTACAATCCCGTTGGGGTGTAGCTGGGCCGGGGCCATTCGATAAAAGTTGAAAATTTCTGAAAAAAGAAGAGGGAAAGGAAGGCTGAGCCCGTACTGGAAGTGAATCCGGGGGATGCAAGGTACTTCCCGCTCGGACATCCCCGGGGGAAGTTTTGATAGCGATGCATCCAACAGAAAAGGGATAAAACAACGCCTAACCAAATCTAGAACGTCCCTATCTAAGGAGGGGGGAGGCCCGGGGAGATTAAAAAACTGATGGCCAGAAGGCTTCGCTCCGTGGGTAGGACCCCGGGGAGCATCATTGCCAACTTCCTCATCAAAGGCTTCCCCATCCGGATCCTCCCGGGGAAGATGGGAACGCTGTGTGGGGGATGAACCCGCCCTGTCTAAGGCGGACGTACTCGGTCCGATTGGCTCCGGGGATGTGCTGAAGGTCCCAGAGGGGGTACTCGAGGAGGAGGCGGGAGAAGAAATAGGGTGGGGGGTTCGAAACTGAATTTCAAATTGGCTTTGAACCCCTCGGTATCTAGGGAGGAAGTGGCAAGGTGCGGGGAACTCATGATGAAAGAGGAGCGGAAGAAGCAGAGGAGGAGGATTAGAGCTTACTTGTTAAGGAAAAGCAGAGCGTCTGGAGAGAGTTTGAAGAAAGTAAACTTATGAGAATGGGGGTTAGGTCCCTTATATAGGCGAGTGAATAGGAATCGTCACCTCAAAAGAAGGAAAAGCAATGATGACACGGTGAACGAGGCAGCATCAAATGCAGAATAGGGAGAGGCGGCGTCAGAAATTTATTCCAACACGGATGGGTCCTACTGGACTAGTAGTAAAAGAAGGGAAGTGCGAAAGCCCAATTCCCCGCGGAACGAAAACCCGGGAAACTGGTCTGGGGGGCTAGTGATAATACCGGCCCAACGGGGCTTTGGGCCAGGAAAGGGGCCCATGGCCCGGGATCAAGAAAGGAGTGCCTTTCCGGGGAAGAGCACGTCTGGACAAGAAGAACGGCAGATAGCGACAAGGAGAAGTGGTCCTGAACCTTATCCAAAGGAGGCAACCTCAACTATAAATAGTGGTCTCAAACAGTGAACAAGGTATGTGACTGATATCTCTCTACCTTATATTGAGAATTCCTTCCGTACGTTTTCCTTCCTCACTATCCCCATCTCATCATCACGCCGGAGCTTCTTCCCCGGGACACCCCCCGGGGATTGTTTTGCAGGACTAAAGAGGGCCGGCCGAGGAGGGGACTAGGGGAGCGTCCAATTTAGGAAGACGGACGGAAACTGGTAGACGGAAACTGGTAGCATCAATCGTGGGCTGGGATAACTAAAGGGAAAAATGGGAGCGAAAATCGTAGACTAGGGATAACTAAAGGGAAAAATAGGTCTGGCGCGTGTGAGCGCGTGATATTTTAAATTATGGTTAAATTGCAGAAAGGGGGTCTCCGTGACTTTTGGTGTTCACTACTATTTATTGTTATGATTATGTTTTGTATTTAAAATGTAGTCCCTGGTCACTATATAGTGACGGTCACTCAAGAGACCAACTCTTAAAAAATGAAATTTTTTAGGTACATAAATATGGGTTACAATATAAATCTATAAGAATACTAGTTATTAAGGGTTAAGATACAAAAGGTTGAAGAAAATTAACATGATTATTTATTTTTGAAATTTTAACCAAATTTTGATGGTGTCAAAGTAGAATATTAGTTGTTACGATGTTAGTTACAAATTAAGTTAAGCGGATTTCAGTTTCGGCATCTCTACAAACTTTTTACTTTATTCACTTACGTCCCTCCAAGAATGTTGAAAGCGTTGAATTCTAAAATTCAGTAGTCCGAAACCTAATTAAAGCTTTATAAAATGTAAAATTACAATTTTAAAGATTTTTGGGTCAACGGGTGGTAGAAAAAATGTTTACATATATTGCTCGAAAGTTCCATAAATGTTGTTGTGGCCATTAGTTTTTTTTTTCAAGATTTTTCACTCAAATTTAACCAACACATCCCTAATTTAGTTACATAAATGCTATAAAAAACAAGAAGGAGGTATTCTATAAAAAGGCCAAACGAGACAATCCATTGATCCGAAGGGAAGATAAGAGAGTGTGTCATTACGTATTAAAGATTAAAGTGTATATGAGACATTTGGCGTTTGGTGAGCTAGAGGGGTATAGTGGTTAGGCAAGAAAACATATTGGGGCATATTGGGGCATACTGTGAAATGCAATTTCTTCTGGTTCTTTCCACTTTTCTATTGCTACTGGGTTTGGACTAACAGGGATCCACCGTGCGTTGCACGGCGTATTTGATCACTTATTAATTGAATTGTTGGTTATTATTAGATTACATGTTTATGTAAATGATAATTTTTATAAATTTTGATATAATGTTATTTAGGAAAAAAGAATATACAGTTACTCCATCTGTCCCCAAAAGAATGACCTACTTGACCGGTCAATTTTTTTCATAGCATATTTGACCATTAATAACTAATAGCATAGAAGTAATAAACTTTCAATTGAGAAGATATCGTTAGATTTCTCGTATGACATACTTTCAAACCATCAAAATCATTTGCCCAATTGTTAAGTATAATGAAAGTTATTAATGGTCAAAGATGGTGTAAATACATAAGTCTATACTTAAGTTTTTCTTCAAAAACTAAAGTCTATATTTAATTTAAGTTATAAATTAAATAGTGTAAATATATTTGGAAAATACAAAAATCATATTGTATTATTGTAGGCCAAATAAATCATGGTGAACTTTCTCATATAAATTATAAGTTTATAAGGAAGGAAATATTTGACTTCACCTACTAAAGAGAACACCCAATCTCTTAGTACTAAAATAAGGAAAGGAATTATGTGATATCTTCAAATTTTCCATATTTACATATAGTTATTTTCATGAGAAGCAGATATAATTTAATTTTATCATTTCTGACCCAATATTAAATCAGTTGTTTGTTTTGCATGCGAAATATCATGATTAGGAGCACATTTGATGAAAAAGTACTAAAACAGGTACATGCATATACCCGAAATATAAATGAATTGCAATGTTCAAAGAAATGCAATACATCAAGAACCAGTTAACATAAAAAAAATCAAGTAAATAAACCCACATTAAAAAAAGATCAAGTAAATAAACCCATGAAATAAGTAGTAACTGATTATTATGGAGTGAAGCAACCTTGGTCATCTGATGAAATTATTTGGCTTGAGGAAACTGTTTGGGGAATCGCCAAATTACTGAGAAAATATATCAAAAGGATCCCCCAAAACAAAAAATTAAACATTAAATATATATACACAAAAGGAACCCAACGTGCAAGTGAAACATTCATGAAATCTTACTCGAGAAAAACCACTACCATGTCTTCCAAATTCTTCTCAAAAAACATTATCATCGATTGAAGATGCAAGTGTGCATATATTGTTGTCGAATTAACCTAAAAATAATCACATATGTAATATACTATTGTCGGCTACATTCAATCACGCAAACTTGTAGACTTACAGTTTACTAACTAATATATTGAGATACAGGGCCGGTCCTGAGATTTTGGGGGCCTCAAGCGAAAATAATAATTTTTTAGGGTTTAAAACTGAAAATTTTAAAAATAGGTTTATACAAAAATATTTTATGAATTATACATTAAAAATCACTAAGAATATTGAATTCCTTATTTAAATTTAATTTCATACGATATATAAGGGACTAATTATAGAAAATGATACATTTTCTTTATTTAATTGAGTTTTAATTAATAAAAATACTATATATTTTTTCTAAAAATGGGGCCCTTTTTTCCAAAATTATTTGGGGTCTCAAGCAATTGCTTAACTCACGTACATGCAGGGCCGGCCTTGTTGAGACATATGACTATAGCATATCACGGTAGCACTACACAATTTGAAACGAAAAACTATTATTAATTGCTCTAGATATTACTACGAAGATGATAGATTAGTTCCACCATATAACTCATGTCTAGTTATAAAACAAAGATCAACTTAAATCTTAATCAAATAGTAAAGGATAAAAATAAGGTTAACCTGCTTATTCTTCTACAAATTGAGTGTGCATTGTACACATATGGCTTCAAGCTCTCTGGTACAATTCCGAATATTTCAGCACACATAATGAAGCGACCTATACATGAACATTCCACGTTCAGACAATTCGATGTTGGAGAAATCATACAATCCTCTGTAACATTGGAGAGACTAATAATCGTTTTCCTAAGTCTCCAAAATTCATCTTCTGCAAACTTATGATGTTTGTGAACTGTCATATGAAGTCCGGTCATTACAATAATTTACAATAACAAATATATTTAATAAAACACATACGGTATACAAATATTTTTTAAAATTATTTAGCCGTTGCTTCCTTGCTTTAGTTTCCTATCTGTGTCCTAAATAGTGTTTGACGGAATATTGCATACGTTTAATAAATATGACATCCCAAATATACGTTCATGCTCAAAATACATGCCAAGAATATTTTGTGTCCTTAATTACTAACGTCAAATATACTTACATACTCTACGTACATACTCAAAATACATGTAATTGTCAGACAACTTTTAGTCATAATAAATAAGTTAATGAATAATATAAAATACCTAAATTACATGTCTGAGCAAATACGACGTCATTTATTCCACACACTTTTTGAACCGAATAACTATTCTAATTCTATTTAGGGATAACCCAATCTCTTATTCTCCATTTCCTTCCCTAAGTTGTTCTTATCCTTGCTTCTTTTTATGTACGTTCTCAGCAATCTGTCACAAATCACATCAATTGTTTATACAGATCATAGTCATTGCTAGAAAAAAAATCCTCTGATCTCTCTCATCGACTGAATACACGCGCCCCTCTTTCTGTAACCGTTCTGCCACTTTTAATGCTTTTCAGCTCTGAACCACTCCGATAACGGTAACATAACGGTTCTCTCATGGCGGAGCCACCGCTCCCCCATGGCAACGCTGCCGCGCCCTTTTCTTTTAAACAGGTTCTTGGAACCAAATACCAACCTCTCTATTCCAAGCTACCCAACACACCCAACCTGCACCCAATCACTGAGTACAAAGGCAAACTTGCCTATATTTTACCATCGGAAGAAGGTGCCGTTCTTGCATCTTTCTATCATAATGCTCTGGTTGGTAAATTTACTAGGGGGAAGCCATCAATGGATTCTCTTACCGCTGCCTTCAAATCAATCGGCTTCGCTGGAAGATACCAATTGGGATCTCTGGATCTCAAGCACGTTTTAATTCGATTCCAGGAAAAGGAGGACTACCAACGCTGTTGGATGAAGGGTATATGGAGCTTTGGTAATACCACGATGAAGGTACAGAAGTGGACGCCTGACTTTTCGCCGGAACAGGAATCCTCCATCATCCCAGCTTGGGTTACTATCCACAAGGTTCCTATTCTCTTCTACAACATCTCTGCTATTGAGGGAATCAGCTCTCAAATTGGAAAGTTCTTAAAGATGGATGCGGCTACAATGGCTTTGACAAGGCCATCTGCAATCAAGGTTTGCGTTGAAATAGATTTACAGTCCCCTCTCCCTACCTCTATTGTGGTTGGTGTGGCTCCTAATGTAAAGGAGCATCAGATTGAATTTGATGCTTTACCTTCATACTGTAATCACTGTAAAATCATAGGACATGGGAACTATGAGTGTGGATTTGTTCAACCAAAAAGAAACCAACCTCCAGTTGATCCCTTAGAAGCTCCTAAAATGGCTGTTAACCTTCCTCTACAAGGTCCTATGAAGCCAATACCTCAATTTGTCTCTACCACCAACCTTTCTACTACTCCACAGGCCTATACCCTGAACTCTCATAATCTTATGGACCAAGATGTGCCTAATAAGAATGTCCCTTATATGGCTATTAATAATGGCCCCAGAAAAGGTTTCAAGAAGCTTCACAGAAGAGTGAAAAGAATCTCGAAATGGAGAAAGAAGATACCTGTGCAAACTACTTCTGAGATGACTGCTGAGATTGTTCCTACAAGTAGTTCTGAGATTCCTACTCCACCAGCTGCTGATATGGTATCTGATATCCAGCAGCCTATCCAGCAGCCTAAAGAAACCTCCTCATATCCCTTGATTGATATCACAGCGGCAGAACTCCTCACTCCACAAGATGTGTCCCAAGATATCCATTCACCAATATTCCTATCCTCTCCTGTCCTTAAAGCTGTTTTTTCAAAGGATGATATAGATATAGACTCACAGGTAAGTATTCCATTCTCTGACTTTTCTAGTCCTACTAATAATCTGTTCTATCATTCTCAGGATAAGTTTAGACAGAACAGGTTTTTACCTCTCATTACTGAATGTGATGATGAAGTCCTGGTTGAATCTGATGATGGTGAAGATATTACCACTAATGTCTCTCAACTGGAAATGTCTAAGAATACACAGAGGGATACCTCCTTTGAACTGGAAATCTCCAGGGACACTAATTCACAGACTCTAAAAGGTAAAAGGAAAACAAATAAAAAAGGCAAATCCAGCAAGCCTGAGGTAACAAATTACTTCACTCAGCTTAACAAAGTGATGACTAGATCCTCTACTACATGCCTTGATAATGTTCCTTTTGTGTAGTATTCCTATTAAATCTAAATGGTTAGTCTGGAATATTAGAGGTATAGCTACTTCTTTAGATAGACTATCTATTCTGGTTAGAAAGCACAATTTTGAACTTATCTGTCTAATTGAGCCAATGCATGATAATATACAATGTGATACATTTAGAAGAGCTCTTCATTTCACCAACTGTATGCATGCTGATAATGGAAAAATCTGGTTAATGTGGAATAACAGTCACATTCAATTGATTCAAGATCATTTACAGTTTCTACATGTTACCATTTCTGGACCTATTTTTCCTAATGCTTTCCATGTTGCTTTCATTTATGGTCTTAGAACTAGACTAGGTAGGAAAACTCTTTGGAATGACCTGCTACCTTTAACACAACTGGAATCTATGCTCATTGGGGATTTTAATGCAATGGAATCAATTCAGGAGTATAGAGGTCCTTCCACCCCAAAACCTAGTAGCATAGCTGATTTTAGCAAATTTATTGCTTCCAATGGTTTAATTCACATTAACACTATGGGTAATAACTATACATGGACCAATAAAAGGCTTAGAAATCCCACCTTTCAAAAGTTAGATAGAGGATTGTGCACTCCATCATGGTCTTCTATTTTTTCTGCCTTATCTATTCAGGTTCTGAATAGAGCTTCTTCTGATCATAACCCTCTTTTCCTCACCATCAGCAATTCAGTCAGATCATCACCTAGACCATTTAGGTTTCAAAATATGTGGTATAGTAGGCCAGAATCCCAAGAATTAATTGGTAATATCTGGAATACACATGTACCAGCCTCAGGAATGCTTGGTTTTAGTCTTAAACTACAAAACTTGAAAAAGCATCTAAAAATCTGGAATAAGGTTATCTTTGGAAATATTGATGACAATATTCTTAAAGCAGAGGCCACACTTAATGCCCAGGAAATCACTTATGATCTGAACCCCTCTGATCTGGAACTTGCAAAACTTAATGAAGCTAGTCTCTCCTTACAGAGAGCACTTAAAGAAAAAAGCAAGTTCTGGAAACAAAAATCCAAGATCAACTGGCTTAAAAGTGGGGATGAAAATACCAGTTATTTTCATAACACTGTAAAAGAAAAAAGGGGAAAAATGCTTATTTCTAAGATCAAAAATAGTCAAGGGGTCTGGATTGATGATCCTTATGAATTAGAGTTAGAAGCCATCCAATTTTATACAAAACTTCTCACTGAAGATTTTGAACCTGAAGATGGTCTTTTCTACTCTAATTTTCTCAGTCAGATTCCTAAAATCATCTCTGAAGAGGATAATGAGCTTTTACTTAAACCAGTTGATATTGAAGAGCTTAGGAAGGTGGTTTTTATTTTAAAGAAAAATAGCAGTCCAGGGCCAGATGGCTACACTGCTCAGTTTTTCATTAAATCATGGAACACTATCTGTCAAGATTTGCTCATTGCTGTAAATGATTTTATGTCCACATCCTCTTTGCCTAGGGGTATAGCTAGCACTTGGATTACTATTATCCCAAAAAAGCCTACCCCTATTACCTTTGCTGACTACAGACCAATAAGTCTCTCTAATGTGGTAAATAAAATCTTTTCAAAAATTCTTATGGAGAGACTTAAACCCCTTATGAATAAAATCATCTCACCACATCAAACTGCTTTCATGAAAGGGAGAGACATCTCAGATAATGTCATTTATCTACAAGAGATGGTTAGATTTCTTGATAGGAAAAATAAAGAGCCAAATTGCATACTTAAACTGGATCTTCAGAAAGCTTTTGATAGAGTGAGATGGTCCTTTTTAAACAGTATTTTACTCAAATTTGGTATGCATGGTAAATTTGTACATTGCATCATGAAAAATATTTCCCATGCATGGTTCTCCATTCTCATAAATGGGAATCCAGTAGGCTTCTTCCAGCCAACTAGAGGTATTAAACAGGGTGATCCTCTTTCACCCTTCCTATTTAATATCTTTACTGAGGCTTTCACAAGAAGTTTAGCTCATATTTTCAATATAGGAAGTCTGTTGTACTATGATTTACCACCACAGTCTCTGCCAATATCCCATTTAATATATGCAGATGATACTGTTGTTTTTTTACAGGCTTCCAAGTCTAATTTGACAAAAATGAAAGCTTTTCTTGCTAAATTTGAGGTCACTACAGGTCAAAAGATAAACTATGATAAGAGTGACTTTTATATTAGTAAGCATGCTTCACTTCATCATATTAGTTTAGTTAAGTCCATACTGGGAATGAAAAAAGGAAAGCTTCCTTTTAAATATCTTGGCTGCCCTATTCACAAAGGAAGGATCACTAATGATTTATTTCAGCCTCTGAGGGAACAAATTTCAAATAAAATACATAACTGGAAAAATGCTTGGCTTTCTATGGGAGGGAAGATTACTTTGATCCAGTCATGTGTCTATTCTATTCCTCAACATGTATGGAGTGTTCTCAAACCTACTCAATTTGTCATCAGGAAAATTGAAAGATGTATGGCTATTTTCTTTTGGGGGTCCAATGATTTTAAACCTAAAAAATCTTGGAAAAAATGGATCTCCCTCTGTAAGCCTACAAGCCAAAATGGACTTGGTTTTAGATCTCTTTCACAAATCATTCTTACCTGCTCCTTTAAGCTTTGGTGGAAGTTTCAAACTAGGGAGGCTCCTTGGACTCAGTTTTTATGGTCTCTCCCAATTTCACATAGAACTTCCCAAAACTGGAAAAGGATAGTGGCTGTGAATGTTACTGTTGAACACAATACCAGAGTGATTCATGGCAAAGGTGATTGCAACTTTTGGTCTTCAAACTGGACTGGTTATGGACCATTGATAGATAAAGTTGTTCCAGCTAACACAAATATCCCACAGGATGCAACTGTCAAAGACTTCCAGGTGCACAAGAACCTTTATTTGCCATCTATCTCACCTTTGCTACAGCCTGAAATTTGTTTTCTACTGCAGGATTTACAAGTACACAATCACAGACAAGACAGGCTTATATGGAAACCAGATATAAGGGGCAATTTCGCTTTCAAATCTGCTTACAAAATATCAAGCCCAAATCAAGGTGATATCCTCTCCCTCTCTAAAATCTGGAACCCAAGAATTCAAAAAAAGGTTTCAGTTTTCATATGGAAATTAATAAATGCTCTCCTCCCCTTTGATGATGTCATTACTCGGTTTGGATTCCATTTTCCATCAAAATGTTGTTTTTGCAATAATCTGGACAGTTTAGAGCATTTTTTTAATGACTGCATTTTTGCTAAACTTGTATGGAAAGCCTTCAATAGTGCTCTAGGCTTGCCAGATAGATCATTCCACTCACTATGGGAGAGATTATCTGTCTACTAGTCATATGAAGGTTTCACTGCTTTACACTCCAATCTGATTTTAATATATTCATGCTATTTATGCTGATTTATATGGAAAGCTAGGAATCAATATCTTTATGATAACATTTCTTTATTCTCTTTAAAAATGTTAAGAAACTCATTTTTAACATCTTTTTAGCTAAACCAGTTAGAATCCATAAGGTCTTTGATAAAGAGCTTGTAATGTTGGGAATTCTTCCTTCAACCTCTTTAGGTTCTATTCCTAGACCCATTGCATCTCCCATTACATGGTCACTCCCTGAGTAAGGTTTAAAAATAAATGTAGATGCAGCTTGGAATAAGTCAACTGATGCAGCCGAAATCCGTCCGTCTCCCGGGGGTGGAAGCTATCCGGGTCCCCTCCTGGATCAGCCCGCTTCAGTCCTGCAAAACAATCCCCGGGAGGCGTCCCGGGGAAGAAGCTCCGGCGTGATGATGAGATGGGGATAGCGGAAAAGGAAAACGTACGGAAGGTGCTCTCAATATAAAGTAGAGAGATATAAGTCACATACCTTGTTCACTGTTTGAGATGGTATTTATAGCCGAGTTAGCCTGCTTGAGATGGGATGCAGGACCACTTCCCTTTGTCCCCGTCCGTCCTTCTTTCTTGTCCGGACGTGCCCCTTAGCGGGAAAGGTATCGCCCTAGACGTGCTGGGCCGTGGACCCTATTATCGGCCCAGTAAGCCTTTGGGCCGGTAATATCACTAGCCCCCTAGACCAGTCACCCGGGTTTCCGTGATGCGGGGAACTGGTCTCATAACCTTTTCCTGACGTTACCTTTGGGTAGGGCCCATCCGTGTTAAAATCGGTTTCTGTCGACGCCGCCTTTTCCCCTTATGCATTAATCAGTACCTCTTTTGCCGTGTCATGATTACTTTTCCTTCTTTTGAGGTGGCGGTTCCTATTCACCTGCCTATATAAGGTCCCAAGCTCCTTTTCTCTAAACTTCTCTCCTCAAAACTTCCCTGAAGCTCTGCTCTTTTGATCAAGTAAGCTCTCGCTCTCCCTCTCATTCTCCCCCCATCATGAACTCTCCAATTCTTTCCAACTCTTCCTCTGACACCGAGGGAGCTCGAAATCAGCTCGAGGTCCAGTCCCGGGTTGCTGATAACCTTATCCCTTCCCCCGTCTCCTCTCCAGACACCTATTCCGAGGCTTTTAGCTCGCCCCGGGAACTACTCACCCCGGGTGAGTCGAACTTGGATGAGGCGGGTTTGCGCCCATCCGGGGATCCCGACTTCCCTCTAGATGATCAGGATGCGGACGTGTTTGGCGGGGAAATCGGTGATGATATTCCCCGAGGGCCTACTCACGGAGTGCGCCCATTGGGTCTCAAATTTTTCGACGTTCCCGGGGATTCCCCTTCGTTAGATAGGGATGTTTTAGATTTGGCGAAGCGCTCTTTTATCCCTCTTCCTTTAAACGCCTGTCTTTCCAAACTTCCCCCGGGAGTCTCAGAGCGAGGGGTCACGTGCATCCCACGGATCCATTTTCAGTACGGGCTTAGCCTGCCCTTCCCTCCTCTCTTTCTTGATATCCTCCAATTTTATAACGTGGCCCCGGCCCAACTACACCCTAACGGGGTCGTCCTTATTCTGGCTTTCTTACTTAACTGTGCCCGGTGCGCCGTTTCTCCTTCCCTCTTACTCTTCCGCTCCTTCTACGCCTTACAGAAGGCACACGCATCCTTCCCGGGCGTTTTCTCTTTCACTGTTCGATCCGGGATAAAGGACTTCATCCTGTCCAAACCCAAATCCGCCAAAGGATACCCTTCAAAGGGTTTCTTCCTGTGCGATGCCCGGGCTTATCCTATGCCTACTTGGAACGACTTCCTCGTTCCAGAGGAGAAGAAGCCTCTTTCCAATCTCCCGGCGACCATTGCCAGTGACCATAACTTCCTCCGCCTCACCCCCTTGATATGGATTCCTTCTATAAGAACGGGAACGCGAGCTATTTCTGGCCTCGCGGGATCTATCCCCGCGACCTCTTCACGCTCCCGCGCATCTCCGCGGTGTGGCCAGATGGAGGTGCCTATTATGGCTTTATGTTATCAAGATTTTTTTTTATATATATTTTTTGGTCTAACTTCATTGTTTGTTTGGTTTCAGTACAACCTTCTTTGTACGCAGACGTCATGGCCCTTACCGACAAGTCTTCCGGGGGTGATGCTCCAGCGAGGGACGCTCACCCGGATCAACAGACTCCTTCAACACCACTAGTGGCTTCCCAACCTGGGCCACCTCCCCCCGAGAATCCTGCTCTTGTCCCCTAGAAGCCCCGTGCGCCGCCCAAGTCTCGCCAGGAGACATCCTCCGGGCCTTCTTCTGAGGCCCGTGCTACTCCCGGCTCGTCACCTACCCCCGGGCGTCGATCCTTTATCCAACACCCTACTTACAGCGGTGGGGCAAGCTCGCGGTTCAAACGGCCGCCTCCTGGCGAGCTATCCGGGTCGCCCCCTACCTCTCGTCAGAGGACCCAGGACTTCCCTCCTCCTCCTCCTCCTCCTCCGCGGGCTACTGCTTCCGAAGCTATCCCGGAAGAAAAAGAAGAGGTAACCACTATTCTAGATTTGTCTTTTATCTAAGGTAATTCCTCCGGTTTCCTTACTTTCTTGCCCTTCTTTGTTGTGCAGAGCATTGCCTTTGCCGACGCCGTCCTGGCGGACTCTCAGTTTGCCGAGGTATTGAACCGAACCTACTCCAAATACAGCGCGGGGCTGTTTGCCAAGATGGAGAGGGAACTCCGCGAGACCAGGGAGAAGCTGGCCGGGCAAGATGGCCTCGCGGCCCAGCTAGAAGAGGCAAAAAGGAAGCTGGCTGACAAGGAGAAGCGGCTCGCTGACAAGGAGAAAAAGTTGGCGGAGGTGGAAAAGAAGTACTCCGCCCTGAAGAAGGACAAGAAGAGTTCTCAACTCGAGACCTTGAATGCCGTCACACAGAAGCTCCTTCGCTCGGAGGCGTTCGAGAAGAAGCTGGAAGGGATTGCCGCTGCGGCCAGCGCGGACACCTGTCATGAGATGTATCGAAGTTTGCGGGGTTGGTTGCCCGGGCCCGCGCGTCTTGATGCCCAGGCGTCCTACTATCGGCCCAAGGCCAACGACCTGTTAAACCATCGCTTCCGGGATCTTCAGGAAGCGAGTCTGGAAAGTTTGGTGCCCCAGCTGTGGCGATCACTGGAGATGTCCTCCCGGGCTTCTTCTGCTTCTGATATCAGGAAGATGAAGCTCCCTGCGATCGGTGAGGCCTCCTGCCCCGACCCTGGCTCTGAGGACTTCAATGTTTATGGGGTTGTCCCAGAGACACCCCATTGGGCAGATAATTATCTCGAGTACTGCGCGGTGCCTGACAATTTTGGGTACCAAGCAGTTCAAGTCCAAGGGGGGGACTACCGGGTTGGCCTTGCCGCGGGTCAAGACGATCTTCTTTACCAAACCCGGAAAGCTACGCGGAAGGTAGGGTATCCTGAACGGTCCGCGGATGAGCCCGCGGTGGACGCCCCTGCATATGCCGGCCCTGAATGGACCACTGAGCATCTGGTGGAGCTGGAGAGGAGGTTCGAAAGAGCTCACGCTGTTCCAGGAGAGGGGCACTCTGCTGAAGACAATGTATAACTCTAGACTTTAGCCTGCCCTTTCCCTTGTAATCTCTTTTTTTTTTTTTTTTAAAGTATTTTGTAGCTTTCCTTCCCCTGGGGAAGTGTATGTAGAACTTTGGCCTTGGTGCCTATTTTGATTAATGACAAGTTCTACCTTTTAATGATATTACCGTTTTTTGTAGTCTGAGCGTCCCCTAGAGGAAATTCTCCCGCGCGTGCCCCTGCCTTATGTTTTTCCTCATCCTAGTAGTTCTTCCGGCACCTACTTCTCTCTCCCCCGCGCTGGGTGCCTCCAATGTTCTTTCCTTCAAAGGAAGCTAGCCCATTGGCGGTTTGGAGGCGACCAGGCTAACCGGGCATTAGCTGAGGCGGGGTTGGAATGCTTCCTTCAAGAGTTTGGGTCGATCCGGGTGCTGGTGGCATTTCTTAAGGCAGTTGATGCCAAGTTCGGGTCGTTGAACCAGTGCTGCGACCTTGCTTCTGATCATATGCGGGAGGCCCTGAATTCTCACCAGACCATAGCTGAGCTGCAAGCCCTCCACGACGACTCCCAGCATCGCACTACCAAGGAGCTAGGCATGGTTTGGGGTGAACTTGAGCGGGCGCAAGAGAAGCTTAAGAGTCTAGAGACCCGCACTGCTCAAAATAGACTGCTTGGTGACTTGGAGAAGGAGAATCGATCCCTTACTCATAGGAACAGGGTCCTCCAGGATGCTCTACTAGTCACCCGGCTATCCTATCACCTTTTGGGTCTTAAGAATGGCTTAGTTGGGGTGTCTCCCCTCACTGATATTCCAGCCGGGGTTCGTAGGACGATTGAGCGCATGGAAGCTAACCCGAAGAAGTTTGGTGAGGGAGCTCCCAATCATAAAGCCTATCTGGACGTCGTGGAGTGGCATAACAAGATAGCCGCGGGGGAGGTTGAGCCATATCCCTCTAGTTTCCGCCGAGTCCCTGCCCGAGTGGAGGTGGATGTGGCGTATGAAAGGTACGAGGACATGACTGTATCCATTGACCCGGAAGAGGTGGCACGCCGGATAAGACGCATCCGGGAGATTGCCGACTCTGGGGTCACCACAAAGGGGGTTAAGACCGCCGAGGGTACTCGCATTAGCCGGGAGGAGAAGGGTAAAAGCGCAGCAGCCATGTTTCCTAAGTACAGGTTTGTCACTTCTGCCGGGGTAAGGAGAATGCGCCTGGCGGAGCCTCTTCCAGAGGGATCCGTAGTTGTGCCCATCCCTGAATTGAACGATGAAGACGCCGCGCAATTGGAGGAGGAGCTTGCGTGGAATCAAGCCCCGGATGCCCGTTTTGCCGAAGATCTCCTGTCCTCGCAATTCTCGGAGGGGGTTTCCGCCCGGGTAACCCTGAGGGTGCTTCCGGGTCAGGTCCCAAGTGGGTATAGTAGCAAGTAGATAGGGATACTTGTATGTAAAATGCTCATGTTATCGTCCTACAATAAATATGACCGCATATTCATGCGATCTGTAATTTAAAGGATTATATAAAATTGTTTTTTCGAAAAGACCCTTTCCATTAACTCTTCCTTGTAACCATTACATTCTTTGATCCCCGGGCTTCATTCAAGCACCGGGTCCATTCTAGCGGGGCACCCAAATGGGAGCTACCCATGGGTCCCTTTTTACAAATCTTCCTTTCTAAACCCGGGACGAGGCCAAACGTCGGGGTATTTCTCCGGGCATGTTCATGCTTCCGGGCGAGGCATATTCATGTCTGACATATCCATGCCTGGCATATCCATGCCTGACATATCCATGCCTGGCATATCCATGCCCTAGTAGCTAAGGTACGATGCGGGGTACTCTACTTCCCGTAAAACCTTCTTAAATTAGCTACATTCCATCTTCTGGGGATCCCTTTCCCCCGCTTGTCCTCCAGCACATAACTCCCTTCCGGGTATGCTTCCTTTACCTTGTATGGGCCTTCCCAGTTGGGTGCGAGTTTGCCCTCCGGGGCTTGACGGCTCTTATCGTTTTTCCTCATTACCCAGTCTCCTGGGACGAAAGCTTCTTTCCGCACCCTTCTGTCATAATACCTCTTTACTCGGTCCTTCACTTTGGCTTCCTGAAGTGCCGCATTCTCTCGCTTTTCTTCCAGGAGGTCTAAGTCAAGGCGCCTTCCATCGTCTTCTTCTTCCGGGCGCTGGTATTGAGTCCGGGGGCTCGGGATCCCAATTTCTGCGGGTATCACCGCCTCAGACCCGTACACCAAACCATATGGCGATTCCCCGGTAGCCGAGCTTTCTGTACTCCGGTGGGCCCAAAGAACACTGGGCAGCTCCCAGATCCAATTTCCCCGCGCGCCTTCCAAGCGGGTTTTTAACCCTTTGATGATTGTGCGGTTGGTGACTTCCACTTGCCCGTTCGCCTAGGGGTGGTATACAGATGTCAACCTCTGCTCTATGCCATACTTGATACACCATGATTTGAAAGGATCATTCTCAAACTGCGCCCCATTGTCCGTGACTACAATCTTTGGGATGCCAAATCGACAAATGATGTTCTTCCAGCAAAACTTAACACAGGTTAGTCCCCGTATGTTGGTGAGCGGTTCTGCCTCCACCCATTTGCTGAACTAATCAATTGCCACAATCAAGTACTTGGCTCCTCCCGGGGCAGTCGGGAAGGGTCCCACCAAGTCAATTCCCCACCTACTGAACGGCCAAGCTCCTGTGACTCCGATTAACTCCTCCCGGGGAACATGGATTAGCGGGGCAAATGTCTGGCATGCCCGGCACTTCTGTACATGCTCTTCCGCATCTTTGAACAACGTCGGCCAGTAATACCCCAGCCTTAAGATCCTTTTGGCCAAGGTGCGAGCCCCTTGGTGGCTCCCATTAGATCCCTCGTGCACTTCCCGGATGAGGTGTCGGCCTTCCGACCTTTCTACGCACTTTAACAAAGGCTGGAGATACCCTCTTTTGTACAGCTCCCCTCCCTGGATCACATACTTGGGCGCCTTAACTCTTAGCTTCCGGGCTTGAGCCTTATCCTCCGGGGTGGTTCCTTTTTCTAGGTACACCCGCATGGGCGTGATCCAGGATTCTTCCTCGTTCACCAACATTACTTGATCGTTCTCCTGGTAGCTCCTTCTACCTAGTACCTCCAAGTACAGCTTTTGGTCGGGCTCGGGTTTCAATTCTGAGGAAGCCAACTTGCTCAAAACATCTGCTTTACTGTTCTTCTCCTGGGGAACTTGAACCAAGTTGAAAGTTTTAAACCCGGCTATCAGAGGCTTCACCGCTTCCAAGTATTTTTGTAGGCTCCTTTCCCGGGCTTCATATTCTCCCTTTACCTGCTGCACCACGATCTGGGAATCACTGTGTGCCGTGAGAGTTTTGATTTCCATCTCCTTTGCCAGCCTTAATCCTGCGATCAAAGCTTCGTACTCAGCTTCATTGTTGGTTGTTTTGAAAGCGAATTGGACCGCGTAGGGATACTCCTTCCCTTCCGGGCTGACCAACAGTACTCCCGCTCCGCTGCCCCCCGAATGTGCCGATCCGTCCACATATAACTTCCAGGCCGGGTCTGTTTCGGCCTTGGTCATATTCTCTGGGGTATTAGGCACCTCCTGTTCCTTGTTTGTCCTTGCCTCTGATTCCAACAAGAAGTCCGCTAAAGCCTGGCCCTTGATAGCTCTTCTTGGCTCATACCGAATTTCATACTCTCCCAGCTCTATAGCCCATTTCATCATTCTTCCTGATGCCTCTGGCTTGAACATGACTTGTCTTAGCGGGTAATTGGTAAGGACCACTATGGGATGGCCTTGGAAGTAGGGTTTAAGCCTCCTTGAAGCATGTACCAGTGCCAAGACCAACTGTTCCAAGTCAGTGTACCGGGTTTCTGCCCCCCGAAGTGCCCGGCTAACAAAATAGATGGGGTGCTGCTTCCCCTCCTCTTCTTTGATTAGCACGGCACTTACCGCTTCCCGGGATGCTGCTATGTACAGAAAAAGCTCCTCCCCTGGGAGTGGTTTCTTTAAAGTTGGCAATTGTCGAAGGTGCTCTTTCAGATTTTGAAACGCCTTCTCACATTTTCCGGACCACTCAAACGCCTTGGCCTTCTTGAGAATGTTGAAGAAAGGCAACTGCCTGTCTGCCCCCTGTGATAGGAATCGACTGAGAGCCGCGAGGGACCCTGTCAACCGCTGTACTTCTTTCACCGACCTGGGGGAGGTCATCTTAGCTATGGCCTCTACCTTCTCCGGGTTAACATCGATGCCCCGACTTGACACCATGAAACCCAAGAACTTCCCCGCCCCCACTCCAATGGTACTTTTGGAGGGGTTCAGCTTTAGATTACTCCGTTCTAGCTTTTCAAACATCTCCTCCAGGTCATTCAAGAAAGCTCCGTAAGCCCTGCTTTTGACCACCATATCGTCGACATATACCTCCATGTTTCTTCCCACTTGGTCCTTGAAGAGTTTGTCCACCATTCTCTGATATGTGGCCCCCGCGTTCTTGAGTCCAAAGGGCATTTTCTTGTAACAGAAGGTTCCGAAATCGGTGATGAAGGAGGTTTTCGCTTTGTCCGCCTCATCCATCTGCACTTGGTGATACCCTTTATGTGCATCGAAGAAGGCTAGCACCGAGTACCTCGCGATAGCCTCTGCCAGCCGGTCCAAATTTGGGAGAGGGTAGCTGTCTTTGGGGCAACATTTATTCAAATCTGTGAAGTCGATACACATGCGCCAGCTTCCATCGTGCTTCTTAACTAAGACCGGGTTAGCTATCCATTCCGGGTAGATGATTTCCTCGATCACCCCGGCTTTCTCCAACTTCTTTACTTCATTCCTTATAAATTCCGCTCTTTCTGGGGCTACAGGTCTTTTCTTCTGCCTGATTGGTTTTGTTGCCGGGCTTATATTCAGCTTATGCACCCCCAACTCTGGCAACACCCCCACCATGTCCTCCGGGCTCCATGAGAATACTCCCTGATACCTGGCCAAGAGTTCCTTCAGTGCGCCTTTTACTTCATCCGGGAGGTCTTTTCCCACCGTGACCATTCCTTTGTCCGCCACCTGCATTTCCTCCAACTCTTGCCGGGGAACTTCTCCATGCACCGCCCCTACTGCTTTCTTTGCGTCCCGGACCGCCGTCACCATGCAACTTCTTGCTACTGCCTGACTTCCCCGGACGACCGCTACACCTTGCGCGGTGGGAAATTTCATCGTCAACAGATATGGACAACTCGCTGCCCGGGCTTGGGTTAGCCATGGTCTTCCTATAATTACGTTGTATGGCGAGGGTGCATCAATAACCGCGAAGTTGCACATCACTGAGACCCTCTTGCTCCGATCCTTCTCATCCACCATACATACTGCGAGGGGAATAACTCCTAGGGGGACTTCAGGTTTGCCAGTGAATCCTGACAAAGGAGATGAAGGGGGTTTCAAGTTCTGCCTCCCAATCCCCAATTGATCGAAGCAGGAAGCGAACATGATCTCCACACTGCTCCCGTCATCTATGAACACCCTATTGATCAAGAAACCTTCAATCTCCGCCGTTACCACCATTGGGTCAGAATGGGGTATCTGAGGCGGGACTGCATCCGCCTCAGAGAAAGTGAGAGCCTCTTCGGGGCGAAATCTTTTTCCCTAAATCTCCCCCGGGGGAACATATCGCGTCCGAGCCCGGGTAGCGGAGACTGACTGGCATGCTTCTCCGATTTCTCCACTTATCACGTTGATCATTCTGTTGGGTACGGGGGCAGGCTCCACTGCCTGGACTGGTGCAACAGCTATGGCAGGCCTCCCCGGGGCCCTGTTGCCTTGGTTGCCTTGATTTCTCCCGTTTCCTCTCCCCGGGTTAGGCCTCCACCTCCTCCGAGGCTGTTCCTGTGGCTGGTCCCGGGGATTCTCCTTCTTTGCTTCCATCGCCACACAATCTCTCAGCTGTCCTCGCTCTATTAATTTCTCTATCTCGTTCCTCAGCATCCTACACCCCTCTGTCGAATGCCCATAAGACTTGTGATAGGCGCACCATTTGTCCGCATTTTCCCTAGACGGGGTCCCCTGGATAGGCAACGGATCTGGGAACAAATCCTTGTGGATGGCATGGATCTCCGTTCGGGATTTGCTGAGCGGGGTGAAACTATCTGCTCTTGCCCGGTTTACCGTCGCGGAAGCAGGGTCCCTTCTACTTGGGTCAACCGTCTTCCTTCTCTCCATTTTATCCGGGAGGAATCCCCCGGACTCTTTTTTTCTCTTTCGCGTGGCATCGTTAACCGCACAGTACAGTTGCACCGCCATCTGTAGGTTATGAAAGGTTTCCGGGATGTTTTCCATCAATTTCTGGAACAACGCCATATCCCTCAGGCCATTTATAAACCCACTAATCACCGCCTTCTCCTGCTGCTGCCTATCGACGACCTTCATGCTGTCGTCCATGTACCTTCGATAGTATTCCATTGACCCTTTCGCAACCTTCTGCCGGGTGGCCAGAAGCTCGGTCAGCTGCTTTCCTTCCTTCTTTAACCCGGCGTATCTGAACAGTAAAGCCTTAGAGAAATCGTAATAATCTCTGAGGCTTTCTCGGGGCAAGGAATCGAACCACGAAAGACAGTTTCCTCTCAGGTAACGGCCCACCAACTTGCATCTCAATTCCTCCGGGAAGTCCCGTGACACCATCAGGTTCTGGTACGTCCTGACAAACTCTTCCGGGTCTGTCTCTCCATTGTATGTTGGGATTCCCTCCGGGGTTCGGAGGCCCGGCGGCCATGGGTACGCAAGCACTCGAGGGACCCACGGGGAGGTAGGTTTAGCCCCGTTTCTCCCCACTAGTTTGTCTAGTCGAGCCTCCAAAGAGTTGGGGTCCTGCTGAGCCACCTGATAGCCCCGCATCCTATCATCCTCCCGATAGTATTTCTCTTGGTAACCATAGTTCATCCCCATTGATCCGTGCATGGGCATGGTATACTGTATCGGGTTCCCCTGGGTTCCAGGGGCCTGATAACCCAACGACTCCACCGGCATGGCTGGCAGGCCATACCCAATTTGTCCCGCCCCCCAGCTGGAACGCGGGTAATAGGGTGGAGCGTGTGGAACCAAGTTCGATTGTTGTCCCGTAGCCATTCCCCCTCCGACCCCGAGACTCGGAAGGAAAGAAGGTGGGACGGTGGAAGAGTTCACACGCCCCTGTATCCTTGGCGGCTGAACGACTCCATCCAGGTCGATAACCTCTCTTTGGTACCCCCGAAGAGGTCCTGCCTGGTCTCCCCCAGATTCCCTCCGCCTATGATTTTCCCGGGTAGAGAGTACCCATTGTCGGTACAACTTCTTGTTGGCTCTCATGAACTCCAACGCCGCCGATTCTTCCGCCTCGGCTAAGGATTGCCCCTCCTCCCGAGCTTTAGGCCCCTGGGCCCGGGGACTGCCTCCCCCGTCGGGCCTTGGTCCTTGCTCCTCCTGGTACTCTCTTTCTGAGTGGGCTTCGTCGGAGGCAGTTTCCACGTGGCCATCCTGCGGTACCCCTAGCTCCCGCTGGTGTTTAGCCTCTTCCTGCAACTGCCTCAAGGTCACATCATCTCCCGGGGGTGGAAAAGAGCCACCCCCTGAGGGTGCCGTGTTCTTCTTCGGGCGCCCGCGCCCTCTCCTTGGCGACTCCATCATGCGAAGGTGGAAAGGTCCCACTGGGCGTGCCAATTGATGCAGCCGAAATCCGTCCGTCTCCCGGGGGTGGAAGCTATCCGGGTCCCCTCCTGGATCAGCCCGCTTCAGTACTGCAAAACAATCCCCGGGAGGCGTCCCGGGGAAGAAGCTCCGGCGTGATGATGAGATGGGGATAGAGGAAAAGGAAAACGTACGGAAGGTGCTCTCAATATAAAGTAGAGAGATATAAGTCACATACCTTGTTCACTGTTTGAGATGGTATTTATAGCCGAGTTAGCCTGCTTGAGATGGGATGCAGGACCACTTCCCTTTGTCCCCGTCCGTCCTTCTTTCTTGTCCGGACGTGCCCCTTAGCGGGAAAGGTATCGCCCTAGACGTGCTGGGCCGTGGACCCTATTATCGGCCCAGTAAGCCTTTGGGCCGGTAATATCATCAACTTTGCATGCTGGCATAGGTAGCATTACCAGGAATAACATGGCAGAATGTATCTTTGCTAACACTTTTTATGTGAGTGCCTTGTCTGCTTTACATGCTGAACTCTCTGCTATTCACAAAGGATTTTCTATTACTGAATCTTTTTATCCTATTGTGGTAACAGTGCAGTCAGACTGCCTCAATGCCATCAATATGATTAAGAAGCCTAGTCTTGCTCCCTGGGCTCTCTATGATTATGTTGAACATTTACACACACTCTGCTCCTCTTTTACTTTAGTGCATGTTTTAAGAGAAAGAAATCAACCTGCTGATGTACTATCTAAGTTGGCTCTCATAGAGTTATCTGATAAAGTTTTCCAGCCACACAACATACCTGCCAAAGTCAAGGGGCTTATACATTTGGATAAAATCCAAATGGCCACTCTTAGAGTTAATCTGAATGGATGCTGCTGATTTTCCTCCTCTTTTTGCAGATAAAAATGGACTCAGGATGCAGGCTGATAGCAAAACACAGAGGGACAAGCATTGTGCCTCCACTTCTTGACATACAGTTTTTTCTCTTAACATTTCTAGCTTGTTCGTGGCTTAGGTCCCTTGCTCGGCTGATTTGTGTCTCTACGGATTCGCTAATAAGCTTGGCTTTGTGTGGTCTATTTCATATGCTGGAAATATTCAGAGAATAACACACTAGTCTTTAGACTAATTTTAGATTTTTCTATCTTTTGGATGCAATCTTCTTGCATCAGGGGGACTCCCCCTTCTTGGGAATGTATAAATACTTAATTATATATTTCTTTGGGCTTGAGATCCCATAAATAAGACTCCTACCACCATTGGTGGTTTCACCTTAAAAAAAATGTACGTTCTCAGCGGACTATTCTTGTAATTCTAGCAATCTTAAAAGCATCCCTAAAAGCATCTCCAATGGTCGTAAATTTGGAGTTGCTTGCAATTTTGGACAAGCTGTAGCAGTATGCTTGACCATTATTTTACATGCCACGTGAACTGCTTAGGCGGACAGTACTGCCGAACAGAGCAGTAGTGCTTGAGTTGAATGACATTAATTACGATTGATTACCAGATAATATATTCCAATTTCTATATTTACGTGGTAACTAAACAAATATAAAATATTTCAATTTCTATATTTACGTGGTATACCGTAATTAAACTAATGAGTAATTCATGTTAAATAATTCTAATTTAGAAAGTTATTGTCAATTTTAATATATTATTTGACTTTATATTTATATAAAATAAATTACTATTTTAATTAATAATTTCCCGAGTATATAAAATTGTAGAATAACATTTTCATAATAATGTAAAATTAATATTTACATACATCTTTGTAATCAATGTAATCAATATTTAAATTTTGATCTAACGTATTTATGTCAAAAATAATATACAATACTATTTATTTTAAGTAATATTTATAATAATTTCTTATTATTAGTTATACATTAATAAATATTTTTATATCAATAAGTGTTACATAAAATAATAAGTTAATATTTTTCAATCATTAATAAATATAAGATTTGCAGGCCTCAACAATTTCAATATAGCCTTCTATTCCTCCTTGAGTCAATGCATTAAAAAAATGTATATTAAATATTTCAAAAAAATTATATTTAATTTTGATAAGTATAATTTTTATTTTTCTATCGTGCGAATGCACGGGTACTAAGAGCAAGTCCAACAGCATCTCTATAATAGAGATTTTCTATATTTTTAGAGTTTTTTGTCTCCAACAGATTTGCTATAACAATCTCTATTATAGAAAAATGATGAGAGAGAAGATCTCATTCTCTATATATGCAAAAGCAAAGAGTAATTGTAGAGAACAAAATTTATGGGATTTGAATTAGAATTCCTATTTATAGTAAAAAATTTAAACAACATTCCATTTTCTCTCCAAAATCTCTAAAATAGAAAAGCTGTTGGATTGGAAGCAAAATTTTATAGCAAATCTTACATTTTTATCTTTACTTTAGAAAAAATTTAGAGAACCTGTTGAACTTGCTCTAACTAGTTTAGAATAAAGTGTTTCGATACCCTGAATAATTTAGGAAGTGCTCGCGTACCCTTGACTTCTTGAAAGTGCGTAGGTACCCCTTAATTAACATTAATTTTGTGTCCTACCCCTACACCAGACGATGATCGTTGATTGCAGATATAATTATATAAAAGACTAAAATACCCTAATTGAATTAATTATTTTACATCTGACTGTCGAAACTTGAATTCGTGAGATTGAGTTCAAATTCACATTGAAACTCAAACTCAAATTCGTAAACGGTAAAAGTGCATTCACCATTCTTAACAACTTTGAAACTCAAGAACTCGAACTAAGATTCACAACCTTAAATCTGTCATGAGAGGGTGGTGATTTGGTGGTGGTATGATGGCCAAGTAGTGTTAAAGAACCGATCAGCTTATTGGGGTCATTTGAGTATAGTCAAAAACTCGGGGGCTACGGGAGCATATTACTCTCTTTTTTTTCCTGACCATTTAGTCCTTCCCTCTTATCCATATCGTAGTACCCGGACAGACCGATAAACTGGACCAAGAAGAAGGCCAAGACGTAAAAGGATAACGATGTTAAGCTTATCCGTTTCTTCGGCAACCAGCGCGAGCTTTGCCGGGAAGCTCAGTGTGACTAAATCTTCGTTCCATGGGGTGCGAATCCCGCAAATGCGTACCTCCATTGTTGCTCCAAGCGTATCCTGCATGAGGGCCTCTAATCCGTCCTCGAGAGTTGTAATGATGGCGAAGAAGCAAGATGAGTTGGATGAAATTCGGAAAAAACCTTCAGACGAGCTGAACGAGGAGGTTGTGGACTTGAAAGGGGAGCTCTTTATGTTGCGGTTGCAGAGGTCGGCTCGAAATGAGTTCAAATCCAGCGAATTTCGTCGAATGCGGAAAAGGGTACTTTGTTTTTCTTCAATTTTATGCTTGATGGAATTAACTTGTCGTAATTTGAAATTATATTTGCACACAAGCTGCTCGGTAAAATGACTCTGTGGTTATGCATTACATTTTTGTATCAATCATTAGGTCCTATTCTCTGGTGACTGAACTGATATGGACTCTGTATGATTTAATACTAACATAGACTAAAACTGAGCTGAGATGGATCTAAGTCGAAAAGAACATGCCTCATTGTCGTTAATTTGACTGGTTGGAAACCCGTGAGACTGAAGATGTTGGTCTTTCAGTAGTGGCCATTTTATTTTTATTTCTTTCCTTAAAAGATGAGAAATCCAAAGCTATCAGCTCTGGTCGGAACTGAGATTTATGATATGTTACTCTTATGGTTCGTGCCACCTCTAAACCTTGTATTTGTACTACAGAAATGGTTGACTTGGTAGTCATGTTCTTTCACTAAGGGTGGTTCCTTATAAATTTATTGAGTGCTATTAAGTTCTGATTCTGTGATCAAGTTTGCCATTATCATGTATTGGAAATTGTAATTTCCAGTGTTGCAATTTCTAGTCTGATAGAACAATGTATGCCCTTGTTATAGTTTAGTTTCTCCTTTCAAGTTTATCTTGGTTTAGGAACAAACAGAATCGTTGGAAGGTTTTATTTAAAATTAGTTTAGTTATTAAAAATTACATGATTCATATTCAAATTTCAGTGGTGTCATATATCATTACATTGTATGTAGCTGATCTGGTAGTCTACTGGAGCAGGCTCATTATCTTGTTCAACCATTCCCAGTTCAACTAGATCAATTTACAACTCACTGGAATCTAGTGTACTGCGTGAAAATGTTGATACACGTATTAATTAGAACTGGCCAGATAAGAATATTCTTGTGTCTCCTTGGAAGATCTGAAATATATTCTGCATTTTGGATCTCTGTCATAATGTATAGAGTAAGTCTACCAGTTATCATTCTTGCTTGCATTCTTATGAAATGATTAGAATATGCTTTTAGAATTTAATGAGGTGCTATTTGTGCAATTTACTGTCTGAACTGAGATGTGTTAATGGTGGGTGTACTATCATCATCTTCGATATATCTACTGTATTGTGCTGTTATTAAAATAACATCAAAACACAAAATTTTACTTCTAGCCAGCTTGTCTTCAGCAGTGCATCAATCGGTTGTTCTTTCTGTCTGAAACAACAAGGATTCCTGCTGCTTTGTTCTTTTTAATACAAACCTGTATGATTGTTGATATATGTTTTTTAGTTCCTCTCTGCTCTAGACCTTAACATATTTTTCACCAAGGTCTATGATTGCATTCTGACTAGATGCTACCTGTGTGTATAGATTGCTCGTATGATGACTGTAAAGCGAGAAAGAGAAATTGAAGAGGGAATCAATAAGAGATTGTCTAGAAAGCTAGACAGGAAGTGGAAGAAAAGCATTGTTCCTAGGCCACCTCCGTCTCTGAAGAAGCTGCAAGAAGAAGAAGCGGCAGAAGAAGCTGCCCTAGCTGCAAAGGAAGCAGCAGCATGAGGTTTCTTGGACACTTATATTCCTCTTTAGTTCTCACCTTATCAGTGTAATTCATCAACTGTGACCTAATTTTGTTTGTGAGATTCAAAGTAAATGAATTTCTTGGTACAAATTTATAGTGTCACAAAATCTTGATTAGTTGAATACAGTACATGATTTCTAAAAAGATATATTTTCTACATACATAAACACTTATCTTTGATGAACTCTAGATTTAATTACACTTAAATGACTACTGAATGAAAATGTCATTTAACAATGATGATTAGAATGTGTGCTGCAATTGGAGTTTCCGGAGCATGTGGAGGGGAATTTGATTAAAGCTGTTTGTAAATAAAATATACATTGCGAACAAGATTGAAAAGCAGATTATAATGAAGACATCTGAAAGAAGCTCTTTTCCTTGCAGTATGAATATCATGCTGGCTTACAGAAATATATTGAATATTAATAAAATACCAAGGATTCCTTATATCTGAACTCTGAAAACTCTGAACTATGAGTCTACGAAGCTGACACACATCTTCATTACTACTTACAATAATTTTGAAATTTATCATATATCATTATGTTCTATAGTAAAAAAAGTAAATTTTGATAAAAAAATTTTTGAAATGAATTGAACTGTCTTTTAAAAAATAAATTTATCTCAACATATATTTTTTAATAATATTGAACTGAACTGAATTGAACTAAGACCCTGTTTGCTAGAGCTTATTTCTTGATGCACTGACGGAAGTGAAAATGGAATCAGCATGATTGAATTAACCTGACTTTCATCAAATTACATTTTGGCATAAATTACCTAAATAATTAAATTTGTTTTTATCCCTAAAGGGAACTTGAATAGTTATTCACTTCAAAAAGTGTGTGGAATAAACGACGTCATATTTACTTCAGTAAACCTATATATTAGGCATTTTAATAAATTATGGTATAAATATTTATGTATTTTCTTTTATGTATTTATGGTATTAAATATTGCACTCTTTAATTATAAGCATCAAATTAATATTCTCTTTGTTTAGTATTTAGTAAGTACATATATAAAATCACGATTAGACATAATTTTAGTAATTATTTAGTCAATTTTAGAGTACATAATATTTGCACTAACTGGCATTGGCAGACATTTACACTCCATCAAATATCCCCAAATCGCAATTTTTTTTCTTATCGTTTTTTTAAGTCTCTAAGTTTATACGGATGATGGACGACCGCTAACATCATCGTTCACTACGTTAAGCTCTTGCAAAATAACCCCGAACGGCCGGTAAGATTTCTTAATTTTTTCCAATGTGGCTTAAAACATTTATTTGGAGATTTTGTTTGTTCCCGATTGTTAAGATATCCCACATGATCCATTGTTTCTGGAGGGTGGCGAAAGTATGGATTGCCAAAAAAATGACCGTGCGGAGACGATGGCGGAAGGTGAAAGTGCGCCTGCAAATTGCTGAAATTGACGGAAGAACGGCGTCGGCTTCAAGGCGCTGCTGCTCGACTTGGTGGGATGCTTCAAGAAGACGCGCTTCCTCGAAAACTAGCCTGCGTGCGTACAGAATTAGGGATCGATCGAAAACTTAGAAATTTGGGGCTAGGGTTTCGAAAAAGTTTGTTCTTTTCAAGGCTCAGAAGCAAACTGCTCTTGTGACCATGTAAGAATACAGAAAGATTGTGGTAAATTGTGACGATGATATAAGAGAAACTGTATTAAACAAAATATTTATGAACCTGTTTGTTGAAAAGCTATTATCACTTTTTGAAAAATATATTCAACTGTTTTATTTGTGTTAATCAGAATTTTAAAACTCCCATTAACTACAAAGTTCAAAATTTTTTGATTACTGAGGCCATCATGAAACTACGTTATTCAAATTGAAAACCAGTAGTACTAAGGCCTTGTTTGCTAGAGCTTCAGTAAATTTAAATTTATTTCAGTTCAGTTCTATAAATTTAAAATCGGTTTTTCTAACGAGTGCCCTAGGGCACTCGATAACCATTCGTAGATTCCACATAATTCGTTAATTGAGTATTCTATTAGTAATTGTGTGGATCATAATTACATTACCCCACATAATTATCTGTAAATCTTAGTAAATGCATTAATTGTCATAATTACGTCGCACCGCAAATATACGGACATATCCTAATAACGTAGTATTTCTTGTTAATATAAAGGTTAACGAATGAATTAACTATTAAATTTTTTAAATTTATAGAATGAAGGTAGAATTTAATAGTTTTTGTGACATTGACTTAAAAAAATTTTAAGTCGAACAAACATTTTTTTCTTTTCGGCATCTTAGAGAAAAAACACCTAATACGAATAATTAATATTTAATAATACACAAACATTTTTATTATTTCATGCAAAGTTTTTCGGAATGATTATTATACAAAAAAAAGATTGAGTACAATCAAATTTGAAGTTACATAATATTAAAATTAGTAACATTATTTTAAAGAGAATAAATAAACAAATTACACTTATTTATTGGAGTTTGTATATTAATATAATACTTTTATTGTTTTATTGAAATATTTAAATACTAGATGTAACAGTGAAATTGAAAGTATATCATAAATTATAACTTAGATATAAAAATAGTAAATAGTGTAATACTTCATTTACCAAGTAAAGTGCAAGTTTCCAGAGTAACACAAACAACGAAAGTGTAATTATGATCCACGCGGTAACCAACGGTATATTGCAATTAACGATGAAATGTAATTATGATCCACACAGTAACCAACGGAATATTGCATTTAACGATGGAATCTACAAATTGTTATCGAGTGCCCTAGGCCACTCGTTAGAAAAACCAGATTTAAAATTATTTCAGTTCAGTTCAGTAAATTTATATTGTTTTTCAGTTCAGATAAATATATTTAAATTTATTTCAGTTCAGTTCAATAATTTTTTTATTACAAGTTACATTTTGCAATAGATTACAATAATATATTATGATGAATATTTAAAACTATTTCAGTTCAGTTAAATATATTTAAAATTATTTCAGTTCAGTAAATTAAAAATTATTTCAGTTCAGTTCAGTAAATTTAAAATTATTTAAATTCAGTTCAGTAAATTTAAAATTATTTAAATTCAGTTCAGTAAATTTAAATTTATTTCAATTCAGTTAAGTTCAGTATATCAAAAAATAAGTTATAGCAAATATGGCCTAAATATGTTATGCAAACAAGTAGTCTCTAGAGCTTATTTAAATATTTTTAGTTCAGATCATGAGTTCCAATTAGTAAATTGACAAGTCCTGCGTATTGCACAATGGCAACCAAGAATATTTTCAATCCTAATTTAATTGTTCCCTCTTATGTAAATACAGTCATGATTGTTGACAACCATATAGGCCCTATTTACCAGAGCTTATTTGTAGATCAGTTCAGTTCAGTTCAGTTCAATTTAATTCAGTTCAGTTCAGTTCAGTGAAAATGTAATTGATGAAATTCAGGTTAATTCAGTTATGCTGATTCCATTTTTCAATACATCATTTTTACTTCAGTTTAGTTCAGTTCAGTTCAGTTCAATTCAGTTCAGTACATGATGGAAATAAGCTCTAGCAAACAGGGCCATAGTTACTCTAATTAAGCTATCTAATTTTTTTTATAAAATTGGATACTATAAATTATTAAATTTTTAATGGGATTTATAAATAAATTCATTCACAACCGTCATATGTGTTTTTCTAATTTATCATGGGTTCAATACAAATATTTATTTTTATAAGCTGAATATTTTATACATTATTCACTTAACTAAATTTAGGTAAAAAATAAACTAAAACAGTTTTATCTACATTAATTAGCAAATTTATTCAAATATAACTTATGATTATATCCTCCCATACCATATGATTAGATTGGCTAATTGTTAGATTTGATGATTCTAATAAAAATTCTTATTTGGTAAATATATTTAGGCCCTGTTTACCAGATCTTATCTGTAGATCAGTTCAGTTCAGTTCAATTCAGTTCAGTTCAGTTCAATTCAGTTCAATTCAGTTCAGTGAAAATACAATTTGATGAAATTCAGGTTAATTCAGTCATGCTGATTCCATTTTTCAATACATCAATTTTCACTTCAGTTCAGTTCAATTCAATTCAGTTCAGTTCAATTCAGTTCAGTTCAGTTCAGTTCAGTTCAGTACATCAAGAAATAAGCTCTAGTAAACAGGGCCTTAGGCCCTGTTTACCAGTGCTTATCTGTAGATAAGTTCAATTCAATTCATTTCAGTTCAGTGAAAATACAATTTGATGGAATTAACCTCATCAATTTTCACTTCAGATCAGTTCAGTTCAATTCAGTTCAGTTCAGTTCAGTACAACAAGAAATAAGCTCTAGCAAATAGGGCCTTACACTATTTTAGTTATATTATAATAGTAAAAGTGTATAAAAATGAATATTTTCTTTGATTTGCTAAATTTTTTCCATTCTATTTACTTAAATAAAATATACACTCATTTAGGGTATAACATGAAATAAAACATACCAAACACACTGAATGACCGGAGCCATGTGGTTTGGTGAGAACCATGACCAAGTAAACACTCTTTTGGGTGAGGTTTGATGAACTGACACGAAAATTTTGATGAGGTGACATGTTTGATAAACTGGCACTGAGGTTTGATGATGTGACGTCGAGATTTGATGAGGTGGTAGTGAGTTATGATGAGATGACAGTAGAGCTGTCAATTCAGACCCAAACACGAAAAACCCGACCCGACTGACCCGACACGAATGACCTTTTGACCCGATTAAAACCCGAGAATATAAGGTCAAATCTGACCCGACACGAATCCGACACGAACCCGAATGAATTTTAACCCGACACGAACCCGACACGAACCCGACACGAACCCGACACGAACCCGAGAATGACTTGAAACCAAAAGTGACCCGAACCCGAACCCGATTTGACACAAACCTGAAAGTGACCCGAAGTCTAAAATTAAGTTAATGAACCCGAGTTAACAAAAATTTTATGCATTTCAAAAGTTATATATTATTTTTATTACAAGAGCATGTTTTCTCTAGTAGAGTTGATATTTATATATATATATATATTTCAGTTTAGTCCAATTTGTATCTTACTTTTTATAATTATGATAGATTAAAAATAAATACTCTCTGTTCTAACTGTTTCTGCATAAATAAATAAAAATATTATCGTATCTAATATTGTTGAAATCGTGATAACATATAGTTTATTAATATCAAATTTATATATGTTCATAATATATCTGGTTAAATATATTAGCTAGTAGTCAAACACGTGTATTGAAAACCGTTAAAAGTCAGATGTGCAAATCCAGTTTGTACGGATGGAGTATAAAAACATCAATTCAGTATATTGTGTATATTAATATTTATTTCAATTCAGTTTTGTTTTACGAAGATCATGTCGTCATAATGCCTTGAGATAAATTGAATAATCTCTGGCTATGATACAATTTTTAACTCATCTAGTATAAAATTGGATTGAACTATAAAGGAATGTAGTGAAACTCAATTTAGTTCCAGTGTTTATAGAAAGTCAAGTAAGATTTGATATCTTTTATTATTTAATTTTAATTTACTTGTTAGTGTTTTTAGAAAATCAAGTAAGTTTGACCTAACACTAGTTAAACTCAATTTATCCAGTATTTATAGATAATCAAAGAATATTTGATCTTTCACTACTTAAATACAATATACTACTTAATTAATTTTTGTATAAAGTCGAGTAATAGTTGATATTTGGTTAGTTAAACACAATTAAGTCAATGTGTTAACACTAAAACTCAGTTACATATGGAAAGTCAAGTAAGGTTTGACACTTGATTAGTTAAATTCAATATAAATTTTTCATAGTGTTTATAAAAAAAATAAATTAAATATAATATTTGGAAGTAGCTAAATTAATTTTTAAGTGTTTATTGAAACTAAATTACGGATTAATTTTTGATAATTTGCTTCAATTTAGTTATCGTTGTTAGTTAAGCAGGTTTCCAATTCGATTAATTACATCAATTTAGTGGGTTTAGGGTTTAGTGGGTTTAGTGGGTTTAGTGGGCTTATGAAAAGCTTTCGCTTTGAATTACTGGAAAAAATGGGAAGTTTACAGAAAAGGAAAGAAATCAAAATACATAATTGATCAATCCCACTAAATTGATGCCTATGCCAAAGACGTGAATAATCTACTTATAGCTTTGACTGCTATCTAACAGAATCTGTTACACCAAATAGTGGATAAAGGTGAAGCCACTCAGCCTTATCCTCTCTTCAATGACTCTCTTGACCATTGACCTGGAGATTACTAATTTGCCCTTAGCCTTGATGCCAGCTCGTGACAATCCCCTCCTCTAAAACCAAACTTGTCCTCAAGTTTATGCAGAACACAACTAATAGCAGAAATTGGAAATCCCAGCCACGTAGCAACATCTCCCACATTTTAAAATTTAAGATGAGGAAAGAGATGGTGAATTACCTCTGCCTCTTCCCAAGATGCTTCCTCTACAGGCAATTCCTTCCATTGAACTAGCCATTGAACCACTTGTTTGTTATCCTGGTTCACCAATCTGCGTTGCAAAATTTTTGCTGGCTCCCAGCTGAAGACCTCTTCGTCAACCAATACAGGAGGGTCTGTAGAAGTAACAGGCAAAGTGCCAATGAATTTCTTCAGTAAAGAAACATGGAACGCAGGGTGCACTTTGCTGCTTACAGGGAGTTTGAGCTTATAAGCAGCATTCCCAATCTGTTGCACAACTTCAAAAGGACCACAGAACTTTGGGAATAACTTGTCCTGAGTTGTAGAATGTAATGATGACTGCCTATGCCTGTGAACTCTTAACAAAACCCAATCTCCCACTTTGAAATTTCTCTCAGTCCTTTTCTTGTCAGCAAAAAATTTCATCCTTTCTTGTGCTTTCTTCAGCTGAGTTTGAAGCTTCTGTTGAATCTGATCCCTAGTCTTGAGCATCTCAGTAGCAGCTGGTATGAAGGAGTCATTCTGAAATCCCAATGGTAAATTCAAAGGTTTTACTCCATACAGTGCTTCATGTGGTGACATATCAATACTGACATGATGACAGGTGTTGTACCACCTCTCAGCCAAGCTTAACCAAGATCTCCAACTGCTTGGACAATCTCCACAGAAGCATCTTAGATAGTTTTCCAGTACTTGGTTAACTCTTTCTGTTTGACCATCCGTTTGTGGGTGGTAAGCAGTGCTGAACTTCAACTGTACTCCCATCTTTCCAAACAGTTCCTTCCAAAAGTTACTAGTGAATACTTTATCTCTATCACTTACAATAGAGTTAGGCACCCCATGTAACCTGAATATCTCATCCATAAAGATTTGAGCCACTTGTTTAGCAGTGAAGGGATGAGATAAAGGCAGAAAATGAGCATACTTTGTTAATCTATCCACTACCACTAACACTGTATCAAAGCCTTGTGACATGGGTAATTTTTCCACAAAATCCATGGAAATATCACTCCATGACTGAGATGGAATGGGAAGAGGTTGCAATAGCCCTGGATAATGGCAGTGTTCAGCTTTGTTCCTTTGACACACTTCACAGCTCTGTATAAAAGCAATGATGTTCTTCTTAATCCCAGGCCAAATGAAATGAGCTATGGTTCTCTTAATAGTGGCATTCTGACCTGAATGTCCCCCAATGGAAGAAGAATGAAGAGCTGCTAGAATCTCCCCTCTAATTCCATTAGCACTGCCCACATAGATTTTCTGATTTTGTTTCAAAATTCCATGACAGTAGGTAAATTCAGTTGTAAGTTGAGAGAGAGCAGCTCTAGCAATTAATTCTTGAGCTTCCTGATCCCCCACATAACTAGACTCCAGTTGCTCAAGCCATGTAGGAATAACAGCAGTTGTAGTGAACTCTTTTCTGTGGCACACTATTTCTTCTATCAACTCTGGCTCCTCATACAGTTCAGCCCCTTCATCCCATTTTGGAGTGCCCTCCACAACTCCACTATCTTCATCTCTTCTTACTCCATCACTATCTGAATCTGCTGGCTTCCTTGAAAGAGAATCAGCCACCACATTAGTCTTGCCAGTTCTGTATTGTATCTCAAAAGACAACCCAAGTAACTCGGTCATCCATTTGTGTTGAATAGCACTGTGTAGCTTCTGGTTTAAAAGGTACTTCAAGCTGTGATGATCAGTTTTGATGATAAATTTACTCCCCACCAAGTAGTGTCTCCATTTATCTACTGCCATAACCAAAGCCAACAACTCTTTTTCATAGGTTGAAAGACCCTTGTTTTTCAAACAGAAAGCTTTACTCAAGAACGCAATTGGTCTACCCTCTTGCAACAACACAGCCTCCATTCCATTGTCACAAGCATCTGTCTCAATGACAAAAGGCTTCTGAAAATCAGGCATCTTTAATACTGGAGCAGAAGTAATCACTTTTTTCAATTTTTCAAAAGCTGTGGTTGCTGCTTCCTCCCATTTGAAGGAATCCTTCTTTAACAGATCATGCAGAGGTCTGCATATCACCCCAAATCCAGAAATAAACCTTCTGTAATACCCTGCTAACCCCAGAAATCCTCTCAACTCTTTCACATTTCTAGGTTGAGGCCAATTAAGAATCCCTTGTATCTTTTGATTATCCATTTCAACTCCCTGTCCAGATATGATATGCCCCAGATATTCCACCTTTTCTTGTGCAAAAACACATTTGGATCCTTTGGCAAAGAGCTGATTGTGTCTCATAACAGTCAAGACCTCCTGAACATGTAAGATGTGCTCCTCCATAGATTTACTATACACTAGTATATCATCAAAAAATACCAATACAAATTTCCTCATAAATGGTTGAAAAACTTTGTTCATTAATGCTTGGAAAGTAGCAGGAGCATTGGTAAGGCCAAAAGGCATAACAATGAATTCAAAGTGACCATGGTGAGTTTGAAAAACAGTTTTTGGAATGTCTGATTTGCAAACTCTGATTTGATGATAGCCAGCCCTTAAGTCCAATTTACTAAAAATAACAGCCCCTTGTAATTCATCCAATAACTCATCAATAACAGGAATAGGGAACTTGTCTTTAACAGTAATCTCATTCAATCTCCTATAATCAACACACATTCTCCATGTACCATCTTTCTTTTTAACAAGTAAAACAGGAGAGGAAAAAGGACTTACACTATCTTGTATAATCTTATTCTGCAACATCTCTTGAACCTGGTTTTCTATTTCTTCTTTGTGGGCATGGGGGTACCTGTATGGTTTGAGCTTAAAGGGTTCAGAATCAGGTTTCAAAGGTATCTGGTGATCAATTTCTCTCTGAGGGGGTAAGGATTTAGGCACTTGAAACACATCAACAAAGTCAAGAAGAACTGATTTCAAACCTGGAGGTAGCTGCTGTAATTTGAGACCAGAACTGACTTCCATCTCCTCATCAGTTTCCACTCCTTCTTCAGCTTCCTCTCTCATAGCATAAACCCCCCTGCTGGCCTCAGAATATCTGCCATGTTTGAACCATCCTCTGTTGCAACCACCCCTAGTGTAATCATAGTGTAACTGGGAATAAGTAGCCTTCCTCTTTCTAAGCTCAGATAATTCCTTAGCTTCTTGATCCCTGATCAAATGGAATTTAGTGTGATCACTGTTACCATGCAAGAGGTACTGGTTCCCCTCATAACTGATGAACACATCTTCAGTCCTAAAATCAAATGCCACTGGACTAAAGACCTTCATCCAATCAACTCCAATAATCATATCCAGCTCTCCCAAATCCAAAATCTTCATACTGTAATTGAATTCATGGTCCTGAATCTTCCAGACCACTTCAGGAACCATAACAGATCCTCTCAATTTGCTGCCATCAGCAATAGTTACTCTAAAGGGTCTAGTTGCAACTGTTTTCATCTTCAATTTGTCAACCACCCATGGATGTATAAATGTATAAGAACTCCCTATATCTAGTAGCATAGTCACTCTTAGACCATCCACATACCCCACCAGTCTGATGGTGTTAGCCATGTTACCTTCAGTTGTTTCAGTGCCAATGAACTTGAGGATAATTTCTTCTGGTTCTTCCCCATCTTGCTGTGTGGGTTCCTCCCAGCTCCATTCTGTCACCCAAATGTCCCCTTCCACCTCTGTATTCTCTTCCTCAGCTGAAATGTAGTGAACCTGTTTAAGTTTGCAGATATGTCCTGGAACAAACTTATCCCCACATTTAAAGCAAAGTTTGTTATCTCTTCTGTATTGAATATCCTGAGCACTTACTTTCTGTATCCCTTCACCAGTACTCTTTCTCTCCCCTCCATTAGCTGGAACTTGAGGTTTCCAAGCAGGTTTCTGATTCCACTGCTGAGGTTTATGGAACTGAGGTTTAGGTGCCACTGAACTCCCACTAGCATGGTATCCCCCTTTTAGCTTCCTGTTGAACATCTCCAACACTCTTTCTTGTATTAAAGCTGATTCTACAGCTTCATGAAGGGTAGTGGGTTTATCCTGTTTAACCAAGACCTGTAAATCTTCCTTCAAGCCACTGATGAAATTTCCCACATAATACTGCTCAGGTAACTGGGGATATTTACATACTAACATAGCTTTCAACTCCTCAAACATCTCCTCAAATTCCCTGACAGATCCCTTCTGATGCAGATTGTGTATCTCCTCAAACCAATCATTCAATCCAGACACAGTAAACCTCTTGACCACCGCAAAGGAGAAATCATTACAACTAGTGAAAGGCCTAGTAGTCTTAACAGAATTGTACCAAATCTGTGCCTTACCTTCCAACACCATTTTAATAGTCCTCAATCTTTCCCCATCAGGCATCGGATAATACAGGAAAAATTTGTCACAACGGTTTAACCAGTCTCTAGGATTCAGCCCCCCAAAACTAGGTAACTCCACTCTAGAATACACAGGACCTTGTGAAAACCCCAGAGCATCTCTCCACTGCACATTTCTACTCTCAACAACAGTATCATTAACATTCAAATTCAGCAAATCAGGTCTATGCATAGCATTCAGATTAGGCATCAACACCCTAGGTAGCTCCTCATTCTCACGCATAACTACTCTAGGATGAGGATATGCATCATTCCCTGTCCTATCATGCTGGTAGAAATCGCGAATATCAAAATTAGGAGGTCTGATCGGAATCTCACCTTTGTTCTGACCGAGAATCTGCATTGAGGGCACCTCCTGTGAAAGCATCGGCTGATTTACCATTCCCTTACTCTTCCCAGTAGCCGAGTACTCATCACCATGGAAATTTGCAACAAAACTGCCACGAGAGTTCTCCCCACACACTCGTTGACTATCTCCCGATGATCGCTCGCCAGCGGAATGCTTAGGACTCAGAAATACCTCCTCGGGTTTGCTCGGCGGCGCCGCCGCCAACTTTGTGAGCTCCGTCTGGATCATCTACATCGCACCGCTTGTTGCTGAAAGGAATGCATTGTGGACTCTTGCTGCAACTGCATCGCGTCCATCGCCTCCTTTATCGATTGAATCGATTTCTCTGACGATGACTGATACGACTGAATTTCAGCTCGAACCTCCGTGAACTCTGCTGCGAAACGTCCCTGCGCTTCCTGGAGCTCCGTGATAGCTCGCTGTGCTTCCTTGAGCTCGCCTTGATGTTTCGCCATTGAAGCCGAGGATCGAAGAAGCTATGATACCACTTGACAAGCTTTCGCTTTGAATTACTGGAAAAAATGGGAAGTTTACAGAAAAGGAAAGAAATCAAAATACATAATTGATCAATCCCACTAAATTGATGCCTATGCCAAAGACGTGAATAATCTACTTATAGTTTTGACTGCTATCTAACAGAATCTGTTACACCAAATAGTGGATAAAGGTGAAGCCACTCAGCCTTATCCTCTCTTCAATGACTCTCTTGACCATTGACCTGGAGATTACTAATTTGCCCTTAGCCTTGATGCCAGCTCGTGACAGCTTAGTGGGTTTTGAGTTTTGGGGTTTGGGGCCTTAATACAAAAGTAAGCCCAACAAATATGCCCAATTCTAATATCAAAATCAACCCAATAATTATTTCATTTCATGTTATTTTAGTGTTAATATAAAGTAGAGTACTTGTTGATATCGTATTTGATAATTTAATTTATTACTAACATCGTGATTATTGACATTTTAATATCCATATTTAAAACTAGAGTTTCTTTCGAATCGAAGTGTTAATACATGTTATAATAATTATTAAATTTAATATAGTTACGAGTGTTTGTCAAAATATTATATTTTGACCCGAACCCGACACGAAAATAAAACTGATCCGATACCAACCCGACCCTATAAAACCCGACCCGACACGATGAATAGTCCCAACCCGACATCAACCCGACACAAACCCGACCCGACCCGACAAGACCCGAAAAGACATTCTCGACCCGTTTGAACCCGACCCGTTTGACCCGAACCTTTTTAGACCCGAACCTGAGGTCGACCTTTAGACCCGAATCGATAGCTCTAGATGGCAGCAATGAAATTTTGCTTATTTGGCATTGACTCATAAGTGATGCTGCCTCACATGAGAATTACTCTACAAAGGCCCTGTTTACTAGAGCTTATTTCCACCACGTACTGAACTGAACTGAATTGAACTGAATTGAACTGAATTGAACTGAACTGAACTGAAGTAAAAATGATGTATTGAAAAATGGAATCAGCATAACTGAATTAACCTGAATTTCATCAATTACATTTTCACTGAACTGAACTGAACTGAACTGAACTGAACTGAACTGAATTGAACTGAACTGAACTGAACTGATCTACAGATAAGCTCTGGTAAACAGGGCCAAAGATATTATAAAATTAAATAATACTCCCTCCGTCCCAACCAAAACTTCTTACTTTCCTTTTTAGTCCGTCCCAACCAAAACTTCTTACTTTCATTCTTTCCTCTTTTGGCAAAAAAATAACTACAAAAAGACAAATATACCCTTAATGAATTCTTACAAATAACCATAACCATAAGTGATATTCCATTTATACCCCTTAAAACTTCACTTATAAGATATAAAATGCATATTTCTTAAAATCCGATCCGAAGTCAACTAAGAAGTTTTGGTTGGGACGGAGGGAGTAATTGATAGTGATCAAGTAAACCGTGTAACGCACGGTGGATTACAATAGTTTTTTAAAGTATGCATATGTTTGTCTTGTGGAATGGAGGGAGTAGAAAGAATTATTTATCGATAATTGTTTTTTTTTTTTTGTTTTTTTTTTGTGTTGGATCACCGATTTTTGCTCCAAAGGATTACTCCGTACTACCGATTTGACCAACCCATATGTGTATTCGGCTGCATTCCTCTGTAAAATTCAGTATACAAGTGCACTGGAATATATGGCATCCAGCATCCGAGCCGAGCCATTGAATCATTCCGTATGATACTGGCACAAGTTGATTGCAAGTACCAAAGGTTCAAGTGTAAGTTCTATCGGAATTCATCTGCAGTATTTCTTAATTTACTGTGTGATTTGGAACAATTTGGTTTAGTGATCAACTTCTTGCTTCCTGTGCTAACTTGTGTGTGTCATCACGACCGTTCTTGTTAAAAATGAAACCACTGTCACCATCAAAGTCAAAATCCCAGGTTATGGGATTTAGTCACAATGGAAGAATACTGAAAATGGGATCAGCCATTTTCATAGTATTAACTTTAATGATGGTTGGTGGGTTTTATGTGTTTCAGACCCCTTCCAAAAGGGGAGCTTATTATACAGTAGTTTTGGATTGTGGAAGTACTGGAACAAGAGTAACTGTGTACAAATGGATGTTAAAATATGGTTCGAATTTGCCTGTCTTGCTGGATAGTTATCCTGGGAAGTTTGATTTGAGTAATGGCTGTCGGTATCACTGTATGCAAACTGAGCCTGGGTTAGATAAGTTTGTTGGTAATGCGTCAGGAGTGATGGTGTCGTTGGAGCCATTGATTCGATTAGCAGAACAGTGGGTGCCAAGAGAGAATCATGCATCCACACCTATCTTTGTTCTGGCTACTGCTGGAATGAGGAGGTTGGAGGCTGATATTGCGAGGCAGGTTTTGGAAAATGTCGAGAAAGTTGTGAAGAAACACGGGTTTTTGTACAAGAGAGAGTGGATTAGAGTGTTGAGTGGTAGGGAAGAAGCTTACTATGGCTGGGTTTCTTTGAATTTTAAAAAGGGGGTATTTGGGAACCTGTCTAGGCTGCCGTCTTTGGGACTTCTTGATTTAGGTGGTTCGTCGTTACAAGTGGTGACTGAAGTGGATGATGGCTCAAGAGAGGATGAGGATGACCATCTTTTAGTTTCTACTATTGGCTCAATTGAGCATAGGCTCTTAACTTACTCATTGCCAGCATTTGGTTTGAATGAGGCTTTTGATAGGACTGTTGTGATGCTAACTCGCAGTGAGGCGTTTCAGAAACGTGTGGATGGCGTATTTGAAGTCATTCATCCTTGTCTAAGTCCGGGCTTTATAAAAAACTACACTTGCCGTGGCTGTTTTGGATTGGATCATGCTATACATGGAAATCTGACCAACACTACGGAAGAGCTTAACACTATACTGTTGGGAGGAAGCTCAGATTGGGAAGAATGCAAGGTGGTCGCAAGAGCCTCTGCTGTCAATTTAAGCAATCCTATACTACCACAGCAAACAGAGAAGTCAAACTGCATTGGTTTGTCTTCAGCTACAGGTTCGTTAAACTATATTTCCTACTGTAGAACACATTGTTGAACTATGTTTTTCTTTATCTCATAGTGTTCTTCCCTTAAGTCTGTCAATCAATTTTATTTTTTAATCTTCAGTATGTTTAATTATGTTGGTAAAAGCGGTGATGGAATGTTAGTATAGAAAAGCTGTGATGAACTGTAGCTTCGACTTCGTCGTATCTTTAAAAGTGAATTATTGCATCTCAAATTTGATAAGGCACATAAACAATCCTATACCTGCCTGTCAAAGGAAGTTAGCTCTGATTGTTTATTTTGCTAAAAATCTTTGATGGCTTAAATAGTTTCATGACTGCTTAATAGACGATAGGATACTAGGAGGAGTATCAGATTGAACAAATAGTTTTCTTCGTTATATCCTCACACACACACACACTCACACACACACACAAAAATTAGAGGTACTTATTGCAACTTTATCCATTCTTTTATAGGTTACAACTTACAAATATTTTGATGAGGGCAAAACTTGAAGTTGGAAAACATCATGAGTTAAAATTATTGCAAAGTACCTGATTTTGACTGCTAATATTTGCCTCTGCAGGCAATATTCTGTCGAATTTGACATCCCACTCTCATGTGACCAGACACTACAATGCATTGTCTGGTTTTTTCGCGATCTCCAACCGGTTGAATTTGAGTAGAACAGCAAACTTGATGAAAATGTGGGAGACTGGAGAGCACTTATGCCCAAGATTATGGGCTGATCACACGAGCACCATAGGCCAGGATTGCTTCAGAGTGGCATATATGGCATCACTTATTGGAGATGCTCTATGTCTTACAAATGTAGACATAACTTTTGGCCCTGGAGACATTTCATGGACCTTAGGGGCAGCAATGATTGAAGGAGGTTACCTCTGGCTCAGTTCTGCTAGACGTGTAAATGGCATTTTTGACCTGAGAAATAATGGAATGATTTCATTTTCATCCCCATTTCTCTTATTTGTTATTCTTCTAGCCCTTCTTTTCATTGTGCATTACAGTCAAGTCAAGCTTCCAATGCCTAGTAGGAAAGCCTCAAGTCCCAGTGCTGGTCCACCATTTTACGTACGCCGTGGGAGGCTGCCTTCTTGAGCCATGGTCAGTATTCTATTTCTGTGTGCACTCTTTTTCACTCTCTTTCTTCTAAGTGAAATACCAGGATAAAGAATTCATAATAATTCAAATAACAAGTCAAATGTTTGCTGAAAAGAATCACGTCAGTGAACAACAACAATCTTGGTGCTGATATTTCAGCTACAACATTGTTCGAAAGATTTCATATGGAAACTTTCCAACATAGGATGTACATATTGTTAACACACCTTTGCCTTGCCAACTTCAAATGTTTGGGAAAGTTTTATTTTCCAATTCCTCAAATCTTCATATAAAAAGAAAATAATGTATCAAAGAAATGGGTTTCAATTACTTTCGTTTTTATTCATATAGTGATATTTGGGTACTCACATCATCCTATCCAGATTTATATGTTAAGAACTAACTATGATCGCCGTTCAGGCCTTTCCTTGTTATAGATGGATACCCTACTGCAATCTTGGAACTGTATCCTATTCCTTCACCAAAGAGTATTAGATACAATGGTGTTTTTGCCACAGCTGAGATGAGAACTGCAGTTTTTAAACGTGCTCGGAGAAAAGGATACATGGGAGGTGATGATAATGACAACTAAGATGTAGAAAGGAAGACGAAGTAAGAGTTCTAGGTTTGCTTTTGCATCTGTAGGAAAAGAAAATTACATGGAGAATTTGATTTTGGTTTTCGATGAAGAAGTTGAACGATTATGTCAAATGGTGGTACAACTAACAGAGTTGTATTCCTAAACCAAACTCTTTGAAAACTTGGACTCAGAAGTATTGGAATATAGCAATCCAAGTGCCAATTTCTTTGACAAGGAAAGGTGTAAGACTTTTTCTCTTACAACTTCATTAGTCTTTGCTTCATTTCATCTAGATTTCTATTTTCCCCCAATTCATAAGCTCAGTGTAGAGTTCTGTTACGGCCTTGACATTTGTTTATGCATTTCATTCTCTGTGAGTTCTGGTTAGTAGGGGTAGTTGAGGTAGAATAAATCAATTCTTGACTGGATTAGCAAAGGGCCTAAATTTAACGTTTCATAGCCGAAAACCATCTGAAACCAAAATCCTCCAATGAAGAAGAAAATATGCTAGTGCATGGTTTTGTTTATTAGATGAGCACACTTGTAGTTCTTATATTATTTGTTTCCTGAAGTTATTGTTAAAAGGTGAATACTTGAGATATGATCATGTTGAAATAGTTATGTACTCTGTTGAAGTAATGGTGAAATTTTGTGATCAAAGACTAATGAAGTTGTGTTCTTCAAAAGCTTGTGGTTTGTTGCATTTGAATTTACTGGGTGTTCTTTGATTGAGAAATGAGAACACTTATTACTCGATCCCTTGAGGAAAACAATCTTCTGAAATTTTCTGACCATAGCTGCATTCCACTAAGATCACTTATTATAGCTTTCTGAGCTTCCGAGAGAAGCTGAACTGCTGTGAGCCTGTGATGGAGTCTGTGCAGATATGAGCTACTGGGTGTTCTTTGTAGTAAAGTGTGTTCTAGGCAATGTATAATTGCTAGGACTTCTGCTTCAAGAGAAGAGGAATCAAGGGCCACAACATAAGAAGATTCCTTGTTGGATTGGGTCTTGACATGAACAAAATTGAATGAAACTGAACTTAATTGAAAGTTAATGTATTAAAATTAGAACTATGCTGGATTAGTCAAAATTTTCATCAACTATTTTGACTTTGATTTCCCTTCTTCTATTATACAAGATTTGCCTGAAGCATATAGGATCATCCATGTTTAAATACTGTGAGTCTGTGACAATATTAAAGAATTTGAAAATATAAATCAGATTCAAATCACTTGTTGTTGGCCATAAGTGGCCTCCATATTTGTCGTCTTGTGCACAGCAGTAAGCAGTGACGACTCGCAGTATGCTGATAAATACTTCTTTTCTAATCTCATAATTCCTTTTCCTTCTCCAACTTTCGAAACCAGAAAAATAAATTATCCGACCATGTCATTCATCGGCAACTTGCCGCCGGGAGGTGGTGGCGCTGACCCTTCCACCGCGCTGAACAACCTTTCCGCCGTCCAAGCCCGAATTGACTCCGTCCACAATTTCCTCTCTGCATCGCTCAACACCAACACTTTGATTCACCAGGCGGACATGGACGCGGTCTCCTCCGAGATCTCTTCCGCCATCCACCAGATCATAGTCAACGGCGCCGCTCTGCTCGCCTGCAGCCAGGCTCCCAAGTCAACCCCTGTTCGCACCAGCAAATCCGTGGGCCCTAAAATGGAAGTCATACGTGAAGAAGAAACCAGCGATGGCTACGAAATCTTGGAGCTGGATTCGGTGGAGCTCCTAGCCGAGCACGTCCATTTCTGTGAGATTTGCGGAAAAGGGTTCAAGAGGGATGCGAATTTGAGGATGCACATGAGGGCCCACGGCAATCAGTTCAAGACGCCGGAAGCGCTGGCGAAGCCGGAGTCTCTCTCAGTCGCCGGCGCGGCGAGGAAGACGAGGTTCTCCTGCCCTTACGCGGGATGCAATCGGAACAAACAGCACAAGAAATTCCGGCCATTGAAGTCTGCGGTCTGCGTGAAGAATCATTTCAAGAGGAGCCATTGTCCGAAGATGTATTCGTGCGAGCGCTGCAACAAGAAGAAGTTCTCCGTCCTGGCTGATTTGAAGTGCCATTTGAAGCACTGCGGGGAGACGAACAAATGGAAGTGCTCGTGTGGGACGAGCTTTTCGCGGAAGGACAAGCTGTTTGGGCACGTTGCGTTGTTCGAGGGGCATATGCCGGCGGTTGTGGAGGAGGAGAAAGCTTTGCCGGCGGCGGTGAAATCATTTGCCGAGGAAGAGAGCTTGAATCCGGTGAAGGGAATGGATTTGGATGATGATGGTTTCTTAGATGGATTCGGTTCCCCTGAGAATTACTGTTTTCAGGATCTTCTGTGCTCCTCCCCTGCCAGCTCTGGATTAGATGGATTCTTCAATCTTTGAACTGTGCATATTTTGATTAGGATGTTTTGTTGTTTGCTCAGAATACTTTGTGTTCTATGTAGATTGTTTTTTGCTAGCTACTACATCAACTTATCTTCCTTTGTCCTGGTTTCTGTGTCTCCTTGACAATAATACTATGTGAGTGGATGATGATTCCTGGAGAGCAGATGATGATTCTCTGCCACATCATTAACTTTTGGTAAAATCATGAAATGGGATGCAAAATCATGAATTTGCCATCATTCTAAGTCCAATGTTAATGAACGTGGAGATGCAAAATCTTGATTATGGACATTTCTACACTTTCTGCAACTGCAAGGCATTTGAAAGGAAGCATGATATACGAGTGCTTTACAAATTAATAATGTGAGCTACAATTCATATTGATGGTGTGGTGGTGTTATATTTAACTGTGCTGGCATGGTCCTAATTTTGATGAGGTCTGCGAACAACAAACATAGGCACTGAGGCAAGATTTTTTGGATTTCTTTGTTCCTTTTACGGCAACTACATAAGCCGACCAGGAGTTCTCCTCTTCTTCAATTTCAACATTATAGAATGATTTCTATTTTTATCACCAAATTATATGAGAGTGTAAATTCTTGGCAATCTTACTTCAAAAATTGGTATTTATTATGCTCACCAAATTACTACTTTATAGGATTCTTGTCTCTTTTGCTAATTTCGTCTCACTCTTCCGGTTACAATCGACATTTTTGACCAACTTTAATGGATATTTGTGCCTTTTCATTAGTTTGAACGATCTAACTGGTATCTTGAGAATAATCTAATGGGTGACCAATGATTCTCCGTATTCCACAATGAGCAGTATCCGCATTCATGTAGTAAAGTGGCACTCCATGAACAAGAACCCAAAAAGGAATAGAATCGAATACCATCTTGGAAGGCTGAATCCTAGGATATGCTCACGAAAAACCAGTAATTACAAGCCGATGCAGATAAATCCTTAAACATCATAAGAATCTTCAACTGAAGAAGATTATATATAGGAAAAATGAACTCACCTCAAAATTGTTCATCATGCTCATCATTTTGGGTGGTTATTTTCCCCCCTACTTGGTTTATACTCTCTTTTCGGCTATTTTGGGTTTTTTTTTTTTTGAAAATAACGTGTTATCATTTCAAGTTCCTGGAAAACGTCCAGAATCGTTTGATACAAGAAACGGGGGTGGAGCTGACCACGAATTAAAAACATCAACACTCGACTTACCAAAATGAGCTAGTAAGTGAGCCGAGTAATTTTCTAGACGCGGCACCCAATATGGGGAGTTCAGTCCATAATCAAGAATCTGGCTCTTGATTTCCTCAACCACAGCCTCAACCTCCAATGTGCATGTAATATCCCCCCGAATCATCTGAATGAGTGGCAAACAGTCTCCCACAAGAATTGGAGAAACAGTCATCGACCCCGCTAGTTCGCAGGCATCCCTGGTTGTATAAGCTTCGGCCAAGATGGCATTTCCGACCAGAGGCATTCGCCTAGCAACAGCTCTAACAAAACGACCGTCTGAATCTATAGCCACTGCTCCAAGCCCCGCGAAACCAGGACCTAATCCCGCGTCGAAGAAAACCCGTGGCACATCTGCAGGGGCCCGAAGGAGTGCAGTTTCCTCCAATGTCGAAGAAATTCGTTCAGGCCAGTGGTTCGCCCGATGGAAGCTCAAGAGATTACCCGTGACCATGGCTGGCACAATTGAGCAGTCAAGATGGCAATTCTCAAACACTTCCTTATTGCGCTGAGACCATATTGCATCACAAAGCATTAACAACAACTCCGACATCTCCGCTTCATTGGATAGGACAAACTGGCGAAACCAGAACTCACCCTACTTCTTTCAGCGGCTAAAACTGCCGGCCACAACCCCGCAGTGGTAAGAACATGACAGGCATACGGGCAGGTGAAGAACAGATGAGCTGTAGATTCATCGGCTACACCACAAAGTCGGCAAGTCGGTGAAACCTGGAGCGTTCTCCTTCGAAGATTCTCTGTAGTAGGCAGCGAGTTAGTGACAAGTCTCCATGCGAAGTGTAGTCCACGGTTTGGCACTCGAAGGCTCCAAAGCTTCTTCCAAAAGACAGAATCGGCTTGAGTAGCAGCTGAGACATTGTTATGTTGGAGATATCGTGGTTGTTCCACCAAAACATGATAATATTGATAATATTGGAAGATATTTTTTTTTTGAAAACAATCCTTGGAAGATGAGCATGGACTAAGCTTTTTTTGATTTTTTTCACTCATGAGAGAAATTTAATTATTTATTACGTATTTCTTGATTTTTGGACCTAGCAGTCTCTCTCAATCTTTTGGAAGCTAGTTTTTTATTTTTTTTTATTTTATTTTTTCAAGATATCATATACCTTTTATATTTATATTTGCTTTGTACTATTTGTGACATACTAAGAGCTTCTAGACGACGGTTTGTATCCGTTTCTTTTATTTTGAGCTTAATTAGAAACCCATAAAAAGTTCCATATCACCTTGGAGGTTTTCAAAAAAATAAATAAAATAATAATAAAATTGGTGAATTTGACATAACATATAAAATATGTACTAAACTTATTTTTTTATTTAAGATATATAAAAGATTCTTTTTATTCAAAATCAATTTATAAGTAAATCAAATTTTTTTTATAAAACATAAATCAAAAATATCAAAATCATGTATTTGAACTCTCTGCACTATTTAGAGTTTAGCTCTCACTATTTTAGTTTTTACTTAACCATGACACGTGTTAGCCTATCACTGGTAGTTTAGTTCTTGTATTTTAGTGTGCGGTGAGTATATATACTAATAGTCAAATACCTACATTCATTGCAAATTGCCAATTAATGTTTCCCCATTTTCATTCATCTTCTCCATTCCATCTCTTTTTCTGATTTTATTCATCTCAAATTCATCAAAATCAGATTTAAAAAAATCATGAATTAGAACTGATAAACTGATTTCGAATCCAACGAGATCTACGACGAGATCTATTATAGAGTGACAGCGACTAGATTGCCCCCACAGAAGATTTCAGGTATTTTTCTTCCTTTAATTTCTACCAAGTTTGCAATGTACTTGACTTAAAATACATCTATAAAATCAGATCCAGATCAAAAATACATTGAGATCTTATTTAATACTCTTCTTCCTTTATGGTGTGCTCTTAATCTCGCAAAGAATGGACTTAATGGGAAAAAAAATAGGTAACAATTAATTTTAATAGATCAACGAAATGAAAACAAAGATTTGTTGACAACAATAATGGAATCCAAAATGATAAGTATAGCAATTTGAAATGATGTTTGAATTTGTTAGAATTTTTTCACGATGTTTCCGATGCATTGATCTTTTGTTAGATTTGTTTTAATTTTTTATTTATTTATTTTCACTTTTTATGGTCATCTCATTCCCATGCCACAGTTTCTTTTTCTTTATAAACTTTTGTGTCTAGATATTTTATTGTGAAACTGTTGTCATTTTATTGATGTAAATAAATAATTTCCTTATAATTGCAAAGTAACTCCACTTGCATAAATTAAATTTTAATTAAATATTCAAGCTATCACGAAAATTAACCAGCACCCACCGCCCAACTTGACATCGTATTACGTTATTTTGTGTTTTCAAACACTACAGACATGCGACACGTTTACGGCATGCATGCAGAGACTGATTTTGACTGTGATTTAATTGTGCATCAGATTATCCAAAAATTGAGTCGTGATATATTCATGTTTTTGATTGATGTTTAATACATTATTGCAGAGGAATGGAGGATGAACTAGGTCCAATCGTGCAGCAGCACCTGCAGTCGGTCGGCGACCTGTACTTCTCGATCTACCGGAAGTACGTGTCCGGTGTCCAGTCAGATCGGGAAGCACTTGCCGATTCGAAAATATTTTTGCAGGGCTACGTCAAAAAATTACAGCAAAGGCCTCAGGTATACAATTTTCTTTCATTTTCATTTTTCATCACATTTTTAACGTGATTAAATGTTAATTCTTATAATTAAAATAGTAAAATGTAGTCTAAAAGAAGTACGTTACTTTAAAAGAACGGAGCTGTTAAAAACTCTTTTAGGAAATATAGGATTGGGATGATTAATCTTATTTTGAATCATATAAGGTTGCTACAAATTGTTTTATTTTTTTTCCTTTTTTCCTTTTTTTGTTGTATAACACTATAAGATAGGTGCATTTTAAGAAATTAAAGGAGCCTTTTTTTGCCTTCATTTTAATTAAAAACGTATAAATATGTAACCTTTCAATAACTATGAAACTTGTGTATTTAAACATTGTAATTCTGACAAAGCGTACACTCATAATTAATAAATAAAGAAGAAACTTATCATGTTTGCAACAAAATGAATAAAATCAACACTATGATAATTTGCAATGGAGCTTGCATTTGTGAGTTTTGCTTCATATATATAGCTAGGGTCCCTGATTTTCCTTGAAATCCAGCATGAAAAAAGTAACCATATATACTTAATCTGACCCTAGAAATCCAGTAAATTGTATGTGTTGATTGAGACTTTGCTTTGCAATGGAAGTAATTTATATTATGTTTGGTGTGATATTGTAATTGTTTTAATTCTGATCTATTAATTGTTTTTGGTGTAATTAATATTCTTGCAGAACACAGGTATCGAATATTGGAAAGAGTTTGTAGCTGAGTTTTTCGCGGAGGATGCCAAAGTTGGAATCTGCATGTCTTCCTACAACAAGAAAGACATTATCACACCAGAACTGGTAATTATATATGTTTTGCTGATTGATTATAAAAAACATTGGTGATTAGATTGTGCCTTGAATTTATCTGTAAATCGGTTCAATTTAACTTACACCAATTTAGTGAAACTCAGATTAATCCATTTATGCTAATTAACTCCAGCGTAAATGAATTTAATTTAGTTTATATTAGTTCAATTTAGCGAAACATTAACTCCAGAATATTAAACAGGGCCTAACTACGTCTCACCATGTGTTTTGTGTTTGCAGTGGAAAAGGAGCTGTGGAATATGCAAAGAAAACCCTGGTTTTGGTTTTGGTAGGCATTCCATTTCATATTCTGCTGTTTAACAATTCTAGTCCTATATATATATATATATGTCCAGTTTAAATCTCACTATTTATTTAGTTTAAATAAGTTATTTTCAATGTAAAATTGATCTAGAGCACGTACATACTTATAATCATATGATATCGTGCAACAGAAATCAGCAGGGAATTTCTGGCGGGACTGTGCATGTTACTGCATGGCAATGACAAGATAAACAAGGAGCTCCAGATAGACGATACTGTGGACACATTTGCCACCAGACCAGCCCCCGGCAACCACACATTCCTAAAATCGGTAATCGTCAGACGCCAAACTGTGGCCCGTGATCGCTTCAAATCGCGCGCTGGCCGTCTCAACATCATCTTCAATCCAGCCATGAAGGTAACTAATTATTATTCAACATTTGCATGCATATATGTATCTAAATCTGGAAAATCATTAGAGATTCTTTCCGATGATTCTTTCAATATGTAATGTTATATTAATAGTATTTTTTGTTTGTTTTGTAGATATGCGCAGCAGAATTCTGCGCGTGTGATGATCATAATCCGGCGTTGGAAGAGCCCTGTGCTCACCAGATCGCTGCATTCACAAAGCTCCTTGTTGACGAAGCTGAGATGCACCTAGAGCTTCCTCCAGCACAAGAAAAAACTGCCCCCTGCTGGTAATTAGCTTGTTTTTCATTTACCAATCAGATCCAACAACTTGATGCAATGTTGGAAATAATGCTTTAATTAAGTGCATATATATATATATATAAATGTTAGTATTTTAATTGTTTCCGTCCATGTTTTTGTTGCAGCCACACAAACCCTTATGCACACTTGAACATTGCAAAGAAGAAGGAGTTAGCCCGAGCTCTCCAGGTATAAATATTGCTTCCCTCTAATAGGTAGTTTCAGATTTTCTTTCAATTGTTTTCAGAGTTTGAAAGTGAATTTGGTTGTGTTGGAACAGTCTTAAACTGGTTGAAGATTAAAGGCGGTAATTGTTAAACCGCCTTTAATCCAGCTAAATCCGAGGTCACCGGTGTTGAAATTTGAGTAGAAAACTAATTTCATGTAGTCACGAGGTTTGAAAACTAATTATATCTTTCTGGTTTGAAAACTAATTATATCTTTCTGGTTTCTGATGCAGGGTACAGATGTGCTCAACTTGATGCTGGATCTCATGAGGTTTACAACCATGCATGGAGTTCCTCCTCCGGGTAAGAGTCGCATCATCATTTTTACTAAACAAAAAGACATCGATTTTATAATTGCATGGGGTATTATTACTCTTTGTTTCACCATCTAATTAATTAAGATTTTTTTTTTTGCATAGTATGAAATAAAGTTTCCACACAACCACTTGATACACAATTGTTTTCCTGTAATTGCCTCATATTAATTGCATAGTTCCATTTTTGCAATTTTTTGCACAATTCTATGTTTTTTTATTTTTGTTTTGATAGTTATAAATGATGAAACATTAATTTCAGGAACAATGGCAAAGCATTCTTCAGATTTCCAAGAATTAGACTATAATGTGATGCATATACTTGAAGAACAACCTTATAGTATAGCATCAATGGGAACCAGTGTTGGAGTTTGACATCGAATTGGAGCAACATCTGCCCAGCTATAGCTTTCAGAAAGTTTTCCATTATGAACGCAATAATACTACTTATTTCCGATTTAGATTGACGTTGTTATTCGGAAATATGTATTTGAATTATATATTTGTGTTTGCATGAATACCTTAAAACTTCCATTTTGATAGTGATTTTGCACCCAATATTTAATTATGAATGATTTTGCACCCAATAATTTAAAAAAGTTGATAATAAATCTCGTATATATGGACAATAGTTGATGTAGGTCATGGCCTCATGGATGAAGTAGCAACTATATTCAGTGGAGAAACAGTAAGTGACAACTATATATATGGCAGTTTCATCAGTAAGGGCACCAGAGAGATTAATTCAAAGGCAACAGATTTGATAGAACGATATTAGAAAAAAAACACAAATTTTTTACCTCGTCATCAATAGGAGGTTGATTAGCAGAATGGTCTCCAGATTGATAATGATGATCTACCTCATCATCATCATTATTCTATCAACCTGATTATTCAGAGTACACTCCAGAGGAGTATGCTCATTATTTTCCACCTGAGGAGTACGCTCATGAGAAAGATTCTCACAACCATGAGTACGCTCCTGAGAAGAATTATCACTATCAAAATTTTTCTCATGACAAGAATTCTTACCACCCTGAGATAATTCTTTCTATCAAAATTCTCCTCCTCAAAAGTATTCTCATCACCATCAAAATTCTGTACAAAAGTAATTAATATCTAAGTTAGGTTTCATCCAAACTTGCACCAATCATATCATGTTACTTAGTTTTTCATATAAACTAAAGAAAATTGAGGAGGATTCTCAATTTACCTCAAAATGAGAAAATTTAGGGTCATAAATAATTTGTATCATATAAAATTACATCTACACAACATTATCATAATATTAGAGTCGAAATTAACTAATTTTCCTCATTCCAGTGTTGCAGTGGGAGGCTTTACTTCTGGAACAATTTTTTTTCTTGATCCCCACGGTTGGACTTGATTTCTACTTCTTATTGTGCCTTAATATCCGGTTCATTTGATGCACTAGCAAATGCTCCTTCCTCAAATTTTAAATCAAAGTGGAATAATTGTATTCATATTCAACTCAGCTGATCCTTCATAAAATATATAAAGAACCTTAATCGAATTCTTTTTTAATCATCTGTTTCATGAACCCAATAGTGAAAGTTTGCATTTGGAAATATGAAGACACGCTACTATTTCCTTTTTTTTTTTTTTTTAACAACAACAATATCAATATCAAATTATCAAACAATCCCATCAATCATCTGAAAACAAGACAATCCATTCATAATAACATGAATTCCAAAATGACATTGAAGTTCTTTGAAACTACTCTCTAGATTTGTTACATTCATAGATCATATCAAGATATCTCCAACCCCCGACCTCTTCTGCGAGACCTTGATCCACCTTTCCCAAAGCTTCCCTCAGCTTTTCCCTCGATCCTTCTTCAATCTCCAGGTTTGCTTTGAGCAGAGAAGATGCGCACCTCATATAGAGGATCTTGCTCGTGCTAGAAGGTGTGCAACTCTTCAAACAGCTCCAATGTCTTCAGAAACAAATCTGGTTCGTTGAGTCTGAATGCTTTGATCGCCATCCGCTCAACAGAAATACGACTGAGAAGAGGCAGACGTGAACCGGTTCGCAATGAAGAAATGATGTAGAGGGCAGGCTTCAAGTCTTGCAAATCCTGTTCACCGGTCTTGTTCTCCTTCAACTTACGTTTCCCAACCAACAGATCGAGATGATGGTTGAAATTAAATTCACCAGTCTCGATAAAAGGGTAGCAGTCATCCATTGCCGTGGTGAACTCTTTTTTTCTGCAGTGTTCTATAAAATCTTTGTACCGTTTCCTTTCTGGAGGTGTTTCGTTTGAAACAGTGGACAATCTGCAACAAACAAAGAACAAAGACTCCTTATAGTGTTGACCGTTTAGGTGACCACCTCTTTGTAAACCTAAAGTGTGTGAGACCCCGATTCGAAAACAAGTAGGATAGCCTGTATAAAATAAGAATGTACTTATCAAATAAATGTTGATATTATAATATTCAAGAAAAAAAAATAAAATGCATAAACTAAGGAAATAAGAGAAAGTAGAAAGAAATAACAAAAAGGGGAATAAATGAAATAAGACAAAAGTTAAGGGGTTAATTCATAAATACAAAAGGGGTTGAAGAAAAGAGAGGGGGAATAAAAATAGAATGATTGAGTTTATCTTTCTTCATCGTTCCGGAGAAGCCACCGCAATAGAAGACCGCTGACTTATAGAGAAAAGATGATAGGGAGGTGAGGTGTCACCTGGTTATGGGGTAACAGTAAATAAGAATTCGGTGGAAGCACCAACTGTTACTGCCGAACAGTGATTCTTGAGGGGAAAGCTACGAACGTCGGAAATTATCCAATCCATTGAAGATTGGAAGGATTTTGATTCCCCAATTGTAGTATAAATAGGGTGAGAAAGATGAATGGTGAGGCACCATCATACATATTTTATATTTTGGGAATTTCAAAGTTGAAGGGAAGAAAGTCTTGAATGAGTGAATCCAGCTTTGGGAGGAAGAAGGCCTTGAAGGAGTAGATTCAACTGCAGGAGCAAGCAGCAAGGTTGGAGAGATGGAGTAGTTCGTGCGATTATCGGTAAGTGTTGGGGGAAATCGATTGATTAATCCTACCCCTTTGGATGAACTAGGTTGGATATGGGATGCTTTTATCAATTGATCCTGTTAGGTTATAAGTGATGCCCTTGTTTAGGTTTGAAGAAAGAGATTTGAATACTACCTTGTGGTTTCAAAAGATATCTTCTTGGGTTCATGAAATTTTGATTATGATTGTATCTAGGTTTTTTTTTTTCAAACTTATCATGTTCTACTTACTTTATGCTCTTGAAGATCGTCACTTTGATATTGACATATAGATGAATGATGAATATTGGTTTAGGATCATGGATATGTTTTGTTAAAATAAGAACTAAGTTTAGGAAGACAAGAGGTTTGAAGAACATTGATGTTACCTTGACTTTGATTCTTGAACTGTTTTGTGTTATAATATGGATTGTGTCAATTTAATGCTTGAATGGATTGGATTATAGCAAAAATAAACTGGGTCTTTGTTGTAGTAATGATGAATGCTAGGAATGAAATTTGAATGTTTCTTCTCCAGAGATACGCATGTTCCTGGTCATGAATTAATCTCTTGCATAGAAAGTGCCACTGAGTTGTTGTTCAAAACTGATGTTTTTTTCCACAAAAAAAATTGGTTATCTATATGAATTAAGTTATGATTCTATGAATGATCTTGAATTTCAAAACTTCTTTTTATAGGAATTTTCTTGTTAGTACTTGATTCAAGTAAAGGAAAGCATGATAAATCTTGAGTGATTTAACATTTTACATTCTATGTGCAGTAAAAAAAAGAATATTAGTAGTAAAAGAAGTAAAATCTGGACGTGAAATTTACTACCGATTTAGCGGAAACAGTACCGAGAGGTACATATAAATATTTCAGGTTTAATAATATTATTTTCCTAGAATTTAGTTACTACTAATCTTGTTAAACTTAAGAATTAAAAATAGAAAGAGAGAGATTAGGACTCTTATGTTAGGAAAAGATTAGAATTTAATTGTAGGAATGGTAGAAAGAATGAAAGGAAGATAACATGAAATTTAGGAAAGAAAAAAAAAGAGTTATCTTACGTGTATCTTTCGTGCTTGTTGTTATTTCACTAGTGCAGGAAGGGGTCTACGGCGGCGGTTCCGTCCCCATTCCTCGGCGGTTCCTAACCGCCGGCGGCGGCTGCGCCGCACAACGGAAAAAAATTGGTCGGCGGTTCTGAACCGCCGCGCAAGGTTGCGAGTTCGTAACGAGCTAGAAGGTGCATGTTGTTTTCGAGTGTTGCGACAGCGGATGCTCCTCCGGTTCAAAGGTTGCGACCTCGCAACCAGCATTTCAGGTTAGGGTATATGTTTGTTCCTGTATCTGGTTACAATTTCGCAACCTAATCAGAATTTGCTAAAAAAAATACCAGCCAATTTTGGCCGGAACAAAAAACATAATCAAAACTATACTTCAAAGAAGAACAATGATCAGTATTTGAAAATTACATAGATCAATACATGAGTTTCTTGCAACCTATAAGTATTCAAAAATTCTAAGTACTTGTGACAATGAAACTCCATTTTCATCAGTTTCTTCTTTTCTCATCTCCAGTTTTCTGCTGCTTTTTGCGCTTTCTGCAAGCTTATAAACCAGAAGTTGAGTTACTTTCATTAAAAAAAAGTTAGTCAAGCAAGGAAAGACAAAGTGTACATTAATATGAACTAAAAATATGATGAGTTTCTATCTACTTGCATTACATTTTTCACTTTCCTAGTTCCTGCACATATTTTATTTGACCAAAATTCAACCACTTCTAAATGTCTTCATCAAATATTGCATTTAAAGGGGACATAATTAATGAAGCAGCCTTTCCAAAGGATAAATAATCAGCTAACATTAATGAAAGACAATTTGTGGAAGTAACCAATAGAGGAAAAGTAGAGGTATGGTATCCCAGATCCTTGATTGTTGATACATTAACTTGATGTTTTGGGAAATAAATCTACCACTTATTTTTTTCCACATAAACAAGATTTTAAAAAACCTACCTTGCCTAGCAGCATCAATCTTCATGCTTCAGTACATTACTACTACACTTGCAAATATACGATAAATTTTATTAATTTCAGTAAATTTATTTTAATTTTATGGATCTAATTAGAATTAGTTTTATTGTATGTTTTAATTTAATTTAGTTTATTTGTAGATGATATTTGTAGATAATGTGTTTGGGGTTTTCTCTTTTGACTAGGGTTTGGGGTTGTTTTGTAATTTTGCAAATATTCAAGGGGTTGTTTGGTATGAAAATTATATTATTATATAATTATAATAAGTAATAATATTATAAAACTATTAATAAAAATCAAGTAAGATTTGGATAAGTCATTGTTTCTAAAAAAAGTCAATTAAATTAAGTTTGATTAATCATTAGTTCAACTAGATTTAGTTAGTATTTAATTATAAAAAAGCGTGTAAGAGTCGAGTTCGGTTCAATATATATAGTTGAAATTATAGAATGTCAATTAAAGTTTGATATTTGACATTTTCACTCAATTCAATTAGTGTCTACAAAAGAGTATAGTGTACATATGATTTTTAACTCAATATGGTTATCTGTATATTGCTTAACTCAATATGATTAAATGATTCTAGCAAGTCAATCAATGTTAGACTAATTATTAGTTCAACTCGATTTAGTGGATATTAATAAGTGTAATATTTTTTGAATCAATATAGTTGTTGTTATTAGAAGTATTATTTTCCTATTTTTCATTGTTTTTATAATTTTATTTTTCTAATATTTATCAAGTCAATTCAATTAGCCTTCATAGAAAATCAAGTCTGAATTGGTATAATTGTATAGTTTAAGTTAATTTTGTTTATTCGCAACTGATATTTAAATAAGCTCTATTAATTAATATCTACTAAGTCCATTGAATTTGATTGAAATCAATACGATTAAACTAATTTAATTAGTTATATCCAACTAAAATAAAGTAAAACGTGTCAAAATATAGATAGTGGTGTGTTTGAATCAATAACTACATTCTACTCGGTTGCGACTTCGCAACTACTTCAGGTTCAATTTAAAAGAACCGTAGCCCCAGTTACGATGTCGTAACTAGAACGGACGGCGGCGGTTTTTCAAAACCGCCACGTAACGTATCGTTGGTCGGCGGTTTACTGTGCATAATATGATCCGGACAGGGTTACGAACTCGCAACCGATCAAGCACCGGTGTTTGGGAAACCTGATCAATCTTGCGAACTCGCAACCGAATTGCACTGCGGTTCTTGTATCTTTGGCCGGAACCGCCGCGAAAAAGCGCCGCCGTCCACCCTTTTTCCACTAGTGTTTTACATATGTGATATGTTCACTAAATTTATATTGTTAATCGCTTATTTGTTTTATCTCACTGAGCAATTAGCTCACACCGTTGAAACTTTTTTTTCCAGACCTATCGGGAATAGAAGAACGGTGAGGGAAAGTCCGAGAGTTCAACATAAATAAACTTGGATCACGGGTTGTAGATGAGAATATAGGATTTAAATCCTATCGCCCGTTGTTTTATAAAAAAATTCAAACAATAATATGTAATAGTTGAGTGTGAATGTTATAAACAACGTTTATGTATTACTAAATAAATGCATTATTTACTACTTCTGAGTACTAGTGTGAGTCAAGCAGTGACACCTCCGAACTAACCTCCAATAAAGTAAGGAGGTGAAGCTGGGGTGTCACAAAGTCCCCTTCCCCTTTGAGGCCAAGGTCATTTTCTGTGATAATGGCACCTTGATGTTTTCTTTGGATTTCCCTAGAGTTACTATTTCTTCCGAAGACTCTAACTCGGGAATATTCATCACCATAATCTTACACACGAGCATGTCATCAAACTACAACTTATTTCCTATATCCAGATTACTTATATCCACCTCAATCTTTGGAGGAATGTGCTCCAGAGAGCCTCCGTTCTGAATGCCAGGGCAAGCATCTTCTCAGATCTCCTTCCCATCCTCTGCCCATACGAATACCAAATTCAGTATCTCCCCAGTTTCTTCGTTCCTTTGGACTTTGATGGGTGGGACTCGTCCAGACTCAATCAAACTCCATGAACTCGACCCGGCGTGCACTTGGAGAAGATATGTGGTGGAAGCGGGCTCCACATCTTGTAGAACGGCTTTAATCTGCTTCTTCTCCGTGGTAAGTAAGAGCTTTCTAGAGATAGATGTATCTGCGGCAACGGAACTCGGGTCGCCCGGTTTCTTTTCGACGTTGTGCGAGAAGACGACAGTTGGGATCCGCCCTTGCACCCTCTCTCACCGCAACTCCGTGTCCACAATATTCCATCACTTTTCTCATGCTTCCGACGGCGCACCACCACTTAGTCATCAGATCTGTTAATCGGTGTATTGAGTTTAGGGTTTAGCTAGTAGGATATTTTCAGTGTTGCACGTTCGATCATATTAAAGTGGTCTATTTTAGTTTAAAGTAAATTTTGTCTTTTTATTTGTATTAATGAGGATGATAAATTGATTATAATTATTATATCTCTTATTATAAAAATATTGTAATACGTAAGCACTATTTTCAAAATAGAAATTATTTAAAATTACGTTTATATCTTCAGAATACACAATTTTTTATTTTTTTTTTGAAAAATTCAGAATACACAATTAGATGCACCACATATATCAGAATTGGCTAAATGCATTGTATGCGGGATTATAAGGAAGTAAATCATATGTAATTGAATTTTGTTGTAATTCTACAAATCAAAATGGTAGCTAATAATTATTCATTATTTTTTAACCTATCCTTTTTCCACAAATTTTAGTATTTATAAGCTTTGAAATCACTCCCAAAGTCTTACAAATTATCTTTCTTGATATCAACAAGTATTGACGGAATCCACTCATCTGAGGTTTATTCATATGAAAACCCATTTCCTTTCCCCTTTCTTTTTCATTTAAAAATTGAATTGTCTGACGAAAAATTGTACTGTTTTCGATTCTTTCATTTTAGATTCTGGCCGGTTCTTCAAATTCTTAGATCAAGTAACAAAAGGTACGTACATTTTACGAGCTGTGTTTCTCATGAGTACTGATGAAGATTTTCTCTTCTTTGAGACGGATTAAATTTCAACATTTGTTTTCCTTTGAGATTTTATTTTATCAAACATCTATTAGGTTTTTGATAGAATTGTAAATCCTTCCAAGTGGTTTGGGATGACATAGAAAAGCTTTTAAATCAGTTCTTATTTTCTATGAAATTGGCTATAAATGATGAATGAATTAGATTTTTTTTCCTGATAAATTGATGGTAATTAAGCTGGAATAGTATTGAAAACTATCTGCGTTTTCTAGATCTGTGACAGATAATAATTATGTCGTCATATATATGTAAATGTACATGGATCGATGTTATCTAAGCTATAAAAAAGGGATTTTTTATTTAGTTTTTTAAGATGTGTTCGATCTGAACTATAATGGGGGTCGATCTTGACTATAATAAACCAGATTTAATTACCCCTAGCTTCTCTCTATCATGGCACTGTATTTTTAGCAGAGGTCTAAATTTGTTTTTGAATCTCTTCTGTGTTTATTTTTGCATTTTATAATAACCAGAAATTATAAAAAGTTTAGTTTTGAAATAGATTAGTTCAAACTAATTTGCAGGGGCTAGATTTATCGACATGGCTGTTGAACAAAACATCCGTGAGCGTTCAACCCTGCTGTATCTAACAATCTTCAACGACTATCAGCGTCTGCTTAACCATCAAGCCCAAACTTCAATCCCATTCATCCAGCTGCCTGCAGGTACATATATGTCACCAGACCATACATATACATATATATATATATATATATGTGTGTGTGTGTGTGTGTGTGTGTGTTTATTTGCTATGTGCAGAAATGCTGATAATGAGATTGTGGTATGATGAATTCCAGGTTCATACAATAACGCAGGCCCTAGTTATTCTCAGAATGTTGTGACAGTTGCAAGGCAGCAGCCATATTATGCCCCGGTCAACTCATACCAGCAGATGCCTCCTGCAGCAACTCCAACTTCAGGTGTGTGTGTGTACAGTGTAAATATGCATATATATATAATATGATTGTGAGAACTGAGAAGATTCATCTCAGAATTTTAATTTGCAATTCCAGGTTTACTCAATAATGTGGTGTATGACTGGGCCACAAACTGCTTCCTCTACCGTAACGGTCAGTGATCGGAATGCTCAGTTTATTTTACAGTCCATGGATGGAACATTTAATACTACTCTGTGATCAATGTCCTATTAAATGTAATAGTGCAGTTTTTATGGGAGGATTTTCATGCTAGCTTTTCAGAACAGTTCATTAATTCTGTTGTACGTTTGTTATTCAATCCAGCTTTCCAAACTGGAATGCGAATTTGGTTTATTATTTTTCTGGTTCATAACATTTCCTATAGCTATTTATAATACAATTATCAAAACATAGCATATCTGGAAAATTGGGATTGTATTTGATCAAAGAAGTGTTCAAGCATTTGAGCAGTTTCCAAATACATAAAATCACATTGTATAGAGGAACCAGATATACAAAAACAGTTGATTCATCTACCAATAGTCCTTACAAGAGCATGTGCCATCTCTGAAGTGATGAAAACGCGTAGCATCTCTTAATATAATCTCTCTGTCTACCAGTTTGGATATGAACTTAATAGCTGAGTGGCAGTCATTACAGACTCTAAGGTTTTTCATGATCCTTAGAGTGGTTTTCTCTGGAGTGTTCAGCAGACCAAATGCTATAGCAAGCTTCTCGCTGTGGCGTATAAGCATTTGTTCTTTCAGTTCTGGATCAAGGTCATGAAGAACTGAATCTGTGTCTGGAATGAACCCCAGTTTTTTAATCTCCTTCCAGATTTTATCCATCAACTTGTAGATTGACTCTCTCTGTGGATGAAGAGAATCGTCTGCACCGAATGTATGTACTTGATTCTTCAGATGAATCCAGCTAAAACCCTGTTCTTTCTTAACTTGCTTGTCCTTCATCGACTTTCTGACTACAGCAGCCTCTTTCCATCTCCCACAAGCAGAGTAGGCATTAGCGAGTGCTGCGTATGCCCCACTGTGTCCTGGTTCAATAAGAAGCAGCTTCTCAGCAGCTAATTTCGCGAGTTCTGCATTCTTGTGAATCTTGCAAGAAGCTAAAAGTGAGCCCCAGGCTATAACGTCCGGGTCAATCGCCATTTTCTCAATGAAATCTAGCGCTTCTTGTAGCAATCCAGCGCGACCAAGAAGGTCAATCATGCAAGCACAGTGGCTTGAGGTGGGCACGATTTCGTGTACTTCTTGCATCATTTTGTAGTACCTACGGCCTTCCTCAACCAGCCCCACGTGCGAGCAAGCTGAAAGAACACCGACATAAGTAATATGGTCTGGCTTGACACCACATCCAAGCATTGTGTCAAACAGATGAATGGCTTCCTTTGCCTGCCCATGTTGAGCCAGAGCTATAATCATGGATGTCCATGAGACTGTATCCCTTTTCTGCGGTTCCAGTTTGAATATCTTCTTGGCATATAGGATGTTACCAGCCTTTGCATACATGGTGATCAGAGCATTAGCCACCGAAGAAGATGATGCTTCCAGTGATCTAATGGCCACTGCATGTATCTGCCTGCCATGATTCAAAGAAGCCAAGCTTGAAATGGAGCTCAAGATAGCTGCTAGAGTGTAGCTATTAGGTTTTTTGCCATCCATCATCATCAACCTCAGGAATTCCATTGCTTCATTGTGGAATCCATTCTGTACATAACCAACAATCATTGCAGTCCAGACAACCACATCACGCTCTTTAAGTGAGTCAAAGATCGCTCTTGCTGGATTCATGTCTTCAAGCTTGACAAATCCATCAAGTAGAGCTGTAAAGGCAATGATATCTAGATTGGATACTCCAGTTTGATGAACAAGTTTTCGAGCACTTTCAACGAGACCACACTTGGAGTACATGGAAACCAAAGCATTTCCAACTGCCCCAGAAGTGTTAAAACTGGCTCTAACAATGTGGCCATGAATTTGTTTCCCAAATCTAATGTCCTTAGAATTGGCACAGGCAGATAACGCACTTGCCAGGGCATATCTATCAGGCTTTAATGTGGTGAGCCTGACCATACTAGAGAACATATCCAGAGCTTCAGCATCAAATCCATGCTGACTGTAACCAGTGATCAATAAATTCCAGGAAACAATATCCCGTTCGGCCATCTGTTTGAACAAATTCACCGCGAGATCAACCTTACCACCCTGAATATGCAGTGAGATCATCCCATTCCAGCTCGAGACATTCTTCAAAGCAATGTTCTCAAAAACCACCTCCGCGGAATTCACATCACGAGCCTTCACATACATATTCAACAACGAGTTGGCCACAGCCACATTGTGGCAAAACCCGAGTTTAACGACAAAAGCATGCATCTTTTTACCAACACCAAGCCCTTTCATTGCACCACAAGCTGCAAGAGCATTGGTAAAAGTATACTGGTTAGGCAAGACACCAAAAGAAACCATCTCAGAAAACGCCCTTAGAGCACTGTCAGAGTATCCCAGCTGGTTGTAACCCACAATCATCGTTGTCCACGAAATAGAATCACGTTCAGGCATCTTGTCAAATACAGAAACAGCTTCACCAATCATCCCTGCTTTTCCATACGCAGACAAGATTGTGTTCCATGAGGAGATGTTTTTTACAGGCAATTCGTCGAACACCTTGTGAGCATCAGATGTCAACCCGGATTTTGCATAAACATTGGTGAGATTGTTCATGACAAACAGAGCCAAATGCAGACCAGATTTGATGATTTGGGCATGGATTGATTTGGTGGCGAGAGGGTGTTTGGTTTTGAGACTTGCTTGGAGAAGGGATGTGTAGTGATGCGACTGAGAGGCCAAAAACTGCATTTTCAGCTACAAAATATTGGTACCATTTTCCATTGCATTTACTGAGGTTTATGCAGCTATCTGGGTTGCTGAAGAATGTCTAATATTAGCTGACTTTTTGTTTTTGTAAGAATTCATCTCATGGAAATTTTGTACTACCTTTAATACTCAAACAATCTTCTATAACGGTAACGGTATATACTCTTTAAGGTTCCTGTTCTTTAATTTTAAAGTACATATTTTAATATCTTTATATATAAAATGTGTTTTATTATATGTTAACCTCAAGGCCCTGTTTGTCGAGATTTTTTGTAGATCAATTTTGTTAAATATACTTATATATATATTTTTTCATTTCACCTCAGTATATTTATATTTTTTCCAGCTCAGTTCAATAAATTTTTAACTATATTTTATTTTTATTATAAATTACAAGAAATATTATAAATTTTAAAATTATTTCAATTCAGTTAACTATATTTAAAATTATTTCAGTTCAGTTAGATATATTTTAATTTTTTTTCAATTCAGTTCAAAAAGAAATAAGTTCAGGCAAACATAGCCTAAATGTACAATATTTGTGTTTATTCTTTTTTTCTTCTCACTTTGGATATGGATATGGATATGGATATGGATATGGATATGTTTATACAAATTGGGAATCAATATTTGTCACTTTGGTGAGGTCAAAATGTAAAACAAATGAAAAAAGTGGTATGCCTGGGTTTGCACCGGACTAATAACCAGCAGGAAAACCACTCTTTCTTGGGTCACTGACAGCCACAAGCTCATTAGATTCCAAATCTTGCACAACAAATTGGCAGATTGTCCCTCCGGCAAGGCCTTGTAGGACATGTCCTCTCTTTTCCAGGAAGCTCCGTATATTTGCAGGAACCTCAAAGTGATCTCCACTCACAACTTTCCAGTCCTCATAATGCACCACATTCGGATACAGCTGTGCATTTTAAAAAACACATAATGCACACTGTTATATGAGGTTGCTACTGTAATTTGACACGACATGAAAAAAAAGAGATCATGAGTTGCTTAAACTCTTCGATGAATGAGAATTTCTGCAGGCTTGTGTAGCATGTTTAGCAAGGTTTGGTTTAAGCACCAACCAGTTTATAGAATGATGAATCGACAGCAGTGCTAATGTATGTTTTACTAGTATTCAAGTTTCACTAAACTTTGCGTTTAGCAAACAAGATCAGTAGTTTACCTCATGATAAACTCTTGGAGCCATGACAGAAGCCAGAGGATCCATTCCGTTGACAAAATAATTCAAGAGTACCTCTGTTGTACCAGCAATGATCTTACTTCCTCCACTTGCCCCCACCACCGCCTTCAACTTTCCTCCCTATTTCAAAATGAGAATAAAATCGCGCCCTTGAGTGAAAAAAGGTTGAAGTGAGAATAGGACTGCATGATTCTTTATAAAATGTAGCTCGGATGTGGTTAAAATACCTGGAGAACAATTGTAGGTGACATTGATGATAATGGCCTTTTGCCAGGATGAACAAAATTGATTGGTGCTGGTGGAGCTTCACCTGCAGAAGTTATTTTAGGCATGGAGAAGTCATCCATTTCATTGTTGAGAATGATTCCAGTTGATGGTGAAAGCAATCGAGCACCAAAGTATCCATTTATTGTGCTAGTCATTGACACGGCATTTCTGTCCTTGTCTATGATGGATACATGGCTAGTACCGTGATCATTTATTTGATTCCACCTAAATGAAAGAAAAGAATTGGCAAAGTTATAATGTAATGGTTAAGAAATGATGGACAATGTCAATGAGACTAGAAGCAAGAACGTGAAGCATGAAACTGGATAACAAAGTATTTGCTTACCTTCCACCATAATGGGGAGGACTGAAAGTCATGTTATCATATATCGTCTTCTGCAGTTCTCGCGCAAATTTGGTAGAAAGCATGTCGCTTAAGACAGATTTTATGTCAATAAAATCCGGATCGGCAAGGTTCATCCTCACAGCAAATGCATGCTTCAGTGCTTCAATTTCTCTATGAATCATTAGTGGTCTTGAGCTATTCAAAGAAGTTCCATACTGTGCTAGAATGTTTAGAACCTGACATTAACAGAAGCAATGTTATTATGAAACTGTTTGAAAGATAATCTAACACAGAGAGGAAGAGATAGGTTTTTATTACTCACCAGGGCCATAGCAGCCCCTCCAGATGAAGGAGGAGGCATGCCAATAAGGTCAAGCCCCATAATGTTGGCAGTGATTGGTTTTCTAATCTTAACTCGGTAATCCCGCAAATCATCCATTCGAAGAATGCCTCCTGCTTTCTGGACATCTTTAACTAGATTGTATCCAACGGTTCCATTATAAAAAGACCTCATCTCAAACCTTGAGATTGCCTTCAGCGTCTTTCCCAGTTGCCGGTTGTGGCATATATCTCCCGGCTGCAGGAGGCTGCCATTTGCTGTAAAAATATCGCGAAGCCCTTTATCTTCCATGATACTAGATTGTGATACAAACATCTGCATGTGGAGATATGGTGAAATCCTAAATCCCCGGTATGCAAACTTTGCAGCTGGCTTTACAAGCCTACTCCATGGAAGTCTTCCGTATTGCTTCCATGCCAGGTAAAGACCTAATAGTTCCCCTGGGACAGCTACAGAAAGTGCACCAGCCTCTTTCAGAGTTTCATTATTGAAATACATTTCCTGTTTCAGAAGAACAATGGATTGATTAGGCAAGAATATTGATCCCCGAGATTTCAGCCAATGAGTCGGTTTTGATAAAGTTGGCCGTAGAAAAAGAAAAAGAAAAACAGGCTCATGCATAGGAGCTTCATGTAACTATTTTCCAATTATCAAACACGGCTCGTCAAATGGAATGGAGGGATTCATAAAGAACCTTGATTGTTGATCCAACTGGTGAGTGACATTGCTGAATTCAAGATGTATAAATATATGATACCTGGGAAGCTTTCTGAGGAGCTGTCTCTCTGGAATCAAAGGCTTGGGCTTTGCCATCAGATGATCGGACAATCATAAATGCACCTCCACCAATGCCACTGGAAGCCGGACTAACAACTCCCAAGCAAAGAGAAGCAGCAACAGCTGCATCCACAGCATGCCCTCCCTCGCGAAGAACATTTCTTCCAAGCTTAGAACACCGGCCATCATCAGTCGCAACAGCACCATGCTGTGCACTTATTCTCTCTTTTCTGTTGTGTAATGATGCTGTTCCGAGGCTTGAGGACGACAACAGAAACAAAATTGCTGCAGCCTGCCATATCATGCACCTATCTGCAATATACACCCCCATTATTTTGGCCAATGAGTTTGGATTCCGAAAACACGGTTTTTCAAGTGAATGCAGAAAAATTGCAGATCAAATTCTACACAGCACATGTAAGTGAATCCACCATGTTCTAACATAATCAGACACTCTTTATACAAAGCATGTAAATCCAGCATGTCTGTACAAAAAGTCAAACTGAAACTGAAGACTAACAATAGATTACTATAATTAAGTGTGTACACAGCTAAGCAGTTGAGAAAACAGATATTCTTGATTAACCAGAACAACTTGAATGGAGTATAAAGAAGTCAAACTTCCAAGTCCATGCACTAAAGCAAAACAAGTTCAAAGTTATACAGCTTACATAGTGTGACCATCACCATCTTGCATAACAGCAGAAGTCCTCTCTACTTTTTTGGTGATCTAAATCGAAATCCAGGCTGATCTAAATCGAAAGATTTCTTCGCTGCTTGCTGTGACGGCATCACAAGCTCCATGCCGCATAAAATGCAAGAGCAGCTGTCATGGACCACTGATAAATTCTAAATTACTATGTACAGATAAGTTCAGAAATCAGAATTAGAGTTATTGAGTCTTCTAAAACGGAGATTTTTGTTTGTCCACTTTGTTGGCACTGATAACGAATATCTTCTTGGTTTCTTCTTCTTATGACTTATTCCATGGTTCATTCAATTACAAACGTCCTTTTCACATATTTAGTTATAGAAAAGGAATAATAGTTTGGTGCGTCCATTTGATTTATATGCAGGCGGCAAAGAGGGTCAAATCATTTCAAACCAAGAACAATTTTGAGTGGCTAAAAAGATTCCCTGCCTTGTTTCCAACTTATGTGAAATAAATTGTACAGAATTCAGTAGACCTCTAGTCATTGTACACCCAATGCTTTTGCTGCTAGAATGAAGCTGCAGAATCTAGAGTTAACGAGTCAAACAGCTGAATCATTGAAAAATCTTAAAGAGTCCTAAAATTTATTATCAATCCCCAGTCCCTTTGATTTCACAAAACGCAACTTGCAAGTGATTTCCATCCACACAGTGATCAAAATGCTCGCAAGTAATGATTTTGAAGGAATTCCATGGTCTACTGAATCCCAAGCATGCAGAGTCCAAGCTAAAGGCATGACACTTTAAACATTCAAAATGTGCCACACACAGTACAATGAGGACGGCCTACAGCCTACTAATTGTTTTAAAACTTCCCGAATATTAAATGAATGACATCATATTTGATCAATGAAGTGAACAACACCAATGCAATGAACAAGAACCCAGTTAAATTAGAGTCTTTTTTTTTCTATGCACCATCACATAGACTACGACCCTCAACCTACCTGAAGCTGACAAAGACATCCTCAGAATATCAAACAAAGGAGCAAAATAAAATCCCAAATCAGAGAATAAAACCAGAATATCACAATCCTGAAGATCATCATACTGGTGTTTGGTAATCAATCAAATCTTCAACAAGATAGAGCCCATTGCAACTGCAACAGCCATTCTCAAGATAAAACTAACTATAATTGTTGCACAAACCACGATTCACCTGAGGACTGTTAAAGTAGCGGTATGCGTGATGTTAAAGTGAGAACTATTGCTGCAATCATTGACGGATTTTAATTGTTGGTTTCGAGAGATCTCCATGGCGCGAAATTTTTCAAAGTTTATCAGATCTAAACATGTAAGCCACTTCAAGTAATTTCCAAACTCGAATCACAAACAAGCTAGAAACATAATCATGCAGTTATTTGAGTTTTGTCAGCAGAATTATCTTTAGATACAGAATAGTTCCCCTGCTTCTCAGTTCAGAACTTATGAAGTCTTACTCTACAACTATCAATCATTTATTTTCTATGGTTGTTTAAACATTACAGCATGATGAAAACATCATCACGAGCTGCAAAATGCCATTTAAGTCTGACAACAAAAAACCATCACTAATCTCATACTGATAAATATAACTTGCAAGGTAAGTTCTATTAATAAAATAGCATAAAAGCAAGGATGTACCATTAAACTTTGGAGGAGATAAGCTGGAGATGAGAAGAGTTCAAAATTGGTGAGAGGGTTCCACATTCATGTACTCCAAGATATAAACTCAATTGAATGCCATCGAATAACCAAAGTATTCCCAGACTTCTATACAATTATTCGAGACGCTTGTGTTTTCATACTGCTAGTGCTGCTAGTTTCTTTCTGGCAAGTCTTTGAAGAGCCAAAGGCTCCAAGAGCATCTAGGAAAAATCTTTTATTGGGTATGATTCCATCCCCGTCCATGTATGAAAGCAATTTTTTCAATGGTTCCTTCAGATTTGCTTTAGTATAAGCTTTGTATAGAAGTTTATATGTTGAGGAATCAATGTGAAATGTTCTAGATGTATGTACACTCTCAAATAGAGTGTCTGCTTCCAATGGTAAACCGTTTATGCAGTATGCATCCAACATGGCATTCAGAGTCGAAACCTTCTTTTCCTTGGTGGACTCACTCGCCTGATCAAATATTTCTCTTGCCTTAAATACACAGTCGCAATATCCATACATCACAATAAGACACTCAAAAGTAATGAAGCTCGGTGAATACCCCATCTCCATCATTTTCTGATAAATGAACTCTGCTTTCTCCCTGAGCCTTGCTCTACCATAGTTTGTGATCATAGAATGGAATGTGGGATGCGTTGGCCTCTCCTTGGAACGTAACAAAGACTTGAATACCTGCTCCATCTTATCAAATTCTTGTTTTCTTCCATAGGAATCAATCAACAAATTAAAAGTTATGATATCAGGCTTCAACCGGTTACTTTTGAATCGAGACAAAACAGATTCCATTTCTCTGATCATTCCATTCTTCCCGTATGCATCCATCAATCCATTGAATGTGTAGATGTCAGGTGTGACAATGCTCTTGTCAAGATCTTCCAACAACACCTTAACTTGCTCAACATTACGTGCCTGTGCATATGCCCTCAGAAGAATGTTGTAGGTAACCACATTAGGGGGAGACCTCTCCATTCCCTTCATCTTTTCAAAGTACCCCAAAGCCTTAGACAAAGCCTTGGCTTTATCACGGCTGTGAAGGTGAGCCATAATCAGTGCATTATACACTGAGGTGTCAGGACGACATCCACTATTTCTCATCTCCGAGAAAAGCCACATTGCCATCCTTGTCTGTCCTTTCTTCCCCATAACTGATATCAGCTTAGAATAAACACCATTATCTGCTATATACCACCGTTGCTTTTGCATCCATCTGAACACCTGGAATTAACATAATCTATATGTAAACCACCATTCCACTATTTAATAGAACTGCACACACACAAGGCTCTAAATCATACACGAAGCCGAAAACATCAATTCTTATTCAATTTAACCTTCAAAAACTAACACAGCAAACCACTAATATTTTTCGAAAGCCTAAAAAGATATACCACTACTGGAGTACACGATAATATGACCAATATCAGTAAAGAACTGCCATTGATTATCACCATATGCAACAAGCACGTCAGAAACTAGACTACATTGAATTTAATACTTGTAAATTGTAAGAAGGAGAAAAAAATCAAAACAATTCACTCATACATTGATCAAAACCCCAAGTAGAGCTACATAAACCACAAGACACATAATAATAATAAAAAATCATTCAATTTCATAAAAAAAGAGACTATTTTTACCAAATGAAAAGGGCCAAACCTCAAGGCACTGCAGCCATTTATCAGTCTTGCCAAGCTCTTCGAACAGCAAAAAACAATGCTCAGTTCTAACAACCTTCACAAACTTATTCAAAGTGGCGATTAACGGCTTCTTTTCATTGAAACTCCTCATGAGAAGACCGACGAGCTCATGGGCTTCTGAATCATGGGATTTCGAACCCATTTTTCGCCGGGGCCGGCTTGGAACGCTGCTGACACAGAAAATCGGTTGCTTCCGAGAAGAACATGGTTGAATGTAAAAGAAGTTTCGAGAGTGAGAATGGGGAAATTGGTGCCATGAGAAACTGGGTTTTGGTGCACTGAACTGGAGAGTCCCGGATAAGTTGGCTATGCTCATTTTCACTCTTCGATGTGTGTGAGTCGGATCACACTCTTACACAAAAAACAAAAGGCTGTTAAGGCTAGCTCGGACCGGTCCAACCGGAACCAAGCCACTATGCTGAAATAGTATTTGGACAAAATTTTATTGTTTTAGGAAATTAGAGGAGGATATCGTGTACGCTTTCCTTTACGCGTTGTGAGTACACAGTGTTCTTCTCCACTTTCCCCACTCTTGAATCCACCAATCTAACCAGAACCAGACAATATTTCCCACTCAAATATTTAACCCGTGACTTCTCCACTCTCTCTCTCGCCCATTACTCTGCACTGCAGTCCACATCACCACCACTAGCCATTCTTGGCCTCATCCGCCGGCCTACCCCCACCCAAACATCAAATCCCATATCCCATATCCCACGCATTTATTGCTTCCTTAAGTAACCGATCCTCCATTAAAATGCATCTTCATCATCCTAAAAAACCTTTAAAACCCCCACCGCATCTCAATTTCAATCACCCAAAACCCCTCTCCAGAAAACTCACTGTCTTCTTCATGGCCACATTTTTCTCCCTTGCTCTCCTTTCTCTCCTTTTATTTTTCTCACTCTCCAGCGCCGCCCACCACAACCACCGCGGCCGCCACTCCGGCGCCCCGGACAATGGCGGCGGCCTCATACACGAAGTCTGCAAGGCTTCCAGGGATCCGATCACCTGCGAATCCTCATTGTCCCATCCTGGCGAGGGGCCTCCCGCTCAGACCCCTCTGGATGCAATTCAATTATCCATCTGGGTGTCCCAGAAAAACCTCAAAACCTCACAGTCAATGGTGAATGATATACTCGGAGCTTCTGCCGGAAATTTAAACCGCAGCAATGCGGCCAAGTCGTGCCTGGAATTTCTCAACTATTCCGACTACAGGAGTACTCTAGCCAGTGGTGCTTTGACGCGTGGGAAGACGAAGGACGCTCGTGCCTGGATGTCCGCCTCTCTGGTTTACCAGTACGATTGCTGGTCAGCGCTCAAGTACGTCAACGGTACGTCCAAGGTGAACGAAACGATGTCGTTTCTCAACGGGCTGATCGGGATGAGCAGCAACGCACTGGGGATGATGCTGAATTATGACAATTTTGGCGAAAGAACAGAGTCGTGGGGCCCGCCGAAGACGGAGCGGGACGGGTTCTGGGAACGGGTCGACGGGTCGGGTGGCTCCGGTGGGTTTAAGGGAGGTGTGCCGGCGGGGCTGAAGGCGGACGTGACGGTGTGCAAAGGCGGTGGGTGCGATTACGGGACGGTGCAGGAAGGTGTGAACGCCGCTCCCGACAATGCGGTGGCGGTGCGGCGGTTCGTGATATGGATCAAGGCCGGGGTTTACGAGGAAACGGTTCGGGTGCCTCTGGAGAAAAAGAACGTGGTGTTTTTAGGTGATGGGATGGGCAAAACTGTAATTACAGGCTCCGCCAACGTTGGCCAGCCCGGTCTCACTACTTTTAATTCCGCTACTGTGGGTGAGTATCTATACACTTCTGGACTTGCTAAATTGTATATTCTTTGAGTTGATTATGTTGATGAAATGGAAAAGAAACCGATTTTGCATGATAAATGTTGTGGAATTTTTGTGTGATGCTGACTGATAAGTTCATTCATGTAGTAATTGAACATATGAATCTAACTAGGAATATCATAGTTCATACAATGTAGTTAGTGTACATTTGTTTTTAATGATTTTCCGGCATATTGCTTGAGTTGATTATCTTGAAGCATTTGATGGAATGGAAATGAAACTGCATTTGCATGAAACGTGTCGTGGTATTACAATTATGAGCCATTTGTTTGGTTGAATTTAATGTGATACTGACTGAGTGACTGATAAGTTCATGTTGAAATTGAATCTAGCTAGGAACATCATGCAATGTAGTGCACCACATTTTGACAATTTCTTTCACTTTGGATTGCACTTTCTTTACCTTTCAAAAGATCTCGACTTCCATCTTAAAACTGATTTGTGATAACTGAGTTTATTTACCATCCATTCTCAGCTATATCGGGTCAATTTGTCATAGTAAAAATTTGTATTATACATCGGGATATCTGATTTGTGTTACTGGCTGTCAACATCTTCTTACGTGTCATACAAGCCAAACTTCTAGCTACATATCCTAGTCATGCATTCATGCCATGTCTATTTTCCCAATTCATTGGGTTTGCTTTGAATTGTTTCTAAAGGCTTCACTATGAATATTATGCTTTTACACTAAGGAACCTGGTTCTCCCATGCCTACATGTCCAAATCATTTGGAGGCATGGAGTAAATGTTTCTTTATGATTTTGGGTTTTTCCGAAGGTTTCATAATGAGTAAGGGAGAAATTTGTGTCTGTGAAACGATGCACGATTCATGTTTGATGATATAGTTATTGTTATGTTGGCAATTTTAGGTGTGGTTGGTGATGGTTTCATGGCAACTGGTCTCACCATTCAAAACACAGCTGGTCCCGATGCTCACCAAGCAGTTGCGTTTAGATCAGATAGTGATCTTTCGGTCATAGAAAACTGCGAATTTCTGGGCAACCAAGACACCTTATACGCTCACGCACTACGCCAATACTACAAATCTTGCCGCATCCAGGGAAACGTGGATTTCATATTTGGCAACTCTGCTACATATTTCGAAGGCTGCCACATCTTTGTGGCTCCGAGGCAAGTGAATCCAGCCAAGGGGGAGACCAATGCTGTGACGGCTCATGGGAGAATAGACCCTGCTCAGGCAACCGGGTTTGTGTTCTCAGGCTGCGTAGTAAATGGCACCGAAGATTACATGGCATTGTACTACAGCAAGCCAAAAGCCCACAGAAACTACCTGGGAAGGCCGTGGAAAGAGTACTCGAGAACAGTGTTCATTCAGACCACATTGGAGGCTCTGGTCACACCTGAAGGATGGATGCCTTGGAGCGGGGATTTCGCGTTGAAAACCCTCTACTATGGTGAATTCGACAATGTTGGATCTGGTTCTAATACCTCCAGCCGCGTTTCGTGGAGTAGTCAGATTCCGGCCAAATATGTGAGCACCTATTCAGTGCAGAACTTTATTCAAGGTGATCAATGGATTCCTAATTAATTATGTATAGTTACTCTCAAGCTCAAGTAAACAAACTGTAATGGTTAGGACTTGAGTAGACTTGGATGTTAATTAGCAATATAGCATCCATGAAATGCATCAACTAATGAAAATTTTCTCTGTTCTTAGCTGACTCCAACTTTTTAATATTAATCAACAGATATATCAAAAGACTTAAAACCTGTTAAGTCACCCAACCCAACCAAAAGCATTATATAATCTCACATTCCGACGAACAATTTTACCATCCAAAACCAGAACACCCCAATTTCACTTTTGATAATTGGGGCATTGGGATATTTTACTCATAGGGTAAGTTTGGCTGCTTCCGAACTTCTCAAAAAAGCATCGATAAACATGGTCTTATAAGCCAAGTTTTTTAGATTGCCATCTTGCTTTTGACACTATTATTTTTGAGGGCAGAATGAATGGTTAAAAATGCATTAAGAACTTGAAAAGTAAAATGATTTATAACTTGTAAGAGCAAGTCCAACGATTTCCCGAACTTGGGGATTTCATTATTTGGGGAATTTGGGGAACTTATAAACCAATTTGCAATTTTTAAAAATTTAAAAAAATCACGCGCTACAGTGTTTTTGCTACAGTGTTTTTTGTTTCAAGTTAAAATGTCCATCTTTCACATTAAAACGTCCATGTTTTAAGTTAAAATGTTCATGTTTCAAGTTAAAATGTTCATGTTTCACGTTAAAACGTCCATGTTTTATGTTTTATGTTTTATATTTTATGTTTTATGTTTTATGTTTTATGTTTTATATTTCAAGTTAAAATGTTCATGTTCATGTTTTAAGTCAAAATGTTCATGTTTCAAAAAATATTCTTGTTTTAAGTTAAATTGTTCATGTTTTATGTTTAGAGAAATGTTCATATTTTATGTTTCAAGTTAAAATGTTTATGTTTCAAGTTAAAGTGTTCATGTTTTATGTTTTAAGCTAAAATATTTATGTTTTATGTTTCAAGTTAAAATGTTCATGTTTCAAGTTAAAGTGTTCATGTTTCACGTTAAAACGTCCATGTTTTATATTTTAAGTTAAAATATTTATGTTTTATATTTCAAGTTAAAATGTTCATGTTCATGTTTTAAGTCAAAATGTTCATGTTTCAAAAAATATTCATGTTTTAAGTTAAACTGTCCATGTTTTATGTTTCAAGAAATGTTCATGTTTTATGTTTCAAGTTAAAATGTTCATGTTTTAAGTTAAAGTGTTCATGTTTTATGTTGTACTGTACCATGTTTTATGTTGTACTGTAGCAAATCGGTACTGTAGCGGCTCAGTACTGTAGCGCGGGGCTTGACATTGTAGCGCGTGATTTTGCAAAATTTTCTGAAATTGCAAATTGGTCCCTCCGTGTTTTTTTAACTTATATCCTATTTGCAATTTAATCTGGTCACTATATAGTGACGGTCACCCAAGAGACCAACTCTTAAAATTATATTGTAAATAATGTTACGTGGAAAATAATGATTGGATGACTGGATAAGTGGTTTATACGGATCATCCGTATGAATATTAATATGTTTTACAATTTCAAACATATATTTCAATTGTAAATATCTATGATTATATAAAATAAAAAATTATATATTCTAAACATGCAAATCATGGCGAACGTAACAAGATCTTACATGACTATATTTACATGCATATAAAATTTTGAATACTATCATATGAGATATTGTTATATTCATTGTAATGTGTATTTTAATAATTTATAACTTTCACAATTTTTTATCGTGCATAATTTAATATATTGAAATTTCAAAATCATCTTTAAATAGTAAAAAGGAAATAAATCAAATATAAAGTAATATGCATTAAATTCCAATCCTCAAGGTAGGGAAGCTGTTGGAGTTGATAAAAAAAAAGATAGGGAATATAATGATGTAGGGGAGGGATCAATGCACACCCTTATTTAGACACCACTTGCACACCAAATCTTAACCCTTGATTGCATCTGATCTCATCCATTGATAAATCCTATTTTCTAATTAATTTAAAATAGTAATAATGGCTTACTTTAACTGTTTCCTTCGTGCCGATCAATATTCCAAATTAATCCCAGAAAAAAAAAACCTGCCCGTCGCTGGCGATCTTCATCATCGCTTCATGCCGATCAATATTCCAAATCAAATTCCAGAGAAAACCCTGACCGTCGTCGGAAAAGCTAGTCGGTAGCCAAATCAAACCCGGAAAAACTTTTATCGAACCACTTAAACAATTCTCCGTCATCTCTCATCGGCGCTTCTCTACCACATATTGCCGCCGTTTCAATTGGGTAGATGACACAATTTCTGTATCAAGTTTGGTGCTCTATCAGCAGCGAATTCCATCATGTCAGCCGAAGAGAAGAATTGATTGGTTCCAGTGGTATCAAGTATCAACAAAGTACCATGATTGATACCATGAGGACCAATCGTTCAACCGGCTTGGCACCAGTAACCATGGTCGCCGGCTGTTGCCGTCCAGGTCAGTGATTCACCATCGTCATGATTGAGCGATTTGCTCGGTAAATTTGATCTTGAGTACAATTAAATGTGTGCTCACAATACAAATTTCCAGATTATAATTTTGTTGCATCCTTATGAACATGGGTTTTGATTTCTTGGAAATCAAGGCTCTAACTAATCATGGTAGCAATATTTCTGTTCGGTGTTCTGCTAGCAAACATAATTTTGTAAAATATTTTTATTATTTTACAATTGACAGACATGTATGTGTGTTATTATTCTAATGTTGTAGTTTGTTTTTCTTCACTGGAAGTTGTACCCAGAAGGCCAGAAAGATGCATGAAACAATGCACAAATGGTATGAATATTTGTGGGTATCTGAACCTTGAAGGGTGCCTGTAGAAAGAAGTTTATTATGATAAGTGACAATATGTTGTTGTTCTTATTGGTACTGTCCTTATTTTTATTTTTGCTCTCTGAAGATCCATTGTCTTCACATGATTGGCAGGGTTCATAGTGACCTTAGTTCCTGTTGAACAATATAATTAGTTCATTGCTCTATTTAATCCAATCAAGAGGCAAGGATGAGCATGTGCAAATACAATGGCGCCAACATAGTTTCAATTTCCGATCCTTCTTCTGTCATAGACACTCAAGAAATGAAATTAACAGTTATAGTGCTAGATTAGTTCTGACGCTTTTATTTCTATGCTGTGTTGTTTGTATCACACATTATCCTTTACCATGTCATTATGTATCTTACCGGAAGCTATTTAATTGCATACTTCTCAATAAAAATTTTCCAAGAGTTTATATATACTGGTGTATAAATGATGTCTGCACTTGTGCATATGTATGTTTCAGACCAATATTTTTCTTCATACTAGTGCTTCAGTCAAGATAACAAAAGTTGGAAAAGGTTATTTCAATTGCATTTTCCATTGAATATAATACTATTATTTGTATTTTTACTCAATTCATATAGTAGAAAGAAGTTCAGCAACAAATTTAACAAAAAATCAACAGCAAAATGCAACAAAAGAATAGCAGACACGGAAATTCTACAAAACAAAGCCAACAGCAAAACTGACAAGCGATTTCCCCACGTCGTAAATGGGAATCCCACTCAATCAAAACACATTTATATTCACCTACAACTTCTAACTACTATAGAGTAGATAGTGGGAAGTAGGGATCGAACCACAAGGAGAATGAGTCTTGTTTAGTGTTTTAGCAAAGATTATAAACACACACATATATATTATATAGAAAGCAAGGTAAACAGGGGGGTTTTTGATGTTGGTTTTGTTACACTACGAAAGAAAGCAACTAAGATAGATTACACTACAATGCAAATACAAGGCCTTGGGAGGCAATTAACTTCAACTTCAACTATCGATTAATCATTGAGTGAACGCTTCACATCTAAGGTTTATGACCATAAGTCGTGGATGAAAAACATCCTATTCTCTCTATAATAGCTAGTGAGCATGAACACATCACTCAAGAGCCCTCATTATCAATCCACCTAGATGATAGCATCTAGATACATCGACAATGGAATTAACAATGGAGAATTGACAAACTCACCCATACTCATCGATAACGTGAGCGTTGGACAAGACATTTGAAAACTATAAAGAACTAAGATGATGATAACATACAAATCTCAATTCATATTTGCTACTTTATGATATTGGGGTAAATGCTAACATCTACCCACGAATCTAGCAATTCGATGCATATAATCACACATTGGAAATGAAGATCTCAACTCTACAATTGCATATAACGAAGGATCAATGATCACATTAGGTTCCTACGAAGACATGCAACAATTCAAACTCCTAAACAATTCATTCCCATGACTATAATTTACCATGTTTCATAACAACAATCACACAACCTCTCTAATGACCAATTACTCTACCAACTAGGCTAAACTACTCCATGACTAACAAGCAAAAGAGTTTGTCACCACCCAATCACTTCTAATTAACATAATCTCTAAATTAAACTAGAACTAGGGTTTAAACTACAATTATCCAAACTATGAGGCATGCAATTGATTTAAAACACAAAGCCCATGGCAATTTTAGCAAGATTAACAACATTCATATACAATTCAAGACAAGTTCATCAAATGATAATCAAACCATAAATAGAAGCATATGAAAGTTCATGAAAATCTCAAGAATAGAAGTTTAATCAATTGCTCCCAAGGAAGATTAAGCTACAACAATCATTCTAATCAATACATATTCAAACATAGAATCAAAGGGAAGAAAAGAGAAGAAATGGAAGAAAAACTAGGGAAATTGGCTTTGGATTGAGAGGGAGCTCGTCCAAAATGAGGGAGAAAAGGGGGTATTTATAGCCCCAAAAATTCAGCTCAAGAGTGCAAGTGGGCAAGAGTTTAGCGACGCTTTATTTGGTCGCTGTTCATCATAGCGACACTTCTGGGCAGCAGTGACACTTTCTTCATCTGGAGTGACACTTCCTTCAAGCTCCAGCGACACTTTTCTGGGCACAAGCGACACTTTTCTGGGCACCTTCTACCACCTTTAGTAAAGTGGCCTTCTAGCCACTTCTATGACCAATTATTCAAGTTTCAAGCATCAAATCATCAACTCTATAACATAGTCATAGAAGGTCTTCAAGAATATCAATCCAATTACTCCAAAACATGTACATTATCATAAAATCTTGCAATTACAAATCTAATGTACAATGAGCTATTTAATACCAAAAGTTGCTCAAAAACAAGTCTTAAAATGTGCTAAAACTAGGGAATAAATAGGGCTCATCAAAAACAGTAGCATTTTTCCTGCTGTAAAACAACGGCAAATTTCCAGGAACAGCAAAACAGCAGCAAATTTCCAGCAACAGCAAAACAGAAGCACAAATGTAACAAAACAGCAGCAGATTTCCAGCAGCAAAACAAATAAAAGATCTCCGGCAGCAGTAGCAAAAATGCAACACCAAACATACAAAATGAGTATTAGCAGGATGAACAACAACAACGACAAGTTCTACTCATCCTGGATACCTGGTAAAAAAGCACTCTATGATCAGTATGATACACATAAAAATAGTATAGTAATGATATACAGCAAGAAAAGAAGAAAATTTAAATCACAAAACAAAATGAAAAAACCAAAATGATATACCTTCTTTCAATTTCTTTGGACAATTGCGTTTGTCATGAGTTTGAATACTTTTGCAATAAGCACACATTCTCCCCTTCTTCTCTTTTGCCAGTTCTATTGGTCGTTTGAACCGTTCATCTGTTTTGACTTGATACCACCGGAACCAATCAATTCTTCTCTTCGGCTGACATGATGGAATTCGCTGCTGATAGAGCACCAAACTTGATACAGAAATTGTGTCATCTACCCAATTGAAACGGCGACAATATGTGGCAGAAAAGCGCCGATGAGAGATGACGGAGAATTGTTTAAGTGGTTCGATAAAGGCTTTTCCGGGTTTGAATTGGCTACCGACTAGTTTTTCGGCGATGGTCAGGGTTTTCTCTGGAATTTGATTTGGAATATTGATCGGCATGAAGCGATGATGAAGATCGCCAGCGACGGGCAGTTTTTTTTTTTCTGGGATTAATTTGGAATATTGATCGGCACGAAGGAAACAGTTAAAGTAATCCATTATTACTATTTTAAATTAATTAGAAAATAGGATTTATCAATGGCTGAGATCAGATGCAATCAAGGGTTAAGATTTGGTGTGCAAGTGGTGTGTAAATAAGGGTGTGCATTGATCCCTTCCCATGATGTAGTACTCTATCTTTTAGTAAAGAGTAAGGAAGCTATTGGACTTGCTCTAAGGAATGTGTTGTGAATTGAAAATTAAAATGAGTGGTTGCTGAAGAAATCTTATTCAAAATGGAAAGGGTGACCATTTTAAAAATTGTCCGGAGTGATATGAAAAATGGAATAAGTCCCTGTTTGCTATAACTTATTTTTTGTTGTACTGAGATGAATTGAATTGAGTTGTAATACCGTCCTCAGTTTTATGAATGAGAAGGAAAACTCCAAGCACGAGTGATTTAAATAGGGAAAATTGGGATTAAGGGCAGTGGAACATTAGAAATTGGAAAATGGGGTGTAACTTTCACATAATTTCTGAAAAGGGCAGTGAATAATTAAATTAATTTTAATTAATAGGACTATTAATATAAAGACAACCATACTCTTATTTCTATTATTTATTTAGACTAGTTGTGCTTAGTTAAATTTAATTTAGTTTCAATAACTTCACTCCAATATCTAAATAAATGAATTTATATTCAAATTAGTCCAATTTAGCCCTATGTCATTTCATGTAGTTTTGATTCAATTCAATTTAGTTCACTGTAGTAGTATTCAATTCAGTTTCATTTCATTAAATTATATGAATTTACTTATATTTAGTTGAATTTAGTTCAATTTGTTTCCCTTTTGATTAGTTCAATTTAATTTAACTTTATTCATATCATTCAACATTGGATGCAATTCAATTTAAGTTCACATTTTTAATTTATTTCAGTCCCGCTTCATTAAATTCAATCAAAGTTTTGGTGTATGACAGATCCGAGTCAATTCATATCCATCTAAAAATTGTATTTATTTTCATTAGTTAGTTCAATTAAATTCAATTTGGTTGACTAAATTCATTTATACTTGGCTAAATTCAATTTAATTAAGCTCCATCATTTTTTCAGATTTATTAATCCAATTTAGTTCACTTCCTTGGTATTTAATTCAATTAAGTTTCATCAAGTTCATATGAATTGGACTGCTTTGAGCTGAATTGAAATGATTTGATTAGAATTAAATTTTATTTAAATTGGAGTAAAAAAATATAACTAAGTTGAATTTAACAAAATATAAGGGATCTAACAAAAAATAAGGGTATTGTTGTCTTTATATTAATAATCATACTGATTAAAATTAAATTAATTATTTACTGTCCTTTTCAGAAATTATGTGAAAGTTACACCCCACTTTCCAATTTCTAATGTTCCATTGCGCTTAATCCCAATTTTCCCATTTAAATACTCACTTTTCCACGATCCCGTTTAAATCAGATTCGTAAGAGCAAGTCCAACAACTATGCTAAAATATCTAAAATGGTAAAATATAGAGGTTTTATTCTATTTTGAGCTCCAACAGCTATGCTATATGGTGCTCTAGAATAGCAATTGGGAGGAGGGAGAAGATTTGAATAGGTAAATGTAGAGGATGAGTTTGAGCCTCTATAATTAAATGATATGATTGATTCTTAATTATTTTTCCTTTTCTTTCATAAATATTTATGTCAACATTCATTATTTTTCCTCTTTCCTCCCAAAATATTTATTTCTCCCAAATATTCTCCTTCCCATTTTCTCCGCCGAAGGGAAGCCTGCTGTAGCAACCAACGCCGCTTAGCCATTGTTATAACCTCCAATTCTTGTTCGGTTCCGTATCCATACGTGGCATCGAAGAGGGCGGTGGTGAGTCTCGCCTTAACCTGGGCGTTGAGTTGGGCCGGTTCGGGATCTGGGCTAATTTTGTTTCTCCGTTCGGAGTAGCTGCTCCGATGATGGTTGCGATTCTGAAATTAGTCTCAAATTACAGAGCAACGATCATCATCATCTTCTACATTTATTTTTCTGATTTTTTTCTCATTCACCTGATCTTTCTTTCCTTTTTCTTTACTGTCTAATAAATTATATTTAATGTGTTAATTAATGCTGGATAGCTAAAATAGTTTAGCTGTTGGAGTTGAGATAAAAAAAATATAGAGGATCCCCAATTTGGACCTCTATTTTAGCATTTCTTGTACCTTAGTTGTTGGACTTACTCTAAATTAACTTTGATGGCGGAGAATCATTTAATTTACTAATTAACTTGATTTGTGTTACATAAAATTTATTACATTTTAGACTTTGTGAAAATAATCTGATTATATCTTACTAAATTAGGACGAACTCGAATAATCTTTAATGATATTGATTTGGAAGTGATTATAATCAAAAGTAATTCGACCCAGATTATTATTTTAAAAAAAAAATCATTCACGCCCAGTAACGATTACAAGTGGAATCAACATCTAATCAACTACCCTATTACAAGGCTAACTAAATCATATGCTAACCAGACTCATACCGTCTGTACTATTACGAATTGAGAGATCCAATAAAAAAGCTGTAATACCGTCCTCAGGGATATTATTTTGCAACAGCGAACACCACAACCGCTTGGCAAAGAGGAGCGTCTCCCGCATCAATCACTGCGCCAATCAGGGATATGCTACAACCGTAACACCACTAGATCCAAACTATGATCTAAGTTCTTCAAATTGTAAATACCTTGAAAATCATAGATCACGAACAGGAACACGATCCACAACCTGTCCAACCAGATCAAGAACTATAAACAAAAACTTAAACCACGACTTGTCCAACCAGATCGGGAACTAAAACATCGACGAACAACTAAATCATGGATTCAGCAGATCAAATCGAGAAAAATTTCATTGTGTGAATCACACTTATTCAATGTAATAAAGAATCAATAAACGAAAAAGCAATTGTTCCCCATCTCCCCATGATTAGTTTGAAACCATTATTGTTTAAAATCTATTTTCCAAGTTTACTGTTCAATGTAGTGAAGGTTCTCCTTGGTTCAGCCGCCTCTACTGCCGACTCTAAACCCTAGGTTTTAGAGATCTCGACTTGCCTCTGCAAGAACATGAATCGACCGTTCTTCTGCCAATCAAGAAAGGGAATCGGCCGATTTTCGAACCGCAAGCCGCAACTAGTTATGAGAGATCAAGCTCAATTGTTCTAGTGGATCTGGTCCCTAATTATGAGTTCCAGTATCTGTTCCATTAGCAACCAGAATGGATCCCCGTACGGGAAGATCCAGAGGACGCCCGAAACCACCACGCCGCCGCACATGGAGAATGACGGTGCATCGAGGATTCTGACGCTAGCCGGTGTCGGACGCGGAGGTCAGGCTGCTCCGGCGCAAGACTCAGATCGCAGAGACGTGAGAGAAGGGAGCATCATGATGAACCTGAACAGACCTAGTGCGTTCAGCATAGTAAATCGCGAGGAGCTCCCTTTGATGGTGATGGATGGATCGATCGCCAAGGCTTTGAAGAAACCGGGACCTAATTGCATGGTGGAGATAACCCCCGATCTAGATTAGTGGCTGAAAAAAAGACATAATGATGATAGAGTGATCAGCATGACACTTGTGGAGGATGACCGCCCGATCAATGAAGCTGATCTAGTGCCAAGGAGACGGACCTTGGGAGCAGAATGTGACGATGATGTGATTGAGAGGGGAGGACATTGTGTTCATTGATAACCCGAGCCGAGATGGCCATGCTGCACCGAGGGGAGACAAAGCCTTTGGTAGAGAGGTGGACTGGAGCGAGCTAAATGCTAAACCACTAAGAGGTGGAGATATCGAGTATGGCGATGAGAGCGCTGAAACTGAGGCAGAGACTGGCAATGAGGTCCAGTCCCGCCAACATCTATGAGTCGCTTCAGCTGTAACTGTTTGGATGGCCTAAAAATTCCATGGAAAGATATCCAGATGGTTCAGGATAGGCGCACTAGCATGTGCCTAAGTTTTTTATTTTGTTTTGCTGTTGGTTTACTATTTCAGTATTTTATTTTGATGCAAATAACCGGCGAGGAGCTACACCTCGTCGAGGTAGGAGTCGATGCCCGAAGAGGCATCTCATGGGAGAAAGAAGATGTGGAAGCCCTTCGCTATAAGGAATGATGCTACCAAAACCGTCCGGGTCCCCGCACTTGTTGCTACCCGCGCCTCCTAGCTGAGATACCCGTAACAACCCTGCAAAACAATCCCCGGGCGGCGTCCCGGGGAAGAAGCTCCGGCGTGATGATGAGACGGGGGTAGTGATGCGGGGGAAATCGTACGGGAAAGACTCTCAATATGAAATAGAGAGATATAAGTCACTTACCTTGCTCACTGTAGGAGGCTAGTATTTATAGTTGAGCTTTGCCTCCCTTGACGATAAGCTGCAGGACCACCTCCCTTGTCATCATCTGTCCTCTCTTGTCCTCTTTCTTGTCCGGACATGTCTCTGACCGGGAAAGGTTCCTCTCGGTTGGTTTTGGGCCACGGGCCCTTTTCTTGGCCCAGCAGGGCTCTGGGCCGGTATTATCACTAGCCCCCCAGACCAGTCTTTCGGGTTTCCTTGAGCGGGAGACTGATCTTACATGCTCCTCCTTTTGCTACCTCTTTTGGTGGGGCCCCTTCATGCTATAATTGATTTCTGACAGCGCCGTCTTTTCCCTTCCGCATTAATCAGTACCTTGCTTCCCGTGTTATCATTGCTTTTCCTCCTTTCGAGGCGACGTTTCCTATTCACCTCCCTATATAAGGGGTCTAACCCTCCTCGCTGAATCACTTTCTCCACATCGTTTCCAGACGCTCTGCTTTTCCTTAACAAGTAAGCTCTAACCCTCCTCCTCTGCTTCTTCCGCTCCTCTTTCATCATGAGTTCCCCGCTCATTGCCACTTCCTCCCTAGATACCGAGGGGGTTCAAAGCCAATTTGAAATTCAGTTTCGAGCCCCCCACCCCGTTTCTTCTCCGGGTTCCTCTTCAAGTACCCCCTCTGAGACCTTCAGCACATCCCCGGAGCCAATCAGACCGAGTGCGTCCGCCTTAGACGGGGCGGGTTCATCCCCCACACAGCGTTCCCATCTCCCCCGGGAGGATCCGGATGGGGAAGCCTTTGATGAGGAAGTCGGCAATGATGCTCCCCGGGGTCCTACCCACGGAGTGAAGCCTTCTGGCCATCGGTTTTTTAATCTCCCCGGGCCTCCCCCTCCTTGGATAGGGACGTTCTAGATTTGGTTAGGCGTTGTTTTATCCCTTTTCCGTTGGATGCATCGCTATCAAAACTTCCCCCGGGGATGTCCGAGCGGGAAGTACCTTGCATCCCCCGGATTCACTTCCAGTACGGGCTCAGCCTTCCTTTTCCTCCTTTTTTTTTCAGAAATTTTCAACTTTTATCGAATGGCCCCGGCCCAGCTACACCCCAACAGGATTGTACTGGTACTGGGCTTCTTACTTAATTGCGCTAGATGCAGTGTTTCCTCCTCTCTCCTTCTCTTCCGGTCCTTCTATGCCCTCCGACGCGCTCACGCGTCCTTTCCGGGGGTATTTTCTTTCGTAATCCGTTCCGGGACGAAGGATTTTATGAGGGGTAAGCCCAGATCCGCCAAAGGGTACCTTGTGAAGGGTTTCTTCCGCTGCGATTCCCGGGTGTATCCAATGCCCCCTTGGAACGATTCCCTCGTTCCTGAAGACAAGAAACCCCTTTCCTCCCTTCCAACAGACCTCACCAATGATCATAACTTCCTCCGTCTATCTCCCCTAGACATGGACGCTTTCTTTAATACTGGGAACGCGGGCTATTATTGGCCCCGCGGGATATACCCTGAAAAACTCTTTTCCCTTCCAACCGTCTCCGCTGTGTGGCCGGCTGGAGGTGCCTATTAAAGGCTTTATTCTTTATTTTCGTATACATATATGTGTGTTTTATTCTGATCTCTTTTTTTTTTATTCTACCTGACTTCAGTTCAGCCTACTTTGCACGCGGACGCTACACCACTCGAAGAGTTGCCTTCCGGAGATAACAGTCAGCAGGGAAATCCTCACCGGGGGCTGGTCACTCCGGCCGAGCAGCAGGCGGCATCCCCAGTCGGGGCGGGGGATGCCGAGAATCCCGGGTTCATTCCCCAAGGGACCCGTCAGCAACGCCCTTCCTCCCAACCGAAAGCCCCCGGGTCCTCTCCTACCCCCGGGAGGAAATCTTTCGTCCAGCACCCGACATACAGCGGCGGGGCTGGTTCCCGATTTAAGCGGCCTTTAACCGATGACAAGGAAACTCCTCCATCCTCCCGTCAGAGGTTGGAAAGTGCGACCCCGCCGCCTCCTCCTCCTCCCCCTGCGAATTCTCCTTCAAGGGGTAACTCTCAAGCCATCCCCGAGCGGAGGGAAGAGGTGCGCTAACCTTGTTGCTTATTACTACTTTTGTCCTCCATCCTTCCGGATAATCTTATCTTTGTTTGAATTTTGTAGACCACTACTTTCGCCGACTATCTCCTGGCGGACTCTCAGCTGACGGACGCGCTCAACCGGACATACTCTAAGTATAGCGCGGGTTTGTTTGCTAAGAAGGAGAGGGAACTCCTTGATGCCCGGGAGAAGTTGGCCGAGCGGGATGACCTGGCCGCCCGACTGGAGGCTTCTCAGAAGAAGCTAGCGGAGAGGGAGAAAAAGCTCTCTGAGAAGGAAAAGAAGCTGGCGGAAGTAGAGAAGAAATATTCTTCTCTTAAGAAGGAAAAGAAAGAGGCCCAGCTCGAAGCCTTGGATGCTGTGGTTCGAAAAGTTCTCCACTCTGCCGATTTTGACAAGAGGCTAGAGGGCATCGCCGCTGCTGCCAGTGCTGATGCATGCCACGAGATGTATCGCAGTCTGCGGGGTTGGCTTCCGGGACCTGCTCGCCTTGAAGCACAAGCATCCTACTATCGTCCCAAGGCGAGCGATCAGCTCAACTATCGCTGGAGGTCTCTTCAGGAGGCCAACCTGGAGAATCTGGTACCCCAGTTGTGGGATTCCCTGAAGATGTGTTCCCGGGCCCCTTCAGCCTCGGACATTAAGAAGGTCAAGCTTCCGGGGGTCAATGAGGCTGCTATCCCTGAATCCCCTGTCCCGGAGTGCTTCAACGCCTACGGGGTGGTCCCGGAGACGCCTCACTGGGCCGAAAATTACCACGAGTTCTGCGCTATACCTGACAATTTTGGGTATCAGGCCGTTGAGGAGAGGACGGGTGAATATGTTGTGGGACTTCCCAGGGGGCAGGACGACTTGCTCTATCAATCCCGGAAGTCTACCCGGAAGGTGGGATTTCCTGAGCGCCCGGAAGACGAGCCAAAGGTGGACGCCCCTGCCTACTGTGGTCCCAACTGGTCTGACGCAGACGTGGCTGAACTGGAAAGGAGGTGGAAGGGCGCTCATGCTACCCCGGGGGAAAGAGGCCCTACCGAGGATAATGTATTCCTCTAGACTCTAGTATTATTTTCTTTGTAGTTTTAAGTCTTTTGTAATCTTTCTCCCCGGGAGGCATATGTAGAACTTGGCCTTGGCGCCCATTTTGATTAATATAAGTTCTACCTTTTAATTTGATGAAGTTACTATTTTTTGTAGTCTGAGCACCACTTAAAGGGAATTCTCCCGCGCGGGTCCGTGCCTTATGTTTTTGCCCATCCTAGTAGTTCCTCTGGTACCTACTTCTCACTCCCCCGCGCTGGATGCCTCCAATGCTCTTTTCTTCAAAGAAAACTAGCTCATTGGAGGTTTGGAGGCAACCAGGCCACCCGGGCTTTGGCTGAGGCGGGGCTGGATTGCTTCCTTCAGGAGTTTGGAACGATCCGGGCACTGGTGTTATTTCTTAAGGCGGTCGAGGCCAAGTTCGGGTCCTTAAATCAATGTTTCGACCTTGCTTCAGATCATATGCGGGAAGCCCTAAATTCCCACCAAACCATCGCTGATTTGCAAGCCCTTCATGATGATTCTCAAAGTCGCACTGCCAAGGAACTGGGTATGGTATGGGGCGAACTGGAGCGAGCGCAAGAGAAGCTCAGAAAGCTGGAGACCCGCACCGCACAGAATAAGCTTATCTGCGATCTGGAGAAGGAGAATCGATCCCTTACTCATAGGAATAGGGTCCTCCAAGAAGCACTGACAACCGTCCGGCTGTCTTACCATCTTCTTGGCCTCAAGAACGGGCTAGTCGGGGTTTCTCCCCTTACCGATGTTCCCGCCGGGGTTCGTAGGACCATTGAGCGTATGGAGGCCAACCCAGGGAAGTTTGGTGAAGGGGCTCCTAATCACAAGGCCTATCTAGATGCCGTGGAATGGTATACCAAGATAACTGATGGGGAGGCCGAGCCTTATCCCTCCAGTCTCCGCCGGGTCCCTGCCCGGGTAGAGGTAGATATTGCTTATGAGCGGTATGAGGACATGACCGTGTCCATCGACCCGGAAGAGGTGGCGCGCCGGATAAGGCGTATCCGGGAGATTGCTGCTTCCGGGGTTACCACCAAAGGAGTGAAGACCGCCGAGGGTACCCGCATCAGCCGAGAGGAGAAGGGCAAGGGTGCTGCCAACTTGTTCCCTAAGTACCGGTTCGTTACCTCTGCCGGTGTAAGAAGAATGCGCCTGGCGGAACCGCTTCCGGAAGGGTCCGTAGTGGTTCCTATCCCCGAGCTGAATGAAGAGGATGCCGAGCAATTGGAGGAGGAGCTAGCATGGAATCAAGCTCCGGATGCTCGGTTTGCTGAAGACATCTTGTCTTCTCAATTCTTTGGTGGGGGTTTCCGCCCGGGTAACCCAGAGGGTGCTTCCGGGTCAGGCCCTAAGTGGGTTTAAAGATGCATAGATATAAAAACCTGTGTAAAATTTCGTGTAATCGTTTCTTTGCAATATGATCACATGTTCATGCGATCTTGTAAAATTCTATGCCATTGTTCCTTTGTAATATTACCACATGTTCATGCGATTTGCTTTTAAAAGATGACTGAATAAAATTGCTTTTTTGAATAGCCCTTTCCATTAACTCTCTCCTGTAAACATTACATTCTCGGGTCCCCGGGCTTCATCCAAGCTCCGGGTCCGCTCTAGCGGGGCACCCAAATGGGAGCTACCCAAGGGTCCCTTTTAAACAAATATTCCTCTAAACCCGGAACGAGGCCAAACGTCGGGTTCTCTCTCCGGGCATATTCATGCTTCCGGGAGGGGTATATCCATACCTGGCATATTCATGCCTAGCATATTCATGCTTAGCGTATTCACGCTTCCGGGAGGGGTATATCCATACCTGGCATATTCATGCCTAGCATATTCATGCTTAGCGTATTCACGCTTCCGGGAGGGGCATATCCATGCCTAGCATATCCATGCCTGGCATACTCATGCTTTAGTAGCTGTGGTATGATGCGGGGTGCTCTACTTCCCGTAAAACCTTCTTAGGTTAGCTACGTTCCACCTTCTGGGGATCTCCTTTCCCTGCTTGTCCTCCAGCACATAGCTCCCTCCCGGGTGTGCTTCCTTGATCTTGTATGGCCCTTCCCAGTTGGGTGCAAGTTTGCCCTCCGGGGCTTGGCGGCTCTTATCGTTCCTCCTCATTACCCAGTCTTCTGGGATGAAGACTTCTTTCCGCACCCTTCTGTCATGATACCTCTTTACTCGCTCCTTCACCTTGGCTTCCTGAAGTGCCGCATTCTCTCGCTTCTCTTCCAGGAGATCCAAGTCAAGGCGTCGTCCATCGTTTTCTTCTTCCGGGCGCTGGTATTGAGTTCGAGGGCTTGAGATCCCAATCTCTGCGGGTATTACTGCCTCTGACCCGTACACCAAGCCATACGGAGATTCCCCAGTAGCTGAGCTTTCTGTAGTCCTATGGGCCCAAAGAACACTGGGTAGCTCCCAGATCCAATTTCCCCGCGCGCCTTCCAAGCGGGTTTTTAGTCCTTTGATGATGGTGCGGTTGGTGACCTCTACTTGCCCGTTCGCCTGGGGGTGGTACACCGACGTCAACTTCTGTTCTATACCATACTTGGCACACCATGATTTGAAAGGATCATTCTCGAACTGCGCCCCGTTATCCGTGACTATGACCTTCGGGATGCCGAATCGACAAATGATGTTCTTCCAGCAAAACTTGACACAAGTTAGTCCCCGTATGTTGGTGAGCGGTTCTGCCTCCACCCATTTGCTGAAGTAATCGATCGCCACAATCAGGTACTTGGCTCCTCCCGGGGCAGTCGGGAATGGTCCGACCAAGTCAATTCCCCATCTGCTGAACGGCCAAGCTCCTGTGACTCCGACTAATTCTTCCCGGGGAACATGGATTAGCGGGGCAAATGTCTGGCATTCCAAGCACTTCTGTACATGTTCTTCCGCATCTTTGAACAACGTCGACCAATAATACCCCAGCCTTAAGATCCTTTTGGCCAAGGTGCGTGCTCCCTGGTGGCTCCCATTAGATCCCTCGTGCATTTCCCGGATGAGGTATCGGCCTTCCAACCTCTCTACACACTTTAGCAGAGGCTGGAGGTACCCTCTTTTGTACAGCTCTCCTCCCTGGATCACATACTTAGGCGCCTTAACTCTTAGCTTCCGGGCCTGGGCCCTATCCTCCGGGATGGCTCCTTCTTCTAGGTATGCCCGCATGGGCCTGATCCAGGATTCTTCCTCGTTCACCAGCATTACTTGATTGCTCTCCTGGTAGCTCCTTCTTCCTAGTACTTCCAAGTATAACTTTTGGTCGGGCTCAGGTTTCAATTCTGAGGAGGCCAATTTGCTCAAAACATCTGCTTTGCTGTTCTTCTCCCGGGGAACTTGAACCAAGTCGAAGGTTTTAAACCCGGCTATCAAAGGCTTTACCACTTCCAGATATTTTTGCAGGCTCTTCTCCCGGGCTTCATACTCTCCCTTTACCTGTTGCACCACAATCTGGGAATCACTGTGTGCCGTGAGAGTTTTGATGTCCATCTCCTTTGCCAATCTTAACCCTGCGATCAAAGCTTCGTACTCGGCTTCATTGTTGGTTGTTCTGAAAGTGAATTGGACTGCATAGGGATACTCCTTCCCTTCCGGGCTGACTAACAATATTCCTGCTCCACTGCCCCCGGAGTGCACCGACCCATCCACATATAGCTTCCAAGCCGGGTCTGTCTCAGCCTTAGCCGTATCCTCCGGAGTGTTAGGCGTCTCCTGTTCCTTATTTATCCTTGCTTCTGATTCCAACAGAAAGTCCGCTAGGGCCTGGCCCTTGATAGCCCTCCTTGGCTCATACCGGATTTCATACTCTCCCAGCTCTATAGCCCATTTCATCATTCTCCCTGATGCCTGATGCTACCAGAATCCGTCCGTCTCCCCGGGGTTAGACACTATCCGGGTCTCCTTGTCGATCAGCCCGCTTCAGTCCTGCAAAACAATCCCCGGGAGGCGTCCCGGGGAAGAAGCTCCGGCGTGATGATGAGATGGGGATTGTGGGAAGGAAAACGTACGGAAGGTGCTCTCAATAAAAGTAGAGAGATATAAGTCACATACCTTGTTCACTGTTGGAGGCTAGTATTTATAGTTGACCTTTGCCTCCCTTGAAGATAAGCTGCAGGACCACTTCCCTTGTCATCATCTGTCCTCTCTTGTCCTCTTTCTTATCCGGACGTGTCTCTGACCGGGAAAGGTTCCTCTCTGTTGGTTCTGGGCCGCGGGCCCTTTTCTTGGCCCAGCAGGGCTCTGGGCCGGTATTATCACTAGCCCCCCAGACCAGTCTTCCGGGTTTCCTTGACGCGGGAGACTGATCTTACACGCTCCTCCTTTTGCTACCTCTTTTGGTGGGGCCCCTTCATGCTATAATTGATTTCTGACAGCGCCGTCTTTTCCCTTCCGCATTAATCAGTACCTTGCTTCCCGTGTTATCATTGCTTTTCCTCCTTTCGAGGCGACGTTTCCTATTCACCTCCCTATATAAGGGGTCTAACCCTCCTCGCTGAATCACTTTCTCCACATCGTTTCCAGACGCTCTGCTTTTCCTTAACAAGTAAGCTCTAACCCTCCTCCTCTGCTTCTTCCGCTCCTCTTTCATCATGAGTTCCCCGCACATTGCCACTTCCTCCCTAGATACCGAGGGGGTTCAAAGCCAATTTGAAATTCAGTTTCGAGCCCCCCACCCCATTCCTTCTCCGGGTTCCTCTTCGAGTACCCCCTCTGAGACCTTCAGCACATCCCCGGAGCCAATCGGACCGAGTACGTCTGCCTTAAACGGGGCGGGTTCATCCCCCACACAGCGTTCCCATCTCCCCCGGGAGGATCCGGATGGGGAAGCCTTTGATGAGGAAGTCGGCAATGATGCTCCCCGGGGTCCTACCCACGGAGTGAAGCCTTCTGGCCATCGGTTTTTCAATCTCCCCGGGCCTCCCCCCTCCTTAGATGGGGGCGTTCTAGATTTGGTTAGGCGTTGTTTTATCCCTTTTCCGTTGGATGCATCGCTATCAAAACTTCCCCCGGGGATGTCCGAGCGGGAAGTACCTTGCATCCCCCGGATTCACTTCCAGTACGGGCTCAGCCTTCCTTTTCCTCCTCTTTTTTCAGAAATTTTCAACTTTTATCGAATGGCCCCGGCCCAGCTACACCCCAACGGGATTGTACTGGTACTGGGCTTCTTACTTAATTGCGCTAGATGCAATGTTTCCTCCTCTCTCCTTCTCTTCCGGTCCTTCTATGCCCTCCGACGCGCTCACGCGTCCTTTCCGGGGGTATTTTCTTTTGTAATCCGTTCCGGGACGAAGGACTTTATGAGGGGTAAGCCCAGATCCGCCAAAGGGTACCTTGCGAAGGGTTTCTTCCGCTGCGATTCCCGGGTGTATCCCATGCCCCCCTGGAACGATTCCCTCGTTCCTGAAGACAAGAAACCCCTTTCCTCCCTTCCAACAGACCTCACCAATGATCATAACTTCCTCCGTCTATCTCCCCTAGACATGGACGCTTTCTTTAAGACTGGGAACGCGGGCTATTATTGGCCCCGCGGGATATACCCTGAAAAACTCTTTTCCCTTCCCACCGTCTCCGCTGTGTGGCCGGCTGGAGGTGCCTATTAAAGGCTTTATTCTTTATTTTTGTATACGTATATGTGTGTTTTATTCTGATCTCTTTTTTTTTCTACCTGACTTCAGTTCAGCTTACTTTGCACGCGGACGCTACGCCACTCGAAGAGATGCCTTCCGGGGATAACAGTCAGCAGGGGAATCCTCACCGGGGGCTGGTCACTCCAGCCGAGCAGCAAGCGGCATCCCCAGTCGGGGTGGGGGTTGCCGAGAATCCCGGGTTCATTCCCCAAGGGACCCGTCAGCAACGCCCTTCCTCCCAACCGAAAGCCCCCGGGTCCTCTTCTACCCCGGGGAGGAAGTCTTTCGTCCAGCACCCAACATACAGCGGCGGGGCTGGTTCCCGTTTTAAGCGGCCTTTAACTGATGACAAGGAAACTCCTCCGTCTTCCCGTCAGAGGTTGGAAAGTGCGACCCCGCCGCCGCCTCCCCCTCCCCCTGCGAATTCTCCTTCAAGGGATAACTCTCAAGCCATCCCCGAGCGAAGGGAAGAGGTGCGCTATCTTTGTTGCTTATTACTACTTTTTGTCCTCCATCCCTCCGGATAATCTTATCTTTGCTTGAATTTTGTAGACCACTACTTTCGCCGACTCTCTCCTGGCGGACTCTCAGCTGACGGACGCGCTCAACCGAACATACTCTAAGTATAGCGCGGGTTTGTTTGCTAAGAAGGAAAGGGAACTCCTTGATGCCCGGGAGAAGTTGGCCGAGCGGGATGACCTGGCCGCCCGACTGGAGGCTTCTCAGAAGAAGCTAGCCGAGAGGGAGAAAAAGCTCTCTGAGAAAGAAAAGAAACTGGCGAAAGTAGAGAAGAAATATTCTTCTCTTAAGAAGGAAAAGAAGGAGGCCCAGCTCGAAGCCTTGGACGTTGTGGTTCAAAAATTTCTCCATTCCGCCGATTTTGACAAGAGGCTAGAGGGCATCGCCGCGGCTGCCAGTGCTGATGCCTGCCACGAGATGTATCGCAGTCTGCGGGGTTGGCTTCCGGGACCTGCTCGCCTTGAAGCACAAGCATCCTACTATCGTCCCAAGGCGAGCGATCAGCTCAACTATCGCTGGAGGTCTCTTCAGGAGGCCAACCTGGAGAATCTGGTACCCCAGTTGTGGGATTCCCTGAAGATGTGTTCCCGGGCCCCTTCAGCCTCGGATATTAAGAAGGTCAAGCTTCCGGGGGTCAACGAGGCTGCTATCCCTGAATCCCCTGGGCCGGAGTGCTTCAATGCCTACGGGGTGGTCCCGGAGACACCTCACTGGGCCGAAAATTACCACGAGTTCTGCGCTATACCTGACAATTTTGGGTATCAGGCCGTTGAGGAGAGGACGGGTGAATACGTTGTGGGGCTTCCCAGGGGGCAGGACGACTTGCTCTATCGGTCCCGGAAGTCTACCCGGAAAGTGGGATTTCCTGAGCGCCCGGAAGACGAGCCAAAGGTAGATGCCCCTGCTTACTGCGGTCCCAACTGGTCTGACGCAGACGTGGCTGAACTGGAAAGGAGGTGGAAGGGCGCTCATGCTACCCCGGGGGAAAGAGGCCCTACCGAGGATAATGTATTCCTCTAGACTCTAGTATTTTTTTTTTGTAGTTTTAAGTTTTTTGTAATCTTCCTCCCCGGGAGGCACATGTAGAACTTGGCCTTGGCGCCCATTTTGATTAATATAAGTTCTACCTTTTAATTTGATGAAATTACTATTTTTTGTAGTCTGAGCACCACTTGGAAGGAGATCTCCCGCGGGGATCCGTGCCTTTTGTTTTCTCTCATCCTAGTTGTTCTTCCGGGACTTACTTCTCTCTCCCCTGCGCTGGGTGCCTCCAATGTTCATTCCTTCAGAGGATGCTTGCTCATTGGAGGTTTGGAGGCGATCAAGCTATCCGGGCCATGTCTGAGGCTGGATTGTGTGCGTTTGTTCACGAGTTCGGGTCCATCCAGGCATTAGTTTCATTTCTTAAAGCTATCAAAAACAAATTTGGCTCGCTGAATCACTGCTTTGACCTAGCTTCTGATCATATGCGGGAGGCCCTAAATTCCCATCAGACCATCGCCGAGCTGCAGGCCCTTCAGGACGATTCTCGTCATCGTACTGCCAAGGAGTTAGGTATGGTGTGGGGCGAAATAGAGCGTGCGCAGGAAAAACTTAGGACCTTGGAGACCCACTCCGCCCAGAACCGGCTTCTCTGCGACTTTGAGAAGGAGAATCGGTCCCTTACTCATAGGAATAGGGTCCTCCAGGATGCTCTACTAGTCACCCGGCTATCCTATCACCTGTTGGGTCTCAAGAATGGCCTAGTTGGGGTGTCTCCTCTCACCGACATTCCCGCCGGGGTTCGCAGGACGATGGAACGCATGGAGGCTAACCCGCAGAAGTTTGGTGAGGGAGCTCCTAATCATAAGGCCTATCTGGATGTCGTTGAATGGCATAATAAGATTGCCGCGGGAGAAGCTGAGCCCTATCCCTCTAGCCTTCTCCGAGTCCCTGCCCGGGTGGAGGTGGATGTGGCGTACGAAAGGTACGAGGACATGACCGTATACATTGACCCGGACGAGGTGGCCCGTCGGATAAGACGCATCCGGGAGATTGCCGACTCTGGAGTCACCACAAAGGGGGTTAAAACCGCCGAGGGTACTCGTATTAGCCGGGAAGAGAAGGGTAAAAGTGCAGCAGTCATGTTTCCTAAGTACAGGTTCGTCACCTCTGCCGGGGTGAGAAGAATGCGCCTGGCGGAGCCGCTTCCAGAGGGATCTGTGGTCGTGCCTATCCCCGAACTGAACGAAGAGGACGCTGCGCAATTGGAAGAGGAGCTTGCGTGGAATCAAGCCCCGGATGCCCGTTTTACCGAAGATCTCCTGTCCTCTCAATTCTTCGGAGGGGGTTTCCGCCCGGGCAACCCTGAGGGTGCTTCCGGGTCAGGTCCCAAGTGGGTTTAGTAGCAAATAGATAGGAATACTTGTATGTAAAATGCTTATGTAATTGTCCTACCATGACTATGACCACATATTCATGCGATTTGTATTTTAAAGAAGATTGAATAAAAATTGTTTCTCGAAAAGACCCTTTTCATTAACTCTTTCCTGTAATCATTACATTCTTTAATCCCCGGGCTTCATCCAAGCTCCGGGTCACTCTAGCGGGGCACCCAAATGGGAGCTACCCATGGGTCCCTTTTTACAAATCTTCCTTTCTAGACCCGGGACGAGGCCAAACGTCGGGGTATTTCTCCGGGCATGTTCATGCTTCCGGGCGGGGCATATTCATGCTTGGCATATCCATGCCCGGCATATCCATGCCCGGCATATCCATGCCCGGCATATCCATGCCTTAGTAGCTAAGGTACGATGCGGGGTACTCTACTTCCCGTAAAACCTTCTCAAATTAGCTACATTCCATCTTCTGGGGATCTCCTTCCCCTGCTTGTCCTCCAGCACATAACTCCCTCCTGGGTATGCTTCCTTCACCTTGTATGGTCCTTCCCAGTTGGGTGCAAGTTTACCCTCCGGGGCTTGACGACTCTTATCGTTCCTCCTCATTACCCAGTCTCCTGGGATAAAAGCCTCTTTTCGTACCCTTCTGTCATAGTACCTCTTTACTCGCTCCTTCACCTTGGCTTCCTGAAGTGCCGCATTCTCTCGCTTCTCTTCCAGGAGGTCCAAGTCAAGGCGCCGCCCATCATCTTCTTCTTCCGGGCGCTGGTATTGAGTCCGGAGGTTAGGGATCCCGATCTCCGCGGGTATCACTGCCTCCGACCCGTACACCAAACCATATGGAGATTCCCCGGTAGCTGAGCTTTCTGTAGTCCGGTGGGCCCAAAGAACACTGGGTTACTCCCAAATCCAATTTCCCCGCGCGCCTTCCAAGCGAGTTTTTAATCCTTTGATGATGGTACGGTTGGTAACTTCCACTTTCCCATTCGCCTGAGGGTGGTATACAGACGTCAACCTCTGCTCAATACCATACTTGACGCACCATGATTTGAAAGGATCATTCTCAAACTGCACCCCATTGTGTGTGACTATAATCTTCGGGATACCGAATCGACAAATGATGTTCTTCCAGCAAAACTTAACACAGGTTAGTCCCCGTATGTTGGTGAGTGGTTCTGCCTCCACCCATTTGCCGAAGTAATCGATTGCCACAATCAAGTACTTGGCTCCTCCCGGGGCAGTCGGGAATGGTCCCACCAAGTCGATTCCCCACCTACTGAACGGCCAAGCTCCTATGACTCCGATTAACTCCTCCCGGGGAACATGGATTAGCGGGGCAAATGCCTGGCATGCCAAGCACTTCTGTACATGCTCTTCCGCATCTTTGAACAACGTCGGCCAGTAGTACCCCAATCTTAAGATCTTTTTGGCCAAGGTGCGAGCCCCTTGGTGGCTCCCATTAGATCCCTCGTGCACCTCCCGGATGAGGTGTCGGCCTTCCGACCTTTCTACACATTTTAGCAAAGGCTGGAGATACCCTCTTTAGTACAGCTCCCCTCCCTGAATCGCATACCTAGGCGCCTTAACTCTTATCTTCCGGGCCTGAGCCTTATCCTCCGGGGTAGTTCCTTCTTCTAGGTACGCCCGCATGGGCGTGATCCAGGATTCTTCCTCAGTCACCAGCATTACTTGATCATCCTCCAGGTAGCTCCTTCTTCCTAGTACCTCCAAGTACAACTTTTGGTCGGGCTCAGGTTTCAATTCTGAGGAAGCCAACTTGCTCAAAACATCTGCTTTACTGTTCTTCTCCCGGGGCACTTGAACCAAGTCGAAGGTTTTGAACCCGGCTATCAGAGGCTTCACCGCTTCCAAGTACTTCTGCAGGCTCCTTTCCCGGGCTTCGTATTCTCCCTTAACCTGCTGCACTACAATCTGGGAATCACTGTGGGCCTTGAGAGTTTTGATTTCCATCTCCTTTGCCAACCTTAATCCCGCGATTAAAGCTTCGTACTCAGCTTCATTGTTGGTTGTTTTGAAAGTGAACTGGACCGCGTAGGGATACTCCTTCCCTTCCGGGCTGACTAACAGTACTCCCGCTCCGCTGCCTCCAGAGTGTGCCGATCCGTCCACATATAACTTCCAGGCCGGGTCTGTCTCAGCCTTAGTCATGTTCTCCGGAGTGTTTGGCGGCTCCTGTTCCTCATTTATTCTTGCTTCTGACTCCAACAAGAAGTCCGCTAGGGCCTGGCCCTTGATAGCCCTTCTTGGCTCATACCGGATTTCATACTCTCCCAGCTCTATAGCCCATTTCATCATTCTCCCTGATGCCTCCGGCTTGAACATGACTTGTCTTAGCGGGTAATTGGTAAGGACCACTATGGGATGGCCCTGGAAGTAGGGTTTAAGCCTCCTTGAAGCATGCACCAGTGCCAGGACCAACTGTTCCAAGTCAGTGTACCGGGTTTCTGCCCCCCGAAGTGCCCGGCTGACAAAATAGATTGGGTGCTGCTTCCCCTCCTCTTCTTTGATTAGCACGGCGCTTACCGCTTCCCGGGATGCTGCTATGTACAGAAAAAGCTCCTCCCCCGGGAGTGGCTTCTTTAAAGTTGGCAATTGTTGAAAGTGCTCTTTCAGATTTTGGAACGCCTTCTCACATTCTCCGGACCACTCAAACGCCTTGGCCTTCTTAAGAATGTTGAAGAAAGGCAACTGCCTATCTGCCCCCTTTGATAGGAATCGACTGAGAGCCGCGAGAGACCCTGTCAACCGCTGTACTTCTTTCACCGACCTGGGGGAGGTCATCTTAGCTATGACATCTACCTTCTCCGGGTTAACATCGATGCCCCGACTTGACACCATGAATCCCAAGAACTTCCCCGCCCCCACTCCAATGGTACTTTTGGAGGGGTTCAGCTTTAGATTACTCCGTTCTAGCTTTTCAAACATCTCCTCCAGGTCATTCAGAAAAGCTCCGTAAGCCCTGCTTTTGACCACCATGTCGTCGACGTACACCTCCATGTTTCTTCCCACTTGGTCCTTGAAGAGTTTGTCCACCATCCTCTGATACGTGGCCCCCGCGTTCTTCAGTCCAAAGGGCATTTTCTTGTAGCAGAAGGTTCCGAAATCGGTGATGAAAGAGGTCTTCGCTTTGTCCGCCTCATCCATCTGCACTTGGTGATACCCTTTATGTGCATCGAAGAAGGCTAGCACCGAGTACCGCGCGATAGCCTCTGCCAGCCGGTCCAAATTTGGGAGAGGGTAGCTGTCTTTGGGGCAACATTTATTCAAATCTGTGAAGTCGATACACATGCGCCAGCTTCCATCGTGCTTCTTTACTAAGACCGGGTTAGCTATCCATTCCGGGTAGATGATTTCCTCGATCACCCCGGCTTTCTCCAACTTCTTTACCTCATTCCTTATAAATTCCGCTCTTTCCGGGGCTACAGGTCTTTTCTTCTGCCTGATTGGTTTTGTTGCCGGGCTTATATTCAGCTTATGCACCCCCAACTCTGGCAACACCCCCACCATGTCCTCCGGGCTCCATGAGAATACTCCCTGATACCTGGCCAAGAGTTCCTTCAGTGCGCCTTTTACTTCATCCGGGAGGTCTTTTCCCACCGTGACCATCCCTTTGTCCGCCACCTGCATTTCCTCCAACTCTTGCCGGGGAACTTCTCCATGTACCGCCCCTACTGCTTTCTTTGCGTCCCGGGCCGCCGTCACCATGCAACTTCTCGCTACTGCCTGACTTCCCCGGACGACCGCCACACCCTGCGCGGTGGGGAACTTCATCGTCAGCAGATACGGACAACTCGCTGCCCGGGCTTGGGTTAGCCATGGTCTTCCTATGATTACGTTATATGGCGAGGGTGCATCAATAACCGCGAAGTTGCACATCACTGAGACCCTCTTGCTCCGATCCTTCTCGTCCACCATACATACTGCGAGGGGAATAACTCCTAGGGGGACTTCAGGTTTGCCAGTGAATCCTGACAAAGGAGATAAAGGGGGTTTCAAGTTCTGCCTCCCAATCCCCAATTGATCGAAGCAGGAAGCGAACATGATCTCCACACTGCTCCCGTCATCTATGAACACCCTCTTGATCAAGAAACCTTCGATCTCTGCTGTTACCACCATTGGGTCGGAATGGGGTATCTGAGGCGGGACTGCATCCGTCTCAGAGAAGGTGAGAGCCTCCTCGGGGCGAAATCTTTTTCCCTGAATCTCCCCCGGGGGAACATATCGCGTCCGAGCCCGGATAGCGGAGACTGACTGGCATGCTTCTCCGATTTCTCTACTTATCACGTTGATCATCCTGTTGGGTGCGGGGGCAGGCTCCACTGCTTGGACTGGTGCGGCAGCTATGACAGGCCTCCCCGGGGCCCTGTTGCCTTGGTTGCCTTGATTTCTCCCGTTTCCTCTCCCCGGGTTAGGCCTCCACCTCCTCCGGGGCTGTTCCTGGGGCTGGTCCCGGGGATTCTCCTTCTTTGCTTCCATTGCCACACAATCTCTCAGCTGTCCCCGCTCTATTAATTTTTCTATCTCGTTCCTCAGCATCCTACACCCCTCTGTCGAATGCCCATAAGACTTGTGATAGGCGCACCATTTGTCCGCATTTTCCCTAGACGGGGTCCCCTGGATAGGCAACGGATCCGGGAACAAATCCTTGTGGATGGCATGGATCTCTGTCCGGGATTTGCTGAGCGGGGTGAAACTATCCGCTCTTGCCCGGTTTACCGTCGCGGGAACAGGGTCCCTTCTACTTGGGTCAACCGTCTTCCTTCTTTCCATCTTATCCGGGAGGAATCCCCCGGATTCTTCTTTTCTCTTCCGTGTGGCATCGTTAACCGCACAGTACAGTTGCACCGCCATCTGCAGGTTATGAAAGGTTTCCGGGATGTTTTCCATCAATTTCTGGAACAACGCCATATCCCTCAGGCCATTTATAAACCCACTAATCACCGCCTTCTCCTGCTGCTGCCTATCGACGACCTTCATGCTGTCGTCCATGTACCTCCGATAGTATTCCATTGACCCTTCCGTAGCCTTTTGCCGGGTGGCCAGAACTCGGTCAGCTGCTTTCCTTCCTTCTTTAGCCCGGCATATCTGAACAGTAAAGCCTTAGAGAAATCGTAATAATCTCTGAGGCTTTCTCGGGGCAAGGAATCGAACCACGAAAGACAGTTTCCTCTCAGGTAACAACCCACCAACTTGCATCTCAATTCCTCCGGGAAGTCCCGTGACACCATCAGGTTCTGGTACGTCCTGACAAACTCTTCCGGGTCTGTCTCTCCATTGTATGTTGGGATTCCCTCCGGGGTCCGGAGGCCCGGCGGCCACGGGTACGCAAGCACTCGAGGGACCCAAGGGGAGGTAGGTCTTGCCCCGTTTCTTCCCACCAATTTGTCAAGTCGAGCCTCCAAAGAGTTGGGGTCCTGCTGAGCCACCTGATAGCCCCGCATCTTATCGTCCTCCCGGTAGTATTTTTCTTGGTAACCATAGTTCATCCCCATTGATCCGTGCATGGGCATGGAATACTGGATCGGGTTCCCCTGGGTTCCAGGGGCCTGATAACCCAACGACTCCACCGGCATGGCTGGCAGGCCATACCCAATTTGCCCCGCCCCCCAGCTGGAACGCGGGTAATAGGGTGGGGCGTGTGGAACCAAATTCGATTGTTGTCCCGCGGCCATTCCCCCTCCGACCCCGAGACTTGGAGGGAAAGAAGGTGGGACGGTGGAAGGGTTCACACGCCCCTGTATCCTTGGCGGCTGAACGACTCCGTCTAGGTCGATAACCTCTCTTTGGTACCCCCGAAGAGGTCCTGCCTGGTCTCCTCCAGGCTCCCTCCGCTTACGATTTTCCCGGGTAGAGAGTACCCACTGGCGGTACAACTTCTTGTTGGCTCTCATGAACTCCAACGCCGCCAATTCTTCCTCCTCGGCTAAAGATTGCCCCTCCTCCCGGGCTTCAGGCCCCTGGGTCCGGGGACTGCCTCCCCCGACGGGCCTTGGTCCTTGCTCCTCCTGGTACTCTCTTTCTGAGTCAGCCTCGTCGGAGGCAGTTTCCACATGGCCATCCTGCGGTACCCCTAACTCCCGCTGGTGTCTAGCCTCCTCCTGCAACTGCCTCAAGGTCACATCATCTCCCGGGGGTGGAAGAGAACCACCCCCTGAGGGTGCCACGTTCTTCTTCGGGCGCCCGCGCCCTCTCCTTGGCGACTCCATCATGCGAAGGTGGAAAGGTCCCACTGGGCGTGCCAATTGATGCTACCAGAATCCGTCCGTCTCCCCGGGGTTAGACACTATCCGGGTCTCCTTGTCGATCAGCCCGCTTCAGTCCTGCAAAACAATCCCCGGGAGGCGTCCCGGGGAAGAAGCTCAGGCGTGATGATGAGATGGGGATTGTGGGAAGGAAAACGTACGGAAGGTGCTCTCAATAAAAGTAGAGAGATATAAGTCACATACCTTGTTCACTGTTGGAGGCTAGTATTTATAGTTGAGCTTTGCCTCCCTTGAAGATAAGCTGCAGGACCACTTCCCTTGTCATCATCTGTCCTCTCTTGTCCTTTTTCTTATCCGGACGTGTCTCTGACCGGGAAAGGTTCCTCTCTGTTGGTTCTGGGCCGCGGGCCCTTTTCTTGGCCCAGCAGGGCTCTGGGCCGGTATTATCAATGCCTCCGGCTTGAACATGACTTGTCTTAGCGGGTAATTGGTAAGAACCACTATGGGATGGCCCTGGAAGTAGGGCTTAAGCCTCCTTGAAGCATGCACCAACGCCAGAACCAACTGCTCCAACTCAGTATACCGGGTTTCTGCCCCCCGAAGTGCCCGGCTAACAAAATAGATTGGGTGCTGCTTTCCCTCCTCTTCTTTGATTAGTACGGCACTTACCGCCTCCCGGGACGCCGCTATGTACAGAAAAAGCTCCTCCCCCGGGAGTGGCTTCTTTAAAGTTGGCAACTGTTGAAGGTGCTCTTTCAGATTTTGGAATGCCTTCTCACATTCCCCGGACCACTCAAACGCCTTGGTCCTCCTGAGAATGTTGAAGAAAGGCAACTGCCTGTCTGCCCCCTTTGACAGGAACCGACTGAGGGCCGCGAGGGACCCTGTTAACCGCTGTACTTCTTTCACCGACCTAGGGGAGGTCATCTTAGCTATGGCTTCCACCTTCTCCGGGTTGACGTCGATGCCCCGGCTTGACACCATAAAACCCAAGAACTTCCCCGCACCCACTCCAATGGTACTTTTGGAGGGGTTCAGCTTTAGATTGCTCCGTTCCAGCTTTTCAAACATCTCCTCCAGGTCATTCAAGAAAGCCCCGTAAGCCCTACTTTTAACCACCATGTCGTCAACATACACCTCCATGTTTCTTCCCACTTGGTCCTTGAAGATTTTGTCCACCATTCTCTGGTACGTAGCCCCCGCGTTCTTCAGCCCGAAAGGCATCTTCTTGTAGCAAAAGGTTCCAAAATCGGTGATGAATGAGGTTTTCACCTTGTCCGCCTCATCCATCTGCACCTGGTGATACCCTTTATGTGCGTCGAAGAAGGCCAGCACCGAATACCCCGCAATAGCCTCTGCCAGCCGGTCCAGATTTGGGAGAGGATAGCTGTCTTTGGGGCAGCACTTATTCAAATCCGTAAAGTCAATACACATGCGCCAGCTTCCATCGTGCTTCTTTACTAAGACCGGGTTAGCTATCCATTCCGGGTAGATGATTTCCTCGACCACCCCAGCCCTCTCCAGCATCTTTACTTCATTCTTTATAAATTCTGCTCTTTCCGGGGCTACAGGCCTTTTCTTCTGCCTGATTGGTTTAGTTGCAGGGCTTATGTTCAACTTGTGTACCCCCAACTCTGGTAACACCCCCACCATGTCCTCCGGGCTCCACGAGAATACTCCCTGATACTTGGCCAAAAGTTCCTTCAGCGCACCTTTTACTTCCTCCGGGAGGTCTTTTCCCACCGTGACCGTCCCTTTGTCCGCCACCTGCATCTCCTCCAACTCCTGGCGGGGAACTTCCCCGTGTACCACCCCTACTGCTTTCTTTGCGTCCAGCACCGCCGTCATCATGCAACTTCTTGCGACTGCTTGACTACCCCGCACGACCGCCACACCTTGCGCAGTGGGGAACTTCATCGTCAGCAGATACGGACAACTCGCTGCCCGGGCTTGAGTTAGCCATGGTCTTCCTATGATTACGTTGTACGGCGAGGGTGCGTCAATAACCGCAAAGTTGCATGTCACCGAGATCCTCTTGCTCCGGTCCTTCTCATCCACCATACACACTGCGAGGGGAATAACACCTAGTGGAACTTCGGGTTTGCCCGTGAACCCTGACAATGGAGATAAGAGAGGTTTCAGGTTCTGTCTCCCGATTCCCAACTGATCGAAACAAGAAGCGAACATGATCTCCACGCTGCTCCCATCGTCCACAAACACCCTTTTGACCAAGAAGCCTTCAATCTCCGCTGTTACCACCATTGGGTCAGAATGGGGTATCTGCGGCGGGGCTGCATCCGCTTCAGAGAAAGTGAGAGCTTCATCGGGGCGAAACCTTTTCCCCTGAATCTCCCCCGGGGGAACATACCGGGTCCGGGCCCGGATAGCGGAGACTGACTGACATGCTTCTCCGACTTCTCCACTGATCACGTTGATCATCCTGTTGGGTATTGGGGCCGGCTCCACTGCTTGGACCGGCGCGGCGGCTACGGCGGGCCTCCCCGGGGCCCTGTTACCTTGGTTGCCTTGGATTCTTCCGTTTCCTCTCCCCGGGTTAGGTCTCCACCTCCTGCGGGGCTGCTCCTGAGGCTGGTCCCGGGGATTCTCCTTCTTTACCTCCGCTGCCACGCAATCTCTCAGCTGTCCCCGTTCTATCAGTCTTTCTATCTCGTTCCTCAGCATCCTACACCCCTCTGTCGCATGCCCGTAAGACTTGTGGTAGGCGCACCACTTGTCCGCGTTTTCCCTAGACGGGGTCCCGTGGATAGGCAATGGATCCGGGAACAGATCCTTGTGGATAGCATGAATCTCCGCTCGGGATTTGCTGAGCGGGGTGAAACTGTCCGCCCTTGCCCGGTTTACCAACGCGGGAGCGGGGTCCCTTCTACTTGGGTCTGCCGTTCTCCTTCTTTCTATCTTATCCGGGAGGAATCCCCCAGATTCTTCCTTTCTCTTCCGTGTGGCATCATTAACCGCGCAGTATAGTTGTACCGCCATTTGCAAGTTGTGAAAGGTTTCCGGGATATTTTCCATCAACTTCTGGAACAGCGCCATATCCCTCAAGCCATTTATAAACCCGCTAATCACTGCCTTCTCCTGCTGCTTCCTGTCGACAACCTTCATGCTATCGTCCATGTACCTTCGATAGTATTCCATTGATCCTTCTGCAGCCTTCTGCCGGGTAGCTAAAAGCTCAGTCAACTGCTTTCCTTCCTTCTTTAATCCGGCGTATCTAAACAGCAAGGCCTTAGAGAAATCGTAATAATCTCTGAGACTTTCTCGAGGCAAAGAATCAAACCATGAGAGACAGTTTCCTCTCAGGTAACAGCCCACCAGCTTGCATCTTAATTCCTCCGGGAAGTCCCTTGACACCATTAGGTTCTGGTACGTCCTGACAAACTCCTCCGGGTCTGTCTCTCCATTATATGTTGGGATTCCCTCCGGGGTCCGGAGGCCCGGCGGCCATGGGTACGCGAGCACTCGAGGTACCCAAGGGGAGGTAGGTTTAGCTCCGTTTCTTCCCACCAGTTTGTCTAGTCGAGCCTCCAAGGAGTTGGGGTCCTGCTGTGCCACCTGATAGCCCTGCATCCTATTGTCCTCCCGATAGTATCTCTCTGGGTAACCGAAGTTCATCCCCATTGATCCATACATGGGTCCGGAATACTGGATCGGGTTTCCCTGGGTTCCAGGGGCCTGATAACCAAACGGCTCCGCCGGCATGACTGGCAGGTCATACCCAATTTGTCCCGCCCCCCAACTGGAACGCGGGTAATAGGGTGGAGCATGTGGAACCAGATTCGATTGTTGTCCCGTAGCCGCTCCCCCTCTAACCCCGAAACTCGGAGGGAAAGAAGGTGGGACGGTGGAGGAATTTACACGCCCCTGTAGCTTTGGCGGCTGAACGGCTCCGTCCAGATCAATAACCTCTCTTTGGTGCCCCCCTAGAGGACCTGCCTGGTTCCTCCCGGGTTCCCTTCGCCTCAGGCTTTCCCGGGTGGAGAGTACCCACTGGCGGTACAACTCCTTGTTGGCTCTCATGAACTCCAAGGCCGCCACTTCCTCCGTACTAACTAAGGGCTGCCCCTCCTTCCGGGCTTCAGGTCCCTGGCCCCGGGTGGTGCCATCCCCGGCGAGCCCAAGCCCTTCCTGCTCATCCTGGTATTCTCCTTCCGAGTAGGCTTCGTCGGAGGCAGTTTCCACGTGGCCGTCTTGCGGTACCCCTAGCTCTCGCTGGTGTCTAGCCTCATCCTGCAACTGCCTCAAGGTCACATCGTCTCCCGGGGGTGGAAGAGAATCACCCCCTGAAGGTGCCGCGTTCTTCTTAGGGCGCCCGCGCCCTCTCCTTGGCGACTCCATCATGCGAAGGTGGAAAGATCCCACCGGGCGTGCCAATTGATGCTACCAAAACCGTCCGGGTCCCCGCACTTGTTGCTACCCGCGCCTCCTAGCTGAGATACCCGTAACAACCCTGCAAAACAATCTCCGGGCAGCGTCCCGGGGAAGAAGCTCCGGCGTGATGATGAGACGGGGGTAGTGATGCGGGGGAAATCGTACGGGAAAGACTCTCAATATGAAATAGAGAGATATAAGTCACTTACCTTGCTCACTGTAGGAGGCTAGTATTTATAGTTGAGCTTTGCCTCCCTTGACGATAAGCTGCAGGACCACCTCCCTTGTCATCATCTGTCCTCTCTTGTCCTCTTTCTTGTCCGGACATGTCTCTGACCGGGAAAGGTTCCTCTCGGTTGGTTTTGGGCCACGGGCCCTTTTCTTGGCCCAGCAGGGCTCTGGGCCGGTATTATCAAGGAAAATTTGTCCGATCGAGACAATGCCAATGGAGAAGTCATCTGAGTTAGGGATTAGTACAATTACGGGGCCATGTTGGTTGTCTTGGTCTTCAATATTCTATTTAGCTCAATCTCTAGCGATACTCGCAAAGTTGAGCACCCTACTAGAGGGAGTTTGTCTTAACCATGTTCAATCGCAGCTGGACGATTTCCAGTAGTTTACGAAAGAAATAAATAGAGAAAAGTGCTATTATAACTCTCAGTTATGTGATAAGTGCAAATATAACCCCGAGTTTTTGATAAGTGCAATTATAACCCTACATTGTATTTTTGATGAGTTTCTAAACAATATATTTGGATGATTTATGAAATTCACTTCAAATTCAAAGAGAAATATTGTTTACTCACATATGTGTATACCTGAATTGGTCATATCAGCATGTTTAGAGTTATATTTTACATAAATTTGATCGGAAGAGGGTCATAATCACACTTAACCAAAAACTGGGGGTTATAATCGCACTCAACCAAGAACTGAGAGTCACAATCGCACTTAACCCATAACTGGGATCATCTAAGCATTTTGTACAAATAAATATTTTATCTTTAAAAAAAAAAATTGTAGTGAAGGTTTATTCTCAATCGTTTTATTCTCACATTGCCCCAACTCATGAAAAGATTATTTTATTATATTTTTCTAATTTAGAGATTACAAATATTTATCTCCCCAAATATCATTTCTTAAAATAATGGAATGTGCTTAAGCGCCCATGCCTTGCCCATGCAATTCAAACTATCGTTATTGACTATAGTTTCAGAAACTAACCGTTTCTCGATGGTCTTACTCTTGACCGCAGGTCGACTCTTGTATGTGACAATTCTATCTAGAAAGGGGTTTGGGTTATGGAGATTAAGGTTAAGAGAATGATTATTTACTATTTTTATTTGATGGTTTAGTCAGTTTGATTGATATATATCTTTCACTCGAGCATTCCTTTTTCACCTTGATCTTTCAGTTAATTTGATATTTTATTCATTTTGCTTGATCTTTCAGTCAATTTCCTTGATCATTCCTAATCATTAGTACATTACTGTTATTTTGTATAAATTCACACCAAAATTCAGCCTCGAGTCGGTCCACGTGAAACGTGCGACATCAGCAACCTAATATCTAACAACGACAGCGGGATTGAACCTCACCAACGATAATTTCAACCGATAACGGTCCCTTTTAGTATTTAGTCTCTGTAGAGACAGGTCTCAAATAAAAATTTGTATTCTTATCTATAATCATGTAACAATTAATGACAATATTTAGTTTTAATAGTTAATACAAATTTCATAAAATAAATATAAAGAATATTCGTCCTATTTATAGACACAACAATTATATCATGAAATTTGGGCAGCTAAAAAGACAGCTCATTCTTAAAAGAGTGGAAGCTACTTAAACCCATGCGAACATTCGTTATTGACTGCAATCTTGGTTTCTAGCTCGAAATTAAACAAGTCCGTTAAAAATGTTAAATTATGCCTTATCGGTCTTTATGCGATGCAATATTAATTGTTCACGTTTCTCCGCTGAATCATCGGTATTAATTAGTATTTACTAAAGAAAATGCGACTAAGTATATGGACTTTTCCGCGCGTGGAGAACCTTTTTTGATATTTCTCTTTCCCAATCTCAGGTTGAATTCCATTCCAAATTAGAAACCTGAAACTCAAACAATGATGATGATCTCACTCATCAAACCAGTCTTAATTTATGAATTTATATAATATATAAACCTTTTAAGGTTTCACATATAAAATGAGAAAGAAATTAAAAGGTTCAATTTTTTCTTGAAATGTTTTTTTGGTTTATGTTTCATTTTATTTTTAGGAGTAATTTACCCTACTAATTTTATATTATACTTAAAAGGGTCTTTGTTTACTAAAAAGATATAATTTTTTTATTAATATTTCAGTCCTGCTGATCTACATGATTTTATTAAAATATATACACGATCTCCCAAGATATCTTCTCTCATTGATGGATGTTTCTATCAGATATTAATTAAAATATTCGTAATAGTTGATAAACGATGCCCAAGATGGATATTCTTCTAAAACATAATATCAACGTTTTTGACATTAAATAAATAATTTATGCTTACTACATGAGTAGTTTTAATAGGAAATCGATATAGTATATTCAAAATGATGATTAAAATATTATATTCAAAGCATAGACTACTATAAAATTCAAATTGAAAACAGACCATCCAACAACTTCTAGCTTTTGGGTTACAATGACTTACCTCTCCGTAAAATACCATGGACGGAACATTACGTGTGAGCGAATTGCCAATTGGACCAAGGAAATATTAGTGAAGATGAATTTTAATTTTTCTATCGATACTACTTGACTTTAACATTTAACATTTTATAAGTTGCATTTTGTGATGCTTAAAGCACACCTTTTGAGTCCAGTTTTTCTAAATATGTATACTATATTAAAATATATGGCTCTAGACGTACGTAATTAACTACGTGTTGATGTTTTGCAATGACTGAATTTTCATGAATAAGTAATTATTTCAAAGAAAATACAATTTAATAATAGTCTCGAATTATTCTAGATGCACTTTCTTGTTCATAATTGAATTTTCATCATATGTTTGTATGAAAGGCCTGTACTCGGTTTATGATTTTGAATCTATGGATTAGGTGAAATATATATTCAATTATTTTATGATTAAAATTAATTGGATAAAATTGTTTGTTAATTACGTGATATACTCATCTATATACACAAATTGAGAGGATGTGGCAGTGATACTAACCATTGATACCAGATACAAATGTTAGATCTTCTCACTTTTAATATGAGCTTTTACACATATTAACCATAATTATTCAATGTATTATTATTGTCTTCTCACTTTTATATTTGATCCTTTTTACTTTTAAAACTAATCTTTTATATAAATAGATGATTATTAAGTTCGACCAATTCAAGAATTTGTCATACGCAAAAATGTCATATTAGGTGAACTTAGAGAGCCTTAATGAGCGTGTCTTGTAAGGTAAACTTATAGAGCCTTAACAACCTTAAGACCGTATTCTCTTGATCTTATTTTGTATTAAGTTGAACTAAACTAAACAAAACAATAGTAGATTTGATTTTTTTTAATATAACTCATTTAATCTTAATTTCATCAAATTATATTGAATTGATTTGAATTGAAACGATGTACGAAAAGAACAAGTCTAAAATATGCAACACTAACATGCATCACTAACCTCATATACTTGTGTTTGATATTACCAAATTAGTTTTATTTTTATTTTTCAAAAAAAAGTTAGTTTTTATTTTAAATATTGTTATTATATACTCCCAGATCTGTACCAGTTGTTTGTGCATAGGAGACTTTTTCAGTCAACGATGCTAAATTTTGACTGAATTTATGAATACGTAAATAAATAAAAATACAATTATATCTAAAAATTTTAATATTAAATTTTTATATGTTGATAATATACGTACAGTTTTCCATGAAATGGTACGTGAGAATTCCGTTGAACAGAAGGAAATTAGTCCAGTCCCAGCAGAGTGAACCGTCAGCATCAGAGTCAGCTGGGCGGTTTGCATAATTCAAAGGCGGTCAATTTTGTTGGCTTCACTTCATTTATTAACTAGTCTACATGCATGCCATGCTTGATTTATACAATTCGTGTGATGCTATTGCAGATTGTCTAGTTGGTTTTTGAATTTGTTACTCTTTGTCTTATTTTTTCTGTTTTTTTTATTATTATTTTCTTCTTCTGGAAATTATTTTCTACGTACGATAGTCAAGTTTTCAATCCTCAAAAAATTATTTTTAATAGTTTGTATAACTTATTTTCAATATTTTAAAATTGAAATGTAATTTTTAAAACTTTGAACACTTGTACTGTTATAATAATTAATACGAATGAAAAGTATGTTTAAAAGTTTAAATGTTTACGTTTGAAATATAACGTTTGAATATAAATGTATAACATTTAAATAAAAATAAAATAACATACCATAAAAAATCTAATGGTAATTGTAAATTCTCTTGATGTTCCTTTAATTTCATCTTAAAAAAAATCAAGTGATCAGTCTTAACTAAAACCTGTAACATATACCACTCTCAGTTATATTAAATTGAAACCCACCCGTAAAGATTACAAATTGTTTGACAAGAAATAAGCGCCTTCGACGTCAATTATTATGCCAATCAGAAATATGTTTCAACTGCAACATTAACTTATCCACATTAATTATGATCTATATTCTTCAAATGATAAGTATTTTAAAGGACGAATTAATTAATGATCATTTTGGGAAACAGAGAGAGTTTACTTATCAACTGCAAAACTGTAAATAAATAATAGTATCATTTCTCCTTTTGGCGTCTGCCGGTCTGGCTAGAGATACATTAAATTAATAATTAATCATAATTGTAGAAACCCTAACTAAGAAGAACTTAACTAATAGCCAGCCCACGTCATGATGTGCGTAATATATCACTATTCATATTATTCAAAGGAACATTATGTGTTTCCAACGGTCCATTATTAATTAATAATGAAGACTGAAAATAGGAACCACCCCAAGATCGATCCAACCCTAGCTTTGCATAATCTAATAATTCTCAAACATAAAAGCTTATTTTATTCCTAAAAATCCCTTTTTTCCTCACAAGGGAAAAAAATCACCTGTTGAATGTTGCAACATGGAAAGCTATAAATAGCGTGATATTTCACGGTATTCTGCACTCAACGCAAACGCACAAAACTACTAATTATTATTCCATAAAATTTTTCTGCAACTGAGATATAAAAATGCCCGCCTTTACCAAAGTACCGAGAGTGAAGTTGGGATCGCAGGGCCTGGAAGTTTCCCAGCAAGGTTTGGGATGCGCCGGAATGTCGTCCAACTACGGCCTTCCGAAGCCGGAGCCGGAAATGGTTAAACTCATCCGCCACGCCATTGATTCCGGCATCACCTGCTTCGACACCTCCGACTGCTACGGCCCCTACACCAACGAGTCCCTCATCGGAAAAGCCCTGCAAGGAGGATGGAGAGAAAAGGCGCAGATTTGCACCAAGTTCGGCATCACTTTCGCCGACGGGAAGCCCCTGGCCCGAGGCAGCCCGGAGTTCGTCCGGGCGTCCTGCGAGGCCAGCCTGAAACGCCTCGGCGTTGACTACATCGATCTCTACTACATCCACCGCATCGACACTGAAATCCCGATCGAAGTGACGATCGGAGAAATGAAGAAGCTCGTGGAAGAAGGCAAGATTAAGTACATCGGTTTATCGGAAGCCAACGCTTCGACCATCCGGCGGGCTCACGCGGTTCATCCGATCACTGCTGTGCAGAACGAGTGGTCTCTCTGGGCGAGGGATTTGGAGGACGAGATCGTTCCGACGTGCCGGGAACTCGGCATCGGAATCGTCCCTTACAGCCCGCTGGGGAGGGGATTCTTCTCGACGGGGCCTAAGGTGATGGAGAATCTGACGGAGAACGATTCGAGGAGGAACTTGCCGAGGCTGCAGGCGGAGAACATGAAGCACAACAAGAGGATCTACGAGCGAGTTGCAGAGATGGCGGCGAGGAAAGGGTGCACCACCGGGCAGCTCGCGCTGGCATGGGTGCACCACAGAGGAGACGACGTCGTTCCCATTCCGGGGACGACTCAGATTGAGAACCTGAACCAGAACATCGGGGCTCTGTCGGTGAAGATGTCGCCGGAGGAGATGGCGGAACTGGAATCGTATGCTTCGTTTGACGTGGTTAAGGGCGACCGACATGCCTACATGAGCTTCACCTGGCTCAATTCCGACACACCGCCGTTGGCTTCCACGGCTTGATTAGGGCTTGAAGCTTACTAATCACCATGCATCGATGCATGAAGTTTTATGATATTAATTACTGTTAAGCATCAATAAATAATAATTAATTAATATGCTATCAGTTTGTACTTGATTGATTAAGAGTCTAATAATGAAAGTTATTATTCTGTCGTTGCCACAAAAAAATGTAATCGATCATTCCGTGAACCTATATAGTAGCTATATAGCTAGGATCTCTATTATCAAACTGCAATCTATATAAATAACCTGAAAGTTATTTTCATAAATAAGTTTGAAATTTTCTATATAACTATTGTTGGATATATAGCATGTATATCAAAATATTAACTTTTCAGAACTTATTTTGATACATAAATTAAGATATCAATGATCAAAGTCAATTGTTGAAATTGAAGTTAAAGTATGCAGTTTGAACTGATACAGAAGGAGTATCATGGTGAAATGCGCGATGATTAGTTTAATAATTTAATTTTATGGTGAGACCATCATATCTGTTTTTTTAAGTTAGTTCATGTATTTTGAATGATTTATATTACGCAATTGTAAAATTTGAGAAGTGAATTAATAGATATACTAATAAATATTACATAAAACAACCTAATCAATAAACCTATTAATTTAATATTATCTTAATTCATATGTTTATTTGGTTACTTCATGGATCTATATCACTAATTTATATATAAATTCAAAAAAAAACTAGTGTCCAAGGAACTAAGATATTAAAAATAACAAAATTTGTACAAAATAAACTAATCAAATAATCTATGAATTGTCCATTATATCACGGTTTTACTTATACCTATAATTTTGTATTAAATTAATAAAAGATCCATGTAGAAAGTGAGAAGATTAATATAGTTAATCATCTAGCACCCATTATATTGCGGGAAGGATTTATGATCCAACATTTCTATCTGAAAATATTTCTCGAAAAGGATATACATACTGTAGGTTAAAATTAATTAGTACAGTCTGTTTTAAATAATCAGCGAGTTCTCTAGCATTATTTTAGTTAACTTGTTGGAGAAAGCAAGTAAATCATTCTATAAAGTGGAATTTGTATTCTATAAATCAAAATCTTTCATAATTCATCATCATAGTCAAGTGGCAAACGTGTAGCTGCGACTGTAAAAGGACTTTCAAGCAGTCAAAAGGGAGTTTCAATACGGTTAATTGAAAGAGAGTCTTGGGTTATACATGTCCTTGTGGAAACCAAGAGCAGGGGAATGAGCATTTACTGTTTCTGCTTGATCTTTTAGTCAGTTTGTTTGACCTTTCAATCAATGTCCTTGAGTATTTTTGTTTTGCCTTGATTTTTCAGTTAATTTGATCTTTCGTTCAATTTGCTTGATCTTTCGGTCAATTTTCTTGATCATTTCCTTGGTCAATTTCACCAACGACAAATTCAATCAAGGAAATCGGCGGGTTTAAAGCTCACCGACAACAAATTCAATCAATAGCAGTCTCATGTAATCTTTGGTCTCATTTGAGACAGAGAATTTGCCATTTAATATTAGTAACACTCTTTTACAACAAGCTTTCCTAATGTGACCACGTTTCATCCCATTACTTGTTCACAATTAAGCTTTAAAAAAATCATAATAAAATTTTCCAATTTTCACTACTACACTCAACTTTCAATTATTTTTAAAAAGTTAAATGAAAGATCGATTATTCACTGCTCCTCCTTCCTCAAGATAAAAACGTACTTTAAACAAGACAATAAGTACAATGAACTCATGATCGATGGTGTTTGACACGAATCTGAAAACGGGGAGACGCGGAGGAGTAGCGAAGACGTGTGGTAGTTAAACGACGTACGTTAAAAATTTAGATCTCTGACAACTATATGGGAATCGCCCGAGAAGGATTGCCGGAGGTTTAAATCGTTGGAATTGAAATTTATGTCATGAGAGTTGATATTTTGCTCGCCAACGGTCGTAGTCAGATGGTAATAAATTAGTAATAATGTGGCAATAACATAGAAAAAGATAGGATAAATAAACGTCGAAGAAAAAGATATATATGACTTATTAAGTATTTCAAAATATTTATATTTTTTTTTCTTTTACAAATTTTAACTCAACATTTCAGTCAAACTGAATAAATATATAAGGCATATGTGGTACAATTTTTCCATAAGAATAAGTCGGAGTGCAATTGTTTTTGTTAATATTTGACGAGGCGAATTTTAACTAATTCGCTCATTTAAGTCAAAATACGTGACAGGATTATTTGAAGAAATTTCCTTCATAAAAATATAATATGACCATAATTTTTAGTAAGCAGTAAGTGCACGTGCTTCTAGAAAATGTTGGACCAGATATTTCTCATGAGAATTATGTGGCTACTTGTGCAGGTTGAGTGCCCATATTTTCTTACCTCTGGGGGCTTCGAGGAACATATACATGCACTAAACCAAATTTATCTTTGACTATCAACGATGTTCAACGCTTAACCTTAACTGTTTAAGTTAACGTACTATATGTGTATGTCTAGCAAACAAACGTGTAAAGATACGGATTTTTTTATGAAGCTAAATTTTTTTTTACAGGTTAATATTTTATTATAACATATTCAAGTGTATTTTTGCAATTTGAGGTGCATTTTTTGCTTTAACAATACTAAGGGTATTCCAACAAAAAAATCGAACGTGCAAGAGAAAAATGTACCTACATTTTGCATATAGGCTGTAAGGTTTAATACAACAGGAGTATTAGGAGAACTTTTTCAAACTAAAATTCCATGCATCGAGTTCTTATATTTGGGCATCTTTGCCGTCTTTTTCGGGAACTTGAAATAATATGAAGTTTATTTTCAAAAAAAATAAAAATTAAAAAAAAATTCAATTTTTCCAGCTCTACTTGTTTCACGTTGCTGAGTGGGAACGCTAAATGTGAACTATACTATGATTTTTGTTTTAAATAATAATTTTGTAATAAATTTCTTATTTGACAGTCATGTTGGAAATGCTAATTACATGGGGATTTCATAGAACGCATATTAATCTTAGTTTGGATTGCATTTTTCACGTATATTTTCCTCAATATATAATATTAAATCTAAAAAATTATTTATAACTTATTTTACATCGTTACATTTAACCAATTACATGTTATTTTAAAATCTGACATATTTTAAAAATAACATTTAGGCCCTGTTTACTAGAGCTTATTTCTTGATGTACTGAACTGAACTGAACTGAATTGAACTGAACTGAACTGAACTGTATTGAACTGAACTGAACTGAACTGAAGTGAAAATTGATGTATAGAAAAATGGAATCAGCATGACTGAATTAACCTGAATTTCATCAAATTACATTTTCACTGAACTGAACTGAATTGAACTGAACTGAATTGAACTGAACTGAACTGAACTGAACTAATCTACAGATAAGCTCTGGTAAACAGGGCCTTAGTCTTATGTATCAGATGTATGATGCCTTTGGAAACTAATACATTACCTTATTTTTTTTCAAATAAAGGCAATTTTTACGTAGTTATTTGTAATTTATTTTTGGATTTTATTTGTTGATGGTTTTTTAATCTAAATTTAGAATTATTTTAGCAAGTGAGCAAAATATTAGCAAAACATTATCCTAGCATAATAGAATTGTGTAAAACTAAACAATGATGGAACATGCTAGTGCTTCTAAAGGATATAGTTTTTTCAACAATAGTCCAGTAGTTAAATGAATACCAGTAGTCGATGGAATGCTAGAAGATGCAAGACTCTGACCAACAATAGCAGTGTGGAATCCCAACAACTCGTGTTGTAAAGTATGACTTTGTGAGGGACCTGACTATTAAAAACCCATATTGGTGCAAAGTTGCATTATCAAGTAGTTGGATAAGTTGATTATGTCTACCACCTTGGCGATGTACTCTAACTCTGAGATGTATGCCAACATGAACATGGTGAACTAGTGGGGAGCATCAGCTTGGTGTTGTAATTGAGGAAGATGCAACTTGTTGGGATCTCGAGTATGGATGGAGGTGTGGCATATTGATTCATTTGTGCAAAAGTGAGTCCATCGATAGAGCATCCAGGATGTTGCATGGCTGACTGAGACATTTGGTGCATATGTGTCATACCTTCATAAATTAAACAATGTGAATAAGATTTGAATAGTTAAAATGATATTGATAACAATAGTAATCGCTGACCAGATGTTTAAGATGGCCAGATGGAAGGGTAGATTGAAGTTTCATCGAGCAATCAGTTTACTATATCATGTTTGGCAAGAGCGAAATCTGAGAATTTTTCAGCAGAAGACATAGTCACAAGAGAGCCTCATTTGTCGAGTTTTGACAGGTTATGAATAGAATAGATGTTTACTCATAGAACAGACTTTTTTGTTTAGAAGGTGTATGGTAGGCTAGGAGTGATAGTCAAATGTTGTACAAGAATTTTTGATGGGATTAAATATATATATACGTACCTTTTTCGATAAAAAAAAACAATAGTAATCGATATAATATAAAGAGAAATAAAGTATTTACACATTGGCTTTACTTGATGCTACCGAAATCCGTCCGTCTCCCGGGTATGACGCTATCCGGGTCTCCTCCTTGATCAACCCGCTTCAATCCTGCAAAAAAATCCCCGGGGGCGTCCCGGGGAAGAAGCTCCGGCGTGATGATGAGATGGGGATAGTGGAGAAGGAAAACGTACGGAAGGTGCTCTCAATATAAAGTAGAGAGATATAAGTCACATACCTTGTTCACTGTTTGAGACTAGTATTTATAGCCGAGCTTGCCTGCCTGCTTGTGATAAGGTGCAGGACCACTTCCCTTTGTCCCCGTCCGTCCTTCTATCTTGTCCGGACGTGCCTCCTAGCGGGAAAGGTACCGCCGCTTTGGTGCTGGGCCGTGGACCCTCTTCCCGGCCTAGTAGGCCTTTGGGCCAGCAATATCATTACTCTTGCTTTCTTGGAAGCTGCCGGAATGCATAGTCGTTCAAGATTCTCTATATACCTCACAGTCCTTGGCATATTCCAAGCCGTGTAATTAGATGGATCACTCTGTTGACTGCCTTGTACAATATATGTTCTCTCATGATCTCATCACTTAGCCAAACTAGTCATATATATAAACGAAGTCTATGTTCCCAATTAGTATTAGGTTTGTTGCAACAAGTATGGCCATTTTTTGAATTTCCCGAGGACACGATCTGGGCAATGTGGCTCAATGACATTCCAAAATCATAAATATAAACATGTCATTTAGCTTTCGGACACCAAAATAAGCTAATAAACTTTGCAATTGGGTAAGTCTACTATAAACAAATTTGTATGCACAACATGATAATTACTCAAAGTTATTCATTTGTCAGAAGTTGATTTATTAATTGTTCTAAACATTTGTATTCATCGATAAGCATATTAATTAAACTAACTTAAGAAATTTGAGTAAAATTTAAAAACTTCAAATACTATTTAAGAACCGATCTTGAAAGTCAAAGCTTCAAAGATTGCTACGTTCCTGTTCATGAGCTCTAAAATTCGGATAAATTCTGAATGGCATGTTTTATTTTAAGGCAAACCATCAGTGATGGAGGGAATTCAATTAGGCCTCCCCAAGCCAACAAAGAAAAATAAAATAGGTACATTCAGAGCTTGAAAGATCAGTTTAAGCCAAAAACCTTCTATGAGGTAATCTAGATAAATCTTACATACATGTTAGTGAGTCGTTATTAGGCAAAACACTTGTTTGTCCGGAAGTCTATAAATGCTACAAGAGGTAAGACCCAAGAGGATCAGAAATGATACAAGATCATAGGTCAATGAGTTATGAGGGAAATAGTAAGCTCCTTCCTTGTAATCTTTGAGGTAGAAGAGCACCAGAGATATCTTGATCTGACAATTCCTTCAAGCAGTACCTGAAAAAGGGGAAAATCATCAGCAGTATCCATTCTTTGATATTCTGAGTGAAGGTGTGTTCAACTGATCAAGCCTAATAAGACCTTGCACATTTGTTGGGATAGAAGAAAAGGAGTCAAAAATTGATCTGCTCTTGTTAGCCAGTGCAAGTTTAGCTATAGCATCAGCTACTTGATTTCCTTCTCTATGGATATGAAGAATGAGACAGTTTTTGGCTAAAAGATGTATCTCATCAACCAGTTGGAAAAGCTTCCAGTGGGCAGTTACAGGGTTAAGCACAGATGAGATGACATTTAAACAATCTGACTCTATGATTATACTATCAGAATAAATGCAAGCATCATGAAGAGCAAATTTAATGGCACACAACTCTGCTTCTAAAGCTGAATCAGTATGAACACAAGAGCTCTTAGCAGTAACAAAACCACCCATGTTATTTCTAACCACATAACAGATACCAACAAGAGCATTTGGTGCAGACCAAGAGGCATCAACATTGATTTTAACACCTCTAACGGGTTTGGTCCAACAACATCTGGTAATTTTAGGCTTGGGAGGTTTGGTACAAAGAGGGAGAAAAGAGTGGGCAGCAAAATCTACATCCATCTGAGATGAAATATAGAATGACTTAGCAGAGAACATGTAAAAAACCTGATCCCTAATGCTCTAGATAACAGAGGGAGCATGCATTTTGATGTTGTCAAAAAGCCACTTATTTCTGACTTTCCAAAGATTCCAACAGGTAATGGATAGGGATAACCTAATGATAGAGTTATGCAAAGGGGATAAGCCAGGGAAAGTGAGGTAAAATGAGAGCCTTTCCCAGAAAGAAAGAAAATGTCTATCTGAGATGCCCATGAATTGATGCACAACTTTCCAGACAGATAAAGAAAAAGCACATGAATTGAAGAAATGATCAAGAGAATCCTCATGCATACACATAGGGCATTTAGAAGGAAGATTAAATTTCCATTTTTTGAGGATATTATCAAAAGGCAACAAGGAATTGGTCATCCTCCACATAAACACTGAAATTCTTTTCTCAATTTTTGAATTCCACAGATGATGAATGGAGGAAATAGTACCTCTGTGTTCTCTAATCTGGTTGTATGAAGATTTGAAAGAGAAAACTCCAGTTTTGTTGGGTTTCCAGATCAGTCTATCCTCTCTGTGCTCAGCTAGCTTAGAATCCTGCAAAAGAAAAAAAAAATACTTCAGGAGAGAGGAGAGGATTAAGTTGAGTCAGATAAGCATGTTTGTTGGCTTGAAAATCAGAGACAGAGGTGTCACTAGGAATAGAGGTGAGGGAGATGTCACAGTGGTCACATAAAGGACCATCATCTAACCAGTTAGATGTCCAAAAATTACACAAGCCATTTCCCACAATCACTCTAGTTTGACTCTCACACCAAACATTAACTGAGCAAATTCTTCTCCAATTTGGAGAGTTTTTATATGACTCAGGCAGGGAAGCAATACAGTGTGTCCACAAAGGCTTAGAGTTTTGAAATTTCCACCACAACTTGGTAGAACATGCATGAATGATAGAAGAGATTGACCTGAAACCCAAACCATTCTGGTTCAGAGGGAAACAGAGTTCATCCCACTTCTTCCAAGATTTTTGGGTTTTAAGTCATTTTCTCCCCAGAAAAATATGCTCATTTTTCTTTCTATTTTTTTAATGACTTGTTTTAGAGGAGAATTAACAGACCATAAATGTTGTGGAATAGAAAAGATGCATGATTTAATCAAAGTTATCCTACCACCAGCAAACAACCATCTATTTTTCCAGTTATTAAGTCTTTTGTTAATTTGCTCAAAGAGAGGTTGAAAATAGATATTCTGGGCTTTACCTCTATAGATAGGGACCCCTAGATATTTCATAGGAAAACTTCCTAGTTTCATACCCAGAGATCTTTTGATGTTATGAATCTGAGGTAAAGAAGCATGCTTACTAATGAATAAATCACTCTTGTCAAAATTGATCTTTTGACCAGAGGATTCTTCAAATTTAACTAAGAAAGCCTTAAGCCTAATAAGAGTAAGTCTATAAGAGTTAAGAAATATCACAGTATCATCAGCATAAGTGAGATGAGAGATTTTGATAGCATTACCTGGTAGATCAAAGTATTGTAACTTACCGTTATCAAAAGCAAAGACTAGTGATCTTGTGAAAGCTTCACTGAAAATGTTAAAAATAAAGGGGGAAAGGGGATCACTCTGTTTGATACCTCTAGAAGGTTGAAAAAAACCAACATCTTTACCATTTATAAGAACAGAAAACCAAGCAGCTAAAAGATTTTTCATAATCACACCAACAAATTTATCATGGAATCCAAACTTGAGAAGAACAGATTTAAGAAAAGAGCATCTAACTCTATCAAAAGTCTTTTTCAAATCAAGTTTAACTATGCAATTAGGAAGTTTGGATTTTCTATTTAAAAATTTGACCATCTCTTACATGTAAATCACATTGTCAGAAATATCCCTCTCCTTCATGAAAGCAGATTAATGAGGAGAAATGATCTTTGGCATTAAGAACTTTAGAGCATATTTTATTTAAAACATTGGAAAGGCTAATAGGTCTGAAATCATTAAAAGAAGTGGGTGTTTCCTTTTTAGGAATAATAGTAATCCATGTACTAGCAACACCTCTAGGGATTACCTTACCTAACATAAAATCAGAAACAACATATAGTAAGTCAGTGGTATCCCATGATTTAATGAAAAATTGAGCAGTGAAACCATCAGGTCCTGGACTGCTGTTCTTATTCATGCTGAAGACAATATTTTTTAACTTCCAATAATGAAATTGGTTGCATAAGTTTATTATTATCTTCTTCATGGACAAGAGTGGGAATTTGACTAAGAAAATGAGACTTAAATTGGTCATCAGGGGTATCATAGTAGGATATGGCTTCCTGTTCAATCTCATTATTACCATCTAGCCATCTACCCTCACTATTTTTAATCTTAGTAATGCTAAGTCTCCCTTTTTTCTCCTTGACAGAATTGTGGAAGTACTTGGTGTTATCATCACCTTCTTTAAGCCATTTGATTTTGGCCCTCTATTTCCATAAGTGTCTCTGCTCTTTAATGGCCTTAAGAGGGGTAGCTTTGGCTTTTTTGAGCTTTATCAACTCATCAGAAGAGTTATTCAGGTCATAAATAATTTCCCGAATACTTAACTCCTTCTCAGCCTTTGCCACATTTTCATGGACATTACCAAAGTAAATTTTGTTCCATAATCTAAAGCATTTTTTCAGTCTGATCAGTTTAAGGGAGAGACCTAGAAGACCAGTTTCAGAAAGAGGTTGAGACCTAGAAGACCAGTTTCAGAAAGAGGTTGAGACCAATTCAATCTAACAATATCATTAAAATCTAGCCTTTTATACCATGTGTTTAAAAATCTAAAAGGTTTGGGAGAAGATTGAATAGAGTTACCTATAGTTAAGAAGATTTCATGTTAAGAACTTGAATAGAGGAAGAAGGAAAAGCAGTTCTCCATTCAGCATTGCACAGACCTCTATCAATTCTCTGAATGGCGGGGTGAGCTCTATTATTGCTCCAAGTAAAGAAATTCCCCACAGTATTTATTTCTTCCAGTGCCATAAAATCTATAAAATCATTAAAATCCTTCATACTACCTAATTTAGGAAAAGAAGGACCTTTATATTCATTTATAGTTGTTATGGGCATTGAAATCTCCTATGAAAATAGTTGGAGAAGTGGAGGAATGTTGCAAGTCAGCTCATAAGCTTTTCTTACCTTTCCATGTCCTTAGTCCATAGGTAAAAACTACTTCCATTGTAGAATTCAATTTCTGACTAATGACATGGGTAGATAGGAATTGTTCATGATCTCTGACAACAGATAGATTTAAGGATGAGTTCCGAAAATCCAAATTTGTCCATTGCTAGCATGCATACACTTATCAAATTTTAGCAAATGTTTATAAAAATCACATTTGGAATTTGCATGTAAAGGTTCAATTAGACAGACAAGCTCAAATTTGTGAGAAGATATCAGAGTTATTAATCTATCCAAAGATGTATCCATCCCTCTAATATTCCACACAAGCATTTTAATTTTGAAGTTTGTACTAATCATGGGAAACAGTAGTTGTGCTTTTTGACCTAGTCATGATTCTACTAATCTGTGAAAAATAGCTATCATTCTGGGTTTTTTTTTTTTTCCTTCTTCCCTTTACCATTTTTAGGTGGAGAGGGAAGAGGAGTACTTACCTGAGAGATAAGAGATGAGTTCAACTGGTTGTCAATCATCTCTGAGTTCTCCTTCATTTGGTCAAGAGTTGAAGTAGTTTCTGAAGCCTCAGCTTGTTCTTCTGAATCATCTGAACAATCCTCAATAGCTAAGGGGAGGAACCTATTCTAAGGAGTTCTCTGCTGAGAGAAGTAGAATTTTTTAGCTGTAAAAATGGAACTGAGAGGAGAGAAAAATTTACTAGTTCTTGGTTGAATGTCATCTGTGGAAAACTTAGGTCCTCTTTTCCTTGAGAAAGTAGCCTGATTATCATTTGAGGAATCAAATGCATTGATGAAGTCTTGAGATGGAGAAGACCACTGCACAGGATCCTCCGTCACAGGCTCATCTGTGGTGCAAATCTCCATAGAAGGAATGATAGACCCTAGATATACTCTTATTTTGTAACATTTGAGAGCTGTTTTAGATAGTATTTTGTAGATTTATATTAGACTTTTAGACCGAATCATTCATAGTGGTTTGAAATTGAAGACGTGCATTTTGATCTTAAATTGCACTTGCGATGGAGTTGAATGATTTGAAGACCTTCTATGACTGTCCTGACCGCGATTGATACATTGAAGAACCGGTCGTAGAAGTGGCGTGAAGGCACACTCTCGCAGGCCGCGAACCCTAGGTCGCGAACCGCGAGGGTGTGTGTTGCTGTTTTGAAGATGCCGAGTTTCGCGAGCCGCGAGGACCAGACGCGAACCGCGAGAGCCAGACGCGCGCGGGGCGCGAGACTCCGGTCGCGAACCGCGCGAACCAGCACGAGGACCGCCGAGGCACAGACGCGCGGGGCGCGAACCTTCGGCCGCGACTCGCGAAGACCATGCCGAGACACGGGCGCGCGCGGATGCGAGACACGGGCGCGAGACACGGGCGCGCGCACCACGCCGAGACCGAGACGCGGGCGCGAGACACGGGCGCGAGACACGGGCGCGAGACACGGGCGCGAGACACGGGCGCGCGCACCACGCCGAGACCGAGACACGGGCGCGCGGGGCGCGAATCCTCGGCCGCGAGCCCGGCTCGCGGTCCGCGAAGGATTTCGCGCGACCCGCGAAGGCCCTGCAAGTGGCATTTTATTTTGTTTTATTTTTGTTAATTTTTAAAGTATAAATAGGACTTATCCTCATTGTTGGAGGCATCGAATTTTTACAGAGTTAGAACTCTTTTCTTCATTTTCCCTTCACTTTGATCTTTGAATTCACTATGGTTTGTTGTGTTGATTATGTTTGTGATTATATAACTATGGTAGTAGGCTAAAACCCTTCTTGGATATATGTGATTGGACTTCTTGTTATGGATTGAGAACATGATTCAAGAGGTTTAGGAATGGTGATTTGCTATTGAATGATCATAATTTATATGTGTATTTGATGCTTGAAATGATTAGGAATGATTTCCTAGTGATAGATATGTGTTGGATATGTGTTAGATATTGCTTTTCCATGGTTAGAATGTTATCATTCTTTCTATGTAAGAGTAGTAAATTAGGAATTGAATGCATGTTGTTATCAATTGTATTTGTTCTTAAGATCATTCATTAGCGTTGTACCTATGTCAAGTTTGTTATCAAATTGCATGGGTAGAATTGAGAAATATCTAATTTGAAGTAATATTGATTCAATTGAACTAGTTGTTATCATCTAGTAAATTTGTCAATTGAAGTTGTGAAGATGCTTTCATTTTTCATAACTATGGTTAAAGATAGTTCTCACTAATGTTCACCATTCTAAAAGCATCATGATAAAGTTTGAGGAAAATCTCATAATAAGAAGTCACCAATCTCATATGTCCAAATCTCTTATTCTCATTAGTTAATCCTTTAGTTGAATCTTTAGATGTTAAACTAGTTGTAATTCTAAAGTTCTAGTAGTTTTATTTAGTATTGTCTTGAACAAAACTCAACTCAAACCCCCCCCCCCCCTTGTTTACATTGCTTTTATATATGTATATGTATATATATTCTACAAGATATACATAGAGATAACCTTTTCCCTGTGGAACGAACCTTACTTGCCATTGTACACTTAATAGTGTGGAAAGGTAGTAAGTGATCTATAAATTGTATATTTGAGAGGTACGGCGACGACCTCCCAAGGAACAAGGGGAGCCTTTGAAGAAGTAATCTCTGGAACAGAGGTTGTCTTAGAAGATGTGAGATCCAAAGTTATCTGTGAGGAATCCAGCTGAGAGGGATAATCCTCATGCATGACATTTGACGGAGGAGCATGGATATAGATACATCATGTTTCTGCAGAATTGGAGCTGAGTTTTCTGGGGCAATCAAAACATGAGAATCAGCACTAGGTTGAGCAATAACAACATTCATAGTCATATCAGGCACCAGAACCTAGGCAGGTTGAACATTAACATGAGAAGGGATATATAGCTTAGGATCAGAAGATGGGGAAGTGATACTCTGAATAGTTGGGATGGTTATTACTGTGGCTTTGTCCATAAACAGTCCCAAAGCTTCAGAGATTTCATCATATTCCATATCTAATATGGTAGGAGGCTTAGTAAGCTTATTCCCAGTAGGCATCCAAGAAGACAATATGGGAGAACTGTTGGGTTCGGTATTGAGATTAGCAATGATCTTTGGAGGGATGGGCACATTCTGAGTCTTGACACATTGATTAAAGCTACATTCCAGATTTGAATGGCCAATCTTAGAGCAAAGAGCACAGTAAGAAGGGACATTTTCATACTCAACCCTACACTTGATATGATTTCTCTCTGTACCTAAACGGATATATGGTTTCATAGGCTTCGAGAGATCATATTCAACACAAATTTTAAGAACTGATGTCAGAGTAGCAGCATCCATATTAATATATACACCAATTAAGTTTCCTACATCTGCAATCGTATCCATATTGTAAAAGAAGATTGGGATATCAGATACTGTTACCCATAGAGGAACGATTGAAGATTCGGTGTGAAGAGAAAAATCTGGCGTCCAGCGAAGCACTTTCATCGGAAACTTGGGAAACTTATTGAAGATCCAAAGCCCTCTGATCCAGCATCTCTGTAAGTCCTCCATGAGCTTGAAGCGAATAAGGACATGCTTGAAATCAATCAGACCAAGCTGATATTTGCCCAGGAAACCAATTTTTTTGAATTCTTGCTCCAGTTGATCCATGGAAGGGCGACCCCTTGAGAATTGTCCGATTAAAGCGTTGGAGTAGTGCGAGGATAGTATCTGGACCTGTTCTTCGGTGTAGATACAGGTCATATCTCCCAAAAACTCTCGTTTCAGATTCAGATTGGGATTGTTTGGGAGAGAGCATAGTGGCGGAGATCGATTAGTAAGAGCAGAGATGAATGTTCTGGGTTGAATGGGGTTCAACGATGGGTTTTGTGTTGGGGGGGAAGAGGGATTGGCGGTGGGAGGCGGTGGCTCTGCCATCGGCGGAGCGGTGGGGAACTGTTTAGGGACCGTTATCAGCAACTGTGCTAGAGAATCTAACCGTTATTTAACTGTTACGGCCAGAAGAAAGAAGCGAGCTTTACCAAAAGTAGAGAGAAGGGGGAGCACAAGTTTTTAGAGAGAGAAACATGAGAGCAGGATACCGATTTGAATGGCATGCTACATAAACTTAGAATCATTTAGCCAAAATTAGAACTATTATAAATAAAATTGGCATACCTTAATAATCGAACTATTTTATAAACAAAATGTTGAAATAAAAATTGAATTTTTCATAAGAAATCAAACTATTTTAATTAAAAATAAAGTGATATTAAACAATAAAACACTATATTAATTTGGCAAACTGGTTAGTATAAAACAAATTGAACATCAAATCAACCGAACGTGTAAACAAACATATTATATATAGAAGCAACTCAAATGTAAAATTCAAAACATTATAAATATCCTTTACATCATACCTTTTTTCAAGGTCGAATTCCAACCTACGAGCACTATTGTTGATGTGGGAAGAACCGCCGATGGGAAAGATCCCAACTGACGCCACCAGAGCCTAGCCAATACCAAAAACCTCAAGCCATCGACGCCAATAATTAAGATTGTGGATTAGCCGCCGATCGTTGGGATTTAAGTTCTAGAATTTTTGATCAAGGCCGGTCCGACTCCTTGCTGCATAAGGCAATGATGGCCTTGTTAAGTGCCTCGATCAGCATACCGTGAGCCTGGGTACTGGAATTGACAGCACGCACGACCTCTGCCAAACCACGATGGAACAACCAAGCTCTCTGCTCAGTCCACTCCCGGACCTTGGCAGTCAACCGATCGTTTGCAAAAGCAGCAGCAGCAAGCTGGGCCTTCAAGGCCAGTTATCTGTCTTCATGTCACCCAGATCAGAGATTGCACCAGTCAGATACTTCTCTTGCTTCTCCAGCTTTGTAGTCAGCGACATTCTCGGCCAGCACCTTCCTGTTCTCAGCGCACAAAGCCTTAGCAACCTCTTCCGGAGAGCCATCATCATTCACCTCGGAGGATGCCAACGACAGCAGCTGAAAGATGAACACCAAATCAGATAAAACCGGAAACGGAAAAACAATAAAAGACACAGACAACGAAGTAGGAAAAGAGGTTGCCTCTATAGCTGCTCCAAAGAGCCGGTCAGAGCGGTTACCCCTGCGGGCCTCCTAATCAGCCATATGGGCCGGCGGCAGAGCTCGGGAAATGTACTCTCTCTAGGATTCAAACCAAGCAAGCGGCCCAGATTAAGTCCTCGATGTTGAGGCTGAGCTTTTGAATTGGTTACGTTTTGACCTTGTTAGGTCTTTTGGGATATTTTCCTTTTTATTTTATCCTCTTTAATGGGATGATTTTTATTTTCTGCTATTGCTTGCTGTTTGGTGTGATCTGGTCACTCCTCCACCTCCCGGAAAGAGGGTAGAAAGAAATTCCAGTCTCTTTCTTTTTGTTCTATTTTCCAGGTTGATTGAAGCTTTGCTCTATTTCCGGCCGTATTATTGACCTGTCAGCTCGATTTGGTAGCGCGAACTGGTGCCCCTCCCCGTTCGGGTTAAGGCGTTTTACTTATGTCATTTGCATAAGTTTTTCGCTCCATCTTTGCCAAGTTTAGAGTCTTTAGCCGCTAGCTGCTATTTATACCTGCTAACTGCTATGTATACCCGTTAACTGCTATTTATACCTTCTAACTGCTATGTATATCCGCTAGCTATTGTCCAGCCATTTGAGTCTGGACGCGCTTAATGCGCACTAAGACATTTTTTGCTTGTTGTCTTTGTCTTGGAAACTTGCAACAGTTAGCAAAGTTCATGCCTTATTCCTACTTGACTACTTTACAAGAAGTTTAAAAGTTGAATTTTCATTTTAGCATGCCAACTACGGTTTAGTTCAGAGCATGCAATTTAAAGGATAGTTTTCATATGAATTGATAGGTCCTAATTATACTCTTGTTTTATAACATTTGAGAGCTAATTTAGGTAGTATTTTGTACTTATGTATTGAACTTTAAAGCCAAATCATTGTTTGAAATTGAAGACCTGCATTTTAGCCATTGAATTGCACTTGCTATCGAATTGGATGATTTGAAGACCTTCTATGACCTTCCAAAGGGATCGAGAAGCATTGAAGAACCGTTCATAGAAGTGGCGTGAAGACCTCAAGCTCTCGCGGGCCGCGAATCACCGATCGCGAGCCGCGAGATATGTTGCTCGCGGGCCGCGAAAAACACCTGCCACTTGCATTTTGTTTTGCTTTATTTTATTATGTTTTGGGATATAAAAGGGATCTTATCCCATTTGTAAAAGGGATCGAATTGAAGAGCTAAGAACCTCTTTTCTTCATTTCCTTTTGATTTTGATCTTTGAATTCACCATGGATTATTGTATGGATTTGTATTTTGATTATATAATTATGGTTGTAGGCTAAAACCCATCTTTGGGGCATGAGATTAGACTTTTTATAATGGGTTGAGAACTTGATTTGTGAAGCTTAGGAATGTGTGATTTGCAATTGAATGATCATGATATGTATGTGTATTTGATGCATGAAACGGTTAGGAATGATTTCCTAGTTATAGATATGTGTTAGATATTGCTTTTTCATGGTTGGAATGTTATCATTCCTTCTATGAAAGAGTAGTAAATTAGGAAGCAAATTCAAGTTGTTATCAATTGTATTTGTTCTTGAGATCATTCATTAGCATTGTATCCATGTCAATTTTGCTATCAAATTGCATGGGTAAGTTTGTAAACCATCTAATTTGAAGTGATATTGATAAAATTCTATTTGGTATCATCTAGAAAAGTTGTCAATGAAAGTTGTGATGATGCTTTCATCTTTCACAGCTATGATTAGGGATGGTTCATTACAAACAATCACCATTCTCAAAGCAACATGACAAAGTTTGAGGAAAAACCCATGATAAGAAGTCACCAATCTCATGTGTCCATAGCTTTCACTCTCATTAGTTAAATCCCTAGTTTGAATCATTATATGATACATTACTTGTTATTCTAAAATTCTAGTTGTTTTACATAGTAGTGTTTTCTTACAAAAATCAACTCAAATCGCCCCCCTCCCCCCTTTTATATTGCTTATATATATGTATGCTAGTATATATAATAATTACTCTACAAGATACACTTGGAAATAACCTCTTCTCTGTGGAAACAAACCTTACTTGCAATTATATACTTAATTGTGTGTAGCGGTAGTGAGTGAATCTAAATTGTATATTTGAGAGGTACGACGACGATCTCCCACGAATATTCATGGAGAAATAGTAACCATTTTTTTAGCATTTTTCAAACAGCTAAGTGAAGCGGTAAGATGTACAGCTAAGTAAAGCAGTAAGGCATATAAACAACTCATTTAAGCGGGTAAAGCATTATGATTTGCATCGATTTTGTAGAATCACATCTCCCATGAAAGGAGTACAAAAAGTGATTTCCTACCAGCTATTATCTTGCTACCCGACTCATGCTTAAGCCAAAAAAGGAATGTAAATGGACTTCTACATAACATGCTCGCCACTACATATCATGCATAAAAAGAACTACTACATAACATGTTTAAAATAGGATGAAAGGATTTTAAAGTACCTCCCAGAAAGGTGATGGCTCAGGCATAGAATTTTCCGAGATTGTCCATGTGCCATGTTCGGGGTATTAGGTCGCCATTCATGGCCTCTAGGTGGTAAGCTCCTTTCCCCAACACTTCTATCACCCGGTAAGGTTCTTCCCAGTTAGGGTCAACCTTTCACTGGCTTTCATGGCGAATGGCCTCGTTCTTCCTGAGAGCCAAGTCCCCCACCTTCAGCGTGCGTGCCCTTACTCGGTTGTTGTACCTTTGCAGCCTCCTTGCGGGTAGCTCTCTCCCGCTTTTCTTCTAGTTGGTCTAGGAAGTCTCGCAGCTGTCGCTCATTGCTCACTGGTCCGTCGGGACGGTGCACCCTTCTGCTAGGAACAACTATTTCTGGAGGAATGACCGATTCCACCCCGAAGCACAAGCTGTAAGGTGACTCTCCTGTTGCGGTCCTGGACGTGCATCTGTAAGTTCAAAGGACGTGATCCAGCTCATCTACCCAGTCACCCTTGGCCTTGCCTAACCGGCGCTTGAGGCCATGCAAGATGGTTCAGTTGGTCACTTCGGTCTGCCCGTTAGTCTGCAGGCGGTAAACAAAAGAGAATCTCTGCTGGATCTTGAGCCCGGCGTACCACGACCTGAATGGTTCCCCTTCGAACTGAGCCCCGTGATCGCTAATGATAGCTTGCGGGATGCTGAAGCGGCATACAATGTTTTTTTTAGTGGATTACCGATTACGGCAACACATGTATTTGGGTTTCTTCAATCAGAAGAACTCTAGCACTCTGCCTTCTCTCTACCTTCCGTTTTCACACGCGCTCCACGCGTATCCATAAACAGAAAAAAAACGGTTACTTTCTGCTGATAACGTACATATCGCCACCGCTCTTCCTGTTGATTGAAGCCGATCATGGCGGTTTTGCCGCCTACGGGCGGTGGAATCCCAATAAACCAACCCAATCCACCACCGCAAAACACCCATCCCAAACCACCAACCTATCTAGAATCTCTACAACATTCAAAACCCTCCCCCAAATCCAGAAATCTGCTACTAAATCCAATTACAGAGTTCAAAGGCGAGATAGCTGTTCTACTGGATGACTCTGATATCGATATCATGTCCGAACAGTTCAACAAGCACTTGGTTGGCAAGTTCCAAGGCGGTCGGCCGGCGCTCTCATTCATTCGCCACCAATTCAAGAAAATAGGCTTTCTCGGAGAAGCCACTATCACCGCATTGGACCAGAACAATATCTTTATCAAGTTTGACCATGATGAAGACATTCAGAGGTGCTGGATCAAGGGAAACTGGAACATTGGCGGATCGATTATGAAAGTCCTCAAATGGACCATGTATTTCGATGTTAATGAAGAACCACCATTAGTTCCCATTTGGTTAACTATTGAATCTCCACCTGCTTTTGCTCTTGATTATGAATATATTCCTCTGATTGCAAGTAGACTTGGAACCCTGATATTTGCTGACCCTCCTACTCAGAATCTAACCAGACCTTCTGCTGCTAGAATCTGTGTAGAGATGGATTTAACTGGCCAATTCCCAGATAGGGTTAGATTAGGATCCAAAACTGTGCACAAATGGTACAAAATTTCATATGAAGCACATCCATCATACTGTACTAAATGTCTGAGGATTGGTCATAAACTGGGAAATTGTGTTTTGTTAACTGAGAAAACTGTGCTAGGGTGTGAGAATAGAGTTCCTGAACAGCAAGTTAGCAATGTCAAACCTATCAATCAGATACTCAAACCTGCAGTAGCCAAGAAAGCCTCACAGAACAAGCTCAAACCCAACCCCAGCAAGACCACCTCTCAAATTTCTTCCACCTCAAAAGCCATAGTGCAACCAATACTTTCTGAGAAGCAATTAGGAAAGCAGCCAATGGTGGAGGAGGAATCAGAATGCTTTCTTGATGCTTCAGATACTCTAAATCAGAAGGAGGAATCATACCAACAGGATACTGAAATGATGATGCTTAAAAGGTTGGATCTGGTCCCAGCAGGAATGTTGCCGCCATCTGTTAAATGGGTTGAGGTGCAAAATAGAACTTCAAGAAATCATTTCAACTGGAAATCAACTGATGATCTGGACCTTCGTCCAAACTCAGACATTTCTCAACCTCAGGAATTCAACAGGGAGCTGGTAACAAAAGAATTCAAAGAGTTTCATCTTACTCTATCTTCCAAATTTGCTGCATTGCAAGAAGATGAGGTGGAAGAGGTGTTGGATACTCCTGAGGATGTGGTGATTGAGAACATTGAGGAAGTGGTGATGGAGACTTTTGAGGAACCAGTAATGGATATCCCAGAGGAAACAAATTCAAAGCCACTGTCAACTGATGAACAGACACAAATCGCAGTCACTCAAGATCCACAGATTGCTCTCATCCCACCTGATACTCATGAAACTGATGATATGGAATCTAACCAGCAAACACATGTGGAAATATCATCTCAGTTGGAATCTCAACCACCAGTTAAAAAAGCTATTGTACTCACTGGAAAGAAGAAACAATCAGTAAGCATTTCACAGGCTGAAACTCCAGGTACCACTCTTAATACTCATGATGTTAGGAATTTTTTGAAAACTCCAAATGTCATGACTCGTGCCAAATCGAAATCCAATGTTGTCAATGAATGTTAAGCTATTAACATGGAATGCTAGAGGTATCAGTAAGTCATTATTGAGATTGCAGGAAATTGTAAGATCCCATAAAATCTCTATTCTGATAATTATTGAAACTAAACAAAAAATTGCCAAATTGGATCATTTCAAAAACCTTCTTGGATTTCAAACTGCCTTTTCATCAGAAGACTCAAGAACTTGGACATTTTTAAAGAGTGATTTTGTTGGTTCTTTGATCTCATTACATGGGCAGTTCACTCATTTACATATTTCTCATCCTTCCAATGTCTTAGAGTTTGATATTTTTGCAGTATATGGATATCATGATAAAGCTGAAAGGAAAAAAATGTTTGATATTTTATCTGCAACTATTTCAAATTCTGTGATTCCATTGCTAGTTACTGGGGACTTTAATGTGATTAGGTCACTCTCTGAATATAGGGGATCATCCTCTCCTGAGCTCAAAGGTATAAATGAGTTTGACCAGTTCATTCACCTCAATAACTTACAAGAGATAAATACAGTAGGCAACCCTTTTACTTGGTCTAATGGTAGAAAGCTAACTCATAAGGTTGCAAAGAGATTGGATAGAACTTTAGCCAATTCACAATGGTTCCAAGTATATCCTCTCTCAGTGGTACAAACTCTTGGCAGATATCCATCTGATCACAATCCACTTTTTTTAGACACTCAAGTAAATGATAAATCATATCCTAGAGCCTTCAGATTCCAAAATATGTGGATTGAGCACTCAACCTTTTTAACAGAGGTCTCAACAAACTGGGCAATTCACGTTGAAGAGCAAGGTATGTTGAGATTCTCTATTAAATTAAAAAGATTGAAAGCTCACCTCACTAACTGGAACAAATTGATTTTCGGTAACATCTTCAAAAAAATCAAATCTTATGAAGAAAAAATAATTGAGGTAGAATCTAGATATGATTTATCATCTGACCCTCATGATTTTACTTGTCTGAAAAACTTACACTCTGAATATACTGACCTGCTGCATCAGGAAATGATCTTCTGGCAACAGAAATCAAGGTTTCATTGGTTTAAAAATGATGATCATAACACCAAATTTTTCCATCAGAGTGTAAGGGAAAAACAGGCAAGACTGGGCATTAACAAAATTAATTTAGGGGATAATTTATGGATAAGTGATCAGGAACAAATTGGTCAAGCAGCTGCTTCTTTCTATAAGCACTTGCTCACTGATGATAGTACTGATCTATCAGGGCAAGATCTAACACATTTTCTAAGCTATATTCCAAGCACTATTACAGAGGAAGATAACATTTCTCTCCTCAAACCTGTAGTGATGGAAGAACTTAAAAGTGTTGTTTTCAATCTTGGAGAATACAGTGCATCAGGTCCAGACGGTTTTAATGGAAAGTTTTATAGGGTCACATGGGAAATCATAAAGGAGGATCTACTCTCTGCAGTTAGAGAATTCTTATGTGGAGTCCCTATGCCTAAAGCCTTTTCAAGCACCTTGATTACACTTATTCCCAAGGTTCAAACCCCAACCAGCTTCTCTGAGTATAGGCCCATCAGTCTATCAAATTTTTCGAATAAAATCTGCTCCAAACTTTTATCTGATAGATTGAAACCTATAGTTGGTAAATGCATTTCAGAGGAGCAATCTGCTTTTATGGAAGGAAGGGAGATTTCTGACAACATACTTATCATGCGGGAACTAGTAAGGTTACTTGACAAACCAGGTCAAAGTCTTAACACAATTTTAAAACTAGATATGTCAAAGGCATTTGATAGAGTCTCCTGGCCAATGTTGAACTCACTTTTACTCAAATATGGTTTTCATGGACATATTGTTGCTGTCATTTTAAGAAATATCAGTTCAGCATGGTTTTCAGTTCTGGTCAATGGAACTCCATATGGTTTTTTTAAACCATCTAGAGGACTCAAGCAGGGGGATCCCCTATCTCCAGTTTTATTCAACTTTTTGACTGAGCTTTTAAACAGGGGTCTTAAACACATGTTTCAGTTAGGTTGGATAGATAGATTCAAGTTGCCTTTGGGAGCAGTTGATATCTCGCATCTATCTTATGCAGACGACACAGTTATTTTCATCCAGGCAACAAAGAAATCTTTATCCAACCTTGTCACTTTCCTAGAGCATTATCAGTCTGCATCTGTTCAATTAGTTAATTTCAACAAGAGTGCATTCTATGTGGGGAAAAAGACTAGCTCTCTGAGAATCGAAATGATTAAAAACATTACATCAATGTCTCAGGGAGTTTTTCCATTCCAATATTTAGGTGTCCCAATTTTTAAAGGAAAGAAATTGAACATCTATTTCCAACCTTTAATTGAGAAACTGAATGCCAAAGTGCTCAAGTGGAATAATAAATGGTTGAACATGGCTGGGAGAATTATTCTCATCAAGCATGTTTTGGCATCTATTCCCCAGCATACATGGTGTGTTATGACACCAACCAAACACACTATTGAATGCATGGAAGGCATCTGTGCTAATTTCTTGTGGGGCATAAATGAGAATAATACTCCCAAAAGGCACTGGAGAACATGGTCTAAACTGTGTTTTCCAGTTAACCAAAATGGACTGGGATTTAGATGCTTTCATGCAGTCATTGATAGTTTCTCCCTTAAGCTTTACTAGAAATTACAAATGGGAGAAACACTTTGGTCCAGATTCATCCGGTCTTTATCCAACTCCAACAGAACATCTGATCCATGGAAAAGAGTGAAAGCCATCACCACATTTGCAGAAAATAATTCCAGAATTGTGGTTGGAAATGGTCACTCTAATTTCTGGAACTCAAATTGGACAGGGTTGGGATTTCTATCAGATCTGTGGCTTAGTGAGGATGATATTCCCCACCCAATCCTCACAATTGAGGATTTTCAAGGACAAAAGGCTTTACTGATAGGTCAAATGAGCAATGGTCTTTCTATAGAAATATTACTGCACTTGCAAACTCATTTTGCTCTGTTTGACAGGAAAGATAAGCTGGTGTGGAAACCTGCTCCATCAGGTAAGTTTTCTGTATCCTCTGCATATTTATCCATTGCTAGAAACAGAAGCACTAATTACTCCATGACCAAGGTATGGAATCCTCTTCTCCCTCCAAAAATTTCTGTGCTGCTGTGGAAAATGATCAACAACTTCATTCCAACTGATGAGATTCTGAAAAGAATGGGGATCAATATTGTCTCTAAGTGTAACTTCTGTGATAGTGAATTGAATGTTGATCATTGTTTCCACTCATGCTCTATTGCTGAACCCCTTTGGAAAGAAATGTTTCAAATCTTAGAAATGCCTGTTATAAAGTTTCCTCATCTCTTTGATGCCCTTTCTTGGTGTTGGTCTATGTCCATTTTTTCAAAAGCCAAAAATAACTTTTTTCAAAAGCCAAAAATAACTTTTTTCAAACTATCCGTGGCCTGATCCTTTGGATTGTATGGATTACTAGAAATAAATTTATCTTTGAGGGCATCACTCCATCTATTGTTGGTATGAAAAAACAATTACATTTTCTTATAGTTTCGATTTTTACTCTTCATCCCCAGCTAATAAAATCAGACTGTATATCCTTGGTTGCCAAAGGTTTTTTACCAGCTATCAGGAGCCCCAAAACAAAAATTATCAGATGTTATAAATGGGACCCTCCTGATACTGGTTTCAAACTTAACACAGATGCAGCATGCCCTCCATTGAATTTTGCCACAGCTGGTTTCGTTGTTAGAGACAATATAGGACAACTTAAACATCTTGGTTCATCGACACTTGATGTCACAAATGACCCACTGTTTGCAGAGGTCAAAGCTTGTCTGATTGGCCTAACATGGTGTGTAGAGAACTCCATACTGCCACTTATAGTTGAACCTGACTCCTTGCAGGTAATAAGGATGATCCACCAGCACACACCACCACCTTGGAGAATGGAGAGAGACTTATAGATGATCCAAAAGCTGACAGAAGGACTACCCATCACATTTTACCATATCTTCAGGGAGCAGAACACAGCTGCACATGAGACTGCTATTGTTCCTCACACAAGTTTGCTGCAGAACAGACTACCTTGCTCTGTGAGGAAAGCACTTACAGGGGATGCAATGCAACTTCCCAATCTCAGAATCCAGACATCAACAAGACACAATCCTTAAAACAATGATCCTGAGCATGGTGGTCTCTTGTAATCTCACTCACTCATACATTGTTCATCCCTCTAAATGTTCTATATCCTCTTGACTGAGTTGAGTTTCGTTTCGACGATCTCCAAGTAGTTCGGAGGACAAAAAACATTAGAATAGGATGAATATTTACCTAGTTTTTATTCCTAGTTTACTAGAACTACTTGACAGGTTTTTTTTGGAGCATGAGCTCATATTTTGTATTGTCCTGTTGCTATCATTCTTTTGGTTGCTGGTTTGGGGAAGCCAAATATACATCCCCCCATCTTCTAGATGGTTAAAATTAAAAAAAAGGCATACAATGTTTTTCCAGGCAAAGTTCCGAATTTTGTTTTGCGAAGTAATCTATGGCTACCACCAGGTGTTGCTTTTGTCCGGTACCCATAGAAACGGCCACGGGGACTGGATGCTGGTAATGTCCTCGAAAGGTACGTGCGGGATGTTGGCATGCTCTTGGCGTCTCCTATAGCGCCGGAGCAGCTCTGCGGCATCATCTTTCATGTTTGGCCAGTAATAGCCCGCTCTCGTGGCTCGGAGGGCAAGTGTCTTTCCCTGATGACTGTCGCAGCTTCCTTCGTGCAGCTCTCGCAGGACAGTATCAGCTTTCGAAGGGTTGAGACACCCTATCCAGGGAGTGGCGTACCCTCTCCGGTACAGAATATCGTCCATAATGACGAAGTTGAGTGCTTTGTTCTTCAAGGACCTGGCCTCTTTGGCTCCTTCTGGAAGAGTACCATCTTTCAAGAATTTCCAGATCGGCGTGAACCATGCCTCTTGCCCTGCTTCTATGATGTTGACCTGCACTTCATCGGTGGACCTCTTCTCCATCAGCTCGACCAGCACAGTCTTGGAGAGATGTGAGTAAGCCGTAGCAGCAAGCTTGCTCAGTGCATCTTCTCGAGTGTTGTTGGATCTAGGCACATGGGTCACCGTGAAGGTGTCAAATGACAAGGTCGTTGACTTTACCTTATCAAGGTACTTTTGCATGGTCGCGCTCTAGCTTGGTACGACCAGTTGAACTTTCTGGCCACCAGTTAGGAGTCTCCATACGCATTGAGGCGTTTAGCTCCCAGCTTCCTCTCAATCTCCATCCCGACTATCAGGGCTTCGTATTCTGCTTCGTTGTTAGCAGCCGGGAACGCAAATTTGAGGGTGTACGTGGTCTCTATCCCTTCCGGGTCAGTGAGAACCAGCCCCGGCCCTGCGCTTTCAGGTCCAGAGACTCCATGTACGTACAACTTCCAAGTCTCCCTTTCTGCACACATCTTCTGCCTCTCGGCTTCATCCTCCTGGTACACCTTATTGAACCGGTTCCAGTAGGCTTCTATCGTTTCATCGTCCCCTTGCTTGATCTCAAACACCCTCCGGGGAGGACTCTCTGCTATAAAGTCAGCCAACACTTGGGCCTTGATGGCCTTTCGCGCTACATACTCAATATGATGCTCTCCTAGCTCTATGGACCACTTAACCAGTCGCCCAGAGGCTTCCGGTCTTGTGAGAATTGCCTCCAGTGGTTGATCAGTCACCACCGTGATGGGGTGAGCCTGAAAGTAACCGCGCAGCCTCCGCGCCGATTGCACTACTGCTAAGGTAAGCTTTTCTCCGTCCGTATACCTTGTTTCCGGACCTGAGAGCGCTTTGCAGGTGAAGTATATGGGTTTCTGTACTCCTCCATCTTCCCATACGAGCGCTCCGCTAACCGCTTATTCTCCAGCGGCTACGTACAAGTATAACATTTCTTCTGCTTCAGGCGATGTCAAGGTCGACCGGAAAGACAAGTGCACCTTCAGGGCTACGAATGCCTCTTCCTCCTTGGCGCCCTACTGGATTTCTTCTTTCTTGCCCACGCTATTCTTCGAGACCTTAAAGAAGGGTAGTGCTTGTTCAGCCACCTTTGAAATGAAACGGTTAAGAGCAGTCAGCTTCTTGTTCAGCTTCTGGATATCCTTCACCGACCTGGGCGAGAGTAGGTGTTAAGATATCCTACATCAGTAGCGTACAAACCTAATAACTAATATATAAGGATCAAAGGTGACACCACCTATTGCCAATTGGTTTTAGGATGGAAACTTGCGATCCATATAATTTAATATGGTATCAGAGTGGGTTCAATTTGAACCTGGGCCCTAATGGGTTAACTGGACCGGTGTGTGGATCCCCTATGGGCCGGTGGTATCTCCGTTAATTTAACCGGTGAAGTATTATCCTCCCTTTAAGCCGGTGGAGTACCCCATTGCTTGGCCTTAATATGACCTGATATGGAATATGGACTATTTCCACGTTTGCACGTGAGAGAGCGTGTTAAGATATCCCACATCGGTAGCATACAAACCTAATAACAAATATATAAGGATCAAAGGTGACACCACCTATTGCCAATTGGTTTTAGGATGGAAGTATGCGAACCATATAATTCCTAATATTCTAGTATATATTCCTAATATAACAATATGACTAAATCTATTTACCATATTCCTCAATAATAGGTCCAGAACTGCTTGCACCTTTTCAGGGTTGACCTGGATGTCGCCGTTCATGACGACGTGGCCCAGGAATCTCCCTCCTCTGACTCCGAATTGACACTTAGCCGGGTTCAGCTTCAAACCGGTTTCCTCGAACCGGGACAAAGTTTCTTATACGTCTCTCAGGAAGGTATCAAACTCCATGCTCTTGATTACCATGTCGTCCACGTAGATTTCCAAGTTTCTGCCTAGCTGGGCCGCGAAGGCTTTGTTAACGGCTCTCTGGTACATGGCTCCCGCGTTCTTCAAACCGAAAGGCATCATCCGGTAGCCATAGGCTCCCTTCTCGGTGATGAACGCGGTCTTGTGTATGTCACTTTCTAGCATGGGTATCTGATGATAACCCTTATACGCATCTAGAAAACACTTAATAGGAAAAGAGGCAAGAGCGTCTACCTTTTGGTCGATAGCTGGGAGCGGGTAGCAGTCATTTGGGCAGGTTGCGTTCAGGTTCTTGTAGTCCACGCACATTCTCCAGCTACTGTTAGGCTTCTTGACCAGCACTGGGTTCACCAACCAAGTAGGGTAAGGTACATCTACCAGAACATTCCCAGCTACCAGCTCGGCCCCCTCCTTGTTGACCGCTTCGTTCCTTTCTGGGCACAGGGACCTTCTCTTCTGCTGAACTGGCACCTTGCTATCATCTATCTTCAAGGCATGAATCCCCAGCTCCGGGTGTATACCTGTCATATCTTCTGGCTTCCAGGCAAAAGGCACTGACATGCCTTTTCAGGATCCTGGTAAGCTTTTTCTTCACCTTATCTGGAAGCTGCTTCCCAACTTGGACGACTCCATCTCCGTTTATTGCCACCTTTTCCGTTTCCTCTCCCAGGTCCGGGATCTCCGGTTGCGCATGCACCATCCGTACTTCCTTCCAAGTACCTAGCCTTCCAGCATCATCTCTCCGTTTTCGCTTCGTCTGTGCAATCCGGTGGCACGTCCGTGCTCACTGCTGGTCTCTTGCCACTATTATTATCCCGCTCTCGGTAGGGAACTTCACTTGTAGGTGTAAGGTGGAGACTATAGCTTTGAGCGCCGCGAGGGCTGTTCTCCCAATGATGATGTTGTATGGGTTGTTTGCCTTGACTATTGTGAACTCCATGTCTACCGTTTTACTTCTTGGGTTCTCACCTACCGTCACTGGAACGGTTACCACTCCTTCTGGCCAAACCGTTCTGTCTGCAAAGTTGACCAGGAGAGTGCCTGTCGGCTTGAATTTATCCCGGGTGCTCTGGTCCAGCTTCTCAAAATAGTGCCAGTACATGATCTCGACGGAACTTCCTCCGTCTACATATGATCTATGTATCCTTTTGTTTTCGATTTTCACGGAAATCAGCACAGCGTCTCGTCCTTCAGGGCGTTACGGGATCGGATCCTCAGAGCCGAAGGTGATAACCTCTTCTGGGGCTAGCGGCTTTACCCTGGTAGCCATTGATGGCTGACCCCTGCATCGAGCTTTTCTTTGGGAGTCAGTTGTACCTCCCGCACTCCCCCCAATTATGGCGAAGATGTGTGTGACGCGTGCGTCTTCGTCAGAATGAGAGCTATCCTCTTCTCTCCATTGGCGCTTTTCAGCTCGTGGCTCGGGTTCTGTGCGAGCGACTTCCTTTCCCTTTCGGGTATCGAGACCCGCCCCGCTTCCTGATGCCTGGTAACTTGCTTTGTTTTGCGCCCTGGCTTCCTTAGCGAAGGCCGCCAGCTCACCAGACTTGATACAGGCTTCAATTGCTTTCTTCAAGTGATGTCACTCGTTGGTCTCGTGCCCATGATCTTCATGATAGTCACACAACAGGTTCTGGCTCAATCTGAAAACTCTGAACTTAGGGTTGAAGCGGACCTACAAAACACAGCCGGAAGAGGAGTGAGGCGAGGGCGGCGCGTAGACGGAACCCATTCCGATGCTTAAGTTAGCTAGGTTTAGAAGCAGATTGTCTGTATGGGTGATATTGATGTTCATAGTGTACCTTTATCGTTGGATCTGACCCCTATTTATACTAAAATCTAGAGGGTTTAGGAGCTGGATCACGTGGAAGCCGGTGACTGTCTTTACCCGGTCCGTCACTGAGGATCCTGCTATGGACCGTCCTTGACTACCTTGACAGTCTTTCAATCGTGGATCTCTTGGATTCTCTCTGTTCTCTGTGGCCAGAGAAAGGCGTTGTCGGCATTCCTTAAATGGAAAGTCAATTGCGGCAAGGTGGCGGAGACTGTGCGCTCGTGAAGCCACTACTGTTTGCCCGTGCTGCTTCTCGGATCAGGGACGGGCTCCTCTGAAAGACTTTTATAAGCTGGGTCGCTTGCTTGGCCTTCATTCTTAACTGGGCCGCTTGTTAGCTGATCAGGCCGATAGGTATTTGGACCCAATACCTATCACCTAGCCAATACCAAAAACCTCAAGCCATCGACGCCAGTAATTAAGATTGTGGATTAGCCGCTGATCGTTGGGATTTAAGTTCTGGAATTTTTAGAGTGCCCAAGGGTTTGGGGCACCGAGCACGTAAATCAGGGGTTTCATTGGGGGGTATGTAGTCTAGTTGAGAGGTTTGATTTTGGGGCTACACCGCGTCTGTGATCTGACATTTATAGTTCAGTACCCCAATGCAAGCATCAAATTGAACGTCATAATATTTGTTTTATCAAATTAGTATGCACAAGATGTTGCTAGATTTCTTGTGTACACTAATTGGGGGGTACTTAGTCTAATTGAACATGTCATTTTATCTCCAATGAAAGTATCAAATTGAAAAACTTCAATAGCCACGTCATAATAGAGGTCTTTAATCAATGCAACATTTTTTTTTTAAAGATAACCACCGTTGGTGGGGATGTATATTGGCTTCCCTTGGCCTTTTAAATAACCAAAAACAAAAACAATACAATTCCGCAGCCTAAAAGATTGTGGCCATAAGCACAGTGCGGATTACATAGAACCCTAAAGTAAGGATAAACTATGGTGTAGCAATGCAATACTACACTAAGGCAACATCTTTTAGAATCCTTTAATCCTATGTCTCAACATTAATTATTGGCACTCTCAATTATACCCTCTCAAAATAAAGGCTCATATAGAGGCACTCAATATGTTATTTACAATATGTAAACTATTTTATGCATAATATCAATTAATTTTGTTCAAAATATGGCATAATGAAGACTTGCATTGGAGAATAAAATACCAATTCAAGCTCTCATTTTCCATGTCATAGAAAAGTCCAATAAAAACTTGTCAAATGAATCCTATAAATATGGGAATGACTATTTGCATTGGAGATGCTCTAATTCGCAATTTTAAATTGTGAATTAACAATTACACGTGTCTATATCCACGTGGTTTTTCCTCTCCAAATTGTGAATTAACAATTACACGTGTCTATATCCACGTGGTTTTTCCTCTCCAATTTTTTTTATATATAAGGTAGTTTGCATTTCAGAATTCCCTAATTTCCACCCTATAATTTTCTTTAAAATTGTTTTAATTATAAAACAATAAAATTTTCAAAGTTCTCGCCGAACAATGTCATGCCTTTCCCATGCCTTTGGGAATGGGTTATGCTTAATTGCTTATCCACTGAAATGCTACACATTTAATTGTTGCAATCTAGTTTTATATTCTCGCATGAAGTATGCACAAGAAATTTGATAAATACTAAAATGAACATTTATTAAAAAAAAGGTGTTAAATATATATTAATTTTGCACTTAATTTGCACGTTCAATTCGTTTGCTAATATCTTTTTGAGAAATGTACTATTTAATTGTTTCATGTAATATATAGGAAAGGGTTATTGTTAATTTTTAAATATTTAATAAAAATAAATGGATTTATTTTTGAAACAGTGAGTGTTTTTTCTAATAAGTAATTTAAACGGGACTTTCTATAAAATGAATTTAATTTAACATTAAGTAGATAAATCTATACTTACATTATAAAAATCAACCTAGTAAGAAAATATATACCATAAACCAAAGTGAAAGAACTCTAAAGGTTAATAATAGAAGCATAACCTAATCTCAATTATATTAGGAAAATACATACTTTTTATATCCAGGTTGTATTTGGATACTTGATACAATTATAAATACATGTATGTCTATAATTTAACTATTTTCTCGTCTCAATATTATTTTATTAATTATACTATAAAGAGAGAATGGATTATCTCGCTAGAGCTGGCGATTTTGAAAATGAAGCCAGGAAGAAGCTATACTGCTGGAGTATATTCGGCATTCAAGTAATCAGCCCCGACTATGTAGCCGCCGCTGAGCTGTACAGAAAGGCCGCTACGGCCTTCAAGCTCGCGGAATCCTGGGATCGAGCCGGGGCTGCGTATGTGAAGCGGGCAAGCTGTCACTTTGAGTTAAACAGAAAACATCTTGTTACTATTGATTTTAAAGACGCGGCTCACTGCTATAAGAAGTCGAATATCCTTAAGTCTATATTTTGGTTAGAACGATGCGTGGAATTATTGTTGGAAATCGGAATGCCTGCAATATACTACGAGGAAATTGCTGAACTATATGAGCAACAAGAAAATTTTGAGATGGCTATTTTGTACTATGAGAAAGCAGCTGATCTTTTCCATGCTGAAGATGTTAGGTCTTTTGCTGATCGGTGTGTACGCAAAATTGCTGAGCTATATGAGCAACAAGAAAATTTAGAGAAGGCTGTGGTGTACTCTAAGATAGCAGTTGATCTTTTACAAGGTGAAGATCTTAGTTCCAAGCTGAAAATGGCTCAATTTGCATCTCAGCTTGAACAATATCCGAAAGCAATTGAGATTTATGAAGACTTAGCTCAGCAATCGCAAGAAGACAATTCATTTACATATGGTTATCTTCTAAATGCTGGCATATGCAAACTATGCAAGGGAGATGTCGTTGCTGTCCAGGATGCCTTGGAACAGTATGTGAAACTATACCCAAACTTTTCTAAAACCCCTGCATACGTATTCCTAGCCAATTTAGCTGTTGCATTCGATGAGGAAGATGTTACAAAGTTCACTGATCATGTTAAGAAATATGGTTTGTTGACTCATCTGGATTCTTGGAAAATCACTTTGCTTTCGAGAGTGACAGAAGCACTCGAGGCCAAGACCTTGATGAAGAAGATGATTTGACTTGATTGTTTTGTGCATTTTCATTTTGTCTTCTCTCATGTACACTCAGTGGCGGATCTAGCACTATTATTTTGGGGAGGCTGAACAGTATTATGTAAGAAATTTTTTTTTGGCCATTCAACTCATAAATAATTAAACACAAACTTAATACAATAAATCAAGTATGATAAAATAGTGTTTTTACAAGTTAAATAAAGAACTGAAAAAACTATTTCTAATGCTCTAATTTCTAGAAGTAGAACTAGAAACAGGTGGCAAGAAATCTTTTCATAAATCTTTTCATAAAATCTTTACCCCGATCAAGAAATCTTTTCATAAAATCTGCCATAGCCTATAAAACAACAAATATAATAAATATATAAATCAAACTCATCCTTATAAAATCTATTAAGTCACAAAATACAAGCAAATTAGAATAAAATTAGCATAAAACACAAAATAAAAGTCTAAAAAACAAAATTACTTATATAAGTAATTAACTAATAAAAACCAATTCATTACCATTTACCAACTTATCTATATACAACCAAATTATATACAATTAACTAAAATAAAAAGTAAAAACGAATTAAAAAATACCTCTGATTTAAGATTTGGGAAAGAGCCGAGTGGCGGAGGCGGAGTGGCCGACGGCGGAGACGGAGCGGCCAACGGCGGAGGCTGACGGCGGAGGCGGAGCGGTTGGGGTTCCAACTTCCAAGGGCTGGGCCGCGCTGGTTCAAAATCAAATTTGGATGATTTGGGGATCTGGATTTTCCTCTGCGGCCTGCGCGTCTGTTTTGCTTTATGTTTTTTTTTTTCCCTTAAACAAAACGACGTCGTTTTAAATCCGACTGGGCAAAAAAAAAAAGATTTTTGCGCCTTTCTTCTCCGCCGCGCGCAGAGGCGGAGCTTTTTCTGGCAACGGCGGAATAGGCGCGCTTCCCGTCAATACTATTCCTGGGCCTTCGCCGGGATATTTTAGGGGAGGCTGGAGCCACCCTACGCCTACTGCTAGATCCGCCGTTGTGTACACTACTGCAAAAAACCTCTAGCCTTCGAACACCCAAATCAGTTAGAGGAAAACATAAATATAAACATGTCATTTAGCTTTTGGACACCAAAATCAGCTAAATATTGTCTGTTCAAATGGGTGAGTCTACTAAAAACGAATTTGTATGTATGCATAACAAGGATCATTAGCCAACAAGCATATTAAACAAAAGCAAACCAAATATAAAATTCAAAACATTAACCAAACCAAAGTGAACATATGTTTTTGTTGGTTTCAGTGTGCAATATAAGGGATATCGGGCAATTGAGCACATCAGACTGGTCATATTTATCTCACCCTCCATGGTCAATTTGATGAATCCTGCTATGCAATGTCCAATACTCCAGTGATTAATTGTTGATAATCATTAATAGCCAAAGTTTTAGAAAATTTCAACTTTTTTAAAACTTATTAATAGTATATGTATATTACATTTTTATCTAATGTTTATTAAAACATGGGAGCTAGGAATAAAACTATCTATTACCAACCAGTACTAGAGAGGATTCAAAATGCCACCAAAAATTGGAAAAACAAATGGTTAAGCTATGCTGGGAGGATGATTTTAATTAATCATGTGCTGCTGGCTATACCTGTCCATATCATATCAGTTCTCAGTCCACCTAAACAAGTCATTAAAAGAATTGAGTCAATGGCAACTAGATTTCTCTGGGGTGAAACTGAATTTGGTCCAAGGAAAGTGTGGAGGAAATGGTCAAGACTAACTACTCCAAAATGTGAAAATGGTCTCGGATTCAGAGACATCAAGGCCATGGTGGATGCTTTCTCATGTAAAATGTGGTGGAAGTTGCAGAGAAATGATAAAATGTGGACTAGATTTTTGTGGTCACTTCCAGAAACTCACAAAACTTCTCACACTTGGAGAAGAATTTGCTCAGTAACAGAGCATGCTAACTTAAACTCTATTGTTTTATATGGTAATGGAGCATGCCCTTTTTGGTATTCTAATTGGACTGGTTCTGGTGCTCTTTGCTATGAATGGCCACCAGAGATGGAAATTCCATTCCCTAATATATCTCTGGCCACCTTCATTCAAAGTAAACATGAATACCTCACTGTCTTGGAGCCAAGCTTGGCTACCAATATTTGTTTAATTTTACAGGCTGCTCAGATTTCCTATGATCATGAAGACAGACTGGTCTGGAAGCCATCAAGGAATGGAGAATTCTCAATCAAATCAGCATACCTCAGTTTCAAACCAAGAGAAACTTCAAATGAAGTACTAAAACAGGTATGGATCCTATTCCAGGAAAAATATCTGCACTCTTATGGAGGATAAAGAATAAGATATTACCATTTGATGATATCTTAATCAGATTTGGTCTTAGCTTGCCATCCAAATGCCCTTTCTGTGCTTCTTCAGACTCCATTAATCATTATTTCAATGCCTGCATGCTAAATGGAGAAATGTGGGAACATTTTCATAATATCCTTGCTATAAGCCCTCCCATTTTCTTTAATGTAAATCACATAATTAGATTTTATATGTCTTACAGTGGTAGCTCCAAAGTACATACAAAAGTAATAAGAATAACTACTTTAGCGGGTATTCTGGGCGTTGTGGTGTAAAAGGAACAAATTTCTGTAGGATAATAAAATCCAATCTAAGCATAACATTTGTACAGATATAGTGAGGCGGATTCAATTATGTGCATTTAGTATAAAATGAATGTGCAACTCGACTAACATCCTTTTGGAAAATCATTTACATGTAAATCATAATTTGCATTTTGAATACACTAAATGTGCAACTCCAACCACATACATGTGCATTTTAAATAAAAGGTATGTGCATCCCAATATGATTTTGAGTTGAATGTATTTGCAACTCCAACAACATATATGTGCATTTTAAATAAAATGTATGTGCATCCCAATATGATTTTGAGTTGACTGTATTTGCAACCAAAGTATAATGTTCATATCGAATTTAAATACACCATACAAAAATATACCATTTTCTTAAATATACCATTTTCTTCATCGTTACCGGAGTTTACAACCGGTCATCTGCCATATTGCGAAATATCAAACAAATATTAATCGCCCTAAGATGGCTAAAGTTAAATATATGGCGCATACGTGTTTTATGTAGTTATAAATTTCAGATTTACGGGATAATAAATAAGAAGTTAAATTTATTTACGTGAAAATAATATATTTTTAATTTACACAAAAGTGTCTGGGGATACGTATCATATGCATATACCTCATAATTATTGGATACGTATACCTCATAATTATTGGATACGTCTCACTCTAATTCAGATGTATACTGTTCAACATATAAACACACATATATCTCGCATTGGATACGTGTCACCTTAAATCAGATGTATGCGACATCTGTCCATTCTCAGTCATGCACACAACATACATCTTCCACGTGTTCTACGAGAATCTTCTTTACAGTATACGTGTCACTTTAGGCGACATCTGTCCAATATATAAACATATCTCGCCTGTTGCATACTCGTTATTATCATCTATTAATGGTTTTGCAAACCAAACATCTTTTAAACTTGCCACAAACCCTTATCCAGATATTTTTGCCTAAATCCTAACTACTACATTCGCACTTTTTTTCCCATCAATTTCAGCGGATGCAAATATATCCTTTGCAGGTTTAGTTTAGCTCAAATCCAAAATTCTGCATCTTGTGGTGAGAGTATTTGAAGCGTCTGTTGCCTCCTCATCCAAAATATTTTGAAGAGTACGGTGAAATTGGCTACAGTCTCCCAATCTCTTTTAAAAGGTAATTTTATTGTGATTTTTATAAATACACGTCCATAGCTACATATTGGTTAATCATTTTGAAAAATAAATAATGTTTTTGATTTAAGATTTGTAGATTTAAAAGTCCTTAAGATGGATTTGGACTCCCCTGGACTGCCGTCTGAAAGAGACATCGTGGACGGCTTATGTAGAGATTTCATGATATTATCAGGTATATTTTACAATTATGTTTTAAAATCATAAATTGTAATATTTAATAAATAATCCCACACCTATAACTAGGTAATATATATATATATATATATATATAAATATATTATGGTCGATGGTTAATATGACGATTGGGAATTATTTCTAATTAATTTGGATTGTTTGATTACAATTATAGCCAAGAGGGGTATTGAAATTGGAATAATATATATGAAGTAGACAATTAATTTTATGTTTTACAAATATAAATTTTAAACAGTTGGTGTTATCAGTTATGGTTTAGTTGTCTGAAATTTTTTGATAAAATTATTGTTGTGATGAGGGAGTAATAATTATGAGGGGTAAAAACAGTAAATTGAAAACAGTAATTAAGCTTAATCTCAGCAGTAGTTATATATAAGTTTAGCACTTTTTGGGTCACGGTTGTCGGTTAGCACTCCTCGTCAGACACTAAGTCACTAACGTGTCAGTCTGCATGCGATTGTACCGTCCACGTGTTCCCCCTTACCGCGCAAACAATCAAACTTCTCGAGAGACTGCATGTTAATTTATTGCTCTGTAATAAACTTCAGAATCCACTACCTTTTTTCATTAATCAAGAAAAAGTTATAAGAGGATTTTAATTTCCTAAATATGTTTTTTCAAATTAAACTAATTTCTAGAGTAATCATTTTGTGATATTATTGTCTTGTTGGACTAATGCATATTTGCTGCATAGTATGTTCTTCAGCACTATTTTTGGTGGTCGGCCTGCAAGGAGCTTGGCTTCTTCAAGGTCATCATGAATGGTGTTTCCACGGAGTTCATATCCCGGCTCAAGTTGGAGGCCATGAATTTCTTCTCCCTACCCATAGCCGTGAAGGATAAGGCTATCATCGATAATTCTTTTGTTATGGCAACAAGAAGATCGAAATGAATGGTGATGAAGGGTGGATATTGTTCAACTTCGACCGCTTCAGTTCAATTCTCGGGGTGAAACAAGAACATATATATCGAGTAAATTTTCGCATTTACGATGAGGATTTTCATTTCTTGATCATGAAAATTATACTGATGTTTTCTTTATTTTGCTGCATTTTTTGTAGGTATGTTGTTTATGACTATGTCTCATTAGTGAGAAACATGGCGTGCAAGATTGTGGAGAAGTTGGCAGATGGTATGAACATCGAAAAGAATGCTTTCAGCAAGATGTCGAAGGATGAACAGAGTGACTCTGTTGCAACAATAACAATAACATTCCACAATCTCTGTTCCAAGTCATTGTTATTGTTGCAACAGAGTCACTCTGTTCATCCTTCAACATCTTGCTGAAAGCATTCTTTTCGATGTTCATACCATCTGCAAACTTCTCCACAATCTCGCACGCCGTGTTTCTCACTAATGACACATAGTCATAAACAACATATCTGTAAAAAATACAGAAAAATAAAGAAAACATCAGTATAATTTTCATGATCAAGAAATGAAAATCCTCGTCGTAAATGCGAAAAATTACCGGGCTTGGAAAATACCGGGAAATAACGAATTGGAAATTAAGCAAGTTTGAGTCCAAAAAATTGTGTTTGGTACTCTGTTTTTGTAAGAAATTTTGATTGGTAGAAATATCTTGTGTATAAATGAATACAAGTTCTCTTTGTATAAAAAAATACATAAACTTAGAAGAAGCTAACCAACTTGTTATAACAGGGAGAATATAACAACAATATTTGTCAAAACTCTGATGGTTAAAATTTGAGGCTCGGCATGTATGGTCAAAGTTGGTCTAAATTTGAGGTAAGTTTAAAATTTATTTCTACTTCAGGTTTATTATAAGAGATTCGAACCATTCTATAACTGGGAGCTTCTCTGGCTATTCGACAATGCCATTGTCTCTTCAATGGAAGCTTTTCCATTAATTTATCAACTCAAACATAAATTTAAAGTTTAATTTTGACATGATTATTAAATTGCAGTTGCCAGGAATATATTTGTAGCCGGCCGTGTTCCTTTCCAATGAGGGGCATATATTGTATTTTCCCCCAATCCATAATCCAGATATTTGGCGGAAACTATCCACATTCCACACGATTTCTCCAATATTAATTCCTAACTTCTCTTCCTGTCATCATGCTGCTATAGCCGTTCTTCAGTTAAGAACATACTGCTATATATATGAAGCAATAGAGGCATGCAACAATCAAGCCCAGATATAATTTATATATATATATATATATATATATATATATATATATATATATATATGCATGGCTGCATTTCCAGTCTATACAGCGTTTGCAGTATTGGCCACAGTTATTCTGCTAAACTTTCTCCTGAAGAAGAAGAAGAGTAGGGGACTAGCTCCTAGTCCAAAAGGGCTTCCCATACTCGGACATCTCCATCTTCTGGGGAAGAATCCGCACCATGATTTGCATAAGTTGTCTGAAAAACACGGTCCCATCATGCACCTCAAGTTCGGTTTCGTGCACAATATCATCGTCTCCTCCCCTCAGGCGGCTGAACAGTTTTTAAGGACACATGACCTTGTTTTCGCCACAAGGCCGCCTCATGAAGCAGCTAAGTACATCAGCTTTGGGCAAAGAAACCTCTCTTTTGCTCCATACGGCGCATACTGGCGCAACATGCGAAAGCTCTGCACCTTAAGCTTGCTTAGCAACCTCAAAATCGGCTCATTTCAGTCGATGAGGAAATGCGAGATTGGATCGTTTGTGGAATCACTCAGAAAGTCTGCTTCGAATCGAGAAGTTGTCGACCTGAGTGCCGAAGTAGCGTCTGTGAACTTCGATATGAGTTCCCTGATGGTGCTGGGGAAGATGTATGGAGACAAGGATTTCGGCGAAAGGGGTTTTAAATCAGTGATTAAAGAAGGGATGCAAGTCAGTGCCACACCTAATCTCGGAGATTAACCAGGAGAATGAAGGAAGTTGGCAGAGTTTTTGATGAATTCTTCGAGAAGATCATTTAGGAGCACGAGAAAAACCCAATCCAACCTGGACAGGCTGCTGATTTCGTTTACACCATGTTGGACCTCATGAAATCTGCAGAACCTGAATTCCAATTCGATCACCGCCACATCAAAGCAGTTTTATTGGTGAGTTCACATAATATATGTTCCTGTTTCGACAAATTACAACCTAACCATTTTTTGTATAGGATATATGCTTGTTGGATCAATGGATACCTCAGCAACAGTTGTGGAATGGGTACTCTCTGAGATTCTGAGACACCCGAAAGTACTGAAGAAGCTGCAGCAAGAACTGGAGCAAGCAGTAGGGCTAAACAGGATGGTGGAAGAGTCGGACTTGGAGAGCTTAAAATACCTAGAAATGGTGGTCAAAGAATCTCTGCGGCCTCACCCGGTGGCGCCGCTGCTCATTCCTCACGCGGCCAAGGAAGACTGCGTGGTCGACGGTTTCCTGGTGCCGAAAGGCGCGAGAGTGATCGTGAATGTATGGTCGATCGGGAGGGATCCGGATGCGTGGCGCGATGCAGAAGAGTTCATCCCCGAGAGATTCGAGAGCATTAGAGTTGATGTTAGGGGGCATGATTTAGAGTTCCTTCCGTTCGGGTCAGGGAGGAGAGGCTGCCCTGGGATACAGTTGGGGCTCACCGTTGTTCGTCTTCTGGTGGCACAGCTGGTTCACTGTTTTGACTGGGAGCTTCCTGATGGATTGATGCCAGAACAGATTGATATGAGTGAGGAGTTTGGGCTCGTTGTGACCAGGGCCGAGCATCTAACGGCGGTTCCAACTTATCGTTTAATTTAGTCCACATATAATGTCACAACCCATCTACTTTGAAAACCTGATTATGTCTAACGAGGCCTTTGTAAGATTCCGTTCTCCCCAACTTGTTTGAATTTATCTCAACTGACGTGAACTAGAGTAAAAATAATTAAGAAATAAAGCAAAACATATGAACAATTGAAGAAAAAAAATACCATAAATTAACGTCTACAATAATTCAGGGTAATTCAACAATAAATGATTAGAGAGTGAATGATTCTTACATGAAGAGTGAATAACTGACCTTGATGCTACTCAATTCCACAGCTGATTCGGGCCTCCTTCAGCGGGCGTCTTCCAGAGACCTACAAAACAGACTCTGGGGCTACCCAGGGGTAGCTGCTCCGGTGTGATGATGAGATGGGGGAAGTAGAGAGTGGGAAATCGTATGGAAGAGTTCTCAAGATAAACTAGAGAAGATAAAAGTCACATACCTGATTCACTATTTGACGCTAGTATTTATAATGGAGGCTCCCTGCATAAGACAAGAGTGAGGACCACTCCAGCATGTCGCTTTCTTTGTCTCCTTCCCTGGACGGTTGTGCCCGCCTAGCAAGGAGCTTGCCTTTTCCCGGGCTGGGCCTGGTGTTTCCTTTGGCCCAAACTGGGGTGTTGGGCTGGTATTATCACTAGCCCCCCAGACCATCGACCCGGGCTTCCGAGCCGGGGGGATTGGTCTTTAATATTTCTTTCGACAGGTAGGGCTTAGTTACACGGTGTCTTTCCCTATTCAGCGTTAATCATTACCTCGCTCCTTGTACCGCAGTCACTTTTCCGCCTTTTGAGGCGGCGTTTCCTATTCACCTGCCTATATAAGGATCCAAACCTCCCTTACATAATTCTTCTACGCATTTTCCAGACGCTCCATTCTCTCTCATCAAGTAAGCTCTAGACTCCTATTCCTTTGCTTCTTCCCCTCTTGCATTCATCTTTTCATATATGGTCATTTCAGATTAGACAAATTATTCATAACACTCCCCATTGGAATGCTCCATATGTGCTCATAGATAGTCTTACCAAGAATATCCAGTCACGTATAGCTCCCCTCATTTTGACATTGTTTTATAAACTCTGTAGCTTGCGCATCCCAATGTCGTGAACATGTTTTTTGAATACTGAAGTGGGAAGAGCCTTTGTGAATAGATCTGCTGAGTTATCACAGGACCGAACATACTGGATGTTGATAACAATTTTCTTTTCCAGTTACTGAGTGAATGAAAAGAATTTCGGAGGAATATACTTTGTCATGTTACTTTTGATGTACCCTTCCTTCATTTCATTTACACTTGGAGAATTGTCTTCAAAAAGTGTAATGGGATCATCTATTGGTGGGATCTGATATGTTTTGTTATGGATTTCAACCATACGCACTCCTGACTTGCTTCATGCAGCGCAATAACTCAGCATGGCTTGACGATGTAGTTAAGAGTGTTTGCTTCTGAAAACGCCAAGAAATCGCAGTTCCTCCGCAGGTAAATACATATCCAGTTTGAGATCTACCTTTGTGTGGATCTGAAAAATATCCAGCATCCGCATATCCGATCAGAATAGGCTTTGCATCATTAGGGTAGAATAATCCCAGATCAATTGTTCCTTGAAGGTAACGGAAGACATGCTTGATTCCGTTCCAATGTCTCTTTGTAGAAGATGAGCTGAACCTTGCTAATAAATTTACAACAAAAGCTATATCAGGTCGAGTACAATTAGCAAGATACATAAGAGCACCGATTGCACTGAAATATGGTACTTCTGGACCAAGAATATCTTCATCTACCTCACAGGGACGAAATGGATCCTTTTTCACATAAAGGGATCTAACAACCATTGGGGTGCTTAATGGATTTGCTTTATCCATATTGAGTCTCTTTAATATCTTTTTCGTGTAATTTGACTGATGCACAAGTATCCCAGGTTGCAAGTGCTCAATTTGCAAACCTAAAAAATATTTTGTTTTCCCAAGGACTTTCATCTCAAACTCTTTCTTTAAGTAAGAAATTGCTTCAAGAATTTCTTTATTTTTCCCGATGATATTCAGATCATCAACATAGACAGCGACAAATCACACATCCGGAGGTTGTTTTCTTAATGAAAACACAAGGACAAAGAGGATTATTGATATATCCCTTTTGTACCAAATATTCGCTTAGTCGTTTATACCACATGCGTCCGGATTGCTTTAACCCATATAGAGATCTTTGTAATTTGATTGAGTACCTTTCTCTGGGCTTTGAACTTGATGCTTCAGGCATTTTAAATCCTTCAGGGATCCTCATATAGATATCAGTATCTAGTGATCCGTACAAGTATGCAGTGACAACATCCATCATATGCATATTAAGTTTCTCATGAACTGCAAGACTGATTAGATATCTGAACGTAATTCCATCCATAACAGAAGAATAAGTTTCCTCAAAATCAATTCTAGGTCTTTGAGAAAAACCTTGAGCAACAAGCCGAGCCTTGTATCTCACAATCTCATTTTTCTCATTTCTTTTCCGTGCAAATACCCATTTGTATCCGACAGGTTTCACATCTTCTGGTGTGAGTACTATAGGTCCAAATACATCTCGCTTGTTAAGCGAATCTAATTCAGCATCAATAACCTTTTTACATTCAGTCCAATCATGTCTATTCTTACACTTGGTAACAGAACGAGGTTCAGGATCACCGTTATTTTCATTCATGACATCACATGCCAAACTATAAGAGAATGCATCATCGATGTATTTATTTCGGTCCCATCTTATGCCTTTACTGGCATAGTTAATCGAATTTTCTTGATTTTCCTCGTTTGGTAATTCTTCAGGAATACGTTCCTCCATTATGGGGTCATCATGTTTTTCTGCTCCTTTCCTTTTCCGAGGATTCTTATCTTTGGAACCGACTGGTCTTCCATGCTTCAGGCGTGTTGTATTTTCATGACTGACTTTGTTTTCAACTTGTCCTTTTGGGACTTCAATTTGAGCAGGAGCATTCTCAGCTGGTATATAAGATTTAGTCACTCCTTTTGTGTATGTAAATGCATCGGGAATTTGATTTGTCATATCTTGCAAATGCAAAATTCTTTGGACTTTCCTTTCACAATCTTTTGTGTATGGATCAAGATGCAATAATGTGGGTACAGACCATGCAAGTTCTTTTTCCAGCTGTTTTCTTTCTCCCCCTAATGCTGGAAATTTCTCTTCATCAAAGTGGCAATTAGCAAAATGAGCTGTGCATACATTTCCAGTTGTAGGTTCAAGGTACCTTATGATTGACGGGCTTTCAAACCCTACATAAATGCCAAGACTTCTCTGTGGCCCCATCTTTGTTCTTTGTGGTGGTGCAATAGGCACATAAACAGCGCAACCAAAAATTCTTAGATGGGATATTCTTGGTTCTTTGCCAAGTGAAAGTTGCAATGGGGAGTATTTATGATATGCACTTGGTCTGATGCGAATTAATGCCGCAACATGTAATATTGCATGACCCCATACTGAAGTAGGTAGCATTGTTCATTATTAATGGTCTAGCGATAAGCTGGAGGCGCTTGATCAGTGATTCAGCAAGACCATTTTGCGTATATACATGAGCCACAGGATGCTCAAGAGTAATCCCAACAGACACAATAATCATCAAATGTTTGGGATGTAAATTCATCGGCATTGTCAAGTCTTATTTTCTTGATCATATGGTCAGGGAATTGAGCTCCCAGTTTGATTATTTCAGCGAGTAATTTTGAAAATGCCATATTACGAGTTGATAACAAACATACATGTGACCATTTACTAGAGGCATCTATCAATACCATATCGAAATAGTCCATATGGTGGATAGATTGGTTCACATATATCACCTTGAATGCGTTCAAGAAACATAGGTCATTCTGTTTCAACCTTTCCCGGTGAAGGTCTTATGATTAGTTTTCCGAGAGAACAAGCCTTACATTGGAATATCTTTCCTTGAGGGATAATCTGGTCCTTCAATGGATGTCCATGTGTTGCTCAAATAATTCTTCGCATCATAATTGAACCAGGATGACCTATTCGATCATGCCCTATGTTAAATATTGAAGGTTTCATAACTACCACATTTGATTCAACTGCATTTATATGCGTGTAATGCAATCCAGTATGGAGCATTGGTAGTTTTTTAAGTATGTATTTCTTTCCCGATCTAGAAACTATAAGAATCATATATTTCATGGTACCTTCAGTTAAAGACTGGGTATCAAAACCATGAGAATATATATCATTAAAACTTAATAAGTTTCTTTTAGATCTTGGCGAAAATAAGGCATTCTTTATTTTTTTAAATGTCCCATTAGGCAATGTAAAACTTGCCTTGCCAATTCCTTCAATCAGATCTACAGGACCTGAGATTGTATTCACAATTGACTTTACTTGTCTCAATTCTGAGAAAAACCTTTTATCCTTCAATATAGTGTGCGTAGTTCCACAATCAAGAGTGCACATATCTTCAATTTTGATCCTTTGGTTGGCTTCATGATTAGCTTTATCCATTTCAAAACTTTAACTAAAAACACAAAGGAAATAAGAAAATAAGAAAGATTTATTTAGGCACTCATAATACTTTGACCACTCAAGACATTACATAGGAAATGAAAACACACTACAACAAACTTTCACACAAATGATATTTTATAAGGTAGAACAATAAAAATCGGACCATCGTGCTTCATTCCCGATGAGAGTTATGAAACTCTTTAGTTTCCACCATTCACTTGTTCAGCAAAATCACCGACGGTATCAATGAAATCATCATTGAAGTCAGATGACTCGAGGTGAGTGGATTCATCCAAAAGGTCCTGGTCAATAAAGTTGACCTCTTTGCCTTTTCCTTTCAGGGACTCTTTGTAGAGTTTGCACAAGTGCTCCCGGACTCGGCAGACTCTTGACCAATGCCCTTCACCTCCACATCTGTAGCAAGATTTTCCAGAGCCTTTTGAGGATTCAGCTTCCTTTCCCTTCTTATAGGTACCTTTATGGTCCACTCTATGTTGCTGCTTCTTTTGAAAGTGGTCGTTGGGCTTATATGGCATGTTATAGCCATCTCAACCACGTCCGCACCCACGGCCACGACCTCTACCTCGACTCTGAAAATGATTCCTTCGTTCAGGTTCGTCGAGACTGACAACATTTGCTTCAGGAAACGCTTTTGATCCAGTCGGGCGGGATTGGTGATTCTTTAGAAGCAACTCATTATTCTGCTCCGCAATGAGGAGACAAGCACTCAGGTCAGCATATGTTTTAACACCTTGCAAGCGATACTGCTGCTGCAAAGTTAAATTTGATGCATGGAAAGTAGACAAAGTCTTTTCCACCATATCACTGTCAGATATTGTGAAGTCACAAAATTTCAAGCAAGTTACTAGCTTGTACATAGCTGAATTGTAGTCTCCGACTTTGCTGTAGTCTTGGAAATGTAAAGTGTTCCATTCATTGCGCAGAGCAGGAAGCAATACTTGCTTCTGGTGACCTAATCGGTCATTCAAACTCTTCCACAACACATTTGGATCTTCTATAGTGAGATATTCATCTTTTAGGCCTTCCCTCTTGTCATTTCCTTCCTCTCGCCATGAGTTCCCAACATCTCACCAACTCCTCCTTGGATACTGAGGGGGTTCAGAATCAGTACGAAATGCGCTATAGGACACCTTCTGACCTAGTTCGCTCTCCTATGGGCTCTCCCTCGAATTCTTCCTCTGAGGGCCTTAGTACTCCTCCCGAGCCTGCTGTTCAGGGGGGTGTCCCAGAGGGAGCGGGTTCGATCCCGGTTGGGAATACTAATCCCATCTCAGCGGAGCCTATAGATGTCGGAATCATGTGTGAAGACGATGAAGGGGAGGATCTCCCCCTTGGAAATCCAGTTCTTGGGTGTGTCCGGGGACCATCCTTCGCTGGACAAGGCCGTCCTTGACCTTGTTAAGCGTTCTTTTATTCCCTTTCCTCTAGATGCTTCACTTTCTAAGATGGCTCCCGGGGTCTCTGAGAGGGAGATAGCCTGCATTCCTAAGGTCCATTTCCAGTATGGGCTTAGACATCCCTTTCCTCCTCTCTTCACAGAGATCCTTAACTACTATAAAATACCCCCGGCCCAGCTACACCCCAATGGGGTAGTGTTAATAATGGTCTTCCTTCTCAACGGCGCTCGATGTGCTGTCCCTCCTTGCCTCCTTCTTTTTCGTTCCTTCTACTTCTTCTAGCATTCCCATTCATCTTTACAGGGGGTCTTCTCCTTCTCTGTACGGACCGGGGTGAAGGGTTTCTTCAGCTCATGTGATCCTGGAGTGTATCCCATGCCCTCTTGGAACGATACTCTTCTGCCTGAGGATAAGAAACCCCTACCCTCCCTTCCTGCAGACATAGCTAATGACCATAGTTTACTCCACCTATCCCATTTAAGTTTAGATGATTTTTTTATGACGGGGAACGCGGGCTTCTACTGGTGTCGCGGGATATACCCCTCCAACCTATTCACCCTTTCTCGGGTCTCCTCCATATGGCCGGCTAGAGGTGCTTATTTATAGTCTTTATTTCTTACAATGTTCCGTCTTATGGTGTGAGAGTCTAATTTACCTTGCTTTTCTCCTCCTTTTGTGCAACTCAACCTTCGAAGTACGCGGACGTGATAACTTTCGAAGTGGGTCCTTCCGGGGGTAACCCCTCCGGGGCTTCCCCTGAAAACCGCACAATGTCTCCTAGAAGGAAGGTGGAGCTTACACCCCGGTTCCCAGGGACAGAAGCCTCCTTCAAGTTCTGAGACTCCCTTTTCGCAGCAGAAGAAGAAACTCGGGGCTACTCCCTCATACGGGGCCCTTCTTCCTCCTGTCCCTAATCAGCAGAAACCCTCTGGGTCTCTTCTTACTCACGCACTCTTCATCCTCAACCTACTCCCTCTGGGTCGTCCTCTGCTTTGAGGCGTAAATCCTTCGTGGTCCATCCGGACTTTAGTGAGGGAGTCTCTGCTGGCACCAAGAGGCCCGCCTCGGACAAACCTGAGGACTCTCCGCCGCATTTTCGCCAAAGATCTGGGGATCCTCCTCCCATTCCCAGCACCGACGGTCCTAAGGATATGAGTGAGGTGAGAATCTTAGAAAAGTTTATTTCCTTCTTTTGTACTTTTTTTTGTACTTACTTTGTTATCTCCTTGATCAGAGTACCTCGTTTGCTGATTCCCTCCTGGGGAACCCCATCTTTGTGCAAGCGATGAATCAGTCCTACACGCGGTATAGTGCCGGGCTGTACGCTTAAATGGAAAAAGAGCTTTTAGACGCCCGGGAGAAGCTTGTCGGGTACGACGAACTGAAGGCTGGCCTTGAAGCTTCTCAGAAAAAGCTCGCTGAGATGGAGAAGAAGTACCACTCCCTAAAGAAGGATAGCAAGAGCTATCCGCTGGAGGCGCTTGATGCTGTCACTCAAAAGCTCATCCGCTCAACGGAGTTTTACCAAAGGCTTGATGAGATTGCGGCTGCGGCTAGTGCCGAAGCTTGCCATGGGGTGTACAGTTCTCTTCGTGGGTGGTTACCAGGGTCCGCACGACTCAAGGCCCAGATGAGCTACTATCATCCCAAGTCCTCTGGCCTTCTGAATCACCGTCTCTGCGCCCTTCAGGAGTCCGACTTGAAAGGCCTTGCTCCTCAGCTATGGAAAGTGTTGGACCTCTGCATCAGACATCCGAAAGATCAATCTTCCAAAGATCAAGGAGGCTTCCTTTCCCGACCCCGGGCCAGAGGAGTTTAACGCTTATGGTGTGGTCCTTGAGATGCCCCATTGGTCCTCGAGATACAACGAGTACTGCGCAGTTCCCAACAACTTTGGGTACCGGGTCATTGAGACTGCCGAGCGAGGCTTTCGAGTTGGCTTGGGCGAAGTCCATGAGGACTTGCTCTATCAATCACGGAAAGCTGCCCGGAAGGCTGGATTCCTCGGGGGCCCTGAGGATGAACCTGCCGTGGATGCCCCCACTTATGCTACTCCTTACTGGCCCCCGGCGCAGATTCTGGATGCGGAGCAGAGGCTGGAGGCGGTCCATGCTGCCCCCGAGGAAGTGACTGCTGAGGAGGATGTGGCTGATGGGGATCATGTACGATCCTAGTCCTCTTTGCTTTTCTTAGAGAATTTTACATTATTTTTTAGTTATTTTAATGCCTTGCCCCTCCGGGGTTATATGTAGAACTCGGCCTTTTGTGCCCATTTTGACTAAGTAATGACAGTTCTACGTTATTGAAATTTTCCTTTTTTTTCTTTTTGTAGTGTAGACGCGACTTAAGCGGGGTCCTTCCGTAAGGGTCATTCCCCTACGTATCTCTTCATCCTAACTCTTCTAGGGGTACCTACTTTGCCCTTCCCCGTCCCGGGTGCCTTCAGTGTTCTTAACTTCAAAGGAAACTAGCACACTAGAGGTTCGGGGGTCAGCAGGCCGAGCGGGCTATGTCCGAGGCAGGGTTAGGGTCCTTTCTTGACAAATTTGGATCTTTCCCGGCTCTTGTGTCTTTTCTAAGGGCCATCAAGAACAAATTCGGGTCCCTGAACCATTGCTTCAACTTGGCTTCTGATTTTATGCAGGAAGCCTTAAATTCTCATCAAACTATAGCCGAACTCCAAGCCCTTCACGATGATTCTCTGCATCGGACCTCCAAGGAGTTGGGTATGGTATGGGGGAACTCGAGCGGGCACTGGAGAAGCTTAGGAACCTTGAGACCAGGACCGCGCAGAATAAGCTGATCTACGATCTAGAAATGGAGAATCGGTCTCTTACCCACCGGAACAGGGTTCTTCAAGATGCTTTGTTGGTTGTTCGGCTTTCCTACCACCTTTTTGGGATTAAGAAGGGCTTGGTTGGAGTATTCCCCCTTACGGACATCCCCACCGGGGTTAGTAGGGTAATCAGGCGTATGGAGGCCGCCCCAGAGAGGTTCGGGGAAGAAGCTCCTTGTCATGGGGCATACCTGGATGACATAGAGTGGCATCGTAAGATAGCCGCGGGGGAAGATAAAACTTATCCTCCAAGTCTCCGTCGAGTTCCCGCCCGGGTGGAAGTGGATGTTGCCTATGAACGATATGAAGATATGTCTGTGTCTCTTGACCCGAACGAGGTGGCAAGTAGGATCAAGCGCGTCCAAGATATCGCTATTTCTGGGGTTACTACCAAAGGGGTGAAGACCGCAGAAGGCGCTCGTATCAGTCGAGAAGAAAAAGGCAAGGGCGTAGCGAAATCATTTCCTATATAAGTATAAATTCGTCTACTCCGCCGGGGTGAGGCGAATGCGTCTGGTCGGGCCACTTTCGGAGAAAATGTTGTACAGTTGGAGGAGGAGCTTGCCTGGAACCAAGCTCCCGATGCCCGCTTCACCGAAGACATTCTGTCCTCCCAGTTCTTTGGGGGAGGTTTTCGTCCGGGTAACCCTGAAGGTGCTTCTAGCTCGGGCCCTAAATGGATATGATAGTATATAGATAGGAAAACTTGTGTAATAGACAATATAGTTGTTTTCACGTCTGCATAATAAATTTTGGAAATCAATCATAATATTTCTACAAAGAGTTTGTCATTACATCTTCTGGCCCCCGGGCTTCATTCGAGCTCCGGGTCCTTTCTAGCGGGGCACCCGGATGGGAGCTAACCATGGGTACCTTTTAAGATCCTGCCTTTCTATCTTTCTAGGCCAGAGCACGGCCAAACGCTAGGGCTTCCTCTTAGCATATCCATGCTTCGTTGAGGGGGCATATCCATGCCTTGGTAGCTGAGGTCTAAGCGGGGCACTCTACTTCCTATAGAAACTTCTCAAGTTAGCTACATTCCATCTTCCGGGGACTGTCTTCCCTTGCTTGTCTTCAAGTACATAGCTTCCTCCTGGGTATGCTTCTTTCACCTTATAGGGCCCTTCCCAGTTGGGTGTGAGTTTCCCTTCCGGGATTTGATGGCTTTTGTCATTTTGTCTCATCACCCACTCTCCCGGGGTAAATCACTCCTTTTGGACCCTTTTGTCATGATACCTCTGTAAGGAACTAATAAATCATAATATAATTTATCGGATAAATATATTAGCGGAATAAACAGATTGATTTCCAAGATCACTTTGAAATCTTTGAATAATGTAAATATACATTGTGAAATGGATCACATACCTTTGAGATGCAAATCCACTATCACTCAATGCAAATCCACACTCAACTCACACAAGCTTCCAACCGCAATTGATCACCTATTGCCTCATGAACGATGACGATCAACATGGTGTCGAGGTGATTTGACCACTAGCCGCACAAGCGCCCGGCCTCTATCAAGTCCACACGAATTGCATTCCAGGATCCTATCGGATAGGATTGACTAACTATTAGAATGACTGGCTAGGTCTAAATGTGTTTCAACAGAACTTCCTCCAATAGTCTTGAACTATGATATATATAATATCATATAAATGGGCTTGGGCCACTAGTGTGAACCTAATGCCTATTTATCAAATTGTCAGTGGGATTAATTTATCTTATAAATTAACTCTAATCATTTTAACCTGGTACACAATCCCTATGTGTGTGACCCTTTAGATTTCTACTCACGTTGGTAGTAAATAAGAATTGGATTTAGGACATAAACCAACAAACTCCCACTTGGCCTAAATACAATTAAGCCATGGAATTTCCAATCCATATTCACAGATCAAGATTGACCTCTAGCCAGGCATCATGACCACCCAAGTGATAGAAAATATATGTGATCGTTTTCACCTCTCCAAATAAAGGAGGTCGTGCAATTATATTATCCTTTCACCATACTATATCCCAATTAGTTCAAGAGTAAGGTTCAGTGCTAACTCTTAGTGAACTAATTATTATTTTCTTGTTCTCGAGATATGACTTATCCGAAGTAGAATTTAGAACTCATGCTAAAAATTACTTCCAGTTTGCGCAAAATTTTTCAAGTCATATTCCAACAAGTGGCCATAAAAGGGATAATTCTTCTTACTATTAGAAGTGGTGAATCCTTTATTGATAATAAACTATCCATCCATGCTTCATGATACACCTAACTCTAAAAGCACAGTAACCAACTAAGGATAAGGGCAAAAAGAGAAACAGGTGTAACACTCCTCACTCTAGACACTCTTATGATCTCAAGTCTAAGGATTATTTCACTTTCAAGATTAATTCCATTAGCACTTAAATAGTTTACCTCATGGAAAATCTCAAGACGAGTCAATCCAATGAACTTGTTCTCTAACAAGCATCCACATATTTGTTCTTGTGTCGCCACTCAATAGTTGATGAGATCAACTACTCTTTACAATAGAAAAGAACAAAATATGTGCTAATCTATCTGTATTAACAATGTCCCATATTGTTAATACTACGACTAGGGATAATTCAAAAATAATATGTAAGCAATGTAAAGAATCTCATCATCGTAACTCTTACGATCTCTTTCATGCAAATATTATTTTAGGGACTTTATTATTTATCTACTGTAATTAAACAAAGAGTAAATAATAAATAATTCCATATCACCAATAGTTTTGCATAAACTTAAATTAGTTTTAACGACATGTCCACATACTAAACTCCCACTTTGACTAAACCAATTCAATCTAATTGTTTTAGTCAACTACTGAACAAATTCAACGGAATTTAGTGGACATTACTTTCTACTCCTTATATTTTATCATTGATCAAAATCAATTGTTAATGTCTTGCACAAAATTGGATCATGAAATACTGTTTAATTCAATGAGTCCAATAATGTTCTATTGCATTTGACTAACATAAAATAAACAAGAGCAAGCTATGAAAAATACTATTTTTCATGTGATCAAAATCTACAACATTAAAATTAGCCCATTTTCACCAAGAATAGTTCTAAATACATCTCAACGTATTTTAAATATTCTTAAATTTTACAAAGTGCATCTCCCACTTGAATACACATTTGCAACATTGTATATCTGATAGACATTGACTGTGAAAGTCAACTAATTGTTTTCACATTTAATATTATTTTCTTGAACTCTCAAATAAATTTATTTTTTTCTACATGCATTTATCACATACAATACAATAAGAAAAGATATTGCTTCCACTTAAAAATTGAATGTGCTGAATTTACTAATATAGTTTGATACAATCAACTAATTGATCATCAAATAAAATATTAAAATTAAAATAAGATTCACTAATCTTGCACAATCTATGATAATCATTAGTAAGAAATTAGAGTTATAAAACTAATGAGGTACAATACAATTTCGTATACTTTTGCCTATCATATGCAACTATTGCAATCACATCATTATGTGACATATTTGTTCCAGTAGTTGATTTTGTTTGGTTACAATAATTCCTCCCACTTATCTTTCTTGAATAAACACTTTATTTTAGAAAGATAATTACTTTTGAGACAAATTCTCACTGAAGAATTATATCGAAAGTGTAACACATATCATACATAATCAACTAAATAACAAAAGGAGACAATACTAATGATATAATTTATAGACTGCATAAATCATAAATATATCAAATATTTTAGATTTATTTTATACATCACTATCTAATAGTGTGTATAAAGATAACTAGTGCTATCAAATCGAACACTAAATTACTTTTCTCAGAACATTTGAATTTCAACGGTTGAAATTTGTAACAACTCATAAACTTCATCAAGTGTTATTTAATCATCAAAATGATTAAAATTGAGTATGATTTATGTTCTCTAACATATAATGTTATAAGATCAAATACATGGAATGTATTAATCAACAACATTTAAAGTTTTCTCATAAAAGTATTTTGGTCAATATCAAGATAAATGATATTTACGTGTCACAATCAATTAAAACAAAAGTTTCACATATCATCTATCAGACCATGTTCTGACACTAAAAGTAAGTTATCTGATGTAGGTAATATAAATCACTTTAAACGTGAAAATCAGTTCAAAACTAACTTTCATCGTACAAAAGAATAACAACTTTATTCATTCTAACATGTCAAACATGATAATGATAATTTTAGTCAAACTAAAATTACATGATTTAATTATTACTCTACAAGTGAAAGAAAATTTCCAAACATGTACTTGTACAACAATTGTAAAGTATATGACTCCTTACACAATTACCATCAATTTAATAATATAATGGTAATTAGCATTGCACATGATGAATGAATTTCTAAAATTCCTAAGTTACCATGCAATGTCTTGCAGTCTTAATTGAAGAAATAAAATAGTTACTTCACAATTAATTTCTCAAAATTAACTATGGATCATATCACTCAAACTTTTCTTATCTTATAAGAAAATTCTCAATATCAAATATTTATCTAACTAAGACGACACTTAAAATTCACAAACAATACATCAATAAACATTTAAAATGTATCATCATTACGTGAATATGTGTCCTCCCAACAATATAGAGCTACGAGTTTATGAGATATAACGGTTACATCATCATATACTTGGTGTTTCTTCTAAACACTCTAAATTGTTTATCTTAGTTAGCATTGAGAAACTAAATCATTATTTTTGGACGAGAACGATTCTCAAATTTGATTCAAGAACTTTTAGGGCTAATTAAAATAGTAGAAATTTACTTGCTTATATTCTAAAGTATAACATAACAATAGGGGTAGAAAGTTAAATTTTTGCAATTTAACAAAACCAAATCACGAGGATATGGATAATAATTTAAATTTTGGTTTTGCTCCCACTATTTTGATCAAATCAATAACCCTTAAATATAGATTCGGGAATTATCTTATAATTCCAAGTGAGCTAGGATCCCAACTAATTATCTTGACCTTGAGGACTCCCAACAAATCAAAATAATTAAGTCGAGTAGATACATATTATCAATTACAACACTTTTGTAACTCCTAGATTGTCAGGTTACTGACTCTTAGTATGCACATCATATGTGTAGCCTAACTCTTTGCCTCAAAACATATGACCTTGAGGACTCCCAACAAATCATATGTCTCGTTAAGTTGGACTCATTATCCAGAGATCGCATCTCATACCACCAAACACACCACAGAAAGAAGGACATTGAGGACTCCCAACAAATCGTTTCAAACAATGATGGTTGTAGTGGTATAATAATGGAAGGCAACTGTATAACTTAATAATTTGCCCCAAAACTAGAATTATGAGTAAACTCGTTAAATTCAATGTTCTGTTAAAACCCCATCATACAAAGATCATAGTAGAAATTTTCCTCCCACTTAAATTTCACCTTGAGGACTCCCAACAAATGAAATTCTCGCGAAAGTTCTATCTCTACTAAATAATGGGAAGACATATAAGGGATTTTGTAATTGTTATAATTTATAGAAAATAAATTTTCATCACGATATGCGATACTCATACAATTAAGTATAACAAATAATCACATTATATATTTCTAATCTAATTAGGAATACAATTATTAAAATATTAAATTTTCACTAACATTAAGTTGATTCAAATTAAATCATTTCAAATTATAATCACATTATAATTTAAACTAGTCCATCTTTATGCACTTTCCATATTTAATTCATAATTAATTAAATATAGGTCAAAACTTGGCACAATTTCAAAAATTAAAATTTGTAAATCATGTTTGAACACTCACATTTTATTCACAATTTATATGATAAAACTCAGCCATTAGACCAAACTCATTCAGGCAAATTAATTCTAATCTTAATCACAATTAAGTTTAGATAAGTTAGACAAATAAATCATATTTATTGCTGAATTTTGAGTTAACCATAAATGGTACAAACATAACATTTGTAACTACTCAATTTTAAATACAATTAATCACATTAAATGTATTTAAACCAAATTAATCACATTAATTATACAATTAGTAGCATAATTTGCATAAGGATTCTTGTCAACGGAAATTTACTAAATTAATCTCATTAATTGATTTGAAATTAAGATGATAAAAAAACTGTAAATCAAATTTAGATATTTTATCAAATGTTACAAATCATGAATAATGATATCATAAATATGAAAATGACTGATTTAACACTTCTATTAGCTACTAAGATATCTTCTAAAAAATGGCTTTGGATATCAGACCAAGGATATGTAGCATTCTGAAGATTCCGGAGGTGGAGGCTCATGAGAAATATCTTGGACTACCTACTGACATTGGAAGGAACAAGGGGGAGATATTCCAGTCCATCAGAGATCGCATCAGGCAGAAAATTGACGGTTGGAATGAGCAGAACTTGTCAAAAGCGGGCAAAGAGATCATGATAAAGTCTGTTTTACAGGCTATACCGAGTTATACGATGAGCTGTTTTCAGCTTCCAGATTATGTGGTGGAGGAGATACATGGTCTATTGAGCAATTTCTGGTGGGGGGATCTTCTACGGAGCGGAAGATTCCATGGGTGGCTTGGAAGAGAATGTCGCGTTCGAAAGGAGCTGGCGGATTGGGCTTTCGAGACCTAGGAGCATTCAATAAAGCGCTCCTAGGGAAGCAGGCGTGGAGGCTTCTGTCACAGCCAAATTCGCTGCTAGCTCAAGTTCTCAAGGCTAAGTACTATAGGAATGGTGACTTGATGACTTCGGAACTCGGGTCGAAGCCGTCTTGGGCCTGGAGGAGTATCCATGGAGCTTTGGGGTTGGTGCAGAATGGAGCTAGGAGATCGATTGGTTCGGGGAATGACACGTCTATATGTCAGGACCCATAGATACCTTGGCTGGGTAATTTCTGGATACAGCACCCGCAGGCTATTCCAGGAAACTTGCGGAGGGTGGCTGATCTGATCGATAGGGATACAGGATAGTGGAAGACGCACTTATTTTATCAAATGTTACAAATCATGAATAATGATATCATAAATATGAAAATGACTGATTTAACACTTCTATTAGCTACTAAGATATCGTTCTAAAAAATGGCTTTGGATATCAGACCAAGGATATGTAGCATTCTGAAGATTCCGGAGGTGGAGGCTCATGAGAAATATCTTGGACTACCTACTGACATTGGAAGGAACAAGGGGGAGATATTCCAGTCCATCAGAGATCGCATCAGGCAGAAAATTGACGGTTGGAATGAACAGAACTTGTCGAAAGCGGGCAAAGAGATCATGATAAAGTCTGTTCTACAGGCTATACCGAGTTATACGATGAGCTGTTTTCAGCTTCCAGATTATGTGGTGGAGGAGATACATGGTCTATTGAGCAATTTCTGGTGGGGGGGATCTTCTACGGAGCGGAAGATTCCATGGGTGGCTTGGAAGAGAATGTCGCGTTCGAAAGGAGCTGGCGGATTGGGCTTTCGAGACCTAGGAGCATTCAATAAAGAGCTCCTAGGGAAGCAGGCGTGGAGGCTTCTGTCACAGCCAAATTCGCTGCTAGCTCAATTTCTCAAGGCTAAGTACTATAGGAATGGTGACTTGATGACTTCGGAACTCGGGTCGAGGCCGTCTTGGGCCTGGAGGAGTATCCATGGAGCTTTGGGGTTGGTGCAGAATGGAGCTAGGAGATCAATTGGTTCGGAGAATGACACGTCTATATGTCAGGACCCATAGATACCTTGGCTGGGTAATTTCTGGATACAGCATCCACAGGCTGTTCCAGGAAACTTGCGGAGGGTGGTTGATCTGATCGATAGGGATACAGGATGGTGGAAGACGCACTTATTGAACCAGTTTTTCACTCCGGATGAGGTGGTGAAGATTCTGGAGATACCACTGCGGAACTTGAACTCGTCGGACAAGTGGATATGGCACCACACTACACATGGTAGCTATACAGTTCGGACGGCCTATCACGTGGAGGTTGAAATCAGGCAACAGAACCAAGCTCCGAGCTCAGTACACGATGAGGCGGCGGCTTTCTGGAAAAGGTTCTGGAAGTTCAGAGTTCCAAAGAGGGCACTTCACTTTGCTTGGAGGTTGTGTAAGGATTCTCTACCAACGGTGGCGAATCTCAGGAGGAGGGGAGTGGAGGTTTCTTCTACATGCCCACTTTGCTCGGAGGAGGACGCGGATATGACAGCTCATCTATTCTTCTCGTGTGGCTATGCCAAGTCTGCATGGAGCACGGTGGGGTTACTTGGAAAGGTTTTGGCTGCGGAACAACCCAGAGGAGATGCCTGGTTTCAGAAGCTGCTGAAAGATGATGATGATGAGTTCTGTTCACGGGCGATCATGGTCTGCGACGGTATCTGGTTCCAGCGAAATAAGCAGATATTCGAGCAGTCCCACACGGCGTCGGCTGTTATGGCCGCGGGGGTAATGGAGAATCTAAGGAGTTACAGGGAGGCCCAACAATGGAGGGAAAAGACGCCGACTTCATTGTTGCCAAGGACGTTGTTGAGACCGCCAGACCCAGGGATCCAGATCAACTTCGATGCTGGTATCCTGAATGGGGACGCGGGAATAGGGGTGGTAGCTATGGGTTCATATGGAAGCTTTATTCGGGGTGTTGCACGGAGAATCTCGAATGTCAGTGATCCGTCCCTCGCAGAAAGCCTTGCTCTGGAGGAAGCCCTCATCCTTGCCGCGGAGATAGACCAGCCGGAAATGAAGCTGGTGGGGGATGCCCTCCACGTAGTGCAGATGATTCACCAGGAGACAGACTGTTCAGTGCACTGCATGGAGACGATTCAGAGACTTCGAAGTATGTTAGAGAATAGCAACTATCTAGACCCCTTCTGGGTTCCTCGTAGTGAGAACTTTATAGCACACTCTGTAGCTAACTATGCAAAGTCGAGCCCCCTGTTGTACGATTCTTGGGTCACACCCCCAAGTTTCTTGTCATTCGTTTCTGGACGATTTCCAGGACCTTGAAGTTGAATGAAAGTAATTATTATTTTTCAAAAAAAAAAGGTATCGTTCTCAAGGAAAGACTCGTGGAGGGGTAATGTCCCACTTTAATATCCAGGTCTCTTAGAATTTCTTGGTCTACTTGGAACTTTCGTCATAAATCATAATTCAAAATAATTTATTTAGAACGAGGAAACTTAGTAAGAAGTCATTCTTAAATCTTTCATAACTGATATTAATCATATTTGACCGTGATAAGTCTCATTAATCACATATAATTTGATTAAATCTTATTAAATATATTTAAATTGCATTTAATCGTGTTAAATCTCATTAATCACATATAATTTGATTAAATCATGTTAATCATGTTATATTACATTAATCGTATTTGAACTTATTAAATCACATATACCATGTCGATCACATTTAATCAAATTAATTTTGTTTGAATCATATTCAAATAATTCAGCATTACATTAATCCGTTTAAGCAAATTAATTTACAAGAATTACATCAATCACATTAAATCGATTGAATCAAATTCAAATTATCCAGCATTAGTTAAATTACATTAATCACTATCAAATGACATTAATCACATTAGTGCATAAAACTCAATTAATAAAATTAATTGACTAGTTGTAACATTTCTTTAAATTTTAAAACTGAAATTAATTAATTATAAAACCGTTTCATAAACTAATTGTGTTTTTCATCAGTTTAAAATAAATCAAATTTGATGTCATTAACCACATTAATGCATAGTGAATTAATCATATTAATTGACTAAATGTTACAAAACCTTTAAAGTTGTAAATGAAGAAAATAAATAAATTTATAAAACCATTTTATAACTAATTAAGCATCTGTTTACTTTAACTTCATGATTAATTTGTAAAGGACTAATTTGACATGATCAAGAAACTCTTTCCTGAATTCAACGGTCTCGGCGGTAGCGTCTTTTAGAGCCACCATCATGCGAATCAAATCCGCATCCCCTAATGCGTCATTTCGTAATGACAAACACAGGAGTTGACCTAATATATATAATCTCAGAATATTACATTGACTTGGAACGATTCCCATTCAATGACCACATGCTAAGATATATGAGTAATTCTCCTGTGAGACAGCCTCACCCATGAGGCAATGCCAAATATGGAAAATTTCATTGATACCACCTCATCAAACATCGATGCCACTTCATCAAATCTAGCTCGGTGCAGTTCATCAAACATGTCACCTCATCAAAACATTTGTATCAATTCATCCAACCTCACCAAAAAGAGTGTTTACTTGGTCCTGCCTCTTGGGTGAGGCTGCCTCACCCAAGAATTGGTCAAGATATATATATCCTAAACTCTTTTTAGGTAAATCACTTGCCAATAAAAAAAATTCTTTAAAACCAACTAAATAAGTTATCAAAAACCTTTTTAAAATTTTTTTATTTAGTCAACGGTATTTTATATCTAATATTTGAACACTCTTTCAAGTCACACACAAGAAATATTCCATACGTGATAATCAAATTATCTAATTTTGAGTTGCACATTAATATTGTGAAAAAGATATAAACAAAATTTTAATACAAATTTTCGAAATAAATCATCTGATGATTTTTATTACTATAATTTATTTATTTTAATCACAAATAAAACAATTTTATTTTGATAAAATACATTAATCATATTTCATGCATGATCTAATGATCTCGGTCATTTCTTTATCACATAAAATATTATTATACTGTAGACTTAAGGCAAACAAATTTAAACCCCTTTACTATACAAATAAAACAATTTTATTTTGATAATCTAATTATCAATACATTAAACATAGACTAACAAAGATGTCTCTGATGCCACTGTAAGGAACTAATCAATCATAATATAATTTATCGGATAAATATATTAGCAGAATAAACAGATTGATTTCCAAGATCACTTTGAAATCTTTGAATAATGTAAATATACATTGTGAAATGGATCACATACCTTTGAGATGCAAACCCACTGTCACTTAATGCAAATCCACACTCAACTCACACAAGCTTCCAACAGCAATTGATCACCTATTGCCTCATGAACGATGACAATCAACATGGTGTCGAGGTGATTTGACCACAAGCCGCACAAGCGCCCGGCCTCTATCAAGTCCACACGAATTGCATTCCAGGATCCTATCGGATATGATTGACTAACTATTAGAATGACTGGCTAGGTCTAAATGTGTTTCAACAGAACTTCCTCCAATAGTCTTGAACTATGATATATATAATATCATATAAATGGGCTTGGGCCACTAGTGTTAACCTAATGCCTATTTATCAAATAGTCCCTGGGATTAATTTATCTTATAAATTAACCCTAATCATTTTAACCTGGTACACAATCCTTATGTCTGTGACCCTTTAGGTTTCTACTCACGTTGGTAGTAAATAAGAATTGGATTTAGGACATAAACCAACAACCTCTTCACTCGTTCCTTCACCTTTGCCTCATGAAGCGTAGGAGTTTCTCATTTTTCTTCCAGGAGATCCAAGTCAAGGCGCCGTTCCTCCCTTTCCTCTTCCGGGCGCTGGAATTGGGTCCGGGGGCTTGGAATTCCAATCTCTGCTGGGATGACTGCCTCTGATCCATATACTAGGCATTAGGGGGATTCTTTAGTGGCTGAGATCTCTGTCGTTCGATGGGCCCAAAGAACGCTGGGCAATTCCCTTATCCAGTTCCCCCTGGAACCCTCAAGGCGGGCTTTTAAGCCGTTGACAATAGTTTTATTGGTGACCTCCACTTGCCCATTTTCTTAGGGGTGGTACACAGACGCCAGCTTCTGTTCTATCCCATATTTTACACACCATGACTTGAAAGGATCATTCTCAAATTGTGCCCCATTATCTGTGACTATGATCTTGGGGATACCAAACCGGCAGATGATATTTTTCCAGCAAAACTTCTCACAGCTTAACCTCCGGATGTTGGTGTGTGGTTCATCTTCTACCCACTTGCTGAAGTAGTCTATGGCCACAATCAGGTACTTGGCTCATCCTGGGGCGTTGGGGAATGGTCCCACCAAGTCGATTCCCCATCTGCTGAATGTCCAAGAACCTGTAACTCCCATCAGCTCCTCTTGAGGCACATGGATCAAAGGGGCAAAGCTTTGGCATGGGAGGCACTCCTTAACATACTTTCCCGCATCCTTGAATAACGTCGGCCAATAATACCCCAGCCTCAAGATCTTCCTTACCACCGTGCGGGATCCCTGGTGGCTCTGATTGGATCCTTCATGTACTTCCCTGATCAGGTGTTGGCCATCTTCCCTCTCCACACACTTGAGTAAAGGTTGGAGATAACCTCTTTTGTATAATACCCGTTTTGGACCACATACTTGGGCGCCTTCACCTTCAACTTCCTAGCATGCACTCTGTCTATCGGGATATTCCTTCCTCCAGGTATGCCCGCATAGGAACGATCCATGATTCTCCTTCATTCACAGACATCACCTGATCTTCCTCCAGATAACTCCTCCTTCCTTGGACTTCCATGTACAACCTTTGGTTAGGCGTGGGCTTTAACTCCGAAGAGGCCAGCTTGCTTAGGGCGTCCGCCTTACTGTTCTCTTCCCGGGGTATTTGGGTGAGGTTGAAGGTTTCGAACCCGGCTATCAGAGGTTTCACCATCTCCAAGTGCTTCTGTAAACTCCTCTCCCGGGCTTCGTACTCTCCCTTCACCTGTTGCACCACAATCTGAGAGTCACTGTGTGCTGTTAACACCTTAATTTCCATCTCCTTAGCCAGCCTCGGTCCTACAATCAAAGCCTCATACTCGGCCTCATTATTGGTTGTTTTGAAGGAAAACTAAACTGCGTAGGGGTACTCCTTCCCCTCTAGGCTAATCAAGAGTATCCCGCCCCGCTGCCCCTGGAGTGTGCAGACCCATCTATATACAACCTCCAAGCGGGGTTTGTCTTGGCTTTGGCATCTCCTCCTCCGTCTGTATCCTGGGTTCCGATTCTACCAGGAAATCGGCTAGAGCCTGCCCCTTTATGGCCTTCCTTGGCTCGTACCGAATTTCGTACTCCCCTAGTTCTATGGCCCACTTCATCATTCTCCCTGAGGCTTCGGGTTTGAGCATTAACTGCTTGAGCAGGTAATTGGTAAGCACCGCTATGGGATGGCCCTGAAAGTAAGGCTTAAGTCTTCTTGAGGCATGTACCAATGCTAGAACCAACTGCTCCAGCTCAGTATACCGGGTCTCTGCCCCCGGGAGTGCCCTACCGATAAAGTAAATCGGGTGTTGCTTCCCTCCCTCTTCTTTTATCAGCACGGCACTCACCGCTTCCCAGGAAGAAGCTATATACAGCAGGAACTCCTCCCAGGGTTTGGTTTTTTTAGGGTTGGCAAATGCTGGAGGAGCTCCTTTAAGCTCTGGAACGCTCTTTCACACTCCTCTGACCACTCAAACCCCTTGGCCTTCCTGAGTACGCTGAAAAGGGGTAGTTTCCTGTCGGCCCCTTTTGACAAAAATCGATTGAGGGCCGCGAGGGACCCTATCAAGCGTTGCACCTCATTTACTGACTTGGGGGAAGTCATCCTAGTTATGGCATGCACCTTCTCCGGGTTGACATCAATACCTCGGCTCGACACCATGAATCCCAAAAACTTCCCCGCTCCTACTCCTATGGTGTTCTTTGAGGGGTTTAGCTTCAAATTGCTTCTCACAAGTTTCTCAAACATCTCCTCCAGGTCCTTCAGGAACGCTTTATAATTCCTGCTTTTAACCACCATATCAACCACATAGACCTCCATATTTCGACCCACCTGGTCCTTGAAGAGTTTGTTCACCATCATTTGGTAAGTAGCCCCAGCATTCTTTAATCCAAAGGACATCTTTTTGTAGCAGAAAGTACCCACGTCGGTGATGAAGGAGGTTTTGGCCTTGTCCGCCTCTTCCATTGGTACCTGGTGATAGCCCTTATGCGCGTCAAAAAAGGCCAGCACCGAGTACCCCGCAATGGCCTCCGCCAGCTGATCCAAGTTAGGGAGGAGGTAACTATCCTTAGGGCAGCACTTGTTCAAGTCTGTAAAATCAATTCACATACGCCAACTCCCATCATGTTTCTTCACCAGGACCGGGTTAGCTATCCACTCCGGCTAGATAATTTCCTCAACCACGCCGACCTTTTTCAACTTCTGTACCTCATTTCTTATAAATTCTGCCCTCTCCGGGGCTAAAGGCCTCTTCTTCTTCCTAATTGGCTTGGTTGTTGGTCTTATGTTCAACTTGTGCACTCCTAGCTCCGGCAGCACTCCCACCATATCTTCCGGGCTCCACGAGTATACCCCCTGGTACTTTGCTAAAAGCTTCTTCAAAGCTCCTTTTACCTCCCTCGGGAGATTCTCCCTACCGTGACCATCCCTTTATCCCCCACTTGCATCTCTTCTAACTCCTGGCGGGGGGTGTCTCCGTGTACCGCCCCCACCACTTTCTTCGCATCCAGCACTGCTGTCAACATACAGCTCCTGGCTACTGTCTGGCTTCCCCGGATCACCGCCACCCCTTGGGTAGTAGGGAACTTCAAAGTAAGCAAGTATGGGCAATTCACAGCCCGGGCTTGGGCGAGCCATGGTCTTCCTATGATCACGTTGTACGGGGAGGGAGCATCAATTACCGCGAAGTTACACAACACTGAGACTTTCTTGCTCATTTCCTTTTCGTCTACCATGCACACCGTTAGGGGAATGACCCCAATGGGGGTTTCTGGCTTACCTTTCAACCCTAACAGGGGACATAAGGAAGGCCACAGATTCTGTCTCCCTATCCACAATTGATCGAAACAGGAGGCAAACATGATCTCCACGCTACTACCATCATCCACAAACACCCTCTTGACCGTGAAACCTTCAATTTCTGCTGTTACCACCAACGAGTCTGAGTGGGGTATCTAAGGCGGTGCCACATCCGCCTCGGAGAAGATGATAGTCTCACTGGGACGAAACCTTTTCCCCTGAGTCTCTCCCGGGGGGACGTATCGTGTCCGGGCCCGGAAGGCTGAGACTAACTGACATGCCTCTCCTATCTCCCCGCTTATTACATTGATCATCCTGTGGGCGCCGGGGCTGGCTCAACCGCTTGAACTGGGACAGCAACTATGGCAAGCCGCTCAAATCGGGCCCTTCCATTTCCTCTCCCAGGGTTGGGTCTCCATCTCCTCCGGGGTTGCTCTCGAGCTTGATCCCGGGCCGGGTACTCTTTTTTCGCTTCTACCGCCACACAGTCCCTTAATTGCCCCCGTTCTATCAACTTTTCGATTTCATTCCATAGTCCCCTGCACCCCTCAGTTGCGTGCACGTATGACTTGTGATAGGCGCACCACTTATTCAAATTTTCTTTGAACGGGGTTCCCTGGATGGGCGGCGGGTCGGGGAACAAATCCTTGTGGATGACATGTATCTCTGTTCGGGATTTGCTCAGCTGGGTGAAGCTGTCCGCCCCAGCTCAATTTACTGGCGCTAGCCCCGGGTCCCTCCTGCTTGGTTCCGACGCCCTTCTTCTTTCTGTTTTCTCTGTGAGGAACCCCTCAGACTCTTCCTTCCTCTTCCGGGTGGCGTCATTGACGGCACTGTACAGCTGTACCGCCATCTGCAGGGTGTGAAAGGTTTCCGGGATGTTCTCCATCAACTTCTGGAACAACACCACATCTCTTAAATCGTTTATGAACCCACTTATCACCGCCTTCTCCTGCTGCTGCCATAGTTGTCAGGATCTCGATCCTACGATCCCACACCCCCCTTCCGATCTAGGATCGGTTGTAGGATCTATTTTGCACATGGGATCAGTAAAGTCGGGTGGGATCGTACGATCTCATAAGATCCCGTACGATACTATACGATCCTGCTCATTAGAGATTTGCCTTGTCTTTTTTTGGTCCGTTCGGGTCGATGACCCATTAGAAATTATGATCCATTAGTCCATGTCCATTATGCGGCATGTATGTCTGTATCCAAATTAATTATTAAACTGAAACATTACCTCCCTACCTTATCAATCCATTTTGATTTCTTAGTGCGACCGTGCGAGTTTCATCTTCACAATTGCAACCGTTTCTCATTTCATTCCACCGTAGTGGCGCACCAGCATATTCGCTCCCACGGTCCCGTTGACAGGTAAGTGACGAGGAGTGTTCAATTCTGCATCTCTTTCCCTCTGGTTGAGACTTGAGACGATTACGTTATAATTAAGTTTATGATTTCCTGTACACAGTGTTAGTGTTTGATTTATTGTTAATTGTTTCGACTTATGTTTGTGGTATTTGGTCACTAGTGTTGATTTCTTTATTTGGAAGGAATTCCATTTATTAATAACAACAATTTGTAGTAAGCTCTATTTTGGTTTGCTTACTATAACATTCAGTAATTTGCAGTGATAATTTTATGTATGAATTTGTGACTACCTAATGTACTTTTGTGTTACTAATTAGTTTGAAATTTGTATTTCAATAACATATTTGATTTCATTATCGATCAATTGAATGTTGAAATATGTGTTCATGCTTACATTATTTATGCCAAATAGTGTAATAGAGCTCAATTACTTTTACTTTTGTTTACATATTAATATTATATATCAAATTAATAAAACTAATACAGAATTACAGATTTAGCGACTGTATAATACAAAATATGACATTCTGTAATATGCATGATAAATCCAATGTTTATTTCACTACATTTGTAGTATATAAACCTCTAGAAAGTGATTCCGATATGATTTGATCAATTTTGGTGGAATCTTACGATCCTACGATTCTGATCTTACGATCCCGATCCTGCTACAAAAACGATCCTGCGTAGGATCTCGATCCTGCGAACCTTGGCTGCTGCCTGTCAATAACCTTCATGCTATCATCCATGTACCTCCGGTAATACTCTATAGGTCCCTCAGCAGCCTTCTGTCGGGTGGCGAGGAGCTCAGTCAATTGCTTCCCTTCCTTCTTCAACACGGCGTACCTGAACAGCAAGGCCTTTGAAAAATCGTAATAATCTTTGAGGCTCTCCCGGGGTAGAGAGTCAAACTATAAGAGGCAATTTCCCCTTAGGTGACAACCCACCAGCTTTCATCTCAACTCCTCCGGCATATCCCTTGATACCATTAAGTTCTGGTAGGTCCTGACAAACTCCTCCGGGTCCGTCTCTCCGTTGTACGTGAGGATGACTTCCGGGACACGAAGCCCCGGCGGCCATGGGTATGCCAAGACCCTAGGTACCCATGGGGAGGTGGGCCTCACCCCATTTCTCCCTACAAGCTTATCCAACCGTACCTCTAAAGAGTTCGGATCATGTTGTACCACCTGGTAACCTCTCATCCGGTCATCCTCCCGGTAATATCTCTCTGGCTACCCATAATTCAATCATGTCGCTCCATACGTTGGCGGGGGTAGTGGGTTTGGCCTCCATACATTCCCAGGGAATGTGAACCAGACATTCCACTTGACACGTACAGTGGGAAGGGCCCTTGACCAACATGTCCCATCTGTCCCAGTGCCTAGCTAGAGACCGGGTGATAAGGGAGCGCCTGTGGGGCCAGGCTAGATTGCTGTCTTGCCATAGTTCCTTCCCCCGTCCCAAAGCTTGGGGAAAGGATGGTGGCAATGTTGAGGAACTCACATGCCCCCGCACTCTCGGTGGCTCCGCTGCTCCGTCCAAATCAATCACCTCCATGTGCGGCTCCTCAGAGGGACCAGGTCCCTGACTCACCCGTTCACTCCTTCCGGGGCCCCGGGTGGTGAGCGTCCATTGATGATATAGCTTCTTATTGGCTCTCATGAAGTCCAACGCGACCAACTCCTCCGTCCTGACCAACAACTGCTCACTCACCCCGGCTCTGCCCCCGAGCAGTGGGGTTCCCTCTTTCCGGTGGTTCGATCTCCTCCACCGGTCCTCTCGGGTCCCCTTCCTCTGATTTCGCCCCCTCGGAGGCAGTTTCCACATGACCGTATTGCGGCACTCTTGCCTCTCGCAAGCGCCTCCCCTCAGCTTGCAATTGCTTGAGGGTCACGTCATCTTCCGGGGGAGGGGCGATTATCCCCGGGGGTACAACATTCTTATGTGGCCTCCATGGCCCTCTCCTCGCTGGCTCCATCTCGTGGAGGTGGAAACTTAGTCGATCCCACTAGGCGTGCCAATTTGATGCTACTCAATTCCACAGCTGATACGGGCCTCCTTCAGCGGGCGTCTTCCGGAGACCTACAAAATAGACCCCGGGGCTACCCAGAGGTAGCTGCTCCGGTGTGATGATGAGATGGGGGAAGTAGAGAGTGGAAAATCGTACGGAAGAGTTCTCAAGATAAACTAGAGAGATAAAAGTTACATACTTGATTCACTATTTGACGCTAGTATTTATAATGGAGGCTCCCTGCATAAGACAAGAGTGAGGACCACTCTATCATGTCGCTTTCTTTGTCTCTTTCCCAGGACGGTTGTGCCCGCCTGGCAAGGAGCTTGCCTTTTCCCGGGCTGGGCCGGGTGGTTCCTTCGGCTAGTATTATCAGCCCTTTTTCGAACACCGAATGTATCTTACATACAAAATCATGTTATAGCCTAGATTTTTCTCGTTAACAATTATCTTGTACGTGTGTAAAGTCTAAACTATGCAAACGTATAAATAATAGATTATAGTAGAATGTCCAAAAATGATAGTGTTAATTAAGTCTAAGTAATAAAAAACTTGATCAATAATAAGTATTTTTTTTAAATAATACTCTAAAATAAATAAATATTGTAATAAAATTCAACATATAAACTAAAGGATCTTTTAGACAAGCAAGCGGAATATTGGAAGAAAAGAGCCAATGTGAAATGGATGCTAGAAACATTGCCTTCTTTCACAAATGGGCTACAAAAAAGAAAGAATTCCAATCTAATCCAAGGCATCAAAAATTCGCAAGGAGTATGGATCACGGAGGAAGAAGGAATAGTGAAAGTTCGTAATCAGCACATTAAAACCATCTTTGTTTCACTAGAATGGTACCCGCCGGGGCTTGAAGGAGATATACAAATTGAGGATTTCATGAACGTAAATAACAGAAAATTATCTACTAAGCGGAGAGTTTACAAAGAAAGAAATTTGGGATACGGTGAAGAGTATGAAATCATGAACTTCACTAGGAGAGGATTTAGCTTGCCAGTGGGATTTTACAAACAATGCTGGCACACCATTGGAAAAGACTTTGCAAAAGGGATTCTATAGTGTATGCAACAAGGACATGGACTAATGCACTAAAATAGGACTCAAATAATTCTGATTCCAAAGGTTAAAATGCCTAAAGTTGCCTCAAACTTCAGGCCAATCTCACATGTGAAATAAAAGGTGATCGCAAAGATACCAGCAAGAAGACTGAAAAGTTGTATTGATTCCCTCATTTTAGACAGCCAAAATGGTTTTGTTCCTAAAAGGAACATTACTGAAAATGTCTTGCTAGCGCATGAAATGGTCCATTTCATCAGGAGAAAGAAGCATGGTGAGGAGGATATTGCTGCAATAAAACTAGATATGAGTAAAGCTTATGATAGGATATCTTAGAAATTTCTGCAAAAAGCATTAAGGCAGGTGAACTTCCTAGAGAAATGGATTGAGCTTGTTATGTGGTGTACACAAACAGTCTCCTATCAATTAGTAGTAAATGAATCTGCCTCTCCTTTCATTGCTCCTAACAAAGGTCTGAGACAAGGATGCCCATTATTACCCTATTTGTTCATTATTGCATAACAATTCATGTCAGCATAGCTACAAGTAAAAGTGAACACCAACAGAACAACAGGTATCCAAATATAAAGATGTGGACCAAAGGTAAGTCATCTGATGTATGCAAATGATACAATTCTGTTTACCAAGGTATCAGATGAATCTACCAATGTCTTGGCATAACCCATAGACATGTATGCTACATTCTCAGGGCAACGGTTGAACTTTGAGAAATGCTCTATAATATTTAGCCCTAACACCTCAACTGAGTTTAAGCAGTACATGCAATACTCTTTGAACATTCACAATCAAGGAATAGGGGGAACTACCACGGGAGTTCAAATCTCCAGGGACGGAAAAAGGAAATCTTCTAAGGACAAATAAAAAAGTTTAAAGAAAAGTACAACTCTTGGAAGGCTAAGCTGTTAAATATCTCTGGAAGAATCACCATGGCCAAGCATGTACTTAGTTCCCTCGCAATATATCCCTTGGGCATCTTCAGAATACCCAAAATTGTTCTATATACATTAGCCAAAATGACTGCCAGATTCATTTGGGGAGGAGAACTAGAGGAGAAGACTACTCAATGGAGATCATGGTCTCATATGAAGAAGTCAAAACAAGAGGGAGGCATGGAATTAAGATCAGCGCCCATAGAGGCTTATCCTTCATTCTCCATTCTTTGGACTCTGTTTGGTACTAATCACGAAGTACCAAGAGGAAGATATGCTAAGATCAGCGTTTAGCATGAACAAGGTACTTCGTGAATACTCATTGGCTGACTATGTGATTAGTACCACACATTCAAGCTATTCACATCTCAGGTGAAAAAGAGAAGAAGGATAAGCCTCTGGTGGCGTTAAACTCTAATAGCGTGTACTCGGTTAAGAATGGCTATCATTTCGAGCTCTGCTAGGGTTTAACAACTTCTCTTTTTCGATTGACGGAGACCGCCGGTGCTTTTACCGGTCGGCAACCTCTCACCCCTTCCCTTAGTTAAATATATATTGCCCTCTATCTCAAACCCAAAATCTAGTTATCACCATCGAACGAATTATGATCTCTGGATGCTGCTGCTCACAAGCCATCACCGCATATTGATGGATCTCCCCGCGGATCGCTATGGCAGTTGAGCGGCCAGACGGATCGCCACTGACTAGTCTCTGCCACCATTACAGAGTCACTGGAATGTCCTCCACCACCTGCCACCTATGCTGACATCATCGTCGCAGACATCCTACCCATCGTCACAACCGCCATCATCTCCGGACGCGGCCGCTGCCGCTACCGGATCCTGTTTCTCGATACAGATCTTGGGTTTGTTGACGGTCACCAAAGGCTGACCACCATCATCGCAGATCCACCAAGGAGAAGCGCACGACTTCAGACGTGGGTTCTGTTTCTGGGTCACTAATCCGACGGGCCAGGTCAACCACTTTCAGACTGGGTTGGATTGTTGGACTGTCACAGATTTCGACCCAACTAGATGGTCAGTGATTTATTCACTATCGAACAGAGTTTGATTCTCTTTATTTTCATTATTTTTAGCTTTATAATGGGTCATGTTATTATTTGGGGTTTGATTAAATATTTATGGAAAGTGTTATTTTCCCACGTTAATTAGTTTTCTTATGAGTCATTACTAGGTTAAACTGTGTGTGGCTTCAAATCTGATTCCTAGCGGTATGTTGGTAAAGGAGAAATCCGAGTTAGAGTAGTTTTACATACTTTTGGCTATTTCGTTTTACCACGCTTAGTGCGGCAAGGAGAAATCCGAATCAAAGTAGTTTATGCTTACTTTTGGCGGGTCCCGTACATCAGATTTGTAGACCTAACAAGCTGGTTAATCGTAGCTTATCCGTGAAAACAACCTAGAAAATCTCTTACTGGTGAATCTAGATTACAACGTGATAAATAAAAAAAAATTACATGAAAAATTTGTAACAACGTATCACGTCCACGTCATTCGCTATCAATTTTTGCTTCAAATATTCTGTTAGAATATCATTTTTCTTTCATCTTTAGGTATATCAAACCGTTTATCCATTTTTTGAAATGCTTCAAACATTTATAACCGATCTAATCAAATATAGGTGTAAACTCTTGAAAAATCATTAATTTTTCTTTATTATAATTTAGTTTGGTACTGAAATAAATGTACTCCCTCCGTCTCACTAAGATGTACCCAAGATCATATATTGTGTGTGTAAAAATTTGACTACAAGATCATACTAGTGAGCCCAACTTTGCTTATTAACACATATCCGCACATGTTGGTGTTGCACATTACATTTGGCTAAACTGTGTAAATAGGTAAATAAATAAAATAATAAATCAGAATATAATAAAAAATAAAAATAAAAATTAATGTATAATAATTAAAAACTTGGTTATGAATAACTATTTTGATCACGAGCTTGATAATAATAATCAAATGATAATTTTAATAGTGGAGAATGAAAGTAGATGGAATGACTGACTGAAGAAAATGACTGATTGAAATATTAATTGAGTATTTAAAAATAACTATAGATTTGGCTGTGTGAAAATTAGACTGATTAAAAATTAGACTGAATTACTGAGCCAACTGGAATCAGTGCAGTTGTAAGAGGTGGAATCTTTATTCTACTATTACTTTTTATCACGGTGACCTAAGAGCATTTCCAATCACCACACCCTCTCACACTATCTCACACTCACACTATCTCACACTCACACTACTTTTTCACTTTAAATAATATATTTTCCTCTTCTAACACTACTACATTATACATTCTCCGATCATCTCGCATCATTTTATCCACTATTCAATGGACCATACTTAATTTTATCTCCTACTCATTTATTTTGTCATTGATTTATTTATTTATATAATAATGTTGTGATTATAAATTATAATATTAAACTTTATAATCGAAAAATTAAAATATTGATATAGTGACCAATTAATACAAATAAAAAATTAAAATATTTCTTTAGTCTGAACAATTATTGCAAATTTAAAATTTGAAATATTGATCAAAAATATTGAAAAACTAGAATCTCTTGGATCCATTCGGAATGGAGAATTTGGAAGAAGAAATGAGTGTAGGAATTGAAAATGGAAAGTTGTGTGGTGTATTGTGAATTTGGGGAGGTATTTATAGAATTGGAAAAGAGAGAAGAGATGATTTAAATATTTAACAAAGCAATTTTTTAAAAAATAAATGGAGCCCCAACGGCTCTTTTGATAGGGCTGAAATTTAATTTTCTTTTTTTTAAATAACCAACTAAACCAACGGCTCTTTTTACTCAAAAAAAATAATTAACAGTGACACGTGGCCCAATAATAGGGTGACATATGTCCCTCTAGTTGGACCAAAATTGCGTCGCGTAACCGGCAGCCCCAGTCCACGAGTGTGAGGCTTCTCACTTGGGCCCCCCTTGATCCCCTCCTTTACACGGGTCTCCCAGGAAGCCGAAGTTGAAAACATGTGCGGAAAATGTGGAATTCCGGCTGTGAGTGGTCCGCTCCTAGTTGACCACAAGAAGAGCAACTGCAAGTTTGGATGAGGACATGAGCACAAGTCTTTCGTGGGGGGGGGGGCAAGTTCGTCATTTCAATATGAGAAACTTGTTTTATTGTTTCATTCGACTGTATGATTTATTTTTTTACGTAACCGATCCCAAATTGCAAATGGGTTATAAGGAGTTTTATCAGTTACACAATTAATGTTCATCCACAAAAAATCATGACCAAAGTTGGAACTCGTGACTCCGAAAAACAAAACAAAAATTGCTAAACACCAAAGTTATTTGGACCTAAAGTTAACATAGAGCTCGAAAACCAGCTTTCTCTTTCTTCTTCCATGCTTTTCTGATTCCAAGTGCCTTGTAGAGTCTCACCATCCCATGTAACCCTCCAAATCGTCATCGATCACCTTCATCATAATAAATCTCGGAATGATTTCTATTCACCACGAAGAGATTAGCATGATATACAATTAGCTTGGCTATTTCATCGTCAGGATCCGCTAAATCCCTTCCAATTAACTTAATCACTCCCTTGAGTTAGTTCCATTTTTTCGATTATTTTTTTCCTCTTACTCACCAAATCATTGTCTTTCACAACATCTTTAAGTTCTAACCGCCGGATATCCTTGATTGGAATCATTTTCATTTTTTTCTTGAGCAATTTACTTTCTTGATTTTGGAATCTCGGGTCCTTTGTGTTCGCATTCTCCCTATAGTCACAAGCAATAGTAGATGGATACACACAATATTTCCCTTTCCTCTCAACCACCAAATCTATGTTTCATCTTTCTTCAAAAATTTTCAACTGTGTGCATGTGAATGTTGCCTCTAAATATGAATTTTATTTCTATGATGAAAGATAGAATCCTCCTTCCCCAATTCAATTGCCTCACTAATCAAAGATTCTATAGTTGAAAACTTTACCACCTCTGAAATATGATAACATAGGGATTGAAAACTGGTGCAGGCAGGACTAGGAAGATGCAAATATGTTACATTTCCGAGTCATGGGAGCCATATACGTATTTTGGTTGGTTTAGTTGGATCTTTGGATTATTCCAAAGATAATCATTGATGGATTTTTGGGCTTTCCTTATCAAGGTTTAGAGTTTTCCTGAAAAGGTTTTTTTAATCTTGGTAAGAAGGAATCGATCTCCTATTCAGAGTGGGAATCGGTATCCTGTAGGGTAATAGGATAGAGATTGATGGGTTATAAATATTGCCCTTTGTTTTGTAATTGAGGAACCTTTTGATTTTGATTTGAGATAATATAATTTAGTTTTCCAGTTTATTCTCTAATTTTCCGGGCATTCTCAGACTCAACGGGAAGTTGGATACTAATCAAGATTGAATTCAACTTCCGGGCATTCTCAGACTCAACGGACCTTGAAGGCAAATCTAGATATATCAAAATTACTAATCAAGAATAGAGTTTAATTTCCGGAATTCTTAGAATCAACGGATTTTAAAGGCTAATCTAGATATATTGGAAAATCTTGTGAATTTGACGCTTCCGCCTATATCTTGCGCTGCATCAGTTGGTATCAAGAGCCGAATTGATCCGTGCTACATAAGGAGTGGAGTTTGACTTGTTTTGGGGAATAATACCACCACGACAACAACCTCTAAGGAAGATAAGTCTATGAGATGACACAATAATTGGGGCTGCATATCGGGCATATCATGAATCGGTGTTTGGAGCAACACTTCACCGATCACAACAAAAGTTTTCAGGATTTTCAGCCGCGCACACTGTTTCCAAATTTGTTGATCCATCAATGTGATACCAGGGCGCAAGGGAACTTGTTTTCTCATGGGTACACTAGCGTGAATCAACGAAATTTGCAAGCTGAAATTCCAGTGTTTCAAGGAGGAATGAAGATAGAGGAATTCCTTGATTGGATATCCACGGTCAACAAAATCCTTGAATGCAACAAGGTTTCAGAAGATAGACAAGTAAAGCTGGTTGCAACTCATTTGCGAGGAAGGGCCATAACATGGTGGCAACAAAACAAATTAATTCGTGAAAGGAGGGGAAAACCGAAAGTGGTGACTTGGGAAAAAATGAAGAAGTTAATGAAAGATGCATTTTTGCCTTTCAATTATCGATCATTGATGTACCAGCGGTTACAGAATTTACGACAAGGAAGTCGTTCGGTTGAGGACTATACAACTGAATTTTTTCAAGTAATCGCTAGGAATGAGCTTTCGGAAACGGAAGAACAACTCGTAGCGAGATATATTGGGGGTTTGAGTCCTCAAGTTCAGAATGTAGTTAGCATGTTAAATTCGACTACTGTCATAGAAGCACATCAGCAAGCCTTGGTTGTGGAACGACAAAATCAGAATGGCAGAATATTTTCCACTAGTAGCAATCCACTATTTCGAAATAACGATAGTATTGTGTCAAAAGCAGACGTGGTTACTCCACAACCCGACGATGTCATAAATGCTCGCTTTTTAAAGTGTTTCAACTGCGGAGAAAATGGTCATCGATCAGTTCAATGTAAGAAACCTCGGAGAAGAATGTTGTTGGTAGAAGATTTTAAAGGTGTCATTGATGATGAAGCAAAGTATCCAAAGGTGATAGATGAATCTGAGTGGATTCGAACCAACATCTTCCGGTCTACTTGTACGATATTCGGGAAAATTTGCAAATTTGTCATTGATGCTGGAAGTTGTGATAACATCATCTCCAGTGAGGCTGTTCAAAAGCTAGGGCTTAAAACGGAGAATCATTCCAGACCTTACAAACTTACTTGGCTGTCGAATGGAGGAGAGATATCAGTCACTAAGCGTGTACTTGTTCCTTTCTCGATTGGACCTAAATACAAGGATGAAATATGGTGTGATGTTGTGGATATGGATGCGTGCCATTTGTTGTTGGGAAGAGCTTGGCAGAATGATCGAGGAGTTATCCATGATGATTATTTGAACAGTTATAGCTTCAAGTTTGAAGGAGTAAAGATCACTTTGATCCCTAAGAAACATGGGAACAATAATGTTCTAAATGATGAAAGTGGAAAAAATGCAAGCTTACCATCCACGAAAGAATTTGAGAAAGAGGTTAAGGCTGAAGATAAAATGACTTTGCTAATCGGGCTTGAGTCTACTGAGTATGAGAAAATTCCTGAAATGGCGAAGCCTGCTTTAGAACAATTCAAGGATGTCTTTTTAGAAGATCTACCTGTTGAATTGCCTCTTCTCAGTAATATACAACACGTCTTGGACATGAAACCTAGTTCTATTTTACCCCAAAGGCCTCATTCTATGACCAGTTTCACTCCCGCCAAACACAGTGATTTACGACGAGACATGGATGGATTACCTGCTCATGGGATGAATGATTTTAATGTTGGTAAATGGCAAGACTTTATTTTGAAGTTCAAAGAGGCTGGGAAACATACAATGTGCTTCCGACTTGTTCATACAATATGTTTGTTGTTCGATAAGGGATCACTGCGAGGTCGAATTCGAGGGCGAATTCTGTCAAACCCCGGGAGAATGGTGCAGGCAGGACTAGGAAGATGCAAATATGTTACATTTCCGAGTCATGGGAGCCATATACGTATTTTGGTTGGTTTAGTTGGATCTTTGGATTATTCCAAAGATAATCATTGATGGATTTTTGGGCTTTCCTTATCAAGGTTTAGAGTTTTCCTGAAAAGGTTTTTTTAATCTTGGTAAGAAGGAATCGATCTCCTATTCAGAGTGGGAATCGGTATCCTGTAGGGTAATAGGATAGAGATTGATGGGTTATAAATATTGCCCTTTGTTTTGTAATTGAGGAACCTTTTGATTTTGATTTGAGATAATATAATTTAGTTTTCCAGTTTATTCTCTAATTTTCCGGGCATTCTCAGACTCAACGGGAAGTTGGATACTAATCAAGATTGAATTCAACTTCCGGGCATTCTCAGACTCAACGGACCTTGAAGGCAAATCTAGATATATCAAAATTACTAATCAAGAATAGAGTTTAATTTCCGGAATTCTTAGAATCAACGGATTTTAAAGGCTAATCTAGATATATTGGAAAATCTTGTGAATTTGACGCTTCCGCCTATATCTTGCGCTGCATCAAAAACTTTCATGTTTACCTTTTTCAATCTCATGCATAACCTCCAAAAATGGTGATGTGCCTACCCTATCACCAAGAACGGGATGTGACGTATAACTTTTGTTGAAATGGGCTTTGGTTGAGATTATTACCTCTATTCTCCAAACATAAAAATCCACTTGGTTGGTTGTTTTATCCGGCGAAATATTCCATTTTCCCTTTGTGGAGGAATCAAGGTATCCTACCACGTAAATGACATCTTTTTCCAACAATAGAGAGGTTTTCAAACGTTTGCCGTAGAGTGTACTAACCAATTTCACTATCAAATATCTCTTGTAATTTTCGTCATCTTTCCTCTTGGAATAGAGTTCTCTATCGTGCACATAGGTAACGTTCTCCCTTTAAACAAAGCACCACCCCGGCTAACTATTTTCCGGATTTCTAATATAAATTCAATGTATTTCATGGATCTTTTAATGGAGGAATTTACTTCCGGAATTCCAATCCTCCCATACTTTCCTCCATGTATCATATCCTCCAAAATCCCCTATTTCATACTCAACAATATTATCAATTTTATTCACCTTCACCTTTCAGATAATTTGAGATCGGCCCGCCGGAGGAGGAGCATCGCGGCTGCGTGGAGGTACCAGATTTTCATAACTCCGTGAAGATGGGGGAGCCGAATGACATCGTTTACCTGACTGAATATGCAACTCCGGTGAACTTTCGACACCACTATCATGTGCCGGAGAATGGTTGGAGGAGGTGGCACCTTGTTCATGTTTCGGAGGGAGGGCGGATCGACCCCCACGGCTCCTCCATGTCCGGCCGGTTCCACATCTAGGCATAGTGGAAAAATATAGAAAATTAACCGCCGAAAAATGGAGAAAGATGTTGGTAAGAAGAGAAGACACGGTGAGTGAGAACTGAAATGGATTGACTCAATGAGTGAGATGATGTAAGAATATCAAACAGCTCATTAAATTACATTACTCAGTGAGGTAATGCTAGGATTGAAAATTGCAGTCTGGACTCTGGGATCTAATATATATTTATACATGACCAGATGAATATTGTTTTAGTTGGATGTACAGGAAATGCGTGGAGGTACCAAATTTTTCTAACTGTATGCATGCTGATAATGGGAAAATTTGGTTGATGTGAAACACCAGCCAAATACAGTTAATCCAGGATCATTTACAGTTCTTACATGTCCATATTTCTGGTCCTATCTTTCCCCAATCCTTTCATGTTGCTTTTATCTATGGACTAAGAAATAGGAAAGGTAGAGAACTTCTTTGGAAGGATTTAGTCCCTCTAACTACATTAGAGACATTATTCATTGGTGATTTCAATGCTATGGAATCCATCAATGAGTATAGAGGACCTGCCATTCCAAAAGCTGGTAGCATTGCTGATTTCAGCAAATTTATAGTCTCCAATGGTTTAAGCCACATCAATACAGTGGGCAATAATTATACCTGGACTAATAAAAGGCTAAGAAATCCTACTTTTCAAAGGTTAGATAGAGGGCTTTGCACTTCATCATGGTCTTCTATTTTTCCTACATCTTCTGTTCAAGTACTAAATAGAATCTCATCTGATCACAACCCCCTCCCTATTCCTAACCATCAGCAATTCTGTCAAGTCTTCACCTAGACCTTTCAGATTTCAGAATATGTGGTATAGTAGACCAGATTTCCATGACTTGATTGGAAATATTTGGAATACATTTGTACCTGCTACAGGAATGTTAGGTTTCAGTCTTAAACTTCAGAATCTGAAAAAACACTTAAAGCTTTGGAATAAGACTATCTTTGGGAATATAGATGATAATGTACTTAAAGCAGAAGTTGCTCTTAATGCTCAGGAAATCATCTATGACCTCAATCCATCTGATCTTGAACTTGCTAAATGAAATGAAATGAGTCTAGCTCTACAGAGAGCTCTTAAAGAAAAAAGCAAGTTCTGGAAACAGAAGTCTAAAATTAATTGGCTTAAAAGTGGGGATGGAAATACAAGTTATTTTCATAACACTGTTAAGGAAAAAAGAGGTAGAATGTTAATTTCTAAGATCAAAAATTCCCATTGTTCATGGATTGAAGATCCTCTAGATTTAGAGACAGAAGCCATCAGTTTCTATACCAAACTTCTCAATGAGGAGTTTGAATATGAAGATGGTCATTTATGTTCTAATTTTCTTAGTCAAATACCAAAAATCATAACTGATGAGGATAATGATGCACTTTTAAGACCTGTTGATATGGAAGAGCTTAAAAATGTAGTATTCAGTTTGAAGAAAAATAGCAGCCCAGGACCAGATGGTTATACTGCTCACTTTTTCATCAAATCATGGAACTACATCTGTCATGACTTATTAAATGCATCAAATGATTTCTTATCTAGTTCTTCTCTGCCTAGGGGTATAGCCAGCACTTGGATTACTATAATCCCCAAAAAACCTACCCCAATTACATTTGCTGATTATAGACCAATAAGCCTCTCCAATGTTACAATAAAAAAATTTCAAAAATTCTTATGGAGAGACTTAAGCCTTTGATGCATAAATTGATATCTCCTCATCAAACAGCCTTTATGAAAGGAAGAGACATCTCAGATAATGTAATTTATCTTCAAGAGATGGTCAAATTCCTTGACTCAAAGTCCAGAGAACCAAACTGCATTCTTAAGTTGGATTTACAAAAAACTTTTGATAGAGTGAGATGGTCTTTTTTAAATAGTATTCTCCTTAAATTTGGTATGCATGGTAAGTTTGTGCACTGCATCATGAAAAACATTTCAAATGCATGGTTTTCCATTCTCATTAATGGTAATCCAGTAGGATTTTTCCAGCCATCCAGAGGTATAAAACAAGGAGACCCTCTGTCACCTTTTCTATTTAATATCTTTACAGAGGCCTTTACCAGAAGTCTAGCTCATGTTTTCAACATTGGAAGTTTAGATTACTATGATCTTCCTCCACTCTCTCTGCCTATCTCACACTTAATCTATGCAGATGATACTGTGGTCTTTTTAAAAGCTTCAAAAACTACTTTGATCAAATTGAGTGCTTTTCTTGCTAAATTTGAAGTCACAACTGGTCAGAAAATTAACTATGATAAAAGTGACTTCTACATTAGTAAAAATGCTTATTTTCATCAAGTTAGTTTGGTCAAATCTGTTCTTGGTATGAAAAGAGGGAAGCTTCCTTTTAAATATTTAGACTGCCCTATTCACAAAGGGAGGATCACTAATGATCTTTTTCAGCCTTTAAGGGAACAAATTTCTAATCGAATCAACAACTGGAAAAATATGTGGTTGTCGATGAGAGGCAAGATAACTCTCATACAATCATGTCTTTACTCTATTCCTCAACATGTTTGGACTGTTCTTAAGCCCACCCATTTTGTTATTAAAAAAATTGAAAGATGCATGGCTATTTTCTTTTGGGGTTCCACTGCCTTTAAACCAAAAAAAATTATGGAAAAAGTGGTCATCCTTATGTATGCCTACAGGTCAAAACGGTTTAGGCTTTAGATCTCTATTAGATATAATACATGCTTGCTCTATCAAGCTCTGATGGAAGTTTCAAATCGGAGAAGCACCATGGACACACTTCCTATGGTCTCTTCCACTCTCATACAGAAAGTCTCAAAACTGAAAAAGAATTGTAGCTGTTAATGCCACAGCTGAACAGAACTCCAGAGTCATTCATGGCAAATGAGATTGCAATTTCTGGTCTTCAAATTGGACTGGATTTGGACCTAATGGATCTCATAGACCCTGTCATCACAACTATCCCCTCAGACACTACTGTTAGAGATTTCCAGGTGAACAAAATCCTTTTTCTCCCATCTATCTCACCATTGATACAACCTGAAATCAGCTATCTTTTGCAGGAAATAATGCTGCACAGTCATAGACCAGACAGACTCATATGAAAACCTGACTTAAGGGGCAACTTCACCTTTAAATCGGCCTACAAATTACTCAGACCCAATCAAGGTGATATCCTATTTCTTTCTAAAATCTGGAATCGGAGAATTCAGAAAAAGGTTTCAGTATTTATCTGGAAACTAGTTAATGCTTTGCTTCCTTTTGATGATGTTATTACTTGCTATGGATATTATTTGCCATCAAAATGTTGTTTCTGTAACAATCTAGACAGTTTTAATCACTTTTTTAATGACTGCGTTTTTGCTAGTTTAGTCTGGAAATCCTTTAATAGTGCTCTTGGTCTCCCTGATACTTCATTCCATTCTCTATGGGAGAGACTATCAGTATATTGGTCCTATGAGGGATTCACCAACTTACATTCCAACCTGATTATCATCTACTCATGCTATTTGTGTTGGTTCATATGGAAAGCCAAGAATATTTTTCTTTATGATAATATTTCCTCATGTCCAGATATTCTCTTTAAAAATGTTAAAAAATTGATTTTTAACATTTTTTTTTGGCTAAACCAGTTAGAATTCATAAGGCTTTTGATAAAGAATTGGTTCACTTAGGAATCCTTCCTGCCTACTCTTTTAGAACCATTAACAGTCCAAATGTCATCCCCATTATTTGGTCACTTCTAGAGCAAGGCTTAAAAATTAATGTTGATGCTGCTTGGACCAAATCTAATGGGCATACAGGTATAGGAGTCATCACTAGGAACAATAATGCTGATTGTATCCAAGTAAATTGCTTTTATGAGAATGCCAAATCTGCTTTGCATACTGAAATCTTTGCCATCCATAAAGGTTTTATAATTGCTGAGTCTTTCTTTCCAATTGTCTGTATTGTTGAATCTAACTGTCTTAATGCCATCAATATGATACAAAAACCCTCTCTTGCCCCATGGAATCTGTTTGATTATGTTGAGCAGCTACATTCTAGATTTTCTTCATCACCTTTAGTCCATGTTCTTAGAGTGGGAAACCAACCAGCTGATGAACTCTCAAAGGTTGCACTCTCTGAGTTGTCCAATAGAGTTTTTCAGCCTGGTCTCATTCCGCACAAAGTTAAGGGGCTTATCCAATTAGATAAGCTCCAACTTCCCACTTTAAGAGTGAACCTGAATGGATGCTACTAATAGTATATCACTCTTCTGCAGATTGGAGCTGAAACAGAATGCATCAAATTCCAGACATATTGCAACTAAAGGATGGAGCTTCAAGTTCAAGGCCAAATCACAGCTCACCTACCACCAGAAACATTCTCATACCAACTTTCATCTGTATACTTGGATTCATTTCCATCTCGGCTGAATTGTGTTTCTTAGGATTCGCTAATAAGCTTGGTTGATTAGTGAGTCCAAGTAATGGGAGTTGGACAATGAGAATGATTTTTTTCTTTTTTAGTTTCTAATTTTGGATGCAATAAACATGCATCAGGAGGACTCCACTCCTCACTAAGTCTGTATGAATATACTCTTAAGAGAATTATTTGTATGGTCTCTTGGGGCTTAGGAACCCATAAACAAGTCTCCTCCCACCAATGGTGGGTTTCACCTTAAAAAAAAAAAAAAGTACAGGCAATGGAAAAAGTGCATCTTGCAATCCATTCGACTGTTTAATTCGAGGTGTGTACTAAAATTTGATAACTGTTTCATTCGAGATGTGTACTAAACTTTGATAACCATTTCATTAAAAACTATTTAATGTCATTGGTCTTTTCCAATACATCAAACCAAACACGCTCTTTTTTTAAAAAAAAAATAATATAAAAGGAAATTGTCTCAAATTTAATCTAGAACCAAATTGAATTGGTACAAATTATATATATCTAGATCACTACTAAAAATCTTCAGGATCCATGTGCTTTCTTGGTGATGTTCAATGATCCATTGCCGAAAATCGCTCATCCGCGTTACTTCGAGGGATGAAAAAAACCACACAACTTACACAAATATTAAGTAAAAATGATGCACGTACATACCCATACGGGTCTATCCAAAAAAAACTTGCTCCCGTAACGAACTCAACCACACCCTCATAAAATGTTTTTTTGAATGTCAGGGTAATAACCCGTTCTTATTGAGCCACGCCACCACCTCTTGCTCCCACCAACCACGTGTGATGGATGCACTAATGACGAAGACGGCCGTCCCAAGGAGCTGGACAAGCCAGAGAAGATTTCGGTCAACGAGTACAGCATCATCCCCTGAGGGATTGTAACCGGCGCTACACTCCTCCTCTCAACTTCATCAAAGTGTATTATGTTGTCACCCTCGCCCGATACTCTGCTAGATCCCTTCTGGCTAGCCACCTAAATTGCCACATTCTGACAGCTCTAGTAAGATAACCTAAAACAAAGAATAAGAACGATATAACAAGGAACTCTATGAAGACGACCGTGACCCAAGTCCCCCATCTCTCCTTGCTAGTAATGATGATGTGGTTTTGGAGAAAACCAGTCAAGCCCTTGAATGCTTTCAAGGTCAAACCAAACACACTCTAAATTCACTCGACAACTCATGATACTAAGGGACAATGTTACTGACAGTTCGTACACAGACTCACCAACTTCCTTGTGATACCTATATGATTATCTTTTTAGCCAATATAAGATAATCCATGATATCCTATGTGATATGCTCAAATATTTACATACATGTTTTTGCATACCAGCTGTTTCTTATGTGATATCAATATGCTCGAACTTTGGATGTCATTGTTTGCTAACCAAATATCTGAGAAGGAAAACTCGATTAAATTTTTTCTCTTTAGTAAAGCAGAATCTCTCCCATATAGTAATTGCGTTGTACTGGGAAGAACTCGCCATTAATATTAATTTATCAATTTTATCACTATGCAATAAAAACTATACAACCAATTTGATTATCATGTTTAGATTTATGATATGTTTTGTCATTCATACCAAACATACAATACTGATAAAATATAAGGTATCACAACAAATTTTCCATACGGGGAGGAAAAAGTCACGTGCCTTGGACCAAGAAACGGGGATTTTGACTATGGGTTTGACATTGGAAAAAACTTGGATGAAGGGATTCGATCACCGAAATATCATCTCGGAGAGTTTCAATGAAGTACTTCCAATCAAATATATCTTTGAAATCACTGAAGAATTAAGATTTATATATGTAACAAACTTCAAAGGTGAAAGTCTCCCCAGTCTTTCAGGTTTTTCGGCGAATTCAATAGGCAAAGAAGATCCAGTCAACCTCTCGAATATCTCGAGAACTCAGGTTTCATCAAAATGGATTTATAGTCCAAAGTATATCACAATAGATGGTAACATAATATTCATACAATTATAGATATACAGAATCGTAAAACTCTTCATCGTATAAACTAAAGTGTGGAAAAACCTACACCGATCGCGTTTTTTGTTTTGCAGGTGATCAAGTGTGCAAGATGACAGTCTAATATTAGCATCGATGACACCATCCATCGCATATTATTATTGTATGTTTAACTTAGAGCATACGTTATTCAAATTGAAAATACGAAATTCAAACTAAATTGTACTGTTGCATTTCCGATGCTTTGGAAAGAGGATTTTCCAATAGTATTATAATCTAACACATTAAGGTAAACCTATTAAAATTTTGAAAAAATTTCATTGAAATATGCTTTTGGAACTAAGTATAGGTCATTAAAAAAAATTCCAATAGTAATTTTCTGTATTTAGGTCCTGTTTTCTAGAGATTATTTGAATATTTTTTAGTTCAGATAAAGTTTTTTTAGTTCAAATAAACTTTTTTTTAGTTCAAATAAATGTTTTTTAGTTCAGATGAGTTCATATAAAGTTTTTTTAGTTCAGATAAAGTTTTTTTAGTTCAGATAAATGTTTTTTAGTTCAGATGAGTTTAGATAATCTTTTTTCAGTTCAGATGAGTTCAGATAATCTTTTTTCAGTTCAGATGAGTTCAGTTCAGTAAAGCTTTTCAGATAAGTAAAGTTCAATAAACTTATTTGTAATTTAGTTCAGTTCAGTTTAAATCAGTTCAATCTTTTGAGCTTAATTGTTCATATCAGTTCAGTTCAATTCCATTCAGTTTAGTCCAGTTTCAATATGATTTGATGAAATTTAGATTAATTTAGTCATACCGATTCTTTTTTTTCAATACATTAATTTCACTTCAGTTCAGTTCAGTTTAGCTCAACAACAATATAATTTGGTGCAATTAATTAAAGTTAATTTATTCATACCGTTTATTTTCATCACACTTATTAATTTTCAATTCAGTTCAGTTCAGTTATCTATATGCTTCAACTCAACTCAAATCAATATGTTTAGCTAGCAAACATGATCATATTTTTTAACATTAAGGCCCTGTGTGCCAGAACTTTTATATACCAGTTCAGTTCAATTCAATTCAGTTCAGTTCAGTTCAGTAAATTGAAGTGAAATATAATTTGATGAAATTCAGGTTAATTCAGACATGTTGATTCTTTTTTTCGGTACTCTAATTTTCACTTCAGTTCAATTCAATCCAGTTCAGTTCAGTTGAACAAGAAATAAACTCTATCAAACTCTAAGTTATACTCAAATTATTAATTTCAAATGTTTTGAAAATGTCATATTTATTTCAGTTCAGTTCAGTTGATCTATATATTCCAGTTCAACTTTGTTCTATACATTTTCATATTAAGATTAATAAATTTCAAATATATTGAAATTGATCATATTTGTTAATTCAATTCAGTTCAGTTTATCTACATCAGTGCAACTCAGTTCAGTATATTTTAATATTAAATGTATTATGTTATATTTAGATTTATGAATTTCAAATATATTGGAAATGATCATATATTTTTTAGTTAGTTTCAATTTAGTTCAATTCAATTTATCTATATATTTCAATTCAGCTCAGTTTTTAAGTTCAAATAAGTCCAGCTAAATGTTTTAAGTACAAATGAGTTCAGTTCAGATGAGTTCAGATAAAGTTTTTTAAGTTCAGATGAGTTCAGATAAAGATTTTTAAGTTCAGATTAGTTCTGATAAAAAAAATTAAGTTCAGATAAACTTTTTTAAGTTCAGATAAACTTTTTTAAGTTCAGATAAACTTTTTTTAGTTCAGATAAATTTTTTTTAAGTTTAGATAAGTTCAAATACCGTAAAGAGAACAAGATGTTAGTATGTTGCTAAAAGACATCTTTTTGTGGATGCATACGCTATTTTTAGGATAAAAGTAGAAGTTGGCCTCAACATCTTTTTTTAAAAATACCTTTCGGCCAACTTTGCTTAAAAATACAACTCCACCAAACAGAGATAAATTCTATTTGGAGCATATTCTTTTTGTCTTACTTGAACCTATCTGAACTAATTTGATCTACCTGAACTAGTTGGAACTGAAATAAAAATCAATATATTGAAAATTACCTAATTCCGTCAGTTAAACTAAGGTGAATGTCATTTAATCATATTCCACCAATTCAAATAATTTGTTAATAAATATTCCTTCATGTATAATATTATGAAGATGTGAATTATGTAGATATTTTATTTTAATACATAAGCTTTTAGTTCAATTAACTTCAATTCAGTTAAGCAAAAAAAATGAAGGTGGTATCTATTTATATCGGTTTCCTTAATGCTTGTTTGAACTTATTTAAAATGATTTGAAGTAATTTGAATTGATTGGATTAATCACAATGATAATAATAATAAAAAATAAAGAGATAGTAAACATTTAATGAGAACATTGATTATTGAAACCAAAAATTTAATCAAACATTTAGATCATGACCATTACAGTCATATAAATAATTTTTAATCGATTTCAATAGTAAATAATCACCATTTCAAGTACATATCAATAGCAATGATTATTGAAATCACAAGAAACATGACCACCACAATGACAAATATTTAGTAATTCCCGGCTTAACCGTATATAATCACAGTTAAAATTACATACATTAATAACAATGATTATTTAAATCATAATTGGACTATGTATTTATAGTGTGTGACTATCTTAATAGTTAATATACACATTTTTTCTCAAGTTGCATCCAATTCTTTTCATGGTAACCTTTATATTTCCATATAAATGTCAATAGCAACAGTTATAAATACAAAATCAATATCAATGATGATTATTGATATCATAATACTTTGACCATCCATTTATAGTGTGACCATCCAAAGATTAACAGTTTTCTTATTTGCTGGACCATTCATTTAATTTTCTTTTATGGTAAATTTCGTATTCCAATCATAATTTTTTATTAATTAAGAAAAAAGAAAGAAGTCCTACATAGTCAAACAGCAAAAGTGATGGAAATGATAAACAAAGCATGCTTTTTCTCATTTCTACCTGGATGGTAATTTTACTTTTCCATAATTTAATTTCCACCTTTTATTTTTCCAATAAGGAAAATACAGCTCCAATACACGCATAAAAACATAGTCACACACTGGCATACACTCAGGATGCCAATATACCATTTCTATGCCAACTCATTTCCATATAATATCATAATCCCACCGTTTGTTTTTTCACACTTTTTTTACATCCCATCATCCCTTTCTCTCTCACACACACACACACACACACACACAGTCACGCAGTACGGCGGCCGCAGCGGCGGCGGTCAGACAGCAGAGCTCAGTGCAGCCGTAGGAGCAGTGTGTAAACCCTAGTACGGCCTTTTTCCCCTCCTCCGTCAATGCCACCTCAGCCGTAGTCCTTGTTCGCAATGGCTCTACCTTCTCCTTCCTGCTTACCAACTACATTCCTTTTCATTTTCCTCCTCCTGTTCCGGCGCTGCTCCGGCGAGGCTTCCGATGACGAAATCAATGCCCTGCTGGAGTTCAAGAAGGGGATTAAGTCGGACCCATTGGGCAAAATCTTCTCCTCCTGGAATCGGGCTGCTGTCCCAGATCCATCGGCCAACTCTACCTGCCCCTTTGCATTTCACGGCGTTTCATGCGACTCCGACTCCGACTCCGTCACAGCCATTGAGCTCGACGGGCTCCGCCTCTCCGGTGAGCTGAAGTTCGTCACTCTCCTGCCGCTTAAGCACCTGCTCACCCTCAATCTCTCCGGCAACTCATTCACTGGCCGCCTTGTGCCGTCCCTGGGAGCTATGATTTCTCTTCAGCGGCTGGATCTCTCTGACAATCAGTTCTACGGCCCGATTCCGGACAGATTTAACGACCTCTGGGGGCTGAATTATCTCAACTTGTCCAGTAATAACTTCACTGGATGGTACCCAGGGAGTACTTTTAACTTGAATCAGCTTAAAGTTCTTGATTTGCATGGGAATCTTCTCAGTGGGGATGTTCAAGTGTTGCTCTCTGTGCTGAGGAACGTGGAGTATGTGGATTTGAGTGGGAATTCATTTGCTGGGTCGTTAGCATTGCGCCCGGAGAACGTATCCGCCTTGGCTAACACCGCCCGGTATATTAATTTGAGCGGAAATAAGTTGGTTGGTCCGGTTTTTGGTGTGGATGTTATGAAGCTGTTTAGGAATCTCAAGGAATTCGACCTGGGGGACAATGGAATTGGTGGGGAGCTTCCAGCTGTAGCTGCATTGCCAAGTCTCCAAGTTTTGAAGTTGGGAGGTAATCAGTTTCAGGGTGAGGTTCCCATGGAGCTCTTTCAAGGCGAGGCCTCTCTGCTTGAAATGGATCTCAGCCGCAATCAACTCTCTGGTTAGTGAGTTGTTGTTTGAATCTTAATCTCCATGTTTGTCATTCTTTATCTTGATCTTGATTGTTCGACTTCCAGTCAAAATGCTCTTTGGTTTAATTGTTGAATTCAATGTTTGACTAGTTACTTGAATGTATCTTTGCTTATTAATGGTTTTAAGATTTCATTTGGATTGTGGAAATCGGATTAATTTCCGTTTTCGTATTATATTTGGAGAAATGTGGATGCTGCTTGTTTTGTAGGTTGACTCGGTGTTCATACTTCATAATTGCAATAGTTGTAGGCTCATATGGAAATGCCATTGTTAGTATAAATCCAATTTTTTCTTTAATTTGTTTAACTCTCTACATTTTCAATCGTATTTCTACATTTTCGGTGGTGCAAATAGTGACATCCATGCTGAAATCCAAGCTGATTGTGTATTTTTAGTTAAATGTTTGGCGGGCATCTCTGTATGTTTGAGTTGAACTCATTCAGATGACATTATGACATCTGCTTAATCGAGATATTTTTCAATTACAGTTATTCTTGATAGCGCCTTTCAGACGTTCTAAAGATTCTGTTTCATCTCACAGGTTCTATTCCATCTATCAACACAAAGACATTGAGCACTCTGAATCTTTCATCAAATTCACTCTCTGGTTCACTTCCGGCTTCTTTGGGAAATTGTATCGTTGTTGACTTGAGTAGAAACATGCTATCCAGTGACCTCAAGGCAATGGAGAAATGGGGAGAGAATCTGGAAATATTGGACTTGAGCTCGAATGCTTTGAAGGGAGCCATTTCCAACTTGACGCAGTTTCAGGGATTGACATTTTTAAATATGAGAAATAACTCTTTGGTTGGAAATGTGCCACCATCATTTGGGGGCTATCCGAAACTCACCACCCTTGATCTGAGCTCCAATGAATTTGATGGGCCTATTCCGCGATCTCTCCTTACTTCAGTATCCTTGGTCAACTTGAATTTATCTGGTAATCATTTGACAGGATCACTTCCGATGGTTGGTTCCCGCTCTAGTGAATTATTGGATTTTACTCCTTATCCTCCTCTGGAGTCGCTTGATCTTTCTAACAACTCTGTGACTGGAAACTTACCTTCAGATATTGGTAATTTTGGGAGACTTAAACTACTCAACCTTGCCAAGAATCAATTGTCTGGACAACTTCCTAATGAGCTGAGCAAACTTATTGTTCTGGAGTTTCTTGATCTTTCAAGTAACAAATTCAAGGGAAATATACCAGATAAACTTTCAGGAAGCCTTCGACTGTTCAATGTCTCCTACAATGATTTTGATGGATCAGTTCCGGACAATTTGAAGCGTTTTCCATATTCTTCATTTCATCCCGGGAACACACATTTAGATGGCATGCCAGGGGGGCCATCTCTGGGTCATGCTGGCCCAGAAGGAATTGGTAGCGGTAGCGAGCATCGTAGCTCAAAGTCTAATATAAGGATAGCCATCATTGTTGCCTCGATTGGGGCTACTCTCATGATTGCATTTGTGTTACTGGCATATTATCGGGCTCAGTCACGTGGCTTTCATTCTCGGAGTGGATTTAGTAGCCAAGCTGCTGGTCGAGATGTTAAGCCGGGGAAATTAGCACGGCCTTCACTTTTCAAATTCCATACAGAGGTGCCCCCTCCAACTAATTTAAGTTTTTCTAATGATCACTTGCTTCCTTCAAACTCAAGAACCTTATCAGGCCCTTTTGGGTCAAGTACTGAGATTGTTGAGCATAATTTGCTTGAGGGGTCAGCTTCTGGGAATCCCAACACTCGAGATGCTCAGTTTGTAATGTCTGAACAAAAGTCTCCTCCAGGTTCCCCAATAGTTTCCCCAGCCCAGTTTATTGACACATTCGAACAACCTGTCACATTGGATGTGTGCTCTCCAGATCGATTAGCCGGAGATCTTTTCTTTCTAGATGGGTCGTTTTCATTTACTGCTGAGGAGTTGTCCCGAGCACCTGCAGAGGTTCTCGGTAGAAGCAGCCATGGTACCTTGTACAAAGCTACACTGGACAATGGTCATATGCTCACTGTGAAGTGGTTGAGAGTAGGACTGGTAAAGAACAAGAAAGATTTTGCAAAAGAAGTTAGAAAGATTGGGTCACTTAAGCATTCAAATATCGTTTCGTTAAGAGCTTATTATTGGGGGCCAAGAGAACAGGAGAGACTGGTCTTAGCAGACTACATACATGGAGATAGCTTGGCTCTACATCTTTATGGTAACTTTCAACTATATGCTGCTAAATTATTTCGCCCTTCCTAATTGTTCACGATTCATTAATGCGTCACATTGATTAGTTTCTAGTTTCTAGTTTGGCTTTCTTAAGTACTTTCTTCTCCTTTATTGAACTATCTGGAAGAATTGCAGTACTATCTGAATCATTCACCTACCCTGTCGTTAATTTATATAATAAGGGCTGATAAATTGCTGTAATTAACATATTTATAACCTGCAAAATGTGCTTCTAACTGGCCCAACTTCAATGTTTGAATCTGATCAGCCTGTGTACTTTGTTTTCTGATTGTGCACTTTATTTTCCTCACACTCCGGGTATGTATTTGTTGCAGAAACTACACCTAGAAGGTACTCCCCACTATCCTTCAGTCAAAGGGTCAAGGTTGGCATTGATGTTGCTCGTTGTCTGGTGTACCTTCATGGGAGAGGAATGCCCCATGGGAACCTGAAGCCAACAAATGTTATCCTGGAAGGCTCCAACTATAATGCTCACCTAACCGACTATTGTCTTCACCGACTGATGACACCTGCTGGCATTGCTGAGCAAATACTGAACCTAGGTGCCCTTGGATACCGTGCTCCTGAGCTTGCAAGTTTGGCAAAGCCTAGTCCTTCGTTTAAGGCTGATGTTTATGCGCTCGGAGTGATTCTGATGGAATTGTTGACGAGAAGAAGTGCTGGTGACATCATATCCGGTCAGTCAGGAGCGGTTGATCTCACAGATTGGGTTCGACTGTGTGATCAACAAGGCCGGGGAATGGACTGTGTTGACAGAGACATTGCTGCTGGAGAAGAACCCTCAAAAGCAATGGATGACCTGCTTGCCATATCGTTAAAATGCATCCTTCCTTTAAATGAAAGACCCAACATCAGACAAGTATTTGAGGATCTCTCTTCCATATCTGTGTGAAGCTTGTATATCTGCTGCAGTTAGATGTTTCCTTGATTGTTAATTGTTTCTTGGTTTTTCTTGGTCCCTGATTGATTGAATGTTCCTGTTCAGGTTAGGCAGTGTTAGAACCACCCCTCCCCTGCAATTTTTGTGTAAAGGGATGATCATTGATCCATTGATTGATTGACCATATTCTTTAGTTTGATATGTGAATCCAGGGAAAGCTATTTTGTCCTTGACAATTATAGCTCAACCTTTTGTAGGTCATTCACAGCGAATAGTGAAAAGCTCTTTATATCTTGCCTCTCTTTTCTTTAAACGACTGCTTTCCCTTTTGTGCAACATGTAGATAATGTTGCCTTCTTTCTACAACTCTCCATTCATCTGTCGTGTAATAAGAACATGATCTCCGATGAGTGATGGCCAGATCACAGAGGCTGAGAATCTGCAGAGTTGAGAAAGGCACAAATTCAAGATCATTCTAGTTGGAAATTTGTTCTCCATGTTAAATAGAATTCTGGTTTTTTTTTTTACAATGTGTCATGACAAAATAAGTTATCTTTTTTAGAATTATAAATCTCGACATGATTAGCAACTTCTACATTTTAAATCAGAAAACTCTGCGGTAATGTTCAGTCAAATGATTTACTATCGTCACAAATTAACTTTTAAGGGTGATGTTAATTAGGTCAAATTCAAATTCAAGTTTTTTTCTAAAAATAGATTAGACTATATGTTGCAGTACTCTTACTTGATGAGCATGGTTTCCGGTGTAGAATTATATTGAGAGGAGAGCAGATGACAGTAGGGTGACTGGTGTAGCTAAGTGCGGTGGTCAGAAATGCAGATCGACAGAGGTTGGAAGACGAAAGTAGGGGCAAATTGGGGATGAAAATTAAAATATGGTCTGGAAGCTAATTTTAACTCTTGCATTAAGACCAGCCATAAAATATACATAAATTTACAAAATGATACAAAAGAGACATTTACGACCATTTTTTTTAAACATGTAATGTAGTTGACATATTCAACAGCTAAACTAGAAAGTTGGAAGCATAGGAAGTCATTAAAGCACATGAAATATTTAGTAATAAAAAAATCTGGTAGTGCAGGGTTTAGAAAAACTAGGAAGAGGGAGCATGGTCGAAAGTACGAGTATATTACGAACATAGTATGATGATGGATATTACTAACAAATCAACTTGTTTGTTTAAACTACATCATCACAAACATGAACCTCTTTTGTTAAACAAGTAACATCTTCACTAATAAAAAATCGTTTGCCCACTCTCAAATGTTTAAATTTTTATGTTGAATAATTCATTGGTTCTTGATTATATTGGATATTAATAGAATTAAAAACTCTAATATCTTCTCCCATTTTTCCAAGGTGTACATTCTTAGTGTGTATAACTCTCCCTTAATTGATAATCCATTTGCATTTTACCCGCACCAGCATGTCCAAAGTTGAGTGAGGATCCATTTGTATCTAATTTCATTGTTATGGGAAGCCTCCATGAAACATAAAGCTGCATTCTAATTAACCTCCAAAGCATTGTACAGAGGAGCCAAAGATAACAGGGAAGGTGCATCTGAAATTTAAAACCGTATTTATCAAATATACCATACTACAACTGAGGGTAATATCCTAATACACATTTCTTTCCATTTTAAACACATGTTCCAACAATAGTAAAACCTATCCCATGGGTTATTAAAGCGCAATTCCCATGTCAAAAACGGCACGGGGCCTTACCTTAAGTGTTCACCATTGAACAAATGAGTCAGCTCTTCAGACTGTTCTTCATGCAATCAGATTCTACACAGAAAGAATGTAGATGCATTTGTATTCCCATTTCACAGCCAAGGCGAATAGCAGCTAGCTTAGCATGTATGGGTGATGGAGTGTTCATGGTTTTCGTAAACATTTTGCATACATTTTCAAGATTATCTCTAACAATAACTCCAATGCCAGTATTAGTAGGAGCAGCAGATATTGAAAAAGAGGCATCCACATTTATTTTAAAACCTGAGTCTGGTGGAATCCATTTCACAATTTTAACTGGTTTTGGTCTTCTCCTTTTCAGGAATGGGACTAAACTAGTTTGAATCATGAAAAGGTTCTTATCACTAGAGCCTGTGAGTGAGAATGCTGTGAATATTAGATTGACCTGCCTCACTATATCTGTACAAATCCTATGCTTAGATTGGATTTTATTATCATACAGAAATTTGTTCCTTCTACACCACAAAGCCCAGAATACCACTAGAGTAGTTATTCTTATTACTTTTGTGTGTACTTTGGAGCTACCCCTGTAAGACATATAAAATCTAATTCTATGATTTACATTAAAGAAAATGGGAGGGCTTATAGCAAGGATATTATGAAAATGTTCCCATATTTCTCCATTTAGCATGCAGGCATTGAAATAATGATTAATGGAGTCTGAAGAAGCACAGAAAGGGCATTTGGATGGCAAGTTAAGACCAAATCTGATTAAGATATCATCAAATGGTAATATCTTATTCTTTATCCTCCATGAGAGTGCAGATATTTTTCCTGGAATAGGATTGCTCCATACCTGTTTTAGTACTTCATTTGAAGCTTCTCTTGGTTTGAAACTGAGGTATGCTGATTTGATTGAGAATTATCCATTCCTTGATGGCTTCCAGACCAGCCTGTCTTCATAATCATAGGAAATCTGAGCAGCCTGTAAAATTAAACAAATATTGGTAGCCAAGCTTGGCTCCAAGACAGTGAGGTATTCATGTTTACTTTGAATGAAGGTGGCCAGATATATATTAGGGAATGAAATTTCCATCTCTGGTGGCCATTCATAGCAAAGAGCACCAGAACCAGTCCAATTAGAATACCAAAAAGGGCATGCTCCATTACCATATAAAGCAATAGAGTTTAAGTTAGCATGCTGTGTTACTGAGCAAATTCTTCTCCAAGTGTGAGAAGCTTTGTGAGTTTCTGGAAGTGACCACAAAAATCTAGTCCACATTTTATCATTTCTCTGCAACTTCCACCACATTTTACATGAGAAAGCATCCACCATGGCCTTGATATCTCTGAATCCAAGACCATTTTCACATTTTGGAGTAGTTAGTCTTGACCATTTCCTCCACACTTTCCTTAGACCAAATTCAGTTTCACCCTAAAGAAATCTAGTTGCCATTGACTCGATTCTTTTAATGACTTGTTTAGGTGGACTGAGAACTGATATGATATGGTCAGGTTTAGCCAGCAGCACATGATTAATTAAAATCATCCTCCCAGCATAGCTTAACCATTTGTTTTTCCAATTTTTGGTGGCATTTTGGATCCTCTCTAGTACTGGTTGGTAATAGATAGCTTTATTCCTCCCATTGAAGACTGGAACTCCTAAGTAGATGAAGGATAGCTGGCCTAGCTTCATACTCAGGGATCTTTTGATGTTCCTCTTCTGTGTATCAGTGGATTTTGAGTGGACAAAAAACTCTGATTTGGAATAGTTCACCGGCTGTCCAGATGTACATACATAGGCCTTTAGAAAAGACTTGACTCTTTTCATATTCCTTTTGTTGGAAGTAGTGAATAAAGCAGTATCATCTGCATACATAAGGTGTGTGATTGGATCTACACCTCTAGGCATGATGAAAGTTTGAATGTGGCCAGATGATACTAATTTCTTTAAAGCTCTAGAGAAGGATTCGGTGACAAGATTGTAGAGGAATGGGGATAGGGGATCACCTTGTTTAATTCCTCTGCTAGAGGGGAAAAGGCCTGTGACTGTGCCATTTATAAGCACTGAGAATGAAGCTGATGCAATGTTTTGCATGATGGTTCTGACCAGGGAACCATGGAAGCCAAATTTGAGTAAAATGGTGTTCAGAAAACCCCAAGAGACTCTATCAAAGGCTTTCTGCATACCCAGCTTCAGAATCAGATTCCTTTGCCTATAGTTTTTACCTAACAATTTTACCATCTGCATTTGCAATGTGTTATCTGTGATGTCCCTCCCTTTTAGGAAGGCTGATTGTTCACAAGAGATTAGCTTTGGCATAATAGGCTTCTGTCTTTCAACTAATATTTTGGTAAAGATCTTGTTAAGGAAGTTTGAAAGACTAATTGGCCTGAAGTAAGCAAAGGATGATGGGTTTGGCTTTTTGGGAATGAGGGTTAACCAAGTACTAGATATTGCCTTAGGGATCTTCTTACCCTGTAGAAAATCACAGACTGCCTCTAGCAAGTCCTGTTTAATGATATCCCAGCAATGAGTGTAAAAGGTTCTAGAAAATCCATCAGAACCAGAAGCACTCTCACTTCCTAAACCAAAGACAGCACTTCTTAGCTCATCCAAGTTTGTGAGTCCTAGTAAAATTGCACTATCTTCTGGGTGACTAGGGTGGGGATGACTAAGGTGAAAAGATCAAATTATTGACCTGGACTATCTTGTGGTGGCTCATTGAGTAAAGTTTCGTAAAACTGAACTCCTTGTGCCTTGATCTCCTCTTGATCAGATATCCATGTTCCATCAATATTCTTGATTTTGCTAATTCTTGTCCTGCAGTGTTTCTCTTTCACAGTATTGTGAAAGTACTGAGTATTAGCATCACCATCCTTGTTCCACTTGATGTTGGCCTTTTGCTTCCAATAGATACTCTCTTCTTTTTGAGATCTAATAAGAATAGCTCTGAATCTGTTTAGCTCCGCCAGGTCCATTTCAATGTTTGTAGCTTCATAGTGTGTTTCCATCTCATCGACCATGGCTTCTGCAGCTAAAAGGTTTTCGTGGACATTACCAAGAGTTGATTTATTCCAACTTTTGAGTACAGTTTTCAGCCTTTTAAGCTTAAAAATCATATTGTGCATTCCTCTAAATTCACTTGGTGCAGACCAGTTTTCATTGACCATGCTTGTGAATTCAGGTCTATTTATCCACATCTTTTGGAACCTAAATGGTGAGGGGGATTTTTCAGTGGCTTCTTGGATGGAAAATAGCAAAGGATTGTGGTCTGAGGTAATTCTGTTTAGGACAAGGATATAGCAATTTGGAAAGAGATTGAACCATTCCAAGTTGCATAGGCATCTACCTAATCTTTGTAATAAAAGTTCCTCCTTGGTTCTTTTATTTGACCATGTGAATCTGTTACTAACAGTATTCACTTCCTGAAGTCCAGTTGAGGTAATGAAAGTATTAAAATCACCAATACTTCCAATTGGTGGTCTATGGGAACCTCTATACTCTGATGTGTTAGCTAGAGTGTTAAAATCTCCAACATAAATAGTTGGAGCCTGTGGAATTTGAGATAAATCAGTCCAAATAGATTTTCTCAGTAGTCTTAGGACTTTTGCATATATGAATGCACAATTCCAAGACTGGGCAGTGGATGTGTCAGTTATATTAGTTAAAATATATTGGTCAGACTGAGCAATAATATTAATTTGAAAAGAATGATTCCAAAACAACCAAATTTTTGATGCAGTACCAGAATATGAATTCTGAAAATGCAGTTCAAATTGAAGTTTCTGAATGTCATTGTTATTATGCATGGGTTCAATTATACACAAAATAGATATTTTATGCATGATCAACAGTCTTTGTAATCTAGTTAAAGAGGTACCATAACCTCTAATGTTCCATACAAGCATATTTCCAACTATTTTGTATCTAATCATTAGACAGGATATTTAATGGGTTGTTTAGGTCTGAGTATTCTACTAATACTCTCAGTGATGCTTCCTTTGTTTGGTTTATGACCAGTTTTCTTTGCAGTGTTAGAGCGATCACTAGCATTATTAACAATACTATGGCCATCACTATCATCAAATACTTGCATTGACTCTATAGCCTTATTAACATTAATATCATGTTCTTCAACAAATCTAACTATAACATGCTCACTAACAGTAGGGGATAGATTTGTAGAGACCTGGATTTCATTGGATGAATTTGGTGAGCTATATGGATATAGAGTAAGGGCCTCCACTTTCCATTCCGGCTCACTTGGGGCATCATCATAAGATGCATCTGAACTGTTGTCATCCTCTCCCTGCAAGACAGAAAAATGGTTTGACAGTTCAAAAGGAGTATTGTAAGGAACTATGGCTAATCTTACAGAATCTTTCTGAGCCTTTAGCTGCTTTTTAATCTTGGACATATGTAGGTCATCAACTAAGATGAAAGAGGATGTGGGGATTTCTTTCCATCCAGTATCCCCATCTGTGACCTCAACAACAACCTCCATTTGGAACACTGGTTCCTGATGAGTGCTGTAACGGACCATAGCAGTGTGAGACTTAGTCTGGGGAAAGCCAGAACTAGAAACACCATCTTCCCCTCTACTGGCCATCTGTTTTCCTTGAGTTGAGACTCCTGAATTGCTATTCTTAACACCATTGCCTCCTTCATCAGAAGTGTGATCTTTCCTTCTCCATCGTCTCCTGAGGTGAGGATTAAAGACAGTGTAGTTGGCTTCCCATGTCCTAGTTTCTTACAGCTTCTCATATTCTACTGGGCATTCAATGAAATTATCAATAGATCCCACTGGGATGGTTTGGAGTCTTTCATTCTGAAGGTCCACCTCGATGCACATCTTCAACACCAATGGTCGAGTTATACCACTAGTTGTTGCATCCATTTTAATGAAGGTACTGATTTGACTAGCCACATCCTTAATCATGGTTTGATTATAATACCAGAGATGGATATTATGAACTGTTACCCATATGGGGACGATTGAGGATTCCTTCTCCGGAGAGAAGTCCGGCGTCCATTTCATCACCTTCATCGGAACTCCGGCGATAGACCAGTATGGGCGAATCCAGAAGCGTTGATAGTCCTCTTGTTCTTGGAATCTGATAAGAATATGTCTGTAATCAATCAAACCCACTTGAAAGTTACCTTTGAATCCAATGTCTTTGAATGCTTTTTGGATCTGCACCATATGTGGTTTTCCCCTACCAAATTTACCTATTAGGGCGTTTTGGTAGTGAGACGCAAGAACCTTGATTGAGGCTGCGTCATACAGGCAAGATGGGCGCCCATTCAGAGAAGTGATCAGCTTAATTTCTGGATTTGCTGGAAGGGTCGAGAATAGAGGTGTTGGTTTATTGAGCAGAGCATTGATGAAAGGCTGTTCAGGGGCTGCGCCACCGGTTTGAGCCAGTGGCTCCGCCATGAATGTGGCCGTTATAGAGTCGTTGTCAGTGATGAAGTGACCTTTTCAGTGGGGAATAGTATATGGTGAACATAGAAAGGGGTGCGTGAACTCCAATTCTAGAGATTGGAGAGAGCGTTTTAGAGAGAGAAAGAGTTGGTCTTGTTTAAAGTGAGCCCCTAGTTTTGAAATCAGAGAACTAAGAGGTTGGAATATGAAAATAATGGGAATATTTTCAATGAACTTTGATCATTCGTTATTAAGACTAATAAAACACCCCACATTGCCATAGGATAAGTGCAATACTTTGTTCTTAACTTATTGATGTGACCTAATATGGTTTTACAAAGTATTGGGTGAGACCGTCCCACCATAAATTTATGATAGGACGAATGATAACTCACGTGTTTACTAGATTTGTTTGTTTGTTTCACAGTTTTGTTCACCATAATCAGTGTTCATGTGTAAATGAACTAAAAAATTTAGAAAGTTAAACAAAATTGTGAAACACACACAAACAAATGTAATAAACAAATGAATTATCATTCGTCCTACCAAAAACACATGAACTATCTTTACGTTTGTTTTATGCTATCAAATTTCAAATATCCTAACGGCCATTGCTAGTCTATTAAAGTTTTGGTGATATTGTAAATTAAATTTACAACCATGCGTGTTTATTAATGTTTGTAAGAAATATCAGTCCAAAAATGGGCATATATAAGGTCGCAATGTTTCATCAAATTATATGATTATTTAGAATGAAATAATATAGCATCAATATCTACGGGCAAAATACCAGTTTTGGTATTTCCCGATGTCCCAGATACAATGTTCTTTTCTTACTTGGCAACAAAGTTTTATAGTCAATAAATGGCCGTAAATCAGAATGAGATTTGACTTCCCTATTTGTTTAGGAGCGTAAACAAGATACATTCACAAGACCTAATTTCAAATACTTTTCACTAAAAATCTATTTTATTTGCATTTTAAGCATGACGATCCATGACTATAAGTAGGTTATTCTGAAGCCATATTTTCCACACTTCAACCATTTTCTGAATCTTCACATGGCAGCTATGGATATGTTGCCAAAAGATATGCTTGTTTTGATCCTCCTGTTAGTTGATCCCATACACATTTTCAACCTTCTACTCACTTCAACCAAACTGTTTCAGACCATCATAGACCCTGTTTTCCACGAAAACTACATGGAGAAATGGGATTGTGAGCTTGTAGGATTCCTTCTTCAAGACCACCGCCACCTCTGGAGGTATTCTAAGAGAAGGGAGATTTCGGCGCCGCCACCTCAAAAGGTGCAGCTTCTTCCGACGAGCCGATTCGGGCGTTTCATGATCAAGAAGCTGATGCCTACCGATGGTGGTTTCTTCGTTGCCAGCACAAACAACGGCCTCATACTCACCGGAATGCATCCAGAGACGTACCATGTTTTCAGTCCACGTACCAAGCAATCTCACCATTTCCGGGGGCCTGCAAACTACTTCCGGCGTGCTGCAGCGGCGTTCATGTCACATGAGGAGACGAAAAGCTTCAACTTCAAGGTCATACACGCCAAAGCAGGTCACTATAATGTTGGGAAGAGCCTGAGTATTCAAACTTACTCATCCTCGACAAAAACATGGGAGCAGTTGGAGCTGGCCTGCTTGGTCAAGTTTTATGTATTAGAGGACATGCTCGCAACCGTGACCAGAGCCGGAGCTGTATATTTTCCGGCAGTAACTTTCGTCGAGAACAAGTTCGAACAATGCTTGGCTTCTTACAACAGTAACGATCTGCGCGTAACCTTGGTAAAGGAACCAACCTTTTTCTACGATCATACAGGCGATGATGGATGGAAACTGACAAGCGAGAGGCAGACGTACACCCGTTACAGCGAGTCGCCGGAGGGATTCCTTCGGTGCGCCGCCTGCACGGTATCGGCGATCAACGTATGGGTACTTGATCACCACAACGGTACTGTGGAACCTTATGTGGCCTCGCCGTTAACCATTAGCGTTGGCGATAAGGAAGATGGAGTGTGGAGCATGACGGATCCGGATTACGTGATCCCGAATGCCGATGCCGATGCTGATGGAGGGTGGAGCCACGAGTACACGATCGATCTTTCGAGTGTTTGGCTGTATAATCAGGTGAAATTGGGGTGGAAATGTAAGAAACAAATTCATTTTGTGGGGTTTGTGCATGGGCGATGGGACTCGGTGTATCTGCGGTTCAAGAGGCACGTTTTTGCATATGATTTGGAGAGTGGACAGCTGAAGAAGCTGCATTATTGCCCTAATAAGCTTCCAAAAAGGGAAAGGTTGGATTTTCTCGAATTCTATCCTCTCACTATGACTCAGTTGGGAGCTTGGCCTTGGTTGTAAACATTATTTTGGTGCTGTTTCTAGGGTTCTGGGAAGAGCTTTGAGATATTTCATTATCATTTAAGATTTTATTTTTTTTGAGGAATTTTATCATTTAAGATCATTTTGTAATAGAATTATCGCTTTTGTTTAATTTTGAAATGGAATCGATAGGAATTATCAAGAGACTTGAATCAAAAAACATTTATCTGTGTATTACAATTTTACCTCTTCTACATCAATATTAGATATTTTAAGTTTGGAGTTCATATTGTTCTTACACGATTTTAGACTTAATTTTATCAATGTCATTATAATTGATTAAAGACTGAATGATTCAGAATAAGAGTATAATTGACTTCTTAGAAGACTAAATTTATCTAACGTACAAGATCATGTTGGATATCCCTAGCTTTTGCTTGTTGAAATTTAACTTGTATGTGTTGCCCATTATATATACATGCCTGCTAAAACTGTGCAAATTTATTAAATAATAAGTTAAAATATGATGTCCTAAAATGAAAAGTATAACTCAAATTCTGTGATAGAAAACATGATTAATGATAAATGTTCATTTCAAAATTTTAAATATTATTCTCAAAATTATAATTATGTGCTTGCACAAGTATTCTTATTATGTGCTCAAATTGTGCGTCAATGCAAGAAAACACGTGATTCCTATGAAACATTAACAAAATTCAAATGTAAACGATTTAGATTCATATGAATGCATATTTTTCTTTTCTTAGTCAAAATTTAAATCATGCATATAAACATTACGGTCATATGCATGATTTTATACGGATGGGCAACTCTCATTTAAAATAATGTCAAGACACTAAAAGAAAATGGTGCAAGTTTGAGAGTGACGGTGAAGTTATACCATGGATAAGGAAAACAATGAAAGAACGAAAACAAGGGTGCAATAATCTGGTATAATGTTACACATAAACCCTAGTTAGTCTTCGTCCTCGTTTCTTGATTCGCCGAAACCCTAGATTGGTGACTTTCGCCATCGGCGCCGCAGCAGCAATGTCGGAGACTGAGACCTTCGCATTTCAGGCAGAGATCAACCAGCTGCTGATTTGGTACTCTTTATATGAATGGTACTAGTAATTACTTAGTGGCCGGTAAATTTAGTCTTCAACTTTAGGAATATCAAACTTTTTATCCATCTCTTGAAAGGCTTAAAAATCTACAAGCAGCGTAATTTAATAAACATGTTATCTCATAAAAATGTAAATTTTCCTTAATTTGAAGTAGGTGGGTTGTGAAGATTTGGAACAAGCGTGCTCAAAGCGTGCGAAGATTTAAATAATTAGCAGTAATTCTAAATCAATAAATAAAAATGCATTTTGATTCCAGTTATTAATAAATGTAATTAGTAAGAGAGATTTATTGCAAATACATATTCAAAATGTAAAATAATTATATGCGCCCAGGCCCAGCCATCGCACAAGCTCGACATTGAGGTCATTGGCATGGAACAATAACCAATTTTTGTTCTCCATGCATTTAAGTTATTTTGCCTTTTTGCCTCTATATAAGCTAATCCTAACATCATAATTGAGGTTGGAACTCCTATTAATCTTCTTCACGCTTGTATGTTGAGGTGTAGAACCAGTCACATTGACATTTTCATCATGCCAAGAGGTGTAGAACCAGTCACACGTCTCATGTATGTTGATGATACAACACTCTTCACTAACTCCAACATGAGAAATATGAAAAGAGTGAAATCATTTCTAAAAGCATATGAGTCATCGTCTATCCAGAAGATCAACTATGCCAAATCAGAGTTCTTTGTACACTTTAAGACTCCAGATGCAAAGAAAAGATTGATAAAAAGAGCTCTAGGCATGAAGCTGGGAAGTATGTCATTCACTTACCTTGGTGTACATGTTTTTAATGGGAGAAACAATGCCATCTACTATCAACCAATTTTGGAGAGGCTTTTAAAAACTACCCATAATTGGAAGAACAAATGGTTGGGCAATGCTGGAATGATGGTTTTAATTAACCATGTGTTGCAAGATACTCCAATCCAAATTATCTCAGTGCTAAGCACTCCCCCCTCCTCAAAAAAATTATGGAATACCTGGCAACCAAAAACTGATTTTGGTCAGAGGAAAGTCTGGATTAAATTGTCTAGATTAGCTTACCCCAAGAATGAAAATGGCCTTGGTTTTAGAGATATCTCCTCCCTAATTAATGCTTTCTCATGTACGATGTGGTGGAAGTTACAAAAAAAAAGAGGCAGTTTGGACCAGATTCTTATGGTCACTGCCATAATCTTACAAAAACTCCCACACTTGGAGAAGAATTTGAACAGTAACTGAACATGCTAACTCTAACTCTATGGTTCTTTATTGTAAAGGATCGTGTCCTTTCTAGTTTGCTAATTAGTCAGGTACATGTGCACTTTGCTATGCATGACCATCAGAGATAGAATTTCCATTCCTTAATATATCTCTAGATACTTTCTTACAAAGCAAGGAATCCTATATAACTTTCTTGGAGCCTCACTTGGCTACCAGTATTCTTACTGTCTTGCAGGAAATTCATATCCAAGAGGAGCATGAAGACAGACTTATCATGGGAGATCGTCGCCGTACCTCTCAAATATACAATTTATATCCACTTACTACCGCTACACACAACTAAGCATATAATGGCAAGCAAGGTTCGTTCCACAGAGAAAAGGGTATTTCTATGTAATTCTTGTAGCATACATACATACATATATATATATAAGCAATGTAAACAAAGGGGGGGGGGGGGGGTTGAGTTGAGTTTGTGTAAGAAACACTATTATGTAAAGTGACTAGAACTATAGAGTTACAACTAACTTAGCGTTTAAGAATTCAACTAAAGGATTAACTAATGAGAATACTAGACTTGGATATATGAGATTGGTGACTTCTTAGTTTGGATTTTTCCTCAAACTCTATTATGATACTTTGAGAATGATGATTGTTTGTAATGGGAAATCATCTCTATTGTAGTTATGAACTATGAAAGCATATTCACAACTCTTATTGACAACATCTCTATATGATAGCAAATAGATAAATTGATCAATGTTATTTCAAATTAGATGTTTTCCCACCTTACCCATGTAATGTGATAACACAATTGACATGAATACAACGCTAATGAATGATCTCAAGAACAAATATAATTGATAACAACATATATTTGATTCCTAATTTACCACTTTTACATAGGAGAAATGATAACATTCCAACCATGGAAAAGCAATATCTAACACATATCCAACACATATCTATAACTAGGAAATCATTCCTAACCATTTCAAGGATCAAACATACATACAATTCATGATCATTCAATGGCAAATCATCCATTCCTAAGCTTCATAAATCATGTTCTCAAACCATAACTAGAAGTCTAATCTCATATACCCAAGATAGGTTTTAGCCTACAACCATAATTATATAATTGCAAACACAATCCATACAAGAAATCATGATGAATTCAAAGATCCAAATGGAAAGGAAAATGAAGAAAAGAGTTCAAGACTCTGTAAATTCGATCATCTAACAATTGAGGATAAGTTCCTTTTATAGTCCAACAAAATTAAAATTAAAGCAAAAATAAAGTGCAAGTTGCAGGCATGTTTCGCGGCCCGCGAGCAATCCTTCGCGGCTCGCGAGACTGGTTCTCGCGGCACGCGACCGAGGATTCGCGGACCGCGCGGCACTGGCTTCCGCGGCACACGACCGAGGATTCGCGGCCCGCATGACTTTGGTTCCCGCGGCACGCGACTGAGGTTTCGCGGCCCACGCGAGATTGTCCTCGCTGCTCGCGACCGAGATTTCGCGGCCCGCGCGACATGGCATTTCCAAAACAGCAACACACACCCTCGCGGCTCGCGAGAGATGTTTCGCGGCCCGCGAGAGTGTGCCTTCACGCCATTTCTACGACCGGTTCTTCAATGTATCTAACTCCTTCAGGACGGTCATAGAAGGTATTCAAATCATCCAAATCCATCGCAAGTGCAATTCAAGGTCGAAATGCACGTCTTCAATTTCAAACCATTATGAATGATTCGGTCTAAAAGTCTAATATAAAAGTACAAAATACTATCTAAAACAGCTCTCAAATGCTACAAAATAAGAGTATATTTAGGACCTATCCAAAAGTCATCAAGAACAGGGGATTTCACCATCAAATCTGCTTATCTCAATTATAGACCTAGAACTCTACAAGTCACTTGCCTCAAACACGTATGGAGTCCTCCAACACCATCAAAAATATCTTTCCTTATGTAGAGGATTTGGAATAAGATCCTGCCTTTTGATGATGTTCTTTCTAAATTTGGTTTTAATCTTCCATCAAAATGCTCTATGTGTCAGTCTCAAGACTCTCTTAATCATTACTTTAATGCATACCCTGCTTCATTGAGATCTGGAATTTTATCAACTTGTCGGTAATAAAACCTCCTAACTTTGTAAATGTTAATCAAACACTAAGTTTTTACTTGTCACACACAGGTTTTTCTAAAGTTCTTACAAAAGTAATAAGAAAAACCATTTATGTGGTGTTCTGGGCTTTGTGGAATAAAAGAAATTAACTATTGTATGACAATAAAATCTTATCCAAACAGAGTGTTTGCAGAGAAATAATGAAAAGCAAGTTGGTTTGATTTTCTCTGCATTCCCTTTGACTGGATCTATTGAAAATAACTTTTTTCCTAGTTGAATCTGGTCTGGTGTCTTTCCTAAAAAGGAGAAGGCCTAGACCAGTTAAGCCTGTAAAAAGGTCTCCACCAGACTCATGCTATAAAATAAATGTAGATGCTTCTTTCCAACCAATACTCCTAACAACACTGAGATTGGAATTGTTGTAAGGAACAACCATGGTACTGTTTGCATGCTAACCATGATAACTTTAAATTCAACATTCTCTTTACATGTTGAATTACATGTCATCCTCCATGGATACACCCTAGGTCATCAAATGAACATGCACTCTTTCACTGTATAGTTAGATTGTAGTGTTGAAGTACATGGAGTGATCAATCCTAGGAACATTGACTAGAAATTCTTTTCTATATGTGATAAATTGCATAGGTTTAGTGCTACAAACCCAATATGTCATGTTTTGAGAGAGGAAAACTCTGCTACAGATTTGTTTAGCTAGACACAGTGCACAATTCCATCTAAATGATGATTTACCTATTGAAACAGCGCCTAGGAAACTTAGAGGTGTCATTCATATGGATATGTCTGATGCGTCTCATGTTAGAGTGTTAATAGGTTAACCTCCTTGCTAGAAGAACTGGAGGGACATGAAAATACAGCTGGATCATGGTGACATGCTATGAAATGGAGTAGATGGGCTCATAAGAGAGCCTCTTTTTGGTCAAAATTTGTAACTGTGGCAAACTACTTTATTTGAACTAGAGAATACCTTGTGTTTTTTAACATTAGTCACACTTTTGGTGAAACTCTGCAATTGTAACAAAGAGTGTACTCTTTAGATCATTGTAAATAGTTTTTGGTGTGATATTTTTGTGACTTAGACCTACACGGGTGGCAGATTTGTGCTTTGACTTGTCGATCACTAAATTGCTCCCCAACGAATGGTTTTTGTCACACAAAATCTAAATATTCCATGCTAAATCTAGATAGAATAGACCTAGTTAGCTTATTCTTTATTCTTTTGGAGGCTCACCATGCCTCATAGAGCTTTCGCTCTCTCTGTAACAACTCTATTATACCTTATCATGGTTTGGAGAGCCAATAAATTTCTCCTCCACGATGGGTGGAATTTGCCTAAAACAAATAGTAAGTCATTTTCCAAGCCAGCCACAAGTTTGTCAGGAGGAATATTTAGAGCAATTAAACGAACGATTAGAGGAATATTTATACAATGATGAATATGTGCATGGAATGGAATCAAAATGTTGTTGGAGCATTGGAGTAGTGCATGATCAGAGGACATCTGCAATTCTCCAGCCAATGAGCATCCTGCAAAGGCATAATTAGGGAAATCTACAACTTTTGCTTTCTGACCATTCCCCTATTAGTTAAATTAGATGATCACTCACTCGGTACTGATGTAAAATTCTTCAAATTTCAACACTGTTATTTTTCACACCTTGATATTCTTAATGTGGTAAGGAATAAATGGTTAGAAAAATATGACACATATGGCATGCTTAGGTTCTCTTCTTCTTTTTTAACCAAATCCACCGAAGTAGGGGGTGGGGTGGGGGTTGTAGCTTCCCCAAACTATAACAATAATAATAACAGTTATTACAAAGGTGCTCATAGCTAGGAAGCACAGAAGTAGCTAGATATTTTTAACCCTCCTTAATCTGTGAGATTGGTGTCTGAAACACGGTCCTTGGAAAATTCACCACCCCTTCACAACCTACCCCTGGTGTCCTTCACCATGTGGTAAATGTTTCATGGCCTGGTATTTCATTATCAATCAAAAGGAGTGAGTGCTAAGGATAAGAGAATAGGCTGTGCAAAATAATGCATGAACAAAAGAAATATCATCTCAAAATGAAGAGTAAGCAAAATGAAGAACACGCAAAAAAAGTGTGATTCGGGCCAGTTTCTTTATCCTTCTCTGATCTGTGGAAGAGTGATATTGGATTGAAAAATACTCTTTAGTACAATTGGGTGGATGGTTGAGAAAAATTTGTCTTCTTTGGTGCTCCAATTCCTGGTTAGCCAAAAAATCTACTGTTGCATTTGTTTCCCTGAAGACGTGAGATATATGGATGTTATTGTCCTTCATAAATTGAATGAGCTCCATTATCTGGTTTCTGAAGGACCATGGTGGAAGTTTCTAATTGACAGGATCTATGAAAGTTGTAAGTAATCTGTTTCCACTGCTAGAGGGTTAGTCCTCTATGCACAGCCATATGATCAGTACCTGCAAACACTGAGAGGAATTCTGCATGCAGAGATGAAGCAGAAATATAGTCAAAGTCCTGAAGTCCCAGGATTAATGATCCATGGGAATCTCTAATGACACATCCCAAGCCATCCATGTTAGACGCATTAATTGAGACATCACAGTTTTCCTTATAGCCTTTGTTATGAGGCTTCCATTTAATGATTTTAATAATGTTGGAATTTTTTTTCTTTTGGAGGAAAGGGATAATACCTAGAGTTATATAGGATTTATCAGAAAGTTGGGACATGCTAATAGGCTTGACAAAGTAAGTCATGCATCACGGATTAATGATCATTTTCCATATGGAAATCATACTGAAATGCAACATTTTCATATAAAAACTTATTTCTACTTTTTCAGAGTTCCCAACATATGATCATTGGCAGTTGGTCAACAAATAATTCGTAACTGGTGTGCATGACCAATAGTAAGCAATTCTATCAAATATTGTGCGGGGAGGTAAATCTTAGGAAGACCTAAGATAGCATGCATTTTAGACCACATAATGGAAGCCATAGGACATGAATTGAAAATTTGAGACATGTTATCCACATGTTTGCAAGCAGGACACTTTGAGACAATATCTAATCTAGATTTTTTTAGGACATTAGCAAAGGGCAACCATGTGTTTAAAAGGTTTCATGCAAAAATGGAGATTTTTGCATGAATATGATCACTCCAAAGCTTGGAATGTGACAAGCGATTTCCCCACGTCGTAAATGGGAATCCCACTCAATCAAAACACATTTTTATTTCACCTACGACTTCTAACTACTATAGAGTAGATAGTGGGAAGTAGGGATCGAACCACAAGGAGAAGGATCTTGTTTAGTGTTTTAGCAAAGATTGTTAACACATACATATATATTATATAGAAAGCAAGGTAAATAAGGGGGGTTTTTGAGTTGGTTTTGTATGAAACACTACGATGCAAAGCAAATTAAAATCTAAGTTATCATACAATTATCTAAGTAAACATTAACTATCTAAAATGCAAGTCTTGGGTGCATGTGATTTCGACTTTCTACCATGGGTTCTTCCTCAAACTATGACGTGTTGCTTTGAGAAGGATGATCGGTTATCATAAGAAACTACCTCTAATCGTAGAGACATATTTCTCAATCTCACTATTATAGTTATGGATGACGAAAGCATCACCACAACTCTCATCCACAAATGACTTAAATGATAGCATTTAGACCAATTTGTTGATGGCATTACCAATTAGAGACTCAATAAACACTATTCGATAGCGAATTTAACATGGATATAACACTAGTGAATGGATTCAAGAGCAAACACAAATGATAGCATAATGTAATTAACTCATAAATCTACTACTCAACAATAGAGGAAATGTTAGCATTCCAACCATGTTTCTAGCAAGATTCAACACATTTCTATAACTAGGAAATCGTTCCTAACCATATCATGCATCAATACACACAAATACAACACAATCATTCACTTGCAAATCAAACATTCATAAGCTACACAAACAAGTTCTCAACCCATAATAGAAGTTTAATCACATGCCCCCAAGATGGGTTTTTAGCCTACAACAATAATTCTACTTAATACAAACATGTTCATCAAATCAAAATGGAAGAAAATGGAAGAAGAGGAAGAAAAAGATGGGAAAAATGTGTTATGGATTTGGAGAGCTCGTCTGAAAAAGGGGAGAGATAAGGGAGTATTTATAGCCTCAAAATTCAGCTCAAAGAGGCAAGTGGGCCGAAGCTTTTAGCGACGCTTTCTTTGGTCGCTGTTTTTCATAGTGACACTTCTGGGCAGCTGGTGACGCTTTCTGGGCAGCTAGTGACACTTCTGGGCAGCAGCGACACTTTCTTCATCTGGAGTGACACTTCCTTCAAGCTCCAGCGACACTTTCTGGGAAAAAGCGACACTTCTCTGGGCAGCTTCTATCACCTTCAACAAGGTTGTCTTCTCGCCACTTCTATGACCAATTCTTCAAGTTCCAAGCATCAAATCATCAACTCTATAGCATAGTCATAGAAGGTCTTCAAGAATATCAATCCAAATACTCCAAAACATGTACATTATCATAAAATCTTGCAATTACGAATCTAATGTACAATGAACTATTTAATACCAAAAGTTGCTCAAAAACAAGTCTTAAAATGTGCTAAAACTAGGGTATAGATAGGGCTCATCAGAATGACTCATGTATATTGCATACCTGGTTGTAGAGACCTAAAGGCTGATCTGATACTGAATTTACCTTGGAGATGAGGTTTCCATATCAGATAATCTAGTTGATTCTCCGACACTTTGATATTTTTATCATTTTTTTGGAAGACTTGGGAATTTAAATGAGCTCTAAGAGTGGGCAATAGAGTGGCTTTAGCATTCTCAAAATCCTTGACTTGGAGAAGAGGCATGTGGGTGAGTTATTTGGCCAGTGTTCAAATTGAAGACCTTCTCATGTCTGGTTTGCTCACCAATAGTTGCAAATGTCGTTACCAATGGAAACCTGAGTGTGAGAGACTACATTATGGTTCACTGATTTGTATATGGTCCATCATTCTGAGGATTTGGCATTATTAGAGCAAGTCCAACAGATTTGCTATAATAGATATTTTGTCAATTTTTAGAGATTTTGTGTATTTTTCCACTCTAAGAGCAAGTCCAACAGTTTTGCTATAAATTTTTCTAAAGTAGAGAATGAAAACCAATAATCTCCATATTATTTTTTCTTAACTCCAACAGAATCTCTATATTATTTTGAATTAATCTCCTATTTTTGGCATATTGTGTGGTGGAGAATTTGATGAGAGTTAGAAAGGTAATTTAATTCCTATTTTTAGTAAACATACCATAAAATTAGTTCTCTAAAAATTTGTTTACAATCTGCATATATAGAGATTTTTTTCTTCTCTCTCCTCATTTTTCTATTTTAGAGAATCATATAGAGATTCTGTTGGAGTGAAAAATTTGTCAAAATCTCCAAATTTGAATAAAATCTCTATTATAGCAAAACTGTTGGACTTGCTCTAACAGATTTGTTATCCCATTTGCTATTATAGCAAAATTGATGAGAGAGAAGATTTTCTTTGCTAAAAATGCAGAATGGCAAATAAATTTTGCTAACGGAATTCATGCGAATTGCAAAAGAAAAAAAAGTTATTTTTGGCAAATTTCTTAATGCAAAAAAAAAGAAAAAAGGAAAAAAGTTATTAATAAAATCTCTAAAGTAGAGATACTGTTGGATTTGAGTAAAAAATATTTGGAGAATATAGGGTTTCCATTCTCTATTTTAGAAAAAAAATTGGAGAATCTGTTGGACTTGCTCTTAGGATGAGACCACATGAATCTGGCCCATGGAGATTTCCTATTTTGCAAGTTCCACCAGATTTTCAGGGAGAAAGCTTTAGATGTTGTTTGAATGAACCTAATTCCAATACCAGGTCTGGTGATTTTTTTTCCCAAGAAGCCCTGGGCTTCTTGTTTTGATCTGCCCTTTGTTCCTCATAGAATTGCTGAAAAAGGATTGAAACATTTCCACAACATGATTGGTAGGAGCATGAACTGCCCATTTGTGTTGTGGAATGACAGAGAGGATATGTTTTATCATACCAACTTATCTCCATTAGAAATCCATTGATTCTTCCAGTTGTCCAACCTATTGGAAATTTTATCCACCGGGTTGTGAAGAATATATTCTTTTTTAATCCTTTGTAAATCCTAACTCCAGATAGTCAAAGAAGAAAGTAAGAGATTGGAACAAAAATGTATTTGGTGATGTGCATGATAATGTTAAGATGGGTTAGCTGAGGAAAAGGTTGTGCAATGTGAGCTAGACCATTAAGATATAACAATGATCATAGCGGTACAAACCTCCACTCAGCTCAGAAATGAATGACAAGTTAACTCCACTTTTTGGATTGCATACCAATAAGCTCATTCTAACTTTTTGGGTTGCATAACAAAAGTTGATTGCCACCTCAAAGGTTTATACAAAACATAAACTCGTAATTGCATCATTAATTGCACTTGAATAACCATCTTTTGTTCAAGGTTGAGAAATGGCTAATAGTATATTGAGGTGAGTCTTGGTTGCGGGAACAGGATGCATGACACCGAAAAGGGATGTAACGAGTTATGGTTGAAATGGGAGAGATACCGAGGGAGGAGAGACGGATACTCTCATTGTGTGAACGAAAAGGAAATCAATCGCCAGTAGATGCGATAGAGGGTGGTCGAAAGGTCGGGGTGGGATTCGATTAAGGTGGATAATCATCAGAGTATTCAATTTGACCTTGTCATGGTGGCGGTGGTGGTGATTTAATATGGAGGAGGAGTGGGGCCTGCAGAAAGGGAAATCATAAGGGTGGAAATATTTTTTAAAGAGGAAAAAAATTAAATAGACAATAAAAATTAATTTATTGCACGTGTAAAAAATGAGAATACAGACCTTATAACGGAGAGGTTATAAAAACTCATTTTCAAAATGTAAGGGATAGGAAATATTAAAATAAAAGCTTTCATAAATTGGTTTGATTTTTATTTCTTAAAGAAGATTATTTTATCTCTACCACTTGGTGTTGACCAACATCTAACTAAAATGTTTCATCTTTAGGGTCAAAAATTCTCATATCTTGAATGTGATTGGCTAGAAAATTATAATTTTCTAATTTGAACCCAAAAATCCTGAATTCGACCAAAGCAGTGGTCAAATGGTTTTATTTAGATTTAGTCTTTTAATTACTTCAAACATGACTTAGGCCCTATTTGATAGAGCTTATTTCTTAATGCACTAAACTGAACTGAAAATTAATGTATTGAAAAAAAAAATCATAACTAATTAACCTAAATTTCGTAAAATTACATTTTACTAAACTAGACTGAACTGAACTAATCTACTGAAAAACTCTGGTGAACATAAGTGTTTCAAATAAAGCCAAAAAAAATTCATTTTGGCTGAAAAACAAAACGCACCATAACAACATGTAGCCAAAATGTACATTTGAGTTACAACCAAGACAAAAATTTACGAACACTAGCAATTGAACTTCTTTAATAATTTAATTTAAATCCAGATCCTTGATATCGAGCGATGATTTGACAAAATCTAGATCGTACAAATCCTGCTCAAGATCTAGGGTTTGAAAAAATATAAAATAATCTTAACTCAAATATTCGAGAACCGTACCTCCAATAGACCATAATTGCTTTAAAGCTTACATACTATAAGAGCATCTCCAATGCAAAGACTCTCATCCATATTTATAGGAGCCAAATGGTGAATTATTATTGGGCTTTTGTATGACATGGACAATGAGACTTTAAAGAGTAAATTTTGTTCTCCAATGCACAAATCATATATCAACCTTCATTGTGATGTGTCAAATTTTTTATTATTAAAATACACAAGATATATTTCCACAACCCAATATCCTAAATTCACAACCCATTTAGTGATAAATTTACTTAATCACCCCTCATTAAATTTAGGATTCAATTAACATTTATTATATCATTTAAATCCCTTAAGTTTTGAATAATAAATTTTGGATTCAAGTTTTTGTTAAATTTAATTGTAGACCCAAGAAATTCTCAAAACTTTCAACATTCATTCAACACCTTCAAATTTAGGCCCTATTTGCTATAACTTATTTCTTGGTGAACTAAACTAAGCTGAACTGAACTGAATTGAATTGAACTCAACTGAAGTGTAAATTAATATATTGAAAAATGGAATCAGCATGACTGAATTAATGTGAATTTCATCAAATTACACTTTCACTGAACTGAACTGAATTGAACTGAACTGAACTGATCTACAGATAAGCTCTCGCAAACAGGATGCGAATTTATAGATTAATCTGAATAGCTACGTGAAATTTGTAGAGATATAAGAATATTTTATACTATATATAAAGAGTGGGGTACATTTCATGAATTAGAGTTTGATTAGGACTAAGTTTCATAATAATAGCTAAATAAAATTAAATTTTAATAAGGGATATTTTAGTAAAATTTACCCTAAAATTTACCCTTAAAATATTACTTAATGAATTGAAATCAATGCATTAAATGTTATATATATGGTAAATTAAATATTGAAAGGCTCAATTTGAGCCTCAATTTTGAGATGGTCTAATTGAGGGTGTCAATAATTAATGGGGGTTGCTCCATGCAGGTCCATTTTTCTCTTGTGGGTTCGTATTTTTACCATAATACCCCTAATATTTTTAAGGTAAAAAAATAAGCTTGAAATCATAGGGTTCCATCAGGGGGCATTATGGTAAAAATACGGACCTGCAAGAGAAAAATAGACCTGCATGGAGAAATTGCTATAATTAATAAGGACATGTAGGATTAAAGGTTGCTAAAAAAGGTTGCATTGGAGATTGTTTTTTGTGTTAAGAATCTTAATGTTGATGTGGCTAGTGAAGTTTATGTATGTGATGCTTGCATTGGAGATGCTCTAATAGGTTCTTTCAGTTTTATTCAGGGAGCGGACCAATTGCAGGCAACAGAGCATCTCTGAACGATGGGTTATGTACTTTCCTTTCTCGTTAGGTAACAATATACAGTTTCAAATTAGTATATTGTCAAAATGTTTAAATTTTAAAAATTACTAGACTATAATGTTGTTACAGGACCAGATTGATTTTACAGGATGAGAACTCTCATGCTAATGTTGCTAGGTACAAGAATTATTGTTATACACAGCTCTATATGCTATACAATAGGGATGTCAATGTAAATCACTTCTGTGAATAAGATATGTATACAAGTAGTAATCGATATTAAAGATCCTCCCACAAAAACTTCAAGAATTCTTGCTTTGTTTAGAAGTTGGGAAGTTGGTCCACTGCCATTGCAAGTCCTAACAAAAAAGTTGATGTCAGATAGGTTGAGTTCATGTTGTGAATCACTGACTCGGCCCAGTGTCCATCCTCATCATTGGTTAGAAAAGGCATGTGCTCCTGTAACCTGATGGTAAAACTTGAAACGCGATTTCAGGTATTTTCTACTCCATTTGCCTTTGCAGATCCTGGGAAGTTGAAGTTCCTACTGATAGACATGGATGCAAATCACAACTTGCATCTACAAAAAACAAGTGTGGGAATGATATATAACTCCCCATATCAGATAAAGCAACGTACAGTATTCCACGAAACATTAGCTGATTAAAGATAAATCTAACTTTAGTACCGGTAACAACACAATAAGAACTTTTTCATCTAACATGTACAAGCCACTTGTATACTCTCTATTTTCTTAATTGGCTTAAGGAAAAATAGCACAAGCTCACCATCTGTTTAAGCAGTTCCAGTAATCAGCCTCTCCCTTTGATCGAATTTCTTAACTTTCACAATTCCCAAAAGAACTTGGAAGCCAAAATATGCACAGACAAAATATGCTATCTTTGCAGGAATCTGAAAAACAATTGCTATTCCGTGAGTACATCCTACACGGTGTGATAAAGAAGTATCATTTCAATGGAACCAAAGAATGCACCACTTACGGAGAAGGAGTTTAGGTACAAAATTGTTGCAAGATTAACTAAGCTACCAGCAGCAACTGCCTGTAGAATCAAGCCAATTAAGAAAAAATATGAGACTTTGATAAGCGATCATGAAAATATACTTCAGAATTCCAATTTGAAGGTCTAATTTTATTTTATTTTTCAGAGAATGATAGTGTCAGAGTGGGATATTCCAATAGCTTGTCAGCTGGTACATCCAGATCAGAAACATAAAATCAACTGGACAATTAACTGGACAGGTTCGGTAGATACCCATAGCCTTTTCCATCTTCTGTAGCAGAGCACAATAATTTTAAAGCTTTAAAAATACAAGAAATACAAGTGAACACAAATAAGAGCCAGAAGGAAGAAGGGACATTTTAGTTTGCTTTCCTTGCAGAGTCTAAGTTTTCTTAGGCCCTAGGCAAAATAAAATGAGATGCCAATTACTTTAATTATTGGGATGTCTGCATTCAGCAGGTTTGATTGGTATCTCCTATATACCATATTATACATGCAAACATAATGAACTAGTATCAATTATGCGTTATTCTTGTTCCCACAACAATCTAGAAAACCTACTTACACTTAAACTTTCAGGACATCATTATTTGTCAAAGATAATTATGTGCTGAAATTAACTGGTGGTTAATTTTGAGAGTGAGAGATTCCATATTTAACTCTTTTTTTCATTTTAAAAATCGTCAAAGCATCTGAGATGTTTCACCTCAAGTAGAACGAAATATCAACACCATTTTATATAAACAATGGCTGAAATTGAAATATGTGAAGTGAGACTTCAATAAAACTTTACTTGACGACAAATAAAGGCTACTTGATTTAAATAAGAAATGTAAACACAACACTTACACTTCCTATTGTCTTTTGGACAGCTGCAACTCTTTGGAAGGCCCTTTCGGATTCCAAAGCTCGAACACGAAGCTTTAAATCTCCTTGCTCCTGAATTTATATATAAATTGAATGAGGTATGTATCAATTAAAACAGGTATAAAAATTTAATATAGAAACTAAATAAAAAATGTTTTAGATGACTAATGGTATTTACCAGTCGCTGGATAATATCAGCCATTTTTTCTATTCTATCAGCTTGCCTAAACAAGTTGTAGAATGCTTGTGATTGTCGATCCCATCTCTTCCTGATATCCTGAACAAAGATGGCAAGAATGTCAATTGAGAGGTAAATGCAAAACAGCGAAGTATCAGATGGTTAAGAAATATGTGCCTTTAAGACAACTTCAGCGCCAGCTTCACGGAATTTTAGCAACTCCAGAGCATAACTGCACAAAATTTCCAAATTCTTTAGCAAGAAAAAACATGATCCCTCACTTAAAGAGTAGTATTCTTTTATTAACTCACGGTTTTGCAATCTCAGTGATATCAAATCGGGTATCAAGGCCTTTTCCTATGCCATCCAAAACTGAAAAACATTCTTGAGGTTAATGCTAAATAACAATAAATAAAGTTGTGAATTAATGAGTTCAAAACTAAGTACCTGAAAAGGCTCTAACAACAAAAGTGAATGTCGCAGGAAATCTGAAAGGTTGATCTGCGGCAATGGATAATAAATCTTCCCCTGTTCAGACATGGGAGGGTAGAATTAAACTCTATTCCTCATGAGATAAGTGTAACCTCCAAATGGAAGTGTAGTAAAAATACATAGCTGTAAATTATCAGATCTCACAGGATGCACTTTAGATTAAAGGCACCACAAATCCATAATAATAATATAAATATAAGAAAAACTCACACACAAAAAAGAATTAGATGGCCCATTTAGAAAATAATTGTAAGTTAAATCGTTAAAAATGAAATTTTAATTTGAAAATAATTATGAAACAAGAAAAAAATCTATTATTAAGTTTACACCAAAAACTTTTATCATGTAATATTAAAATTTAATCTAATGTGTTGGTTGATCTTAAATTAATGTTTGCTGATATATGTGCCTTTAAGAGAACTGTATATACTATAAAGAAACTATTTTATTAAAGTATTTAAACATGTAAGAACATTTCTTATTCCAACTACACAATAAAATACAACAATCACTTTTTTAAAAATTAAATAATATAAAAGAGATTAAATTTAACCAAAACTTATGAAAATGAACTTACACTGTGATAAATGATTAATTATTTCATATTTTTAACTGTGAATAAACACTCAATTAGTGCTCAATTAGAAGTAAAATGTATATAATTTAATTAGCATATCAAGAACTTTTATCCTCTGAATTATTAAACGAACTTCTGTAGCATAAATCTGGGAACATTCCAGGTATTATTTATTATAAATATTATTGAAAATGATGGGAAAAAAGAAAACAAAGGAAGCAGATTACCAATTGCAGCTAGACGCTGCTTCTTCTTCTCTATCTTTTCCTCCTTGCTCAGTGGTTGTTTAAATCCAAGTTCTTTTGTAGCCATTTCCCTCTCCTTCCTTTGAGCAACAAGGCGCTCTTCAAAGCTACAGTATTTTTTCTTTGTTGGTGAGTTCAAACATCAAGGTGCTAAATTGCTAATCATTACAAGTATTACAGAACAAAGACAGCTGATCAAGTGAATTCAAAATATGCTTTTTAAAGGAAGAAAAAACATAATAACCATATTCATCCCTTATTTCCCATAACAGATATAATTCTGAAATTAATTATAAAGCAAAAGTACCAGTTAAAGTCTCAATTGGTTTTTTTTCCATTACTTTACTCTTTCATCAGCCCAAATAAATCATTCAATCTAGTATCACACACCTTTACTAAAGTATTGAAAGTAAGCTTTCTATACCCAACGGCCAATACATGTGAAACACAAAGAACGTGCACACAATAAAAAATTAGGCAAAAGTTCTAACATTTAATCATATTGAAGATGAACTTTGGTTTGATACTCTAATCTATAAATCCTTGGTAAGTTTTAACTGCCTGACTTACCTTGATCCCAGTAAAAAGCCAGTGCACATTCTATGTTATGTTTTAGTTTGTTATAGTATGCAGTATGCACCCTAAGACCTGTATGAGGTGTTCGCTATGCCCAGTAGTTACCTTACTGAGTCAAACAAATCGGCATTCTCGAGGAGCATGAGTTTTGGCGTAATTTATGACACTCTCACAGAGTCACTCTTGAACTTTTTTACTAAGATATCCAGAAGAACTTAGTCAGTATATAATTGTGTACAAGCTTACTATTTCCTACTAACTCCGAGAAGAAGGTTGACATTTGTAGAGTAATAAATTGAGTATCAACAGCAACATTGTCTATATGGATCATATATTGCCGTTATGTTTGGTTAAGACACGCATTCATTTTTATTTATATATACTTTCTCATAGTCTCTTTTCCAGTAATTTTAAGTTGTGGTTCTCTTTGTTCGAAACATACAGGGTCCTCTATGGTTCCCTTTGCTCTAGACATAAGACCAGGGCCTCTATGCTTCTCCTATTGGCACTACTGTTCATAACAGTTTTCTGTCTAACCTTATCTGTGTCTCATTGTAACTAAATGTTCATATACTCAGAACCTTAAAACAACACTCTATAATAGGACTATTTTTCTTTTCAATTTGAGAATACTTTAAAATCTATAGAGGATGCACTTATCCATTTCTTCAATCCAACTTGATACTAGGTGATATTGTTATTATTTCACAAATATACAAACCCTTAAACATCATGATTGTCATTTTATGATTGTGTTCTATTGTGACTTAACTATTTATAAAGCGGTGTGCATATATTATACTGTAGCTGTAAATTAGCCAAAACAATGAGTATCAAGATTCAAATTATTAACCGCAAATAACCTGTTAAGAAAGAACTGAGCTGTTCTCCTGACAGCAGTCATATCTCCAGTAGGTACAAGAACACCCATTTGACACATTGCTTGAAGGACCTGCATCAGAAACAAGCTTTTGCTTTTAAACAAAATTTGTTTGAAATGCCTTTGCACCCTTGCTTCATGGTTTAATGAAATAAAACCAATCTTCAAAATTGAATGTGAAATAAAACCAAATACAGTTGTAAAAAATAAACGAAGGAACATCTACCTTATCTGCATCCTTCTCATAAACTCCATAAAAAACTTCAAGCAAGCCTCCCCTGATGTTTGGGCTTATGCTGCAAAAGGCTAAAAGGCTCAAAAGTTGCAACAGGGATAATGTTTGTCTGACAAGAACCTAGTCGTGGACACACAACAAGACATGAAGTCGCAAATATACCTTCCCATCATCCCAAAGTCATAAAAAATCAACCTTCCACCATTGGCATCATCCACCGCAATATTACCAGGATGCTGCAAGATAGATCAACATCTTAAAAACAGAATAATATAAGATAACAACATATATTCCATGCGTCTACTGAGAGCAATTTCACATTTTTGAATCTAACAAATCTGTTGGTGATTCAGTCTTATAACTTCAAATGGTTACTACAAATAAACACCCAGCTCTCTCGTGAAAAAGGAAAGTGAAGGAAATTTTGCCATAAGAATACAGGACAAGACACATCAAAAATGAGCTACTCTCAAAAATAAGCTTTCAATCAAAAATACACAGCAAACTGTATGCTTATAAAAGAACATTTCGTTGTTAAAATAATTGATTTTGCTGTAGGGATAACAAGTCAATCTGAATCTCAATTTCCAAAGGCTTGATAATCTTCATTAATTAATTCTCACTTCTCGACATATTTGACTGACAAAAGCAAGATAGACAACTATAAAATGCAGTTGTGAGCAAACCTTGATAACCAAAATGACTTGCATGTGAACCATCCATGTTTTCCATTTATTTCATAACAACGTTACTTATAAGAGATGCATTTCTTTAAGGTAAATGATGCAATACATGTGGTACACCTATGTGCTAATCTTGTTAATTACACCTTAATTTTAAGCAAATGAGTTATATCCGCTTCGCTTCTAATATTCAAAGCAGTCTCCTGTATTATCAGTTATGTAGCTTAACAAAATATTCCAAAGGATTTGTACGTTTAGATTCTTAATAAGTAGGAAAGCCCGGTTTGGTAATCTAAGACTCATTTATTTACATATATTGGGTTTTTAAAGGAAACTAGTGAAATTTACACGGTGATGGATAGATAGTGGTTTGTGCTAGGGACCTAGAGTCAGATTCTTTTCCTGTCCATTTAGAGGAAATTATATTACAATAAGCAATAGCTGGTAGTCTGGTATAGATACCTCTGTATAGAATGATGAAAATGGCACAGTTACTTACAGGGTCAGCATGAAAAAATCCATGAGATAGAATCTGTTCAAGGTAGGATTCCACAGCATATCGAGCCAATCTGATGAAGTATAATGCAACAGTTGAGAATAAAATGTCAACTATTCATTCCAGTTTATCTGATACAGCATACTTACCTTTGGCGATCAACTCCCAACTCATCTAAAGCTTTTATTCTGTTTATTTTTATACCCGGAACATATTCCATGGTCAAAATCTGCAAATTTAAAAAGTCCTACCATAACAAGAGTGATCATAGAAATCGGCATGAATTGACTCTATTCAAAAATTCTCAACCTGTGGAGTAGTGTATTCCCAGTATATCTTGGGAACTTTCACATAATCCATTTCTTTAAAGTTGCTGGCAAACAATTCAGCATTAGCAGCTTCCTTTGTATAGTCTATTTCCTGAAAGTGGAAGAAATTGAAATTATAAGTTTCTAAGATGAATAAAGGATTATCATCAGGGAGAAACCTTTCAAAGAAGTTAAACTTGTCTTGTCTTGGGTTTACAGACCTAGCTTAGTTCATGTTTGATTCTGAGATTGTACTCATGGGATTATGTTTAGTTTCTTTATGATTAATTTCAAAAATTCTAAGTCGCGCCTTAATTTGATGTCAAGAAGTGAGAGTGAAGATGCAGAAATAAATCCAAAATACAACAAGAAGGCTAAACTATGATGAATCCGACAGGTTAAAGATTTGGACCAAGTGGCAAGGCTCCAAGCATTCATACCTTCGATTATTTATTTTTTGGTGTGTGGCCCTTTTTTTAATCTATTTTCATATGGTGCGAAAATGTTGTAGTTTGTGTGTTTTCATACGGTGTGAGGATAAACCACGTTTCAGGTGTGAGTTTATATCATTATTAAATTTCGCTACCATTCAAATTTAATTACCACTCAAACACTGCTGCACGGCAGTATCCAACTTGTGTGGATATATAACGTGATAATGTATTCTAGATGCTGTGTTCATGAAACAATTGGAACCAACCAATCTAAACACCAATTTCATCCAGCAAGTACATGTAAAAACAAAGGAGGGTGCTGATTACCTGATACAAGACACTAGCACACTCATCATAGATGGCAACCCAGTCTCTTTTTGCCCCATCAGACTTGGGATCAACTTTTTGAAGATATTCTGCAATTACCTTCAGAAATAAAATAAAAAGAGTATGATAATCACATTTCAGTTAGAATCTTCTGCACATTATCTAGTACCTTTCGAGTAAATCATGCCAGAGTAATCATATCTTACTAATGATGTTATGAAGCATATGGCGTGGAACTAAACTCATGGTGAAAAATAAAACAATTATTATACCATTTACCATTTGCTGTCAAGAAAGTTTATACTAAATAATGAAAATAACCCTCAAATGCAATAAAGGTTTAAACGCTGTACTAACCCTCAGATTTTTTAGATCAATGTCGAAAAGATCCTTAAGTCCAGGCCTTTGGACTTTAACAACAACTTCCATCCCATTCATTCTTGCCCTATGGACCTGACCTGCAGAAGAATACAGTAAAACAAGATAATGTCAACTTAGAGGCACCAAAGCAGGTCGGAGATCATCATTTGTCACTGAGCAGAAAACATAACAGTTGTACTTCAATTACAGAAGACAAAATTACCCAGACTGGCAGCAGCAATAGGCTCCCGATCAAATCGCTCAAAAACATTATCCACTGGACCTCCAACTTCCTCCTCGACAATAGCTACAGCAGTTTCTGATGGAAAGGGGGGAACTTGATCCTACAAATCCATAAAAAATATGTTTAAGAGATAGCTTGCTTGACTAAAATGTTTACTATCTTGAAAGCTCCCGAGACTTAGTGGGAACAAGTCCATTGATAAGACGGTAATTAAGTCTGATGAAAGATCTTGAAATAATACAACGCTATTTAATTCATTATTCCTTCTTCTCATAACTCTTTGAAAGATGTATTTTTGATAAGTTTGTTGCTAACTTGTGAAGAACACTGGCTTAGAAACAGTAATGACTTATAAATCATACAAGTTTATTTCAGGGATATACTAATTTTCAATCCTCCCTACTCCAAAAGTCTTCTTCTAACCACAGCAGATTCTTTACCAACAACAACCCCCACCATCAACCCACCACCCCCTATTCCAGAATTAAATGCAGAGCCTTTTATTGAGGTGTTTATTGAATAGCTTACCCTGGATTCTCTGATTTTAACATTATAATTAAATTTTGTTGGATATTTCAGAAACTTGTTCTCAAATAATCTCTAAGCAAATAATTGACTAGCAGAGGGATCGAGCAACTCAAATACAAGCACATAGTCGTTTGGTACACCAAAAGGTTAAATCTGTGAGATCCAAAACAATACTCCAACATGCATGATTGCTGACCTCATCCAGACACTGTTAAAATGCTTTCTTCAACTTAAGTGATGACAAGAAACATAAAAACGTCTGTTAAGTAACCTGACCTGAAGCTCAGACAACTGATCAACATATTCTTGAGCAAGAATGTCCACCCTTGTTGAGAACTGCTGACCAATTTTGATGAATGTTGGTCCTAGTCTCAGAATACTTTCCTTAAGCCACTTAGCAAGGATTTTTCGCCTTTGAACTTTCTTTGGCTCTGTCATACCACCTGTGAAGAGTAAATCAACCACCAAACCAAAGCAAAATAAATTACTCCTCCATCCAAAAAAGAGAGTACCATTTTAAAACATCAATCATAGAGTCCAATATATAATAAACTTGTCTCCAAATTAGGCGAGAACTATATATTTCAAGGAGCAAGTTGGTAAAGGGTATTAATGAGAAAATGGGTACAAAATTGATGTTTATTGCTCATACGGGACTCTCCCTTCTTCTTCTTTTTTTTTTGGGGGGGGGGGGGGGGGGGGTGGTGGGTGGGTGTATCCATGGATGTACTAAACTAGAAGCAATGCATGCCACTATTTGAAGGTTTCCTTAGTTACTAGACATTAATAGATATGAAAGGTGTCCAAGTACTCAAGTAGGAAAAGATCATGAAATATGTTGCTCAAATGAAAAGAAGGAAAAGTAAAATTTTCAGTACTACTAGGTGGTGCTCTCATTGTTATTATTAAAATCATCTTCTAGATTGACTAGAGGACATCAATAAATTGCTAGCGCGTATATTGAAATCCTGAATATTTATTTGGAAGTTTAGGGGAAGAGGTTAAACATCATCATAGTAATCACACTCACACCCCAAATTCAGGTGCTAAAGTTGGTGAAAAGTTTTAGAAATGGAACAATTACATGTAAATTGATAATCAGGCAATTTTCATTCCTCTACCTCCATTTCCTTGTTACTTTCGAGTTGATTACATGAAAATTATGCTATTTGGTTATAAGAGAGTATCAGGTAATAGACTGACCTCTGTAGCTAAATTTCTGGTTGTTCACCCATACCCGGAACAAAAATGTTATAACAAAACCCCAAATTTCCAAGGTTCTTTGGATGGTCGAATATGTTTTAAATCTACTCCATCGCCCTCCAGGAGCAACAGACACCTGCAAAACAACATCACAACATTCATTCTCTAGAGCACTGACAATGAATAGCAGCAAAAACTTCTCATATTCATAAGATGGTTAACACATGAAGGCATAAATGTGTGTATGTGTCAACTAGAGTTTTCCAATCTCCATGAAAACCAAAATCATACCTCAACTTGATCGCCCTGACTTTTCTTGAACCACGCATCTTCCTGCCCAATCTGCTCCACGGTTTTCTTCCGATTCTTCTCATTGCCCCCCTTCAACTGAGCAACATCCACCACTCCTCCATTCCCATTCACATAATTCACTAAAGGCGAACTCCCGTTCACACCGTAGCTCCCATTACCATTAGAGCTTCCATTGAGGCTCCCATTCAGCTTAGTCAAATACTCATCCTGTTGCTCCTCATCCGCCACCACCGCAGCGCCCTCCGCCCTCTTAGCCGCTGAAATTCTTCGAAGCGAACAGCGTTTGAACTCAAAATTAAACCGCTTATGGACGACCACTCGCAGACGTCGGGAGGAGGTATTCGGGGCCAAGAAGTTAACATCATTGACTAGAATTGAACTCGATAGAGCAGCTGAAACAGTCGCCATTTCACGAAATCGAACCGAGTGATTCAGTGTCGAAGCCCGATTATCCTAATTTCATCACATGCAGACAAGTGTGTGACTGTGTGTTTAGTGCTGACGGTGGTGGAAGTTTTCTTTGCTTCCTCGTAATTTGTTTATTGTCGTTTCTGGTCGTAATATAACAAATTCGTGGGGGAGAAAGAAATGGGGATGGGTGGTTAAAAGGTATGCCACGTAGTGGGAAAGGGGGGTTTTGAAGGGTTTTGATTGGTTAATAACATAACTTTAAGATTGCATGCCACAATGAAACAAAGCTAGAATTTTTTTTTTGATAAACAAAGCTAGAATAAAGTTGTACTAGTATACCTTTTTTTTCCCGGTATAGATGTACTTCAAATTTCAAACATGGGGACTAAATTTATTTTTAAAGGTTAGCTAAATTGAACTAAGTTGGTGCACAATAATGAAGGAAAGTGTGTGTAGTATAATGGGTGGTTAGGTTGAAATGTGTTGAAATGATTTGGATGTCAAAAGCGAATTCGTTGCTGAAATTATAATTCATTCATAAGTCATTGCTAACCCATCGGTTAGGACATTAGACCCGTTCAACAACGACAATGGTTAAATCCTCCAAAAAGAACAAAAATAAATAAATTTCTTCCATACATCATCCATTTCCCTTTACTAGTCTCAAGTAGGGATGGCACCCGACGGGTATTTGGTGGATACCCGCCCGCCAACCGCCCAATGGGGCGGGTATGGATATGAGTTTTTTATACCCGCCATGGGTATGGATGTTGGATTCAAACCCGCCATGGGTAAATGGGTGGGTATGGATATTGATTTTATACCCGTCCCATACCCGCCCGCCCCACCCGCCCGATACCCGCCCGTATAATACTTGTATAATATCCGTTATATATAATATTAATAGTATTACTTTGTATTTATATTAATAATATTATTAATTTTAGCATTTTTTTAAAGCATGTTTGGTCTATTTTGAAACATAAAAGAATTTTATAAGTTAATGATTAGCATATTATAAATTATTTTGTTCTATTAATATAATATATTTGAATTATTAGTGCTTTTATTTAAATTTTTATGATAATTAATAGATTTTAGGTTAATTTTTTATAAATATGGATTAATAAGTCGGATGGGGAATGTGGGTATAACATGGGCATGGATATCCACGGATACCCAGATGAGATGGATATCCAGCTAGATGGGCATGGATATTAAATTTGTACCCGTCATGGGTAAATGGGCGGGGATGGATAGTAAAATTTTAGATGGGGATGGGCATGGATAGTCTACTATCCACGCCCAGTTCGCCCAATGCCATCCCTAGTCTCAAGTCTCAAGTCTCCTAGCGTAATGCTTCCTGGGTGACGTGTTTAAGTGAGCAACCTGGAGTCTGACGTGTTTAAGAATATTTTTTTTTTCACAACAATATTGAGAGGAATTTGGCAATTTGGCAATTTACAGATTTAGGTATATTTTGATATTTAATATTAATATTTACAAATAATATTAATGAACCTAAGGTAAGATATAACATATGAGAGATTTGATCCACATTTTTATGTCTTGCACAACGCTCTAACATTTGAGATAATAGGTTTCACAATATCAAAAATATAAGTTAACAAATAATGAGCACAGATCACCGGGAGTTGCTTTCTTGTGAGGTTGGTTCCAAACCTTCATGAGTTTATAAAATCATACAAAATAAAATTGTAGTACTATTCAAAAACTTTAAACCATAAAAAATGCTAGAAAATAGCTGATATTGCTTGTTTTCAAACGTCACAAAATATCTACAGCAAATACGCCAGTAAAAAAACTAAACATCATATAAATACTAAAAATAGAATCTCTAATAAATTGAATATAATTCAAACTCATATTGTAGGCGTTTCTGTAACCAAATCATATAAAAAAATGTTTCAACAGATCATCTCCAAGCCCCAATAATTATAATCAAACAAAATTATTCAAACCAAGACAATACGTACATCATAAGCATTTCTCTTAATTAAAATCACTCATAAGGATTGAGGTTGTGTTTGATAAAACTTAAGTCTGAAGTCTGATGTCTGATGTCTGAAGTCTGAAGTCTGAAATGAATAAGTGCTGAAACTTGAATGACTTAAAAGCAGCAAAAATATATGTCTGAAGCTGAAGTCTGAATCTATTAACCTGTTTGATAAAACTAATGTGCTGAAGTCTGAAGATAATCAATTTGACAGTTTTACCCTTATGTGAATTTAGTTTAATTCTAAAATATACCGTTTCAAAAATATATATAATTTTTAATAAATTCTTTCGTCTAGTACTATTTTCATTTATTTTGGAGAAATATAAAAATTTCATATATTTATGGAAAAACAGTTTAGCACCATAACGCAAAAACGTTTATAAACATAACTTTCAAATAAGTTTTAACAAAGTTTGCAATCAAACTGAAATGTACTATATAACAAGAAAAGAAAAAGGAACAAAGCTATAACAAAAGAGTAATATAAAAACAATTGAAAAAAGGAACTAAAATGAATTTTTAATTTGTTCACGCATGTTGAGCATAAATTCACGATTAACTTGGCTGGATGCTCCAGGGTCAAGTTCACCCATTGTATTTTCATCAAACTCCTCCTCCTGCTCTGAATTATCAACCACAGTATCTTCATTTTCGAATTCTTGAAAATATTTGTCCCTTGAACCAATCTTTCGAAGATAATTATGGATAGTAACACAAGCTACAACAATGTTGCGCTGTGTTGGAAATGGGTACGGCGCCATATATTTGAGAATCGGAAAACGTCTTTTCAGCAAACCAAAACTTCGCTCAATAACATTTCTCAACCTCGCATGTACTTGATTGAACTTTTCCTCCTTTGTTCTAGCTCGCCCACCAGTTTGAAAGTCGGACAACCAATAACGCACATTGCGAAAAGGTGTCATGAATCCACGAGTGATAGGATAAGCAGCATCACATAAATAATATTTCCCTGTAACATAAAATATATATCTTAAATATCATACAAATTAGTGGTATAAAAATAATTAAAACTTAAAATAATACCACAATTATTTCATTTACGAACATAATTAATGCATACAAATTAATCAAAATACTCTATATAAGAACAAATTGAACTTAAAAATTCATGTATGAAATAAATCTATTTATAGTTGGTAATATTAAAAATTACCTGGTGGAGGGAATGGAAAATTACTTGTTGAATCTCGCACAACTTCGGCCAAGACCCTAGAATCATGCGCGGTTCCTTCCCAGCCAGCCCACAAAAAGGTAAAAACCATATTAAAATCGCATATGGCAAGAACATTTTGAAAACATTCTCCTTTACCCCTCCCTCGATATGGAGTTTGTTGATCACGTGGTATAATTGCTTTAACAAGTGTCCCATCCAATGCACCAATAGCACCCTACAAAAAATCAATATCAAACATATAATAAATCTTACTTAAAAATTATCAATTCCAACTAAAATTGAAAAGAAAAATAAATCAGTTACAAATCATTACCGGGAACCATGTGTCATGAAGTTGGCGTGTTCGCTGGTTTGGATATATGGTTGGATAGAAATTGGGAACAATCATTTCTTTTGAAAAGATAAGCATCGCATGAAGCACCTCATAAAAATATGCATGTACCGTCTGGGTCGAATGTTGGTATCGTCGTTTTACAACTCGATTGGTGTTGTGTTGGCACAGAGTTGTTAAAAACATTGCCATTTTCTCCTCAACAGATATATAGCGACTGTTCGTTAACCACCCTTTAGTTCGAAACAACTCACATAGCCTTACAAATGCTGATTTCTCCATATGCAACATGTCGACTGAATGTGCTGGATTACCTTCAAGGATTTCATCAACATATGCACTACCAGTTAATGCAGAGTTTGTATCAGGCCTTCGTCTTCTACGTCTTTTTTCTAACATTTTCAGTATCAGAATCACCACCACAAACTTCAAAATCATCTTTTGCTCTTCCAACATTTTCTAAACATGTAAAAGTAAAGCATTCCAAGAATAAATATTTTTATGAATACAAAATATAATCAATATAAAGCATAAAGACATAAAAAAAAATCACCGGCTCATAGCCTAAGCAATTGAAAACAACACTAATTCAATTTATTAAACAAATCAAAATATGAAATCAAAAATATAAACAAAAAATGATCATGTGTATCTAGAATCTAAAGCAATCCCAATCTTTTGCCAATCATAGTTATCCAATTTTTTCTAACTTCTTCTGGTTTTGTACTTAATCGAATCCACTGCTCCCTATAAGCCTTGCTTTCACAAAAAATTGATGTTGCTGCGATGTATAAGGGATCTATCATTTCGAGTGATTCCATCTCATCTAAAATCTTGTTGCACTCATCTAAACTTGGCCCATCTGACTTTTCCAATGTTTGGAGAACTGCTAACAATTTGTAGTCTAGATCATTAGAATGTTCAGATTGATCTCTCTTGACACGTTTGACTTCCTTCAATTTTCCAGGTTTTCGCAGTGTTGGAGATGCTTTCTTATTCATAAGCGGTGTACTAGTGCTCGGGCTGCCTTCATTGTCACTCTCAAGATTGATGGTCGTGGGACTAAAATCGTCGATAGGAAAACCTTCCTTAGATGGACCCCATGCATCTTTTCCAGTAGCCCCCAAACCATCAAACAATGCTCTCAACTCATCAGCATCCTCTAGAGGTTTATAGCGAAATTGACTTGCTTCAGGATTTTTCTGCATTATAGTATAATAGTCAAGTTATTCTCCGATAGTTAATTTATCAACTAATATATAAATAAAATAATACTAAATAAACCAAAAACCTTAATGTATTCCTTCCATTGTTCCGAGCTCCAGTTAATTGTATTTGTAGCTGGGTCATAATGCGTATTTCCAGTGATTCCAATAAGCTTAGTCCAAACTTGAGTTTTCTTCCTCAAATGATCCCACTTATTTTTAAACGTCTTTTGAGGCCAGTCAATCTCAAACTCAGCCAGAAAAATTTTTCTAATCTTCTCCCATGATTCTTTCTTTAAACTACCACCGGATGTATTCTTAGCGTTCACCTCTTCCCTACAAAGGCCTAAGTACCGGCTAAATATTTTCGGATCCTCCCAGTTAGCTCTATTAGATGAACTCATCCTGTAGTTTAATAGAGTTTACTAAAAAATTAATTACAATGTATAAACTATAATATACATAATAATTAAAATCTTTATATTGCTAGAAAATACAGCTTCTACAAATACAAAAATAAAGCAACATGAAACACGTAAGGTTTCACATACCTTTGACTCAGATATAATTGCTTTTACAGAGTTTATTGACCTCTAAGAATGACCCTCCAATAACTCCTTTGACGATCTGAGTAGAGATAAGGTTACATCAATTAAAACAGGATACAATCAATTAACCAGAAAACCAATTTTACCAATTTATAAAACTAGAGCGATCAATCACCAATGCTAATTCAAAATGTATTAGTTTTATCTTTACTCGATAAAACTTGCTAGAATAATTATGAAATTCATAAATATGAAAATAAAAGCAAGATGCATGCACGAACCTTGGTAAGAATGTATGTCCAGTGACCATGTACTCCAAGAACTCCTTTTCAGATAGGAATAAACAAAAGACTACAAGAAAAAAAGTAATTGCATAAGGACACCTCATTGATAAAAACAATGTAATGCATATATAAAGTAATATATAAATAAACCTATTCTAATTAGCTCACGCATACGTAACCTATTCCACTCAGTCAAATTTGAAGTGCACATAAGTTTTGAGTCCTTACTGTGATAAGAAACTAATATATAAAGTAATTCACATAGAAAAAAAGTAGGGGTAGACTGTGGAGTTTTAAGAGAGATGAAACTCACTTTAAAAAACACTGCTCTCTGAACTTCAAAGTTGTACTTGCATAAGGAGTGATGACTCCTACTCTTATAGTAATTAAATAACGGATTAACAAGATAATCTGAACTACAAAGCACTATTAACGGTGCTAACAATATAATCTCAACAGCAAAACTAATACAAAGCAATATTCGCGGAGATAATCTCAACAGTAAAGCTAATTACCATTATAATCGATCCACAAAGGCTAACAAAACCTGAACTACAAAGCACCTTTAACGGAATCAAACAAACAATAAAACTAATTAACAAATTTTATTCACTTATTTTATAATATAAAAAAGTGATCAAATTAAGCAAGAATACATGTGAGTAATACATGTTCTTAAGCCTCTGCTACAGGCCGAGTTAATTTAGAGCTCACTAGCACTTTTTCAGGTGACTTGGTACTTGACCTTTCCATTGGATAGAAACACCTCAGCCAGCTCAAGCTTCTCTGCACTAAGGCTAGTGCTGTCCATAGTCTTGCTAAGAACCTTAATTAAGAACCAGCTGCACTGCTTCCTCCATAGTCATTGGCTAAGAACCTTAAGAACTGTGTTGCTTGCTTGGCTATTGGCTCCGACTGCTGCCGCTCTCCAGCCACTATAATTTCCACTCGGGTCACTCATATATATATAAAGTTGGAAGCCGTACTTCTTGTCCCAGCCAGCAAACAGAAAGGAAACCCCAAATGGTCGGAGGTCACCAAACTGTCACACAACCCTATCTTTGGACAGAATTCCGATGGCACTCCCAGCATTGCTAATGGCTTCCATAGCGTACTCGACCTGGTGCAGACGACCTTCTGGGGAGAAGATGGTTGTACGACTATCATATCTTCGCGACATTTTTTTTCTGAGAATCAAACAACTGTACCGGTGAGTGTTAACAAAACAATCGGCGGCGAAGCTTCGCCCAAGCCGAAGAAAGATTGGGTATCGAGATCTCAGAGGATTAACTGGGTTTGAGAATAGGTACCGGAGAAGAATGTTGCTGCTATGTTCGGCTGATTTTGGAGAAAAAGAGGATCCAATTAGATATACAGAGGGTAAATTTTGTCCAAATAAAATATCACTTAAATCTCAAATGTCTGACCGTGTTCAGATATAAGTGATAAGCTAGAAAAAATCACTTATTTTTAGGACTCCATTAATACTAGAGGTTCAGACCCACTTAATTACTTCAGACCCTCTTTTTTCTCATGTCAAACACGCTGAAGTCAATTAAGCACTGAATGAAATAAGTTTCAGAGCTTATTCACGTTATCAAACACACCCTGAATGTTTAGTGGAGAAATTGGAAGAAAGGAAACTTTTGTTGAAAGAATACTCCAATGGATCAACAATTACGATAAAGAATTACGTGAGTTACTAACAGAAAAGTTAATCACAGAATAACCAAAAAAAAACCTAAAAATAAAGGTTTTACATTTTAGAAAAACTCCAAGTTGAAAAAAAACAATCTTTTTTTTCTGCAAGAGGAATAGCATTGAATGTCTGCATTGGTTTCAGAAATGACTAAATACAATTAGAGAGACGATCTCCCTTCATGCACCCATGAGTATATAATGCTCATTAATATAAAATTCAGACCTTGATCCTTCTGTAAGATATATAAACAAACTTTAGTGCAACATGGTATGAAGATGCAGATTAAGCATATTATAATATGGCAAAGGTACAAAACTTTTCAATTTGGAGCATCCATACCCCTATATTATTTGGTGGATCAAAATTACCTTTGACATTTAAAAAATGGTACATTTGTACCCCTGAAAAGTTGTCGTTCGCACGGATTCTGGCATGAGAAAGTGGCCAATCAATTAAGGCATATAAACAAGTAATTAGATAATGATGGTGACACACAAAAAAAAAAACAACCTAATCATAATTAACCGCCTTGTTCGTCACACAACTTTCGAAACTTTGCCTTCATCAACAGCCAATCTGCTTCGCGGCATATGCTCATACGCAGCTCCCGACCCTGAGTTCTACATATCGACCTTCGGCCCCGGCTCCAGTGCAGACCTTGTTGTGATGATTTTTACACATAACTCGATTATGGGAGGAACCAGTGATCCAACGGCTAAGAAAAGATTCATGTTTTGCTTCAACAACTACAACACCACACATTATGACCTTGAAGATTCTCGTTCGGCTCTCAATGGAAAGGATTATGCGACGTTGGCTTCTACCGCTTTGAAGGCGTCTCAGGCATGTGACTGTGATGAACAGTTTGGTTTGTCTTCGGCGAACTGGGTGTGCAGACGCTTACCTCCGCCCTCGTTTATATTGTGAGACGGTTGAAACAAGGCCACTAAAGAATTAATTGTATTTAAAGTCATTTTCATTGAAAATGCAGATGGTGATTGCTGAAAAAAATAATGATGGTGATTGGTGACAAAAAAACAACTCAATGGTTGACAAGCCTTGATTTCATCACGTTACAGGGTTGCTTTGACAAGCATTTTGTGTTCTCAGAAATTGGACAAGACGACTGCATGTTTCATTAGGAAGGGAGAGCTAGAGGGCATAACCACTCACTTTAGATCATGGAAATCTTTGACTAAGACTAAAAGTGAAGGGGGCTTGGGTATGAGATCTGCAATTGGAATGAATAAGACTCTCCTAACAAAACATGCATGGAATGTGCTTAAGAACAAAGATACATTGTTGGTAAGAGTTCTAAGAGCCAAGTACCTGGGGACTTTTGGGGATGGAAGTCCATCCTATAGGCCAAGGATATTACTATAGATAATTTGGCCTGGAAGATTAACAATGGCATGAGAGTCAAAGTGGAAGAACAATGGGTCCCTAATATAAATAATCCACTACAACCACACGGTGTCACAGCTCTGCACACATATTTGAGAGTGGAACATATGATTCAAAGGAAAATGGTTGTAGGGAACCACTGCTAAGGGCTATCTTTCCCAAAAACATCATTCCACACATCTTAGTTCTAAAGGTAAGTGCAAACTCTCAAGCTGACGATGTTCCTCTATGGTTGCATAACATAGACGGAAGATGCTTTATCAAAAAGGGATATCACATTGCTATGACTGAAAGGGGGTGTGTGGATTTCAGAAGGAAGAAGTTATGGAATGAAGTCTGGAACCTAAAAGTCCCTTATAAACTTAACACCTTGTTTTAGAGAATATTATCAAGATCACTCCCAATCCTAATAAATGGCAGGAAAATGAAGATTTTTAATCAAGTCATCTGCTCATGTAATCTACATGAAGAAGATGAGTTTCATTTGTTTGTTGATTGCAGCGAGAGTAAAAACTTATGGTCTCACTCACCTTATAGCCAAAAAGTAACTAGCAAGAGTCAGCAATTCTCTAAGTTATGGCTTCACCAGTTTCTAGTCTCTAGAAGCCTAGAGGATGGCACAAGGTTGTTAGCTTTCTCTCTATGGGAAATTTGGATACAAAGAAACAAAAAGGCCATGGAAAATCTGGACATCGGTGTCAGAACTTGTGCTAACTTAGCTGTTGCCCAGTTGTTATTCAAGAAACAAAATATGGTGGAGCATCCTACATATTTACAAAATCTTCAAGAATTGCCTTCTTTCTCAAAAGACTGAGATCAAAATCAGGAGCAGGAAAATGCTATCACTTTGATTAAGTTGGATGACTCATTTCAGAGATCTTGTAACCTTGGAATTGTAGGTTGAGCGATCTCTTCGGGAGCAGGATGTTTTAGGGGAACATACTTCTTTGTCTCCACATCCCCTCTACAAGTTGAATCAGAAGCCTTTCTGAAGGTCATAAAAGCAGCAGGTATAGGACATCCTCAAGGCTTGTTTGCTTATACACTCGATTGAACTGGTGGCGGCACTCAAAGAGATAGAGTTCGGGCCATGGGAGATTTTTTTTAAAAATTAAAACCACCATATGGCGGAGGGGATTTATTCGGCACCCCACTAGTGCAGAAAGCTTGATTAAAGGCTTTCAATGGAAGGCTGTTCGTTCAAAAATTCAAGAAAACGCTGTGCAACAATATTTCCGATATCGGAAGCATGTAATTCTAGGAGCTCTATCATTAGACAACTTTTAAAAAAATTTAGAAAGCGGTCAAATCTGAACCGCTGTCTAAAAATTTTCATGAAGGGCGTTTTTAGTGGCTCCTTGCTTCCTGACCAAGCTTCCAGTCTGAGTTTTTGCTACAATCACTAGTGCAGAAAGCTTGATTAAAGGCTTTCAATGGAACGCTGTTCGTTCAAAAATTCAAAAAAACGCTGTGCAACAATATTTCTGATATCAGAAGCATGTAATTCTAAGAGATCTATCATTAGACAACGTTTGAAATTTTTTAGAAAACGGTCAAATCTGAACCGCTGTCTAAAATTTTTCATGAAGGGTGTTTTATAATACCAGCTGTCTAATGTAATAAAAGACGCCAATTTTTTAGAAACGCTGTCAAAATAAAGTAGTTTCCGATAACGGAAGCCCAGTTCCGAAATGGGAAGCAATATTCTAGTAAATAATTTTTGGGTTCCGAAGTTGGAAGTAAAGAATCTAGCGATTAACCGGAAAAACAAGCATATTTCCGATATCTAGGACCAATTCTAATATATATTTTTAGGTTCCAAATTCAGAACTACTAATAAGTTCCCGATCCCGGTTAATGTAGTAATCGGAGCTAAATTTTGATTTTTTTTAAGTTTGACCGGCATAAATATTTTACTGTTTCGACATATTTTACGTAGAATATCATCATAGTTCCGAGATCGGAACCTTATTCTAGTACATTTTTATGTTCCGGGATCGGAAGTGAATATAATTTCCCAATCCCTATTAGTTCCAGATTCGGAACTAAATTAAAAAACAATTGAAAATACGTTAACCTAAAATACATGACTATATTTTTTCGGAAACCTAGCAAGAAAGGGATACTCAATTTTAAAGGGCCGAGTTGGAAGACTATATAAATAAAGGGGCAATACCTATATATATTCAGGAACGGGTAATCACTTGTGAATGCCATAAAGCTTTGTATTTGTGAAGAAAGAATGGGTGTATTCGAAGATTCGTGATCCGTCTACAACGAACAGAACAAGGCAACGAACAATACAAGGCTATTAAAGCATCCACAATGGTGCTCCTTAAGAGCACTTTTCTTAATAAGGAGCACTCCTTAATTAAGAAGGTCCATTGTGGAGTTTTAAGAACAACACCTTATTTAGGGAGTGATTACCTCTTTTATTGTGTTTGACTAGCCAATAAAAATATTACTATTGCCATTGAGTATTTTTTTAACTATAAGTTTAAAAAAAATAAAGAAAAGAAGTGCTTATTAAGTATTGTTCCATTGTTAGTGTTGGGGTTTTCCTTAGTTTTACTCAGAATTGATTATGTGACACTTTAGAAGTGCTCTTTATTTTCAAACCATTTTGGATGCTCTTACTTACGAGATATTGAATACATGAACTATCATATTTTACAAGATTATTTGGGGTTTTTTATGTGAATTCATTGATTGAGTAATTTAATTGATATGATTTAAATATATTGTGATTTACATTGCAGGAGTATGAACTTGGATCATGTTCGTATTGTTGGATCGAACATTCGAACATCTACTGAATATAGGGAGTTAATAGAATATTTCATTGAAGTTGCTTCTAATTATGCGAGAATGAAGAATATGTCGATGATCCAATGTCCATGTAAGGATTGTAGGAATGATGTGTATCTGGGGGAGCAGGGATTACACTCACATTTGATTATAAGGGGATTTGAGGCTTCATATACCAAGTGGATATGGCTTGGGGAAAACGTAGATGTATGGGATGAAGTCAATGATGAATGTCATGAACATTATTAATAAATATAATTTATTCTAGATATCGGAACTAAGGGTGTAAATGAACTGAACCGTTCGTGAACAACTCGGTCAAAGTTCGTGTTCGAACTCGGTTTGACCAGTTCGAAATCGAACTCGAGCTCGTTAGTTAATAAATGAGTTCGAACTCGAGATCATAACTCGATAGGCTCTTTGAACAGCTCGAGAATAATTTATAGGTACTACATTTAGAATTTATAAAAATAATTTACATGTCTTAAAGAAGGTAATTATATGTTTATTAATTTTGGTTCTTTTCATTTATTTATTTTAGTCTTTTTTATATATAAAAAAACTAAGAGAATACATTTTGAATAAGATATGGATAGGATATGACGTTATGAAGATTGAAGAAAGAAGTAAAATAAATCTTGAGGGAAAAAGAAAGAGAAAAAGAGAGGGGAGGAAAACTTAAATCCCACATCGGTGGCAAGAGAAAGGGAGAATATTCTCTAAGTTATAAATTGATCTCATTTTCTAACCATTCTTAGTCCAACTTGCTTTGGTAGATTTCCATGTGCAAATTCATATTTAAATGTTTGGGCTCGAATTTGGCTTCTAAGCATTAATAACAAATAGAATTCATACTCGACATTGTAACGTTAAATATATCAAAACAGTCATAGAATCCGGAACTGACGGTCAATATTAGTGCGAAACAGAATTGAATTTCTGGTGTTGGAAACTTTAAAACTAACTATAATTCATACTAGATACCGTAACGTATAATGAATCGAAACGCTTATAGAATCTGGAAAACGGTGAAAAACAACCAACAAGTAGAATTGGATTTCCTAATTATGAGTAATACTCATTAACCAGAATGAAACCTAGAATACGTTAACTATGCAAAATCGAATATGGACTCGTATTCATAAACCTAATGGCCGGATAATTTTATCCCGGCGACAAATCAACGAAAAATACTAACTTCCGAACACGGAACTAATGTAGAGTAAATCCCAGAATCTTAAGTTCCGCCACCAGAAATAAATGGAAAGTGGCTGGAAAATAAATAATGGATAAGGTTTGAAAAAACCTTTGATTATCTCATTGGACGTCTCATAATTAAACGATGTCTAAAGAAATATAATGGACGGCTCAGCCACGTACGACTCCTCCAAAATGTCTTCTATCACCCAAATGACAGTCGTTAATCATATGCTCTCCCACTAGTGCCCTAGACCTTTCAATTAGATCATCAGTTTGTACATAGATATTTGAGGAAAATGAAAGCACAATTCTTAGACCGTAGGATTGATTCCTGAAAAACATTCCATAAAGAATTCCATCACCCCTGGACAAGCCTACCCCTTTGTGTCCCTCATCCCTGTGATGAAAACTCTTAGGCCAAGATTTTCAGTATCAATCGAAAGGTAGAAGATGTGCTGCTAGAACAAAAGGATTTACATTCTAGCCAGAAAGGCTTTGAAGCTAGGCTTCCAAAATAATCAAAGAATTAGGAACTGAGAGTTTCTCCTAATTGCTACAAAAAAGTGAGCATGGGTTAAAGACTTCAGCAGAAGTAGGTACCATAGTATATGCACCAAAAGATGCCTCCAACAACCTCTGTGTAACCTTGAGCATAGAACTCAATTTCTTCATTGCAACATGAATTGTGGCTCATGTGAGACCTCTGAAAACTTGCCCAGATTTGTATTGCTCCTCCAGAAATCTGCATAACAGGAAAACATGAAGCAGTAACAAGTTCATGGCAAATCAAACTCCTATCAATCTAACTGCGGAGAGCATTGTTGCCTTCCTAAGGACTTATTTCTCCTTCTTTAGCATTAATAAATTTAGTAGAAATGTCTTATGTATTGAACATGATATGACTTAGTTAAGGTTATGGTTTTCAATATTAAAAACTCATGGCTAACTAATTAATCAAGGATTATTTTGCAATTATTTATTTACGTTATTATTTTTAATTTAGTACGATACTCTAAATACCAATATTAACTCAAACCCTATCAAATTTTAACCCTTCACGGTTCACGACTTCGCCCAATTCGCCGCAATTTAACTCAAACCCTATATGTTACTGTTAGTAAATATAATATTTACTGAATATTAGTTAGCATATTTAGAATATATTATTTCTATAATTATCTGTTATATTAGGTAATCTAGTTGTACAGAGTTCTATTTATATGAATGAATACAGAAAGCTCAGATGAGCAATTCAGCCATTCAGTATTGCATTCTAACATGGTATCATAGCCTTGATCAATAATTTTTTTTCTTGTATTTCTTCTGATCCCATGGCCGAGAGTTCTATCCCCACTGGCGATCAGACACCACCACCAAAACACACCGGTGATCAGACACCACCACAACAACCACGCTTCCATTCCGCACAATCTGTCACCAATATCCGCAGTCAAATTCCTATTATTCTTGATCTGCACAAGGTGCAATACCACACTTGGGCTGAACTTTTTCAGATTACTGCTTATGCACATAATGTGCTCCATCACATCGACGGCTCACCCCGTCCTACCAATGTTTCTAACGCACTTGGAACCAGCTTGATGTCATTGTTCTCAGCTGGATTTACGGTACCATCAGCGAGGATCTTCTCCTCACCGTCATCCAAGTCAGATCGTCTGCCCGTACTGCCTGGCTTCGCATCAAAGGTATTTATCTTGACAACGGCACAGCTCGAGCAGCCGATCTCGAAATTAGATTCATCAATGCTCGCTTAGATTCTTTTCCCTCCGTCTCAGCCTATTGCCAGTATCTAAAATCACTGGCAAATCAGCTTGGAGATGTTGAGGCCCCAGTTAGCGAACAACGTCTTGTTCTGCAACTTATCAACTGATTGTCTTCGTCCTATGATACCGTCGGCAGCATCATCAGTCAGATGTCGCCCTTTCCGACTTTTTTCGTCGCCCAAAGCATGCTTACACGGGAGGAATCTCGCTGGAGCCGCCACATGGAGGAGAACCATGTCATGCTTGCAGCAAGTGCGTCTCAGCCGTCCCATGCCTCAGCTCCTGCCGCCGAGCCAGATTCCAACCGGAGAAATAGATAGCGTGACCGTCGAAATTCCGGCCAGAACAACGCGAATCGTGGAGCATCAAACTCGGGTCCGCGACCTCAGCAAGCTTTTGCCGGAAACTAGTTCTCCACGGCACCGGCGGCATCATGGCCGACCGAATGGGCACCACCGCCGTCCCCTTACCCCACCGCCGCTCCGTCCTCCGGTGATGGCCAGATTATCCTGGCAGCAGTGCATCAGTTTCCAGACGCGTAGGGGGCTTTCACCACCAGCCAACAACATGGTCGTCCACCGTTTTTGGGCCGTAAACGGGTTAAGGACCCGCGGCTATGGGTTGGTTCACGGTCAGACTGTGGGTTACAGTCCGGTTAATGGTCATATTGTGGTTTACGGTCCGACCGCCGGTCCAACCGCGAGTCAAGGTCCATTCGCGGGCCAGGCCTTCCTTGGGTCTCAATTGGGCCAGCAGCACTTTGGGCCTCCACAGCAAAACAGTTTTGGGCCGTAGCTGTTTTATCCAGGAGCATTTTCTTCGATTTTCAGCACGACGTCACTACAACCACCTTCCGACAATTAGTACATGGACTCCGGCGCATCTTCCCACCTCGCTGCAAATTCAGGTACCCTTCGTACCTATTTTAATTCGAGTAATTTAGCTCCCATTTATTTGGTAATGGAAATAATATTCTCGTCATTGGTCACGGTTCTGCAATTTTACCCACATGTCCATCTTATCAGCTAAAGAATGTCTTACATACTCCGGACATTGTTAAAAATCTAGTGTCTGTTCGTAAATTTACTACTGACAACAATGTTAGTGTGGAGTTTGATTCAATCGGTTTTTCTGTCAAGGATCTAGAGTCGGGGAAAATCAAACGAGATGTAATAGCCTTGGGGATTTGTACCCGGTCACCTCCAACAATCTTCCACCCACCACCATGGCATGCTCGATTGGGTCACCCGAGCGATCATGTTTTGGACCAGCTCAAGCATAGATTTCCGTTTTTCAATAAATCCACTTGTTCGGCTATTTGTTCGTCTTGTCAAATTTCTAAGCATAGACGTCTTCCATTTTCTCCTTCTCATACTATTACTTTTAAACCTTTTGATATAATTAATAGTGACATTTGGACTTCTTCCATTTCCAGCACTAGTGGTATTAAATATTATTTTTTGTTTTTGGACGACTACTCTAATTTCACCTGGGTTTTTCCTCTTAAACGCAAGTCTGAAACTTACCACAAATTCGTGTTTTTTCATACCATGATCCAAACTCAATTCCCGTCCAATATCAAAACTTTCCAATGTGATATGGGGGGTGAATTTGACAACAACCTTTTTCGTGCCTTTTGTGCCCAAAAAGGGGTTCTTCTGCGTTTTTCATGTCCTCGAACCTCACCTCAAAATGGGAAAGCAGAACGAGCTCTTCGCACCCTCAATGACATTACCCGTACATTCCTAACTCATACCTCCCTTCCCCTTAGGTTTTGGGTCGAAGCTCTCCAAATGGCAACCTACCTTCATAACATATTGCCATCCAAAGCTACCAATAACAAAACCTCCACTTTTATCTTATATCATCGGGAACCCTCATATACACATCTTCGGACCTTCGGGTGTCTGTGTTATCCTAACACCTCAGCCACTGCTCCTCACAAGTTGGCTTCCCTGTTCCGTTCCATGCCTATACCTGGGCCCTGCTCCCGACCATAGAGGTTATCGTTACTTGGATCTTAGCTCACATCGAGTCATCACTTCCAGACATGTCGTATTTGACGAAACCACTTTTCCTTTCGCCACTCCGTCTGGTTTTACCCAACCATCCAATAATGATATCCCATCATCTGATCCTTCACCCATTCTCCTGGATCTTGTTCATCAAATTTCACCAGATCCCTCACCCATGTCATCCCCACCTTAAGGCTGGCATTTCCAAACCTAATTCTCGCTACAACCTCCTCTCTTCCTAAAATCTCCGCTACGACCCCTGCAGGACCCCCATTGGCGTGCCGCCATGAATGATGAGTTTATCGCTCTTATTAAAAATAGTACTTGGAACTTGATTTCGAGACCGGCTAGTGCTAATATTGTTCGATGCATGTGGCTATTTAAGCATAAGTACATGTCTGATGGCGCACTTGAGAGGTATAAAGCTCGTCTGGTGGTTAACGACAAGTCTCAACAAGTCGGAGTGGATTGTGATGAGACATTTAGTCCCGTGGTTAAACCGGCTACCATCCGTATTATTCTTAGCATAGTCGTCTCTCATTCGTGGCCCATTCACCAGTTTGATGTGAAGAATGCTTTCTTACATGGAGATTTGCATGAGACTGTTTATATGCATCAGCCTCCTGGTTTTTCAGATCAGCGTTATCCAAGCCATGTTTGTCTACTACGCAAGTCTCTCTACGGGCTGAAGCAGGCGCCCCGAGCTTGGTACCACCGGTTTGCTACTTATCTTTCCAGGATTGGTTTCCGTGGAAGTCAGAGTGATCACTCGATCTTCATCTACACCTTCCAGGACGAGACATCATACTTGCTCTTATATGTTGATGACATATTTCTCACCGCCTCTTCTGATGCTCTGCTTCACCGCTTCACAGCGTTGCTTGGTGTTGAGTTTGCTATGACAGATCTTGGCCCTCTGAGTTACTTTCTTGGTGTTTCGGTGACTCGATCCAAGTCAGGTCTCTTTCTGTCTCAACAGAAGTATGCTAGGGATATCATTGATCGTGCCAAGATGACTTCGTGCAAGCCTGCTACTACACCCGTCGACACCAAGTCAAAACTTGCTGCTGATGTTGGGCTCCCTCTAGCTGATCCTTCTGTTTATCGCAGTCTTGTCGGTGCCCTTCTGATGCAGGCTGGATCAAGAATATGCATAAATATTCTTGCATGCTATGGAATATTCCAAGAATGGACACCTAAACGAAACCTAATTGATTTGGGGTTTGGGGTTGGTTAATAATTTCCGTGTTTTTTTATTATAAATGTCCTCTAGCGTTCGGACTCTAGTGTTGTGTTGTTTATGCGCCATCCCTGGAACAACGTGGCTCAGGTACCAACTGACGTAGCGGAAGCTTTCACGAACAAGGTTTTCTTCGATATATCTAGATTAACCGGCAAACTCCGTTGATTCTTGGAATACCCGGAAATCGGAAGCAATCTTGATTAGTATTCAAACTCCGTTGATTCTTGGAATACCCAAAAATTGAAGAATAAATAAAATTCAACACACGAATTTTATTAAAACAAACATCTCAATAAATCATAAACTCAAAAACTATAAAACTATCTATTACAATAAATGAGGGCTTTATTTATAGCCAAAATTTAAAGGTAATAATTCCAAAGCATAATTGGAATGGTAAAATAAATAAAGAAAACATGGAAATTATTAACCAAACCCAAACCCTAAATCAATTAGGTTTTGTTTAGGTGTTCATTCTTGGAATATTCCATAGCATGCAAGAATGCTTATGCATATTCTTGATCCAGCCTGCATCACCTTCAGTACCTCACCTTCACGAGGCCGAACATTGCTTGTGTTGTGCAGCAAATTTGACTTTTTATGCATGACCCTAGGGAACCACACGTTCAGGCTCTCAAGCGAATTATCCGGTACATTCAGGGTACTCTTGCTCTTGGTCTTCATCTTCAAGCATCCTCTACCTCAGCTCTCACAGCTTACTCAGATGCGGATTGGGCTGGCTGCCCGGAAACTCGTCGGTCTACTTCTGGTAATTGTGTGTACTTCGGTGACAATCTCATTTCATGGTCTTCCAAGCGGCAACCCACTATTTTTAGATCGAGTGCCGAGGCTGAATATCGAGGTGTTGCTAATATTGTTGCCGAGACGTGCTGGTTGCGCAACTTACTTTGTGAATTGCGTGTTCCTCTTCGGCGGGCTACTTTGGTCTATTGTGTATATCTCTGTCGTGTATCTTTCATCTTATTCGGTACACCATCAACGTACTAAGCATGTGGAGATTGACATTCACTTTGTTCGCGAGAAGGTGACTCTCAAGCAAGTTCGTGTTCTTCATGTTCCATCGGCTCATCAGTATGATGACATATTTACGAAGGATCTTCCATCCCCGTTGTTTCTAGATTTTTGTTCTAGTCTTTGCATTCGCTCTGCTCCTGCTTCGACTAAGGGGGAGTGTTAGTAAATAGAATATTTACTGAATATTAGTTAGCATATTTAGAATATATTCTTTCTGTAATTATCTGTTATATTAGGTAATCTAGTTGTACAGAGTTTTATTTACATGAATGAATACAGAAAGCTCAGATGAGCAATTCAGCCATTCATTATTGCATTCTAACAAAGAATATATTTTAAATATGCTAACTAATATTCAGTAAATATTCTATTTACTAACAATTACTAGCTTTTGTTTGAGGAAAATATCGTAAACTACAAAGTGACACATACAACAAAAGAAAATTAATAATATTTTATCATTTATTTTTTAGTAGATGTGACTATATTTTAGATGCTAAACTTTATGCCTCAAAATATTCTGTTATTAATGAATTCTTAGAATTATTGGTTAAATGTAGTATAAGAGCATCTCCAATGCAACTATCAATGTTGAAAATATTGATTAACACGTAGGATTGATTGGTATAAGAGGTAAAAATATATCTCCAATGCAAGCATCGATTAAGACGTCAGTTTGATGTGGATGCACGTGTGGAGTGAGGGTGTCAAATAGGCATTCAATATATTGACGCTCATGTTGAGGGCGTCGATTACTTTGTTTAACCAAATTTATTTTCACTTTCTTTTTGACATTAATATTGCAATTAGTTTATTTACCAAAATTATATTTACATTCCTAATCACATCAATATTGTAAAAATTGACGCTTGTACATTGGAGAGTAAAGTTTAAAAAACAAAATCAATCACATCTTTCAAATCTACATCATATTGACGCTCAATCAAAAGTTGACAAATGGATGCGGATTTTACTCGTGACCTTCTTAGCATTGGAGATGCTCTAACCGGTTGACCTCGATTATATTTATCAATTTTGAAGGTTAACTTAACCGTTAAATAATTAAACGGTTAATATATTTTCTACGAACAGTTAGGTTAACCATACCTTGATCACCCCTCTAATGTGTGTAAATTCAAGTTCCCAGAAATTGCAATTAAGGACCTTTATGTTCCATGTTTATAAATAGTCATGGTTTATCTTTATATCTATACTATATATAAAAAGAAAAAGTTTGAAGTCATGTGACGCTTTCACACTCAATTTGTCATGTGACGCTTTCAAAGTAAACCATCTCAATTTTTTTTTCAAAAATTGAAACTACTAGTCATGAATAATACATACTAAGGCCCTGTTTACCAGAGCTTATCTGTAGATCAGTTCAGTTCAGTTCAATTCAGTTCAGTTCAATTCAGTTCAGTGAAAATGCAATTGATGAAATTCAGGTTAATTCAGTTATGCTGCTTCCATTTTTCAATACATCATTTTTACTTTACTTCAGTTCAGTTCAGTTCAGTTCAGTTCAGTTCAGTTCAATTCAGTTCAGTACATGGTGGAAATAAGCTCTAGCAAACAGGGCCTAAATAAGCCTAACTTCATTCTTCTAGAATATCATCCTTTTATTTTATTTTGCATTCTTCTATACTCTTTCTCTTACTTTCTTCTAGAATCTTTTAGCATTATTTTTTAAATATTTTTTACGATTAATTTTTTCCATAATTCATAGTATATACTATTAAGGCTCTGTTTTCCAGAGTTTATCAATAGATCAGTATAGTTTAGTTCAGTTTAGTTCAGTTCAGTGAAAATATAATTTGTTAAAATTCAGATTAATCCAGTCACGCTGATTCTTTTTTCAATACATTAATTTTCACTTTAGTTAAGTTCAGTTCAATCCAGTTCAGTAAAAAATAAGCTCTAGCAAACAGGACCTAACTATTTTAAATTTTATTTAGTTTCTTACCTAAAATTTAACAATTTAACAATTCAACATATTACATATAATTTATTTCTCTTTTAAAAATTTAATACTATACATTTAAATATTATAAATTATTATTAATAGAAATTCGCCCCAAATCTATACTATACATAAAAGTGCTACATTTTGAGAGCCTATGGAAGCGACACATAGCGCTCTCATAAAATTTCTCATTCTTGTAAAAAATAAACTAAAAACACTATTTTTACAAGAGTCACTAGAATATTTTTTTTTGTTTTTGGATCAAAAGTTTCTCATGCAATCTTTCTTTTTCCTTAATTGCCAATTAATATGTTTGACTTTTTTACTTTTTTTTTTTTAGGTAAGAACGTGTTATCATTTCAAGGTCCTGGAAATCGTCCAGAATCGTTTGATACAATGAAAGTTGTGGTATATCTTACGACACAAAAGTAATGTCACTCGACTTAGCATAAAGCGCTAACAGATGGGCCGTAATGTTTGACTTTTTTACTAGTGAAAAGATTTAATGAAATATACTCTACTAATCAAGATATGAAACCTTCAATGTGTCGATTTTGATGACTATTAATACTGTTTTTTTGTAACCTTTAACCTTAAAATATGTAAAATTATATGGTTAACAAAATTAATATGAATGGTTCTCATTATCTAGTATTATCTCAACAGTTTGCCTTGAATTTAAACCAGATTAGCTTCATAAATACGCGCGTCAATCTGACGCACACGTATCCCTATTAATAATTCAGGGGAAACCATCTATTTTTCTAGATTTCTCCCTCCCGTGTCACACACCATCTCTCTCTCTAAATTTCAAAATTTTGAACTCCACCAAACCCTAGCCCATCTCTCTCGCATACACCCAAACGACACAGGAGAATGAGGAAAGGTGCTAAGAGAAAGTCTAGCCGCAAAGGCGGAGCCGCCAATGCCAAGGAGGAGGTGGAGGCGGAGGCGGCGGCGGGATCGAGCCAAATCGTAGAAGAGAACCACAAGGATGCGCCCGAACAGATTGTCAATGATAAGCCGGCGGCGGCTAAGGGAAAGGGAAAGAGGAAGAAAACTGAGGATAATCCACAGCCGAAAGAACCTGAGAAGAAGGATGAACCCAAGGCACGAGCTAAGCGAGCCAGAGTAGCCAAGCCTCAGGCAGAGCCTGAATACTTTGAGGAGAAGCGTAACTTGGTAAAATTTTTGTTTCATTTTGAATTTTAACCTAAAATTGCATACGCAGAGTGTTGTTTGAATTTACATCTAATTTGGTTTTAGCCTAAAGTTTAATGTTTTTTTGTGAATATTTGGCAGGAAGATCTATGGCGGCAGATGGTTCCAATTGGTACAGAGGTACACTTCTACATGCTGTGATTTAGTTGCCGTCAAATCTCAAGATTAGTTTATTATATGCCTGCTGGTATATGTCAATAATTCACTCTTACGCTTTTATTTTGTTTTTGATGACAGTGGGAGCAGGTGGATCTAGTTTACCGATATAATTGGAGCTTCAAAAATCTGGAAGTGAGCAACTTATCTCAGTTTTTCCTCTCCTACTCATTTTTGTGTGGATTCTTTCACTTTATCTTGTTTCAGACTTTATGAATGTGATGCTAAAGTTACAGTTGGTTTGGCTGCAGGATGCATTTGAAGAAGGTGGACAGTTGTATGGGAAGAAAGTGTATCTTTTCCAATGTACAGAACGTAAGTTTGCTAGTTGAGCGTGAACTTGTACAATTTAGGCTTTTGGGTGTTGTTTGTCCACCTGTATTGGTTTGGTTATTCTCCTGCTTTGTATGTATCATTGAATGACTTCTGTCTCCTACCTAGTGGGAAGGGGGATTGATGGAGGCACTGAAGAAATGTGATGTTAATGATTTATTGGCATTGGTTTCGAGTGTTGGGTTTTATTCTAATCATAAGTTTGCACTTGCAGCCCAATTTGTACCTGTCCAGGATGAGCGCAAAGTGGTCATCATACCTGTTGTGGTTGCTGTAAGTGAATGCATACACCAGCAATATAAATTTACACTGTAATATATTAACAGCACATATGTGCCGTTTTCATAAGCTGTTGCAAGTCTTGCACCCTTTTGCCCGTAATTTCTTCTCCATGATTTATTGGTTAGAACTTTCTGCAACTCAGTGTATTATACTCAGCTTGGTTCATGCTTTTGATTACTGCTTGAACAAATCTATGGATTTTGAAATATGCTTATTATTTTCTCACTTGTATGCTTATTTTGTCTTCATCTGTTTTATTTTGAAACAAAGATGGTGCTTTTATCCATTCTATTATTTTCTGTAGTGAGTTTCTTATCTGTAATTGAGTTATTTATGTTGGACTCTACTTTTGTTCAAACAGGTGGCTTCTCCTTTCCCCCCTTCTGACAAAATTGGAATTGCCTCAGTCCAGAGGGAGTCTAAAGAGATTGTGCCTATGAAACAGATGAAAATGGACTGGGTTCCATACATTCCACTGGAAAATCGGTATTTAATGTTTGTTCACATTTTTCAAAATTTTGGAGCATATCTACGTGACCCTTTAATATTTGTTCCCATGTCTTACAGGGATCATCAAGTTGAGAGGCTAAAGTCCCAAATTTTTATTCTGGGCTGCACCCAGAGAAGGTAGCTCTATATATAGTTTTTCCTTATGCCACTTCTTGTGACTTTTTTTAGTGTCTTTTGATACAAAAGTAACATATTTTTTAGAACTAGTATTTTATTTATTGCATAGTTTGGATATGATATACTCCTAAGAAACCTCAGATGCCCCAAATAGAGGTTTGAAAAGAGTCACTTGATTAAATTACTTGTAAATATATGCAATGTAACTGGCATAATGTGCTCAGCTGAACATTTGAAGGTGTAATATGATCCATGTTTGTGCCATTTGAAGGTTTTCAACTTTCTTATTGCATTTTGTTGGATCTTTTCTTTCCTCATTTTTTAGTTGTTTAATTTACATATTTTGTTACTCTGTGCTACAATTTCCACTCACTTTGTTTGCAACTTGTGAAATTTCTTCTCACATCCAAAAGTTATATAAATAAATTGAGTGGTGGGTTTTGTAACTAATGATCTTCAATGCTTTGTACAGGGCTGGATTGAAACACTTGAAGGAAGATCGCATGATGAAATTTCAATACTGTTTACCTTGTGAGTAGCTCTGCTTTTTTAACCTTTGTAATGGTTAAGAGAGGGTCTGACCATTAAATATGTGTTCTATGCTTCTATATATGATGTTTTAAATCAGTATATGTGACTAGCACATTTTCGTAGTTGCTATTTGTAGTTTGTGAATTTATTACTTCAAAGGTGTTAATACCTCAAAGGTATTATTTGATGGATGAAAAAATTGATAGGTAGATGTAAACTCTAAGATGGCATTACTTATCACCTTTCAAAATTTTTGCATGTAGTTGTATACTTGTCTACATTATTGATATCATGTAAATTTGGCAATGCAAAATCATTTTTCTCTATGCATTAATTGTGCCATAAAAGGTACCATAATGAGTGGTAATCCCTGCACGCCAAGCAAACCTACATATTTAGAATTTACTTCTAGTTCAACCAACTTCTTTCCTTCCAAAGCTTGGGAATGTCCTTTATGTTGATGCACTAGATCTGGTCAAGTAGAAATTATAGGGATTTTGAAATGGATAATTAATTGTACTGACTTGAGCTGATATATGTATGATGTGATTCATTATTTTCCTATTCTCTTTGTAACTCAGTGTGTGTCTTTGCCAAATATATGGCATTAATGTGTTCAAATTTTTCCCTTGGCAGATTTCTATCAGCCCTTCAAGGAAGATCTTGATGAACATAAAACAGACGTGGACATTCTTTATCCTATTGAACCACCGGTATGCTTTTCTGTTAAAATGATTGAATCAGTTGATTTGCATACATATATGAATTTGATTGGACTTGGATGTGGTAGATCTCATTTCTGCGGCTTTGACTTAATATGGAAGATTCTCCCCTAATTTAAGCTTCTTGCAGGTAGTCTGTGAATTTGATTGGGAATTTGATGAACTTGAGGTACGCCATGATTTATCTCCCTGATTGCTTTTGGTATTGTTAGTTTTTACTGCGTTGCACTTTTGTAAACACCAATCCATATTTTTTCTTTTTAGATAAGGTGTTGAATCTGCTTAGGCCTTTGTAATTGCAGATAATTTATCAATCAAATTTGTGATTTTTAAATAAGAATGAATGAAAAGATAATTATTAGTCCCTTCAAATTTGTGTTCACCTGTTGTTCCTGCTGCATCGGATCCTCTACTGCTTAGGCACTACTGTCCCCTTTTTTACTTTCCTTGCTATCTTTAAGCTGCCTACTTTTAGATCCATATCTGATAAAGTTCTAGTTTTGCATTTGGGTGGATATTCGGTCCAGCTGGTCTATAGTACGCTCAAAAATGCTCCTTTTTTAAAAAGACTTGTGCAACTTTTTCAGGAGTTCACAGACAAGCTGATTGAAGAAGAACAGTTGTCCGCTGATCAAAAGGATGCCTTCAAGGTATTTAAGTGGTAGGCATACCTTGCTCTTCAAGGTTCACTGCTAAACTGACAACACTTATGTTTTTCTTCAGGAATTTGTGAAGGAGAAAGTCCGAGAGGCTAAAAAGGCCAAGCGTGAGGTATGCCAAGCATTTTTAATGTTTCTGGCATTTTATTGTACGGACACTGCGATAATCTGCTTTGGCTAATGTCACCTTGATCTTTTGATAGGCAAGGGAAGCTAGGAAAAAAGCATTGGAAGAAATGGATGCAGAAACAAAGGCCGCACTTGAAAATATTGAATTTTTCAAATTCTATCCTGTACCTACTCCTGACACGCCTGATGTATCTGAGGTCAAGGTAAACTTGCTAAACAGTGGACTGGTCATTTTATAATCCAAACAGTAGATTTTATTGGAGCAAATAGTTCCTGCTCTTAATCATGATTCTCAATTTGGTACCCAGTTTTAAATTTGTCGTTTAAAGGAACCCACTCTTGCATTTTATAATAAAAATGTGCCTTGTAAATCTTAATGGTGATCCACTTTAAATTGGAAAAAAACCTTTTTAGACAAACAAAAAGAGAGTATTTAAGGAAACTGTGAACTTCTGTTGAAAGAAAGTACCGACATGGACATTTGCTCGATATCACTGAATTATGTAGAATAAGTTTTGTTCAAAATTTGATTGTAAACCTTCATACGATTAATATTTTAAGTCATGGCTTGTCTCCTTTGTGTATTTAGTTGCTGCAATACAGTTTTGATCTACATTTGTGAAATCTTATGTCCATACAAGTAGTAAGTAATGTCTTAAAATATTTTGCCATATCAAAACCTTTTGTAAAAATAGGCATATGTGAAGGGTGCCATTCGTGTTTTTATTTTATCAGCCATATGTGGAGCACCATTCATGTTTTAATTAAAAATTAATAGAAGTTGAGCACTTTACATGCAGGGCACGCTTCTGACATTGATGATGGACATGTTTTAAGTTATTATTATATCAATACCAATGCATAAAGTCTAATTTGATAACCAGCTTTAGGGTTATTAGAACTAACCATTTTGTGCAACTTAAGTATATACATGAAATCCTATGAATATTTGTGGAGTGGCTGATTCTCACCAATCTCTTGTTGCAGTCTCCATTTATAAACAGGTACTATGGGCGTGCACATCATGTCCTGTGAGGTGGTGATGGGGAAGTGTTTTAAAGGTAGTGTTGCTAGTGATATGCTTCGGCATGTCCTTCAACAACTTTAGTATGCCAAATACCTGAAGTTGCCATGCTTGACGTATTGCGGAATCAGTGGCGGTTTTGTACTTGATGCCTGTTGGGATTTATACTACCTGGCTCATTCCAGAATCAGAGAACTCAATTTGGTCAAATAGAAGGGCATTTTTCTGTTTTGTATCCTGCTAAATGTAGTTTATGGAGATCCTCAAATTTTGCAAGTACTATTACAATTTCACCATGTGGTGCAATGCATTGTTGCTTCCTGATTTTCTCTTTTATTGAATATACTATAATCTAAAAGTTCTATCCACTTCTGGTGTGATATTTGTATTAAACTTTTCTTAGACAATAAATGATGATGTCATTTGTATATGTTTTTTTTTTTTTTTGGATCAAAGATACTTAGGCCCTGTTTACTAGAGCTTATTTTTTGCTGAGCAGAACTGAACTGAAATAAATTTAAATTTACTGAAATGAACTGAATTTAAATTTACTGAACTGAATTGAAATAATTTTAAATTTACTGAACTGAACTGAAATAATTTTAAATATATTGAACTGAAATAAATATAAATACATTTTTATATTATTTAAATATAAAAACACGTTGAAGTGATATAATCTGAACTGAATTGAGTTAAATATCATCAAATTATAGTGCAGATGATATGAACTTATCTAAACTGAACTGAATTAAACTAGTAATCTAAATTAAACTAATTCCAAATTGTCATGTATGAAGACATATTACATTTGGTTGAATCGATTTAAATGAATCACGATTCAAATAATTATATTGTATGTATAAAAAGTAAAGGTTATGGTATATTAAAGAAATATATTGAGTTGAATATCATAGCCATGTATTTTTCAGGGGATATGAGTCATTGAGTTGTATATCATAATATTATTATATTAAAGAGGATATGAGTCATTGAGTTGTATATCATAAAATTATATTTAAGAGGATATGAACTGAACTGAACTGAACTGAAACGTACTGAACTGAACTAATTCCAAATTGTCATATAATGAAGACATATTATATATGGTTGAGTCGATTTAAATGAATCACGATTCAAATAATTATATTGGATGTATAAAAAGTAAATGTTATGGTATATAAAAGAAATATATTGAGTTGGATATCATAGCCATGTATTTTTTCAGGGGATCTGAACTAAATTGGACTGAACTGATATGAATTGAACTAAAATAAAAATAATATATTTTCATTTGTTATTAATGAATGCTCATCATCATATAAAAGGAAATTTGATGAACTAAACTTAATTAAATTTAAATTTATTTAACTGAACTGAAATAATTTTAAATATACTGAATTGAACTGAAATAAATTTAAATTTACTGAACTGAACTGAAATAAATTTAAATTTACTGAGCTGAACTAAACTAAACTGAAAAATTTAAATTTACTGAACTGAACTGAAAAAAATTTAAATTTACTGAACTGAACTGAACTGAAGTGATCTACAGATAAGCTCTGGTAACAAGGCCTTATTATTAAACATAAAACATTACAGACCGTGCCAGATGATGTGCTTGGCTTACATCAGTTCTATGACATTTAACAAAAACAACAAGCTTAAACATCAGTTCTAATAAAACATAAAATTTTCATATTTAGATATAATACGAAGTCTAATGATGCAATCTTTTTTAAAAAATGATGTTATCTTTGAATATCTTGTAAACAAATTCAAGAAGTTTGTTTCCTCCTCTTCTAGGACCTCCATAAGCCCAAATCATTCATCTCCCTTCATTGAAGTTCCAGTTAATTATTTTCTTCTCCTCCAACGAGGAAAGGAGAAGTTTTAATGAAATAAAAATATGATCTCTTGATCCTAAAAATAGATCATATTTAACCGTTTATAAGAAGATACCGGAAATGAAATGAAAATTGGGATTATAAATTGTTGCATCACTTTTTTGATAATAATGGAATCATATTCATACCTATACTATTATTTGAGAAATTTATTATGAATTGCCGCCTTCTATATTTATGTTCTTGTGATTCTGGCGCCGCTGCGTTACCTGCGTAATTCCGACCTCTGCTTTTAATTAACACGTGAGTTCCATGCTTAAATTAACGCCTAAGTTTTTCTCCATCCTATAATACCATTTTATCTGAGTAATTGTGTGTGTGCGTGTTTTTTTCTTCTTCTAAGTTTCTGGGAAAAATGGCTCACGTTGGTGATATTATGGGGTTTGGCTTAGGATTGCAGGGTGGAGGAAGAGGCGGAGCCACCGCCATCGAGACGGCGACGCTGATGGATTTACTGAGAGAGAATATGGACGCGGCTCCGATCGTGTTTTACGGAGGAAGACTTTCAGAATACGGTTGGGATTTAACGGATGTTGTGGCGCCACCTGGGGTTTCGGGCCTGCCGGAGATATGGCCGTGAGCGATGATGTTCTTGATGACGTTGGTGGTGGTGGTGGTGGAGAGGAGGAGGGCGGTGGTTCTCCGGTGGTGGAGATTTTGAACGGCGGTGAAATTGTTTCGGAGAGTGGGTCAATGCCGGCGTGCGACGGCGGAGGAGAAGGATCAGTAGCTCCGTCATCTTCCGGGATGAATTTGGCGGCGGAGAGGGAATTCAGGTCGGCATAAGAGGTCAAAGGGCTATTCGAAGTCCAACTAGGCCATCTGGCCATCGTTTAGCAGAGGTGATTTGGTGGGTGCGGGAGCACCGCGTGAAATACGTATGCCGCTCCGGGTGTCGTTGATGAAGCTGCTGGAACAAACGGACGGCTGGGATGATGCGGATGCGGAGAAAGGAGGACGGGAAATGACTCTCTGTGCTGCGTGTGCATGGGAAGGAAAAAGGGCGCGGCGTTCATCCCATGTGGACACTTTTTGCCGGGTTTGTTCGTGGGAGTTGTGGTTGAATCGAGGTCTTGTCCACTTTGCAACCGTTCGATTGCTGAGGTCCTCGACATATTTTGATCGTGTGGTGGAGATTGATTATCATGATCTCACAACTTTCTATTGTAATTTAACGGAATTTCATCTTATTTGAAGGTGACTGATTAGTGATTATGATCATAATAGACAATTATTTCACAAATTCATGTTCTAAATACTTTATTATCAATTACATATATGAAATGTATTCCTTCAACTAAATTCATTTGGTTAGACATGTATTAAAAGATTGCTCATTAATATATCTATATGGTTGCAAATCAATACTATAACAACAAGTATTGAGGTAAAATCCTAAGAGCTAAATCCTTACACGGAGTAATCATTAAACTCGCTTTAATAATTTACTTTATATATCCTCGTATTTCATAATCTAACTTTTCAGCCCTAAAATTTCCCTCCAAATCGCGATGGACGCCCCCGAGCTCACGTTCGGCTCTTTTCTGGTTTACCCCCGAGCGACGCCGTCGAATCCAACGTACCTTCTTCACTACCGCCGTGAGCATCATGATTTGATTCTACCTCTGCTGCCCGACGGCCAGCCCGAAGCTCTTCTGCCCGACGGTCAGCCCGAAGCTCTGCTGCCCGACGGCCAGCCCGAAGCTCTGCTGCCCGACGGCCCGCCCGAAGCTCTTCTGCCCGACGGCCCGCCCGAAGCTCTTCTGCCCGACGGCCCGCTTCCCGTCGCTCTGTTGCTGGAGGCAGAGTTTCCGATCGGCAACGTTGATTTGCCTCCCCCTCCCGTCCCTAAGTTCAAGCGTCCATACTTTAAGGTCAATTCTAATTCTAGATTTAAAGTTTAGTGTATATTCATTGTTCATAGTTTAGGGTTTAACGTTTTGAATTCTTCAAATAGGGAGGAGGCACTAGGACAATGTTGTGCCCTCAACTAGGAGACTATGGGCCTTGTGTTACTAACTGTAAGGTTGGTACAATCTGAATTTGGCTCCAGCAAGTCCTGTCATGTGTGTTTCTCTATTGCTATGTTTATGTGCACTTGTTTTTCATTGGTGCTGGTATATATTAGTTTCTACAGGTCTGCTTTGTAATTAGTATAAGTATCATTGATCGTGTCCATTGTTTGCCTTTGAAGGATTAACAACATCATAGGTGTGTTGCTTGTATTGTCTTACATCTACCTGCATCCTTGTTGCCCTTGCATTTTTTTCTGCTAGGGAGATCAGTGACTCATATCAGTTTTATAATACATAGATCAACAGAACATTACTTGAAAGACCTGCAATGGTAAAATTGATTTGTTGACTGCAAAACATGACTGTCTATCACTTTGGGTAAAATCTATTCCTTATTGAACTAGCATAATCCCCAAGCTGTGGAATTATGGAGCTAACTGCAGGTTGTTGTATCTTCATTCACTAACCAATGATTCTAATTATACTGACCATCAACTTTACTGCCTCTTTATATAACTCAGAAATTTCATTATCTAAGTCCTTGGAAATATTCTACCTTACACTGTTTGTCCTTTCTGGTTACATCTTTAATTTATGTCCTCTCTTAGCCATGATCATAATTATTTTTTGAGGTGCAAATCTATTTTTTAAAAGATATTTAGCTAATCTGATCCAATATATGTTACTTATTATATTATTATAAAACCAAAATATGTAAGAGTGATAAATCTACAACCATGTCCTTTGACATTTGTGCTGATTTTCTTGCGGCTCTGATTTTCTATGGATTATTGAAAACTGTTAAATTATACTTCATAGATTGCTCGAGATAATTTCATTTTAGGAAGTTTTGTTAGCCTCCATAACCGCTTCTATGACTACCTGACAAGATATACATTGGGTAATTTTGACGAAATGACAAGTCAAATTGCAGTTTTGATTGGGAAGTAGTGAGTGCATTTGTACAGAAATATGCATTTGATGGATATTAGCCAATTCTTCACATTGGGGGTAATTTTCAATGTTTCAGTTAGGATTACATATTACAAATTGCAATATTTATGAGACCATTTCTGTATAAGTCTGGGTTAGAATATGATGTTGTGAAAACAACATAAGATAAACACGATAAAGTAGGATATAGTTGTTCAGCTGGGAAATCAAATTTGATGAGCACTTTATCAGTTTTTGCAAGGTGTTTTTTATTAGTAGTAATAATACACAAAGTACATTGTTATCACTGAGCTACAAAATAGTTAAAGATTAAGCATGTGGTTCAAAATATTTTTTCTTTTGCTATTTTTAGAATGTTGGTTTTGCCATAGTCATATACTGTAGTAAAATTTTTGATGTATCATGCTTTCAGTCCTTAAATTTTTTTACCTCAACTCTTGGTTCATTTTAATTTTAGAACATCATACTCATTAGTTTTTACCTAACTGGGACTATTTTTTACGTTCTTTCTAACCATGAATGGGTGAAGGGAGATGTGTCCAAGATAAAGTCTCTACATCCTACTTTATGCTTTATGTATGGAATTTATTAATCTAATTCTATGTGGCTGTGGCTCTGTAATTTATGGAATTATTAATATTATACAGATAACTTGCACTTGCATTTTTTCTGTTAGGGAGATCAGTGACTCATATCAGGTTTATAATACATAGTTCAACAGAACATTACTTGAAAGACCTGCAATGGTAAAATTGATTTGTTGACTGCAAAACATGACTGTCTTTCACTTTGGGTAAAATCTATTCCTTATTGAACTAGCATAATCCCCAAGCTGTGGAATTATGGAGCTAACTGCAGGTTGTTGTATCTTCATTCACTAACCAATGATTCTAATTATACTGACTATCAACTTTACTGCCTCTTTATATAACTCAGAAATTTCATCTTCTAAGTCCTTGTAAATATTCTACCTTTCACTGTTTGTTCTTTCTGGCTACATCTTTAATTTATGTCCTCTCTTAGCCATGATCATAATTATTTTTTTGGTGCAAATCTTTTTTTTAAAAGATATTTAGCTAATCTGTTCCAATATATGTTACTTATTATATTATTAGAAAACCAAGATATGTAAGAGTGATAAATCTACAACCATGTCCTTTGACATTTGTGCTGATTTTCTTGCGGCTCTGATGGGTGTATAGTGCCAGCACATAACCACTGTTTTTCTTGACTGCTAGCAGTCTAATTAAGGAAATTTTTTTATGGTAATTTGTGGGCAAGGACACACACACAGGTGTATATTATTTAGATTTCTGTCGAACTATGTAATTTGTGGGGAAGGACACACACACAGGGTTTTGATATGGCAAAACATTTTAAGACATTACTTACTTCTTGTATGGACATAAGATTTCTCTTTGTTGACTCTTTTTCAGTACGCACACTCCGATGCGGAATTGATCATTCACAGGTACCCTAAGGGGTACAAATGGGATGGCTCAAGGGCAAGACTCATCAAATACTACAAAATGATTTCATGCACGTACTTTGAAAAAACAACCAGATTTTGCCCCTATGGTGCAGCCTGCATTGTAAGTCTTTGATACTATCTTCTTCAATTTGTTTTTAAGTATTGCTTCTGCTTATATTTCATCTTCTCCCAGTATTTCCATGTGACGTCAGAGCAAAGATTTGGGAAAGGACACGTCATTCAAGGCGTGGAGTGTCCGTTGTTCAGTAAAACTGGTGTATGCTACTACGAGATTGAAAAAGCGGGACGTTGTCCCTTTGATCATTAGAGGTCAGTAAACAAACTGCATGTTTGATGATATTACTTCCCATTTGGTAACTTTTATTGTTACTTTGTTCCCCAGGACTGGTTATTTTAGTTGCATGCCTACAACATTATCCAGTGGAGTAGCACTCACACTTACCCAGGAGTTGACAGTCATCAGCTTTCCTTAAATCGTTACACTGCATGTACAGACAATTGGGACTTGAAATGTATAGAAGCAGGCGAAAATGACTTGATGTTTTGATTGCTACATGTAGCTAGCTGGTGGTAATTCTCCCCTTGCCCTTGCTATGACTCTAATATCAAATCTTAATTGTATGTTTCAGTAAAACTAAAAGGATCAGTGATGTCATATTTTTAGAAGTATGTATGATCTTTGGAAAACTGTACAAGTGTCAAGTGTGTATTTGTGGGAAGCTGGTCTTTCTAGTTTCAATAGGATCAATTAGATGTCGACGATCTCGAACCTGTGAAGCAAGCAAATAGAAGTTCACATCAGAAACATGTCAAATATCTAATCTAACTATACTAAAAGGGGCAATCTGGGTTTACTGTTCCTACTTCTACAGTAATTCCATTATTTAAATATGCATATACACGCGTCATTTTCTCCTCTTTCTTTCTTCATGCAATTTCGTTTGCTTCCACGTATACTCTCACCAAAGCCTTCGATTCCACATCTTAATCCAATATGCCGATCCCGCGATCCGGCATCTTCCTGTGATTATCCCAGGTTTTGGGACTCATGAAATTATGTTTATTATTATTCAAACTAACAATGAAACAAACAGTCCTAACCTTTTGTGTGTTTGCTGGATGACAAATCATATTCAGTTCTTGCTTCTTTTTTTCCCAGGTACAACTATGGTCGAGAATGTCTTTTAAGTGCAGGTGTTTTCAAGAATTTATATTCAGTTTCTTAAATCGATTTATGTGTTTTATATTCCATGTATGGTTTAGATACTTGGAGCATTATGTAACTCTTGTATGTTGTAGATGCATGAGGCGAGAAGAGAATGAGGAAGGTTCTCTAAGATAATGGTGGCAAATCTCATTCAGCACCTCTTAAGTTTTGTTGTGCAGAACCGAGGTCCGTACCCCTTAATGATGAATATTTACTTTTGCATCAAATCATTCTAGCAGGAATGTTTCCATCACGACTCACATAATGAGAGGAGAACTTCAGGTTGGTTCTCTTAATTTGATTTATTTTTAGGCCTGCAAATTTTGATTATGAACTTTCCCTTTCCAGGTGCCTGATTACCTTTTTCTCTTTGTTATCCATTTTGGAATTTAATTTAAGCTGGGATTTTGTAAAATACTACGTCTATTTCAACTGAACTGCATGATTCAGCATAAATGTTGAAACTTTTTTTTGCTGGTTTTCTGTGGGGTATTGCGGTTCATAAGTCATTGTAGTAAACTCTTCAGGTCAGTACTCTTTCTCATTTGTGTTTCTGACTTTTCTGGTTGTGTTTTACTGTAAGACCTTCCAAAGAGTTTACTTTCATTGGATATATGGAATGGTTTTACAGAGAGTGAGTTGAATAATTTTCAAAATTCTGTAAATTCTTTGCCATGTCCTTTTTACTTGTGTTGGAGCGTCATCCTGATGTTTGTCAAGTGTTCTGGTATATGTGTTGAATATTTTGATTTTTTAGCTGTTCTTATTCTACAGAATTCTTGAGATGTGTATGTGCAGAAAAGAGGGACGAGTTCAGCCATGGAAAGAAAGAGGGCTGCCTTTTAAGTTGGTGCCAAATATTCTGTTTCTTCATAAGATCAGAAGAGTTGGTTCTGCCTTTTAAAGTAGTGTGGTTAGATAGTACTTTTGTAGATTACTTCAAATATTGTGTTAATGTGTTTGCTAAGGAAGGTAGATATAATGCATACAATGTGATTAGAAAGATTTTTCATGGCTAAGTGGTTTGTGCATATTCATCTCATCATTATGGAGATTGTATCCATTATACTCAGAATTTCACATAAATTGCCCAACTTAGGTTATGAGGAAAATGGTTAAAAAAACAAATTCGTTGCATTAAGAGATAATTATCGTCCATGACCTGGAGGGCCAATTTGCCGTCACAATGTCTGTACTTCAAACTCAAAAATCAATTACAAACTCAATAAGCTAAGCGATTAAATACAATTTCCCAAGTAATTTATACTCGTAGCAGTATAACTGCAAGATGCGAAATCGTCTGTACACTATTATTCGGAATTGGCATATGTAAGCATTGATACCAATTTGAAGGTAGCTATGTAGAATAATTTGGTTTAGGGTTAGACGGGTTTGGGTTAGGACTTGAAATACATTTTCTTTTTTATTCCCTCTTCGATTTCCCAAACTGGATATCCCATGTATCAACTCACAAACATTCTCAATCACACCCAGCAAATAATAATGTATGCAGACATTTTGCAACTTACTATAGTTCACAAACATACCCAGCAGCAGCAAATTACCAACTAGCAAGTACAAGGTTTAAGATAAGTTCCACAGCTAATTACCAACAAAACTGAAGATACCCATGAACATGTAACTTGAAGTAGGACTGTAGGAGGGAGATGTCTTTGCAGCTAAGAGCCGCTGCTCAATCGCATCGACCCCGAGTCACCTCCTATGACTACAGGAAGGGTCCGATTATTAATAAAATAAGAACCGAGTCACCTCCTATTACTTCATCCGGTTGATACGGATAGGGGGACTCCAGGAAGGGTCCGATTATTAATAAAATAAGAAAACCACACAAAAAAGTTCATCCTCACAAAACCACCAGACTTCCCCCGCAACAGCTCCCAATTCCAAATCTTCGATGACTCTAACTGGGTTATCTTATTCCTTGCCTGAAAAGTACAATAGAGCATATGAAAGTGTTTCCATGCAAGAAAAGTACAATATAAAACATATGAAAATCCCTTTCACCTGACATTAAGAATTACAGAAACAAAATATCACCTCTAATAATCAATTCACCCACTCAAAAACAAAACAAGGTTCACTTTCATCAAATCAGGGTCACATACAATCAAGCGATGCCAACATCATACTCTACCACACTACTCAACTCAAAGCTTAATTCTACAAAGCCAAACATTGTCAAGGAATAGAAAGATAACTAAACCAATCCTTTAACAGTGTCTTACTTGACATTTTGAGTGTCCCTTTAACAATTTCCAATTTCCATTATTTGCAAACATTTGAAATGTGAAAAAATGGTTGATTTTTTTCTATTCCAGTGACTCCAAAAATTATTATTTTTTATGGTAAGACTTAGTAGAGGGACAGAGGGAAGACATTTTTCAGTCATATAATTGATAGAAACAGAACTAATAAGAATGTCTTTATCAGAGAACCAAATCATTTTTATCAGTCATATGATCAGTGGTGATGGCATCCCAAATCCTCATTAAATGGAGATTCCTCTAAAGGAATAATAAGAACCAAAGCAAAGTAAAAATATTAAGATGATAAGAGTTGTTAAAAAAAGTAACCAAAACGTTAATAAGTAATGGGTTTAAAAAAGCAATGAACAATATTATTAATCTATAACTTTTCTACAACATAATATTCCAAAAGAGTAGGATGGAAAAAGGTTGAACCTCAAGAACAGCAGGGGAGCTGCAGGGACAGCGGAGAAGAAGGCCAAATCCCCGAATCCAGCATTGTCAAGGCATGATTTTTGTCTGAATTACAAAATCCTTTAAATCCTAAACCATGCTTCAAGATATTAATGTACTCCAACTTGCCAGTCTGAAAGTGGTAGACAAAAAGATGCCGTCCCAATCCCACAAAGATGGAGTCTGATTTTCCAGGAAAAAATGACACAAATGTAAATCCTTTATCGGACGGCCTGGCCTCAAAAAATGAGTTCAACAATGCTAAATTGTTAGCCCATATTGATGCATGCCTCACACTGTGTAACAAATACCAACCCTTTTTATCAACATCACTAAGAGCCCATATATTGATGGTGAACCACTTTGACTCCCAGATATTCTGTCCTCGGTGTGCCTCGTAACAGCATGTAGCAGCCAGGAGAGAGCCCTGAGGTTGAGGGGCCACGCCATAGGTGGTATTGAAACTTAAGTATTTAAAACTTTCCGTGTGCTTTGGTGGCTTCGGAATCTCACTCACGCTGCCTCCATTTATATCCCATGCAGCTAAACAATCTCGCTCTAAGTTTATGTTAGCATCCCAATATATGACACCACCACCAGTACCTCCACAAGTCACTATACCGCTATCTACCATATTCAATGTTCTTAGAATTAAAGACATTGGGCAAGAGAGAGTGGATGACTCCCACTTTCCAGTCCACGAGCAGTATGTCTGAATAGGCAGTTTCCCATCATCATGAGATACACCAGCACAAGCTAATATTACTCTATACTTTGAGTCATCATCATCATCAGAAAGAATATTAGCCATATATCTTTTGTAATGCATCAGAGGTCGTGGCAATTCTACTAGTGGACCCCCGAAGTTAGACTTACAGACGTAGAATGTATCCGGTAGTATACCACAGGAGAGTATAAGGTCACCTTTGGGAGATTTGGATAAGAAAAACCCTGTAGGCATAGAATTCCTAATGTTCATAGACTTGGATCCAGCGAGAGGCATAGAATTCCTGATGATCCCTTCGAGAGACTTGGAGACAACGAGAGGCATAGAATTCCCGATCACATATTGACCACCATTGAAAGACTTGGATACAACGAGAGGCATAGAATTCCTGACAATCACATTTCGGCCACCATTGAGAGACTTGGATCCAACAAGAGGCATAGAATTCCTGATGACATTTTGGCAACCTTCGAGAGACTTGGATCCAACGAGCCCCCTAGGCATAGAATTCCGGATACCACCAGCTCTGGCAAGATTCCAGTTGATCATATTGCGCCCCACACTGCTTGTTGCCAACAATTCAAGTCCAGGCTGAGTTACAGTGTAAGACGGATGTTTTTGCGCGCCTCTAGGCCTCCAGGAATTCCACGTATCCAATATTAACATGCCCAAAACTATGGAAGTTGAATCCTTCCACTTGTTGAGGTACATTTTCCGGAAGCTAGGACTGACGATCATGGAAAGCCAATCCTTGGAAACAAGAACACACTTGAAAAGGTTGCAAGGATCTATCCTCATCAGAATCTCATACACAGCATCATCAATCTCAGACACATGATGATTATTGCAACCAAAATCATTACTTTGATCAAAACTTCCACATATCAGTTCCATGGTATCAAAAGAAAGACAAAAAAATCACAACTTTAAGATACACATATACATGAACATATGGATGTATATATACACATACAGATCCACCCTTAACTTAAAAACCAAATCTGAAAGGGATTTGGATGATACCCAAAACACAATAAAAATTTTAAAGCATGGAACTTTAAATCACCAAAACCGAGAGGGATTCGGATTATACTCAAGGTTGTGAATACATGAAACTATCACCATCTGGTATTCTGGAACCATTTCTATGCTTCTGTGGATGGCGAGGGTGGTTTTCAGGTAAACTTTGGGAGGTCGGCAGCGGCCGTGCTTCTGGTGATGGTGGTTTTCAGGTAAACTTTGGGAGGTCGGCAGCGGCCGGGCTCCTGGTGATGGTGGTTTACGGGTGGAGTTTATATATTTCTTCAAAGCCTAAGCATAAAATCCATTTAAGAATGGTCGTGTATGTGGACTTTGACTTTTATGATTGACTCATAAATTATTTTAATATTTTATGTTATTGTGTTCATGAAGGTAAAACCTATATAAATTAGGTTGAGATCGGGATATTTTATTAGTTTAACGAGATATTATTATATCGATAAATTAATACTTTATTAATTTAAAGAGGTTTTATGTGTATCACTTAGATTTTCAAGTCCAATGTACTAGTTACATTGGATATAAGTTAGGTAAGAAAAATAAATTACAAAAAAAAAGTTCCAAGGCACATTCTATGAATGTACATTCACAAATTAATTAAAGTCAAACTCATTGTTTTTGGATAAGTAAAAAAGTGAATTCATGGTACCCAAGCCGGGTCAATTGATAAAGTTAAAGGATGATTCAATAGTTTTCGAACCGCACACTAAGAAAGAAACATTGTAAACGGGAACCACTATTCACCACTTTTTGTTGTAATACAAGAAGACAATGCCTCAACTATTTAAGTGCAAAACAAAAATGAACTAAGCATAGATTTGAAGGTAACCGACTAAAACTCAAATTAATTAATTACCGCAAGTTCTAGAAATTATGGCAAAATTACACTATATTTTCAAGTTATGAAAATTTCAATGGCCTGTATTCTCTAAACAAGTAATGAGGACATGCAAAAAGCCGAGGATATACTCCTTTACAAATTACAATAACCTTATACTGATTCCAGAATCAATCACGCTACAACTACAAGTAAATGATATTACAACAAGCCAAGTATCTAATTCACCTGGGAACTTATCAAAGAAAGAATTACAATAATTATCAGGCTATATTACAGAAACCAGACTGCCTCAATGAAACAGTAGCATACACCACCACACTGCATCCATTATTAATGCTCTATAGCTGGCTACTCTCCAGAATCAGCGAGACGAAGTGATCTTTCCATTCACCAAGACTTGCAAACGGCAAAAAACCGCATAGCAGTGGGAGGAACAAACACATAGTACTAAAAAATAAGCATCTTCTCATCCAATATGGAAAAATTGGATGGATCTTTATTCCTTCTGATACTTTGAGGGAGCCGTGAAGGATTCTGAACAATAGTGAGGTCCAGATGTTAGCGAATAGGTGCAAGCAACATAGAGTCTCCCAATATAGAAGCCAGCAACTTCCGTTGCCTCCTAATGTCTCAATGCATAGACTTCCAACAATACCGCAGCCAACTGCTAATAACAAGCCTATGAAAGTAACTGGCATTGCTTGAGTTGATCCGGAGGACCGCTGAAGGAGCAGATAAGCAATTGTGACAATCATGACTCCGCCAGCAAAAATCCGAATCCAAATCTGAGAATGACACTTGAGGGTCTGCCATCCTGAATTAAAAGATGCCATTGGTTTAGGTAACCACCAGGATCTTGACTCCTCCTGTAAAATACCATTCACCATATGCAAAAGCTAATTAGTCGATATTTCATGCAACATAACATAGTATCATCAAAGGAATCAATACTACAAACAAACAACATATTAAGAAATTTTTAAACAATGCCATCCATTACCTCTTTAAGACCGCAAGACATTGTGGCTTCACTGATTCTCTGGTGAGAATAAATATAAACTGAATATCCAACACAGGACAACATGACAAAGAGACCAGCAACAAGGTAGTCTATGCACTTCCTCAGCAGTTCAGCATGCCTTGTCTCTTCCAACTGAGTTTTAAATTTTTCTACTTTAAAAGATGCCTTGGAAAATCCAAATGATAGTTTCCATCTTTCCATAAGGTTTGCGTTCTCACTAAGGGCCAACTGCCTTTCTTTAAGTTCCAACGTTTTCATTCTAAGCCCCATCTCAAATGTCTTAAGATCATTAGATCGAACTTGCTCTGTGACAGATTTCTCCAATGTGCTTAGAATTGATTGGTTATTGAATTCATTGGAATTATTATTTGGATTGACAGAAACCATCCGTCGTGCTATTTCTGCATCATGCAGAACAAGCTGGTTATTTCCGAGGTTCATGGCCATGTTCTCTTCTATCTCTTCGTGATGTCTTGACTGTCCACTATTGCTGTTAACCTTTAGCAGATCGGACCAGCATTCTTTTGTACCAGAAACAGAACCAGAATCTTCTGAAGAGGCTGCGGCTACTTCAGAAAAGCCTTTCCTTATATTCGGCCTTTTCTTTTCTCCCCCATTATCTTTGACAGATTTGTCAAGTGAATGCAAGGTCATCAAGGTACTCCGAAATGATTTCTCGAAATCCGCCACAAAACCATCGAATTTGTCTCCATAGACCTGCTTGGATTTAAGCAAGAAGGCAAAAACACATTACCAAGGGCCTCGGGTACTTCACTTTCTCAAGAACTCAGATTCAGCGAAACACGTTGAAACCACTTACATTGAGTAAAGACTCTCGGACAGCCCCAGCACAAATCTACAAGAATTATAAGTTTTTAAGAACATTAGGTCTCAAAACTAACACGGGGCTGATCAGAACACAAACTTTTAACCAGTCATCCATTTGTCTGACCCTGGCAGGACCACACATAACAATGTGAAAATCCTGTACTCCAGTTTGCAGTCCACTGGCTGATACGAAGCAACAAGATTCCACCTACTATATACAGGAATTTAACTATAATTTATGATATTACTCAAAAGGAGGGGTGGGGGATTAAATAGAAAACGCTTTCAGACATCAACAAGATCATGAAACCTCATCATAAAAAGAGAAATGAAAGAGTTTTTTGTTTAACTTGGTAATAGGTACAAGCACACAAAAAGTGACATTCTTTTCAAAAGAAACAAATGTTATACCTGAGACAGGTGACCCATGGTTATAGTCTTGCCAGATGCCTGCTTTCTTTTCAAAACCTGTTCAAAACTTAACACTGTAATTATACCTAAAGTGGGAAAAATGCAGCACAAACAATAAAGATAAATTGTAAATAGTCCCCAACATAGGTTTTGGTGAAGCAGCTGTATGATGCTGTATACTTAAGATACTACTACTAGTTCCAGCAACACCACGCACAAACAATCTTTGCTCCACATGAAGAGTCATGTTTCTCAACAAATTATTGTTCCAAATAAATGCAAATATCTACCTGAAAATTACATGCCCTGCAGATTAATAATAGCTATCTATTGGATGAAAAGAGATTTTAAAGATAAGGCTAGATGGCTCAAAAGGAGTTGCACATTCACTAATATAAGATGACAACTTTAGAGGTTATACATTGAAGAACCAAGAGAGAGTTATGAAGAACTTTTGATGATAAAGCAACCAAACAAGACAATATGATAGGTAAACTCCAAAACTCGTAACTTTTGCCTTGCCTTATCGCAACAATCTTCCTACCATGAGACAACAACTAAGCCTTAAACTCAGAATGTCAAAAATACAAGCTTATTCTATGTAACAATAAAAAAAATTCAACTCCAAATTCATACTTGAATAGAAAATAAAGTTTGAATCTTTTGTGTCAATTTAGACAATATTCTTGGCCAGAGAAGGTGGTAACAAATCACAGCACTGGATTTCGTTCATCCATAGATTAAAGCCGTGGACTTTCAATGAAAGCAGATTCCTAACTAACCACAACACCTGAAGAACACTGGCTTGATCAAACCAATTCAAATTCAACTTCTTCTATCAACTGTAAACAATGCATATCAGTAAGAAGCAAACCTCAGAAACGACCGCAGCGATGGACATGCCGAGAAGAAAAGAAAGCGCTCCTGCATCTCCCTGCCTTGAGGGTCCCAACCCGGCATGAACTTTCCGGTCACGGCGACTGCGGAAGAGCCGAATCCCTCTTTTCCGGCTCGAAGATTGCGAGGAGGATGCCGTAGAGCCGGAGGGTGTTGGGCGAGGGTTCAAAGCTACTTGCCTTTTCTTCGCTCCGCCGTGTGCGATGGACATTGATGAAACGGCGTGGGATTCAGAAGATGCAGTGAGGCTGGGCTCTTTGGGGGTGGGTTGAATTTGTAAAGACGAAAGTGGAGGAGGGGTTTCTCTTTCTGAATCCATTTTTAAATGGAAACACTTTTCAGAACAGAGAAGAAGAAGAAGAAGAAGAAGAAACTTCAAGAGCGGGATGGTTGCGTTTCTCCCAATCCTAAGCTTATGATTTACGCCCTTCTTTTCTTTTCTTTTTTTCTTTTTTTTAACTAAACTAAATTAAAATAAATTTTGCTAAAAAAATATATATAAATATATAATTGAAAAACTCAGGCAAACACGAATAAATTTCCCTAAATATTTAACTGAAATTTTCCCTAAATTCTCAAGTTGGTGCAAGTAGTGTTTGGCGTGTGAAATTCGACCCTGTGTTAGTGAAGTTCAAAAATTGTGTCTTTCAAGTTCATATCGAAGTGTGTCTGTAATTAGTTAACAGATAAATAATGAAAAGGTATATTTGGAAGAAAGTTATATTTTTGCTCTGGCAGATAGTTATTGCTCTGCCAATAACAACCGCCTAATAAAAAGTGGTGATTCGGTTCATTTTTTAATATGATGATGTACTAGTTCAATGTTTTGGAGTATTTTTAACACACATATATATGAGGAGTTTCTCTTTCTGAATCCATTTTTAAATGGAAACACTTTTCAGAACAGAGAAGAAGAAGAAGAAACTTCAAGAGCGGGATGGACTTCATAAAATGAGTTCTTGCATTATATATGTAACTTTTGTTATATATATATATTAATTTTATCTAACTTCTGAGGCAACATTTGAGGTGTCAGAATTTAACCACTTACTGAATAGTGTGGAAAATCGAATTGGAATACCACCAAACACTCATCTGCGCGATATTGTAGCGTCTAACCAAGGGGTTCCCTTTCCCTTACCGCAGCCTGTAGCTGCACCGGGGCCTTCTGCTCAGGATCCGAGCGATGCAGCGGGACCGTCCCACCAGGGCTCTGTTGTCCACAATGCGAGTTTTGAGTCGTCAATGCGAAAGCGCGTTGTCAAACTCGAACGCGACAAAAGCCCCTTTCTGCTAGATAAGGGAAGGGGTGAGTATTGGTCTCTAGTAAAACAAGAGCTGGATCAAGCTCCCTCTCAAAAAGACTATGTATGGTTACTCGATTTCGAACTGAGGGATCTTCAGATACGGGAAAGCAAGCACGAATGCTATAAGTGCTTTAAAAAAATGCTTTCCCATCATCCTGAATTGGCAGAAAATGCCGCCTACTCTACCGAGGAATCCTTTATAGATTTCTTTAACGATAAGCGCGGCGATATCGATAATAAGCTCTTGGGCGCGGTCGAAAAAGACCTGCGTGAAATTGCTTTTGTGGATCATGTAAAACAGGACCTCAAAAAACTAGGCCCAAACTCGGTCTTTATTAAACAACTCCTTGGAAAATAGGATTGATAACGAGTATGGGTTGGAAAGTTAATGGTAAGCGCCTGTCATTCAAATGTAAAGAATGGGTTCTAATATGAGAGAGAGAGAGAGATTTGAGATTCCGTAAGTAACTCAGTGAGTGCGAGGGCTTGGAAGAAGAAAATGAAATACGAACAACCGCGCTGGTCGTAATAGATCTACTTTCATGATAGTTCTTGCTCCAGCATGAAAGTTCCATTTCAGGGAAGGACGACGTACTATGATACTTTCTGTTTTGTCGAGCCCTGCTTTGGTCTCTGGTTTGATGGTTGTACGTGCTAAAAATCCGGTACATTCCGTTTTGTTTCCCATCCCAGTCTTTCGCAACACTTTAGGTTTACTTCTTTTGTTAGGTCTCGACTTCTTCGCTATGATCTTCCCAGTAGTTCATATAGGAGCTATAGCCGTTTCATTTCTATTCGTTGTTATGATGTTCCATATTCAAATAGCGGAGATTCACGAAGAAGTCTTGCGCTATTTACCAGTGAGTGGTATTATTGGACTGATCTTTTGGTGGGAAATGTTCTTCATTTTAGATAATGAAAGCATTCCATTACTACCAACCCAAAGAACACCAATATCCACTAATCGTCCCCCTCCATGGCATGACACCTTTCACTCGCTCATCCATTGCGCCCGCCCGTCCAGACGCGGCGCCCTTTCTCATTATCATCTACCGCCCTTTCTTTCCTCCCGGCTATTCACGCACGAAGATCGTCCTATGTATGCTCGACTTCGGTTGCCGGTGCTATAGGTAGGAGTAAATTATGGCAGGATCAGTCACCCGGGCAAACAACCCTCCTCCAAGAAGAATTCTCAATGGAAACGGAGTTTTGCGAATTCTCCCCGGAACTGGAAGATCATTTCGAGATCTTCGAACATATTCGAGAGTTCAATGTGACTATTGTCACTTCGGCCATATGTACTGAGATTGTTCGGGAGACATGGTCCAAGTCCGGTATCTAAAATTAATATATATATATATAACAAAAGTTACATATATAATGCAAGAACTCATTTTATGAAGTCCATCCCGCTCTTGAAGTTTCTTCTTCTTCTTCTTCTTCTTCTTCTTCTTCTTCTCTGTTCTGAAAAGTGTTTCCATTTAAAAATGGATTCAGAAAGAGAAACCCCTCCTCCACTTTCGTCTTTACAAATTCAACCCACCCCCAAAGAGCCCAGCCTCACTGCATCTTCTGAATCCCACGCCGTTTCATCAATGTCCATCGCACACGCCGTTTCATCAATGTCCATCGCACCTGCTTATAATTTACATGTTTTGCTAATCAGGTAAATTAAGACATTTATCTATTTATTTCTTCATTTGAAGATGTTGACATCATAATTGTATCACAATTCATCAAATTGAAATAGCATAGTTGGGCCCTTAAATTCTTTATGTACTAAATTGGTTTATAAATCACAGTTCTTTATGTTTGCGTAATTGAAACTATATAATACCCGGGCCATGCCCTCGTTAATTAATTTTGTTTAATATATATAAATTTATTTAATTTTAAAATAGAAATAAAGTATATGCAACATTGAATTGCAAAAATTATATGTAAGAAAATAAATTAAATATAATATAATACTAAATTTTGGTCATTAGTATATGACCAATTCTTGGGTGAGGCAGCCTCACCCAAGAGGCATGACCAAGTAAACACTCTTTTTGGTGAGGTTTGATGAATTGACACAAAAGTTTTGATGAGTTGACATGTTTGATGAACTGTCACCGAGGTTTGATGAGGTGGCGTCGAGATTTTTGATGAGGTGGTAGTGAGTTATGATGAGGTGGTAGTGAGTTATGATGAGGTGGTAGTAATGAAATTTTCCTTATTTGGCCTTGCCTCATGGGTGAGACTGCCTCACATGAGAATTACTCTTAGTATATATAAATTATGAAAACATAATTATAAAATAATATGAAAATGGTAAAAGATTTTGGGAGAAAGAAGGAATTAAGAACAGTAGATGAGAAGGAAAAAAACAGAAACAGAAGAATAATCTAGAAGAATGAAATTAGGAAAGGAAGTGTTGAGAAATATTTAAAATAATATTTTCATTTAGATTTTTTTTTTGGAAGTTGAGGTGGATTTCTTTGTGAGTGCCACATGTGACAAAACCTGTTGTTTTAATAGTATAGTATTGATTATGAAGTACCCTTACGTTCTTGTAAAACAATTTAAAACAAGGTCGAAATGATATCCAAAACACTCCAAATATGAATCACAGAAATACCAGCAAACAAGAATGTAAATTCACAGCATATACATTCGCACAGACCAACGAATCCACAAATAAATTCGAAAATGAGTGGCCTTTAGTAGCACAACATTAAAAACCATAAGACATAGTAGAGATTTCGATCAACAAGCTTTCCCTGGATGCTGCCTACAGTGCAGTTATCCCTTTTGTCCTCAGATGTCAGCTCGGTGTCCGTTGAAAGACGAGAGTACCACGAAACAAGTGAAAGCAACCCGAAGCTGAATTATCTTCATCTCCCACATATAAAAAGAAACAGAAAACACCAGTCATCCATCATTGCTAGTCCAATGCACTATATCATGTTGAATAAAATTTAAAAATACATTTTACCTGACCAAGGTCTAGCAAATCAAGTGCATAAGTGCAACCTGAGAATCACTCCATAATATTCATGACGCAAACCCCACTATCCGCTCTCCTAACACGATTACTCCATTGAGGAGCTACGCGAATGAACCGATAATTACAAACTTCTTCAGCTCTATTATGATGGAGCATGCTCAACAAGGTAGAGAAGGCTGATACCTAGGAAAGAGGGAAAACAAAATAAAAAATATATAACAAAGCATCTGAAGCAGAGGCCCAAACACAGAACAAGGTTTCATCATCTAAATAATATACAAAGAATACTACAATTCATTATTAGCACACCCGTAGACTTACTATATCAAGAGTCAGGTTCCGGCTCCACAAAGGGATTTCACCCTGGTTTGCTGGAACAATGCACTGAATTTCATTGTATTGAAAGTTCATGATCAAGCAAAAATAGGTCTTACTCCAAAGAACCTGCAGCATCACCTTTCGTAAAATATTTTTAAGTCAAGATATTTAGTAGTAATTCATTCCACTTACAAAAAATGATTCAAATAATTTTTCACTCACATAGGTAGCAGATGAAACATCCAGAGGCATGGATCCAATCCTTCCACTCCTTCACAATGGCAGATTGTCGGACTTCATTTTTTTCCTAACCAAACACCAACATGTTATAGGCCTACCAAGAATAAGAAAATACACATGCTTAAAATTAAAGGAAAATTTCAACATACGAAACTAATAACTCACCAGATCAAGAACTGGTTAGCACAATCGGTCAGTCATCAGTCTACATCCCCATTCTTAGTTCAGGACCTTTGCAAATTCATTCATGACCTCTTCGTCAAGAAGTGCAAATACAGAATCCATGGTGCAAAAATTGGCCCGGATTAAACAGTAGTTCCCTGCCCGGCCAAGCACCCCATCACTGAATAGCACATCACTACAACACATTCGTACATAAATTATCAATTTGGGTATCGAAAATCAAATATATGGGATAGATTGAAATACAAAACCATGTACACACAGATAACCTACCCATAATTCATCTAGTCACCACCGGAGAGGCAGTAGTCAGCAACCTACAATCTGTAAGGTGGGAAGCTATGGGATACCGTTGTGCACTTCATAAGAACAACGCTACTATACTTCGGTGGGTAACTGAATACCCACAAACTCCATGGATTCCCCATCAGTGCATCAGTCTCGGAGCCATCCCCATAGCTTCGTCTACAGTTAGATTTCTTCTCACGAACATTTTGGAGTTTAGGAACTAGCAAACTGAATAAAGTTCATTCACAACCCGATCAAAAGCACCCCTAGCATCAAAGTGCACCTTATTTCCAGCCACTGGTGTTAGACAAGTCTCCCTTAACTCGGGCCTACCCAAACCCGCATCACAAACATGCCGCTTAATTGATGTCTCGACATCCCGCGTCACAAGCCAAGTTTGCTGACATCCCTCCTGAAAAAACATTGCAATTACGTAAACAATATTAAACCTTGTGTAGAAAATGATTTTAAATAAATCTGTGCATAAATAAACACTAAATAAAACCTATATCCATAGTTTTAGAGCAACTTACATCATCAATGGCAGCAGAGATATCGTTTTCACTTCACATGCCAACAAGACATCCCTCCGTGTGATGAGACATTGAAGTAGATGCAATGGCTGGTTGAATGACATTATAAACGTCCCTGCAGCGTTGCTTCATCTTCAAGAACCAAACATCACCGAAACATCCGGCCTTCATCTCATCCATCACTCTTTCCCCTAGCTTGGTTGAATACCATTGCTTTATCCAGGCTCTTCGATCTGTGGTTGCAGTCTCTTCCATAAATAGCTTTGGAAGTAGGTTAGCTGGAGAAGCAGCAAATAACCATCACAACTTCGACTTGGTCTCTTTTGCTTGAAGAACTGGATGGAATCAAAGAGATGGTCTACAACATAGCTTGCCCAGTCAAATGTCCTAATGCCTCGAACATCAATAAGGGATTTCAACAATTACAGATCTGCTCCAAGCTCAAGGGCCAGGAAGGCTTGCATAACGTAGAGAACAAATAACCTTTTGAAATCATCGGCACCAAGATCAAGACCTCTCAACACAGAATCAGCCTCGTACATGTCAATGTCATCACTTCCACATTTAAAGTACTTATTTTTCCAAGCCAGGAGCATAGAGACTACCTCACTGTCACCCCGACGATAGATAACACGATTACCCAGTGAGTGGTTCAAACAAAATGCCCTTCTAGCATCATAACCACTCAGGCAAAATCTGATCTTCCCCCCGACAGTGAAGTTTCCAGAAACCAAATTGAAACACTCAATCAGCCAATCATCCATTTGATCCGGGAGTGAAGTACAGTTGTAATGCAGCTAACCACCGAATCCAATGGACTTAACATCTTCGCGCTGCTTAACATTTAATGATCTAAGCAGCTTACACATTAATTCAGCACGCGCATTTCGAACGTAGGCTAATCTAACTCCAAACTCACTGGATGAGGTCACCTCTCTATCACCTTCACCGCCTCCTTCCCCGGCACAATCCCTGCCACATTTCCCACCAGCCTGGGATCTCTGCTTCCGTTGGTAACATCCAACCTTTTTGGAGTATATGGCATTTTCCCCTGTGAAAAACAAGAAGCAATGAGGATTCTAACAAATCAAATAAACAGTGAGGATAGTGGCATTTTATCAAACAGTACGATGAATTGATGAATCAGAGGCACACAGATTTATGATATGTACAAAAACAGTTAAACCCTAGTTTTAAGGTGCATTATCAAGTTAGCCAATGTTTCTACAAACAGATTATACTAATTCTCACAGTAAACAAAATATTCATTTAAATATTATTGAGAAAAGTATATTTGTATCTGTATATATGTTATAGGTACTCCATACAATAATTGGATTTCAAAAATATTTCTACAAAAAAATAAAGCAAACTCAATAATTGTACGTGTTTAATAGTTACTAAGTTAAAATGCACTTTCCATATCTGCATTTGGCTTAAAAATATTAATACCTCGTATCTTATTTTTTTGGAAGGTTATTTGAATCATATATGAAGGCAGTAAATTCTAAAATTAAAAACTACCTTCGAATTGCGATGGTTGATAAACTGTCAATAAAGAAATAAACAACGACGACCAAACAGAAATCTAAAAAGTATTATTAGATTATTATCCATCACGTCCCAGCCCCAATTATTCAGCAGATTCAAGGATTCAGTCGAACCCAGGGTTTGATATACATCAAACATGAAATTCATTCACAGTGTAACAAAAGAAAAATTCTTTGACCCGTATTTAATAACAAACCAACGTAAACTAGTAGATCCAAACAAGTTCATTCTAATATGGTAAAAAACATAAAAGGAAATGAATGTATCTGCCCAAATAACAATATTGTTTCATAAAACACAGATACCGGTGCCGAAGAAAAAAACTTACGCCGCTGATAAGATTCCACATAAGCCATGTCGGTGTCATCGATTTTCCGGTCGATCTGATCTTCACAGTGAAAGTCGTCGGATGAACAAAACATTCCAGAGCTTCACAGAGATGGATCTGCGGATAAAACATCAAAATAGTTGATTTTTATTCAAACTCATATCAGATCCAATCCAAAAGAGAGAATCAATTTTTAAAACAAGATCTAGAAACATCGGACAAAGCTCAGAAATAAATAACATAATATCTGTGAACCGAAAAAAACTTGCATCAAGGAACTCGAGTAATAGAAGCAGACAGTTACCTGAGAAAGAATATATTTTGTAATTTAGGGATGGAAAAATTGAGAGAAAGAAGAAGAGAAATTCAGAATGAAGGGAGGAGAGGAGAAAATGAAAGGGAGAGAGAGAGTCAATGGGAGAGTAAGTTTCTGACAAAGGGGTGATGAATTGAAATAATGGTTCAGTGCACCCGTTCTCCCTCGAATGTTTTTCTTGAACAGAGAGTTTGAATAAATACGTGTCTGGGAATTTCATGAACAAATAAATTGTTTATACACGTGTCAGAAATGCACGACTATGAAGTATTGGAACTTCAGCTTTCGAACACTTCTTTAAAGCAAAAACAATATGAAAAACAAGAATAATTTTGTGGCGCAACGATCCTCCTTTTCTTTTTCTCTATTTATAAACGCAAAACCATTACAAAACATGATAATATAAAACATTTTCTAATCTAGATACGTAAATAAACCTTTCTAAAATAATCCTTCCCTGAACTTTTCCTAAACTATAATGAAACTTCCTAAAATAAAACCTCTAGAAACATCTAGAAACAATTAGATTAAAACTATCATTCTCCTCCATAATCTTGTTGTTTCTCAAGTGATGATCTGAACACCAATCTTCTCCCTCATTTCCATGAACTTCAGTTTTCCAAGAGACTTAGTTAGGATATCTGCAAAAGTTGATCTTCAGTACGAACATGCTGCACTTCTATCTTTCCAGTTCCACACATTCTCTAATGTAATGAAGCCATGTATCAATGTGTTTGCTTCTTTCATGGTAGACTGGATTCTTGCTTAAATTAATTGCAGACCGATTATCTATTTTGAGAATCACCTTTTCCACATCTCTCTTCAACAAGTCTGCTAATAAACGCCCCAACCACACACCTTGACAAGCTGCCGAACAAGCTGTCATATACTCGGCCTCACATGAAGACAAAGCCACCACCTTTTGTTTTTGTGAACACCAACTAATCGGGCTTGATTCAAGAAAGAAAACCATTCCTGACGTACTCTTACGATCTTCAGTATCACCAACTAAATCACAAACTGAGTAACCAATCAAACCCATACCTTCTTCCTTCCTCTCGTAAACACATCCATAATTTAAAGTTCCCTTCACATACCTTAATATATGTTTTACTGCAGACATATGTTCCGTTGTAGGCTCCTCCATAAACCGACTCACCATGCCAACTGAAAAGGCTAAATCTGGTCTTATATGCAACAAATATCTCAAACTCCCAACTATGCTTCGGTAAAGCGTTTTATCAACTCCAGGGTGTGTGTTTTTCTTCTTCAACTTCAGCCGATGGTCCATTGGTACTTGAGTTGGATTACAATCTTCCATACCACATTTTTCCAACACTTTTCCTGCGTAGGTAGATTGGCTGAGTGTGATCCTCCCTGAGCTTTGACGTACCTCGATACCTAAATAATAACTATGTAATCCCAGATCACTCATGCTAAACATTTTCTTCATTTGAGTTTTGAAGTTTTCTATCTCTTCACTACTTCATTAAATCATCTACATAGACTCCAACCAGTAGATTATCATTCTCGTTGCCTCTTTTGTACACAGCATGCTCTAAGGCTAGTTGCAAAGGGATATGTACAGCGTCAAGGAGTTGATTTTGATGAAGTTTTTGCTCCAGTGGCAAGGTTAGAAACAGTTCGTTTGCTTATTGCAATAGCTGCACGTGAAGGATGGAAAGTTCGTCACATGGATGTCAAACCTTCTTTCCTAAATAGTGATCTAGAAGAAGAAGTTTATGTTGTTCAACCCCCGGGGTTTGAAAAGAAAGGTGAAGAACATAAGGTATTGAGATTACATAGAGCTTTATATGGTCTACGTCAAGCTCCAAAACCAAGTGTCCTCAAAGTCTTGTCAAACTTTGAGTTCCATGCTCTTGGAGCTTGACGTAGACCATATAAAGCTTTATGTAATCTTAATACCTTATGTTCTTCACCTTTCTTTTCAAACCCCGGGGGTTGAACAACATAAACTTCTTCTTCTAGATCACCATTTAGGAAAGCATATTTGACATCCATGTGATGAACTTCCCATCCTTCATGTGCAGCTATTGCAATAAGCAAACAAACTGTTTCTAACCTTGCAACTGGAGCAAAAACTTCGTCAAAATCAACTCTTTGACGCTGTACATATCCCTTTGCAACTAGCCTTGCTTTGTGTTTCACAATCATGCCATCGGTATTCTTTTTCAATTTAAATACCCATTTCAAACCAATTGGTTTAAAATGTGCTGGTAGCGAAGTAAGCTGTCATGTTCCATTATCTTGAATCGATGTCAGCTCCTCCTCCATAGCTTTCTTTCATTCTGGTCTTGTTTTTGCTTCTTCATAACTCGCAGGTTCTTCTTCCTCTAGCAAACAAATACCAGAATACTCCTCAACGATCGGGGATGTTGCTTCATACAAGCTCTTAATGTCTCGTTCAAGTTGAGGTTCTTCAGAACTTTCACCGATTTCCATGGATAGTGGATCTTCGTAAACTCTAGGTCCTTTTAATGTTGCTTTTGGTGTCGTCATCGAAAACAAATCACTCATTTCAACACCATTCGACGTGTTAAGAATATCATCACGTGTCATCTTTCCCATATTCTCCATTTGATCAGCTTCATGTCCATTCGGTATATGAAAAACCCCATCGAGCTGATGTATCCTTGATGAAGACTCTGAACTCCAATCCCATTTCTTTTCTTCTTCAAACACCGCATCACGAGTCACTACAACTCGATGTTTGACTGGATCAAACATTCGATATCCGTTTATTTCCCAATCATACCCAATGGATACCATCTTTTTGCTCCGATCTTCTAATTTTGGAAGATGTGGTTTCACCATCTTTACGTGAGCAACACACCCAAAAATATGAAGATGACCAACATTTGGCTTGCGGTTATAAAATGCTTCATATGGGGTTTTTCCAGCCACACTCTTAGTTGGTGCCCTGCTCAGAAGATATATAGTCGTAGCTGCTGCCTCACCCCAAAACTCTCCAGGAACACTCATACTCTTTAACAAACTTCTCGTCATTCCAAGCATTGTCTGGTTTCTTCGTTCTACTACTCCGTTTTGTTGTGGTGAGTATGGTGTCGTGCGGTAATGCTTAACTCCAAGCATCTTGCAAAATTCTTCAAACTTTTTTGAGGTGAACTCACCGCTACGGTCAGTGCATACTGCCTTCAACTTCAAATCACTCTCCATCTCAGCTGCAACTTTTATCTTCTTAAATTCCTCAAAAGCTTTATCTTTGCTTTTAGTTAAAGCTAGCCACATGAACCTTGAGTAATCATCAACCAACAATAGAATGTACTCTTTTCTTCCATGTGTGGCTGGACTGATTGGTCCACATAAATCACCGTGCCATAGCCCAAGAGGTAATCTAGCTTGCTATTTAGATGTAGATGGGAATGAGTTCCTTCGTTGCTTACCTACCAAACATCCATCACAAACTTGATCCGCGTGCTCTATCACCGGCATACCGAGCACCATTCTCTTATGGCTAGATCCTTTAAATCACGAAAGTTTACATGCCCATATCTTGAATGCCAACGCCATGCCTCTTCATTACCCTTTTGTAAAAGGCACTTAGGAAGAACTGAACTAGCTTTTAAAACATACAATCGATTGCTTGTCCTGCTTACTTGGCAAATACTTTGCGCGTTCTGTTTAATATAGACATCACTCCTCCTTCGATCTCAATCTTGCAACCACTCTCATCCATTTGTCCAAGGCTTAAAATGTTACTTTTCAGCTTCGGTATATAGTAAACATTTGTTAGGATTTTATGCTCTCCAGAGATCCCTTCCAGCAATATTGTCCCCATTCCTCTTATCTCTACAGTTGAATTATCTCCAAATTTAACCGCCCCTTTTATGGTTTTATCAATCTCAGCAAACTTTTCGAAACAACCCGTCATGTGTCTACTTGCACCTGTGTCAAGATACCATCCCTTTTCCTGAGTTCCACTTAATTTCGGCACGACATTGCTTTCATGCAAAAATACTTCTTCTGACATCATAAGCTTGGGATCTTCATCATCACTCTCATATGTAGTAAGGTTGGCTCTTACTCTTTTGTCCGGCTTTGGACAGTCACTAGCAAAGTGCCTATACTTGTTGCAATTGAAGCACTTAACCTTTGACTTATCAAAATTTCGTGGCTTCCGTTCGTCGACCGTTTGATCATTATCATTACAACCTCCATCTTTCCCTCGTCCTGCTCTTGTATCATTCTTGAGGCTATCATTCTTCTTCGAACTCCTCGCTTCCCATTCAGCTTGGGTTAGAAGAAGTTGATCTCCCCCGTTTTTTGTATTTCCTCGACCTTTGAGTCCATTCTCAAAGGTTCTAAGACGTCCAATTGCTTCTTGAACTGTCATGCTATCCATATCGCTAAATTGCTCGATTGTTCCAATGATTTGGAGAAAACGATTTGGAACAGAACCAAACAACTTCTCTACAACCTCGCTTTCTTTAAGGGTTATTCCAAGTGAACGAATTTCACCCACCAACATTGTAAGTTTCATTGAGAACTCTGGAATAGTCTGAGAGTCACTCATATGCAGCTGGGTTAGTTGGGCATGAGCTTTCTTAACGCGGTCTTCGCCAATTCACATCTCCTTGATTGCATCCCACGTCTCCTTTGTCGTTTCCTTTTCCGCGATTGCCATCATCACAGAATCCGGCACTGATTGAGAGATGACTGCCATCGCTCCTTGATCCTTGTTGCCTTCCTTAACTCCATCTTCCACAACCGTCCATAATGATCTTCATCTTTACAACCCATATGCTGTAATTTGTTTCATTCAACATCGGATACTGGATCGGAATTGAGGCAGTATTTACTGTCCCATCGACAATCTCGCCTCCTTTGGAACCTTCTGGCTTTACTTCCTTCTTTGAATCGTCGTTGACGCCAGTCATCGTACCTTGCTCTTGATACCAATTGTTGGAACTTCAGCTTTCGAACACAATTCTTTGAAGCAAAAACAATATGAAAAACAAGAATAATTTTGCGGCGCAACGATCCTCCTTTTCTTTTTCTCTATTTATAAACGCAAAACCATTACAAAACATGATAATATAAAACCTTTTCTAATCTAGATACGTAAATAAAGCTTCCTAAAATAATCCTTCCCTGAACTTTTCCTAAACTATAATGAAACTTCCTAAAATAAAACCTCTAGAAACATCTATAAACAATTAGATTAAAACTATCATGAAGCTATTTTCCTCTATTTTGTTTTATTATTTTTAAATCCTTCAGATTTTTATGATTACTAAAATCGTCCTAGAGTCAAGTAGTCAAATAAAACAAATTTAAAATCCTTAATTAAATAACATTTCATGAGAAACATTTATTATTTCATCTAAAGTTTGTTATTTCATGTTTAAGCATTTTATGAATAACATTTATTATTATTTTTTAGAAATCAGTATTTTGGATTTAAATAATAATAATTCAATACAAAATTTAACTTCCTCTATTTTAATAGTAAAAATCTTGTATTACATTGAATAAAATCGGCTAAACTAGAAGTAAAATTAGCTATTATGAATAAAATATCCTTTCCCCAATCTTGTTGTTTTTATTCATAATAGCCGGAACATATGCTCAGAGCATATTATGCCACCTCCGAGCACTACAAGCACCTCTGAGCATATTATGAACAGGGTATGGGGAAAGGGGATTTCCCGCCCCTTTTCGGTGATAGCTGCCCAAACTCCTCCCCGTTCAATATAAACGAAAATTGTACTATGACAAGCACTGAGTGATGGTCGATACGAAAGATGGCGGAAAACCCATCTTCTCCAACGTCTTCGTCAAGTACATCCATTTCATCCTGTCAAAAGTCTTGCTCATATCCAGTTTGATACGCATCTCCCCTCCTCTACCTCTCGTCTTCACCTTCATGGTATGGTGAATCTCATGAGCCAGCAACACGTTATCCGTTATCAGCCTTTCCGAAATTAAAGCTGATTGTAATGGCGAGATAACATTATTATTTGAATTTACTCGAGAAGGAACCTTATAGGAGAACACTTCAATTTAATTTAATGGGTAAAAAGTAAGGAATTCAACCGTGCAGGCGAGCCGCGCGTCTGAAACGAAAAAATCATACAAACGCTAAGAATAGTACACTTGTATGTATGCTCCAAACAAATGGATCAAAATTTTAAACTGAAAATAAATAAAAACATGAAGACAAGGACCAAAAGTTGCAATCAAATCCAAACACAAAAACACAAAACATGGAAATCCCCCTTTAAAAGAAACATAGTAAACCGGCTCAATGCCCTAATTAAGTAGTTTATAAAACACATTAAAACCTAATGAATACGTAAGATTTTTTCAACTGTAAACTGATTAATATGATCTAATCAAATTAATTTGATTTGAATAAGAAATTAAGGTATTCAAAATAGTAACTGTATAACTGAATAAATCTTTTCTTTTTGAATTATATTTCATTTTAATTGAAATGAGTGAACATAATGAACTAATATTTAGCCTTATTAAAAAGAGTACAAAGTCTTGGGTGAGATCGTCCTACCATAAGCTTATGGTAGGACGATTGATAGTTCATGTGTTTAATAGATTTGTTCATGTGTTTCACAATTTTGTTCATGTGTTTCACAGTTTTGTTTGTTATAAGCTGGGTTCATGTGTTTGACAGATTTGTTTTTGTGTTTCACAATTTTGTTTGTTATAATCTGTAACAATATGTAAATGAATTAACAAAGCTGTGAAACACATGAACAAATCCATTAAACACATGAACTATCATTCGTCCTACCATAAGCTTATGGTAGGACGGTCTCACCCAAGACCTTCTCTAAAAAGAAAAGGTCTCCTGAAACTAGTGTTGATTGATATTAGGGACAAATGTTGATTTTCTCACTTTCAAATCTCCTTTTAAATATTAAACATGAATTAAGTGTATTGTATATTGATGATCTTCTCATTTTTATAAATCTGACTCACTTTTAATACTGAACATTTACCTATTAAGTATGATCATTCCGTCAAATGCAAATTTGTCTATAAAAAAAATTAAATTAATACTCTTATATATGTATCTTCTCCCTCTTCTTCTTCTGTCTTTTTCCCCATCTTCTCATCATGGGGAGATGGGAAACCATCGCTTTTCTGTTTATTGATTCGTTATTACGTTGAATAAGTGTGATTCACATATCAAAATTGTTCTCGATTTGAATGGATGAATCCATGATTTAGTTGTTCGATGTTTTGTTCCTGATCTGATTAGACAGGTCGTGGTTTGTGTTTTTTGTTTATAGTTCTTGATCTGGTTATACGGATCGTGTTTCCGTTCGTGATCTATAATTTTCAAGGTGTTTACCGTTTGAAAAACATAGAACGTGTTTTGGATCTAGTGGTGTTGCAGTGGTAGCAGATCCCCGATTGGTGCAGTGATTGATGGGGAGACGCTTCTCTCTACCAAGCGGTTGTGATATTCACGGTTGCAATATAATATCCATGAGGGCGGTATTACAGTTTTTTTATTCGATCTCTCAATTTGTAATAGTACAAATGGTATGCGTCTGCTGGTTAGCATATGATTTTGTTAGTCTTACAATATGATAGTTGACAAAATGTTGATTTCACTGGCGTTTTCCCAGTACCATGAATAAATGTTTTTTTTAAAAAAAATACATGTAGCCTCTGTCATTTGTCTGGCTTTCCAAATCAGGGCCGCCTTTCCACTATATTCTTTTTGTTGCTTTATATACACCTCTTTAGTCTTTGCTTCAAAAAAAACATCCATTCAGCTGTTACAAACATCATGGCCGGAAAGAAAACCCAAAAGTACAGCCCGGCCGGCAGTCCGGTATCATCCGACGTCGGCTCCTCCAACAGCAGCAAGGAGCAAGATCAATTTCTACCGATAGCGAACGTTGGCAGGATCATGAAGAAATCGCTGCCGGCAAACGCAAAGATATCGAAAGAAGCCAAGGAGACGGTCCAGGAGTGCGTTTCCGAGTTCATCAGCTTCATCACCGGCGAGGCTTCCGATAAATGCCACAGGGAAAAGAGGAAGACCGTCAACGGCGATGATCTTTTGTGGGCCATGACCACGTTGGGGTTCGAGAATTATGTCAGCCCTCTGAAGCTCTACCTCAGTAAGTTTAAGGAAACCGATGATCTTTCTGCAGCCATGGACGCCATTAAAGAGGAGGAAGAAGAAGGCCATCAGCATCACCAATTCATTCCACCCAACATTCATCTGATTAATGGCAACCTGAAAGGTACTACGATCATGGCTGCTCATCATTTTCCATCAACCAGGGATTGCTATTCGAGGTCATGATATTACGTACTAATCCATATATGGAATTATAGCAGTGATAATATCACAATACTGCTCTTCTCTGGAGTCCGCTTGTAGTTAGTCTTGCTTTGTAAACTTTGAATTAATTAATATATACCTATTTCCCATGAACTTATTGAAGAAAACGCTGGAAAAGTTTAATCGGAACCGTTTTCACTTTTCAATGGGAAACACCCACTTTCTGTGTCACCAAATCTGAATGTACAAAAGTTCAGCTACATGCCTACATCACTCTATACTGCAATCTGAAACTGAATTCTAAATACTACCGGAATCCTATAACTGATTTGTGGTTGGTATAGTTCTAACAAACTTTCCAATCAACCAAGCTAAGCTACCTGAAAAAGGAAAGAAAACGAAAAATCGAATCGTTTCAGGTATGTCGAAAAATCCACCCCAGTAGATACTTAACTGTAAAATCCTATGAAAAGATATTTAGCATCATATTTGAGACTACCAAAAGAGATTTTGCACTTTTACCAAAAGACCAGAGCCCAAGAACTAAAGAGAACAAAACTTTCTTCTACGTGCATGCTCTCTGCAGCAAATCGTTTCAGGTCATCATCACATCTTCTACGTGTGCAGCTTCTGTATTCTGCAATTTCTCGGCCAGAGTGTTTTTCTCTTTCATAGCCCTCTGTAATATCCATGGCATTGAATCAAGGCACACAAATAATTAAACACTAAAATAAAATAGGTGGGATATATATTATATTTTTATTTTTTAAATTAAACCACCAATGGTGGGATGATTATATTAGGCTCCTCGGACCTTTTCAAATAAATCCCATAGGTGGGATATTATACACAAACCTTCAGTTCATCTCGTTTTCGTGATCTCTCAATTGCGAAAGTTGAGTATCTGCATCATGTAGACGATCCTGTAGTGCCTTTACTAGTGCAAATCAGGGGATTTAAGGCGGTTTCAACGTACCAGAGAAGGCACAAAGGAACCGCCTTCTCTGGCTGTGCCTTAAAATTTCCAATTTTTCATGAACCGCCTTAAAATTTTGACATCTTTCGATATCGAAAACTACACATTTAATGTTACGAATTCGAAAATGTCGCCTTAACCGTAAAAATCTTACGAATTCGTAATTATTTTTAACCCAGCAGAAATGTTTCTCATTCGAAAAACCTTGTAACCCAGCAGAATGGTCTTTCTCATTCGAAAAAGGTTACGGATCATCCAAAAAAAAAACTCACTCGCGATAATGCCTACGAGTTCGTAAGCACTATCACGAGTGGGTGAAAACATTTAATGGAGAACTCGAAATTAATATAAACCAATCACATTAGCTTTATACATTACAGTTGTATCATACTAAAATACATCAATCTTTTAAGGCTTCAAGCAAAGGAACATCCATTCTGCGCCATCATTGAGATGAGAGTACCACAAGTTGCCACCCACACAGCCTGTTCACCGTTGTTCTGCAAAAATACACGAGAACTCACAAATTCACAATCTAGCTTAAACACACAAAATATCACAGAATCATATACTATTCCAAAAGTTCCACACTAGTGGAGGAGGCAATGGATGGCGGCGGTTCCGCCTTCAATGCTCAGCGGTAACCGCCGGTGGCGCCAGCGCCGCGCAACGACATTGGAATTGCTCAGCGGCTTAGAACCGCCGCGCAAGGTTGCGAACTCGCAACCTGTTCAGGTTCCCATGTTGCGAAGTCGTAACTAGCCAAAACCTGCCCGGTGGTTTTCGACAGTTGAGAAACCGGATGCCCCTCAGGTTCATGTTCCTGAACATGGTTACGAATTCGTAACCTACTTAGATTCTGTTAAAAAGAAGAAAATGATCAGAACTATATATTTCAATATGAACAAAGAAGAATATTCAATATATTACAAATATCAAAAAGTGAATTTCTTTCAACTTCATAAAATTTGATCAAAATCGGAGCAAACAAAAGTAGCCAATCCAGTATGGAGTTCCTTTTCATCCACATAGCCAAAAGAGAAGCCAAAAGTTCCTTTCATCCAGGCCAGGCCAAAGAGAAAAGCCAAAAGTCTACAAGAATCTAACCTTAATCCTTCTCATCAAATTTATCTATCAAAGTCATTAGGAAAAAATGAAACAAAATATCAGTACATAGTTTTCCTGGATATATATATCTATGAGAAGAAAAAATCTGAATTCATATTTCATTGTTTCATATTTTATTGCTTCATCATTAATATACAAAGTAAACATAATTCAAACTCTAAACAAATATAAGATGGCAAAGGTTTTGCAGCACAGGTAACTCAAGTCAGACTAAGGAATAAAGAGTAATGTGACACTTCATGACCCTAGTTACTGGTTATTATCTACCTTTTAGTTCTGAGCCTACCTGACTACTAAGTTTCAAAAACTGAAAACAAGCTTTTAAAGCTATCAATGGCAATTATTGCATGAAGGCATAAAAAGAAAAGGCTGATTTTGGTTACAAGTCATGTGGTTTGTCTAAAATACACATACCAAAAATCAAATTAATTTATTAAAAGAGATTCAGTAAGGCATATTCACTTTAAGTAGCTATCATAAGCTCAGGTTATGATTTAGGTGAGACATAACTTCAAAAGGGCAACAAAGTTAGGAGTCCGGCGAAAAGTAGCAAGCATGAACTCCAAAAGTCGCTTTTGAACCTGGTTTTGGAGAATACATATACAGTCCAGAAACCATCTTCACGGCATCATGAACTCCAACTGTAACTGCACTTCTACTACAAACAAATAATAAGATTTCAGAAATATTATGAAAACCAAAGGGGCTATGCTCAAGTGCAAACATATGACATTGTAAGCACTAAGAACAGCTACAACTGCATCTGGAAACCTTCATTAATTCCCCTTTCAATAAACAATCAATATAACACCGAATCTAAATGCCAAGTAGATATTGTATCTAACTAGTCATCTTGATCTTTTCTTGACATTTTCCATGTCACAAGATGACTAGCTCTATAAAAATGTCAAGCAAACATCATAAAGATGGTATAAACTAGGCTATAAACATATTAAAACACAAATGCATGTCTGCCTGCAGGTCAGAAAACCATCAAAGTAAATCACGGGGTAACCCAAAGTGGAAAGTTTAAATCTGTATCCGAATAGGGTTTGAGTTCCCCCATGAGCTGTATCTGTACTGAGCTGGTTTAAACTGAAAAAAAATACAACAAACCAAGCTTACCGAGATGAGTACCGTCACAGCGGCAACGACGAAGACGCACGGCGACAGTGAAGAAGAAGCACGGCGGCGCACGGCGGTGGCAGCGACGATTCAGGACTGCGTACCAAGTCGAAACGGCGGCACCGACGAAGAACGACGGCTGTAATTAAGGGCGAAGATGCACGGCGGCAGGGCCAATTCAGCACAGCTGTAACTGTCGGAGATTCAACGATGTCTCCGGTAGTGTGCGGGAAGAGGTCGTTTTACGAAGACTTGCAATCCCCGTCGCCGACCTCTGCGACTCCGCCCTCTGCGAAGAAGATCCGGTGCTCCGGTCGCTATTACACGTAGCAGGGGAGAACGGAGTCGATCGCCATTTGGGGTTTCACTTTGGGGCAGATTGCGATCGGCGATTTGGGGTTTTCTGATTTGGGTTTTCTAATTTGGGGTTTTCTTATAAGTGAATACTAAAAAATCTTTACATGTCAATAGCTTAATTAGCTTACTTTTCAAATTTAAGTAATTATTTATTTGTTTACATGAACATAATAATAATAAAAAATATATATATAATTCGTTTTTTATGGAAAATCAAGTAAAGCAAATTGCAATCATTGTCAATATTTATAAAAAACTTAGAGACTCATCCTTGTTAGTTAAACTTAACTATATTTAGGTCCTGTTCTCTTCACGGTATTTGAACTTATCTGAACTCATCTGAACTTAAAAAAGTTTATCTGAACTAAAAAAAGTTTATCTGAACTTAAAAAACTTTATCTGAACTCATCTGAACTTAAAAAACTTTATCTGAACTAAAAAAAGTTTATCTGAACTTAAAAAACTTTATCTGAACTAATCTGAACTTAAAAAACTTTATCTGAACTAATCTGAACTTAAAAAACTTTATCTGAACTAATCTGAACTTAAAAAACTTTATCTGAACTCATCTGAACTGAACTCATTTGTATTAGCTGAACTTATTTGAACTTAAAAACTGAGCTGAATTGAAATATATAGATAAATTGAATTGAACTAAATTGAAACTAACTAAAAAATATATGATCATTTCCAATATATTTGAAATTCATTAATCTAAATATAACATAATACATTTAATATTAAAAGATACTGAACTGAATTGCACTGACGTAGATAAACTGAACTGAATCATTTCAAGCAAACATTTGAAATTTAATAATTTGAGTAACTTAGAGTTTGATAGAGTTTATTTCTTGTTCAACTGAACTGAACTTGATTGAATAGAACTGAAGTGAAAATTAATGTACCGAAAAAAAGAATCAACATGACTGAATTAACCTGAATTTCATCAAATTACATTTCACTTCAATCTACTGAACTAAACTGAATTGAATTGAATTAAACTGATATATAAAAGTTTTGGCACACAGGGCCTTAATGTTAAAAAATATGATCATGTTTGCTAGCTAAACATATTGATTTGAGTTGAGCTGAAGCATATAGATAACTGAACTGAACTGAATTGAAAATTAATAAGTGTGATGAAAATAAACGGTATGAATAAATTAAATTAATTGCACCAAATTATATTGTTGTTGAGCTAAACTGAACTGAACTGAAGTGAAATTAATGTATTGAAAAAAAGAATCGGTATGACTAAATTAATCTAAATTTCATCAAATCATATTGAAACTGAACTAAACTGGATGAAGTTGAACTGAACTGATATGAACAATTAAGCTCAAAAGATTAAAATGATTTAAATTGAAATGAACTAAATTGCAAATAAGTGTACTGAACTTAACTTATCTGAAAACTAAAAAAGTTTATTGAACTGAACTCATCTGAACAGAAAAAAGATTATCTGAACTCATCTGAACTGAAAAAAGATTATCTGAAATCATCTGAACTAAAAAACATTTATCTGAACTAAAAAAACTTTATCTGAACTAAAAAAACTTTATCTGAACTCATCTGAACTAAAAAACATTTATCTGAACTAAAAAAAGTTTATCTGAACTAAAAAAACTTTATCTGAACTAAAAAATATTCAAATAATCTCTAGAGAACAGGACCTTAGTGTTTATATAAAATGTCAAGTAAAAAATTGACCTTTAGTCGGTCAAAAATTGACCAGAGTTTCGGTGTGAATTTGTACGAAATAATAGTAACGTACCAAAGACTAGAAGTGATCAAGGAAATTGACTAAAATATCAAGTAAAATGAATGAAAAATCAAATTAACTTAAAGATCAATGAAAAAATGAATGCTTAAGGGAATTGACTAAAAGATCAATCAAACTGACTAAAAGATCAAGCAAAAAAAGTAAATGATCATTCCCTTAGCCATTTGTCTCCATAAAGACAGGTCTCACCCAAAACTCTCTCGTTAATATTTCATTAGTTAAAGTTAATATAGTTAGTGTTTTTTAGTAGGTCATGTGAGTAGTTAACTTTAATAAATTAAACTAAAATTAGTTATTATTGGTATATATGTTTAAGTAATGACTTAATGTATAAGTAGTGAATACTCATTGAAATATCAGCGTTCTTACTTTTGAATCAATATAGTTGTTGTCATTAGAAGGTCAATTAAACTTTTCCACTTGACTAGTTCAAATCAATTTAATTATAGTGTTTAGAGAAAGCTGAGTAAGATTTAACTTCAGATGACTTGAATTTAGTTAAGTTGCCATTGAATCTATAAAGTCAATCAAGGTTGACATTTGTTTAGTTAAAGTCAATATAGTTAGAGTTTATATAAATTCAAGTAAAAGCAATCTTTCATTTGTTAAACTCAATTTAGTTGGTAGCTAGTGTTTATTAAAAGTCATAAGATTTGACCTTCCATTAGTTTAAGTAAATTTAGTTACCAGTGTTTATAAAAGGTTAAGCAAGTTTTGACCTTTCATTACTCTAATTTGATAATTTTGTGAAGAGTCAATTGCTTGTTAGGTAAGATTAATCATTAAATATAAAGAATCTGACTATTGATTACTGATTATCGAAAGTTTAGTGATGGTTGACCTTAAATTAGTTTAACCCAACTTAATTAGTCTCTAAATCTTTATAAAATGTAAAGTAAGTGTTGGTCTATAAGTAAACTCAGTTAAATTAGTGTTCGTAAAAAATCAAGTAATGTGTGACCTTTCATTAGTTAGCCTTATTTTAATTAATGTACACAAAAAATCAAATAAGAACTAATTTTTTATTATTAAATACAATTTAATGTGTGCTAGGATTTTAGTGGTTTAGAATATATAGTTTAGTGGGTTTAGGGTTTATTGGGTTGAAAGTCAAGATAAGTCAGCAGAACCATTTTTCTCATTCGAAAAACAACATGAAACCTCTTTCTCATTCGCAAAACAAGAAAAGGCAGCGGAACTCTTTTTCTCATTCGAAAAACAATGAGTTTTAAGGCATTTTTTTTAAAATCGCCTTAAAAATACACATGAACCACCTTAAATTATTTCCGAGGAAGTTTGCGCAAATAGACCGAGCGAAAGGGTTTTCGAGTTCGCAAAACGTTTAATTTTAAGGCGGTTCCGAGCTGTTTTAAGGAACCGCCTTAAAAAAGTGCCTTATTTTCCCTGATTTGAACTAGTGCTTCTTCTCAGCTGTAAGCTTTGATATCTTGCCATTCAAGTTGACTCTCACAAATCGATCCACTTCAGCCTTCATTTCCAACTGGATTTCACAAATTTAATAGTGAGATCATATGAAAATCATAGCAGTAACACTATACAAGACCATTAATTAGCCTGGAAATCAGAAGAGTACCTTTAAGTTCATGAAAAACTAGTAGCCTAAATACAAGGGCATTATAGTAATTTGAGGGGATTTTGGCCTACAAAGAGTAAAATTATAGGGTATATTTAGCAATTAAGTTAATCTATTGTAGGCTGCCTCAGATTAGGTCAGTTTCTGAGATACGAGAGCTTTATCCTTGGCTTCAAGACTGATCTCAGACGAAGGATTTCATCCTCACTTGTACATAGCTGATGCCAGAGATCGCCACCCCTCCGCCGCCGCACAGCCCGAGACCGTACCTTGCTTTCTTCGCCGGCGGCGTCCACGACCCCATCCGGCCGTCGCTGCTCCGCCACTTGAAGGGCAAGGACCCCGAGATTCCGGTCTACGAGTACCTCCCGAAGAACCTCGACTACTACGGCTTCATGCTGCAGTCCAGGTTCTGCCAGCGGGTACGAGGTCGCGAGTCCGAGGATCGTCGAGCTAGGCGATTCTCATTTCTCACCGAGTGCGTGCCGGTGATTATCTCCAACCACTACGTCTTGCCGTTCAGTGATGTGCTGAAGTGGGAGGCGTTTTTGTCAAGGTTGAGGTCTCTGGGATTCCCCGTCTGAGGGAGATTCTGACCGGAATCTCGCCGGAGTAGTTCTCGAAGCTGAAGCAAGGCTTGCGAGCTGTGAGGAAGCATTTTGTCCTGAACAAGCCTGCGTAGAGGTTTGGCATGTTTCATATGATTCTTCACTCCATTTGGCTCAGAAGGATAAACTTCATTCATGATGATAGTTAAAAAACTTCACACGATAGTTAAAAAACATTTTGTACAAATTTCTTGCTTAATCTAAATGATATAAGATTGCCAACAAACCGTTACACTTGAAAGGGTGTTTATTATTTTATTTTTTAAAAAACATTCTATTAAGAGCTGAGACAAATGTAAATTACAAAGTGTTGTGAGACTGTTTGACCATAATGATATGGTAGGACGAATGATCTCTTATTGTTTATTAGATTAGTTTGTGTTGTTTGCCTTTCTAACTTAATTAGTTCATTTATAATCTATATCTATAAATTAATAAACGAATGAAATTATGTACAAATAACTTTCTTTTTGTCATTTAACATCATGAAAGCACCACCAACTATTTGTTGTTTACAAAACACTCATATACAAATATATATATCTAGTTAAATCGCTAGTCAAATAACTAATAAAATTCAGTAATAGCTAACAGTTAATAGAATCAGCTAATAACTAATAGGTCAAAACTAATTTCCAAACGGGACCAATATGTTCATAATCTCTTAAAAGTGAACTAATTTAATTGAAAGAGCATTTGTATTAGCATAATCTTATGGTATGGTTGTCTCAACTAAAGTTTTGTATCATAAATTTTTAGCAAGTTGACTTCATTTTGTTTTAAACCTTTTTATTTTGAATTTGACCTTTCAATATAAAAAGATAAATAAATTGTCTCCCTCTAGTTTTAATATAATAGCACCGTTTGATCAAAATACTATTTGACACACATATTAACTAAATCTAAAATTTTGATATTTAGAAAATATAGTTTATATAAATTCAAAATTATATATTACTATTCATACAATTTTCAAATTTATAGTTAAACAAGCAATAAAAACTAGGAGAATTCAACTGTTCCGTTAGCTGAACCTTTTGTCATTAATAATGTACTTTACCCAGTAAATTTATCTATTTGAAACAAAAATTAAATTAGAACTAATCTCAACATTTAAATTTAGTTCAACGATTATGGATTGTTTGACTAAAAATTTAACCAACGGAACCGTATTCAAACTATAATAAAGAGTAAAATACTAATAAATCAACAGAGCAGTACACTGTATTTGTATTTGTTTTTTGTTTTCCTTGATGAGATATATTAGTATAACATTGAACAGTAGTTTTTGTGAATGGACTCAATGGAGTAGAATAACCATTCATTCCTAACAAATACATTAATGAAATGAGCCGCAGCCGCCTTCTCCTTTTTAAACCATTTTTCCACTTTTAAATTATTTATTGATGATCATCCATAATGTCGAATAAGTTTGAATTTATCCCAATTTGATAAATTAAATCTTGTATTCATGGTGATTGCTCGATGACGTATTTATCTACCTGATCTTGTACATGTCCTACTTCTTCTAAATCACTTGATTTTTTTATTTTTTATTTTGACAGTAAAAATCACTTGATCTATCCAAAGGAATATTTTTTATCATTTCGTTTGTGAGGTGTGCTTTTTAAAATGTATACTGTTTGAAAATATACATATTTGCACCTTGGATCGAGTGGTGCTTCAGATTTCATAAGATATTTATTTAGAGAAAGTATTGGGTGAGACCTGTCCTTGTGGAGAACAAGAGCAGGGGAATGAGCATTTACTGTTTCTGTTTGATCTTTTAGTCAGTTTGTTTGATCTTTCAATCAATGTCCTTGAGTATTTTTGTTTTGCCTTGATTTTTTAGTTAATTTAATCTTTCTGTTAATTTTCTTGATCATTTCCTTGGTCAATTTCACCAACGACAAATTCAATCAAGGAAATCGGCGGGTTTAAAGCTCATCAACGACAAATTCAATCAATAGCAGTCTCATATAATCTTTGGTCTCATTTGAGACTGTCTCAAATGAGAATTTGTCATTTATTTATCGTAGTTAATTAAATGTATAATACGCTTATCTTTCCTTAAATAGTGACAAGTTAAGAATAATACATGTATAATCTAATTCATATGTATTTTGGACTCTTTTAATAAACTAGTTCGATTGAATATCGATTATGTGGATATGTTTCCCTACAATATAGATGGATATATATGTTTAGAATCACAGGTGAAGTGTATCGTAGATCAGTTTAGTTTAGTTTAGTTTATTTCAGTGTAAATGTAATTTGTTGCAGGTTAATTTAATCATGCTGATTGTTTTTTTCAATACATTAATTTTTTACTTCAATTCAATTGAGTTCAGTTCCATTCAGTTTAAAATAAGTTTTAGCAAACATGACCTAAGTTGACTTTTTCCAAAAAATCATCAAACCTTTTATAAATTTAGAGAAAACGAGGACATGCTAACCGAAGAATAAATTTTTTTTTTTTACAAATTTTCTAGCTAGCATTGATTTGAATGCGATTAACGCATAAACCTTTTATAATTGATTTGATAGTACAATTCTGGCCACATAACTTTCACTAGCTAGTCACTAAAACGACAAGTTAAGCATATATATAAGATTGTTCAGATGTAACAACCAATTATAATGCTTTTTTATTCAATGATTTCGTACATAAGAGCATTAAAAATATAATCTGATGCTGCCCACAGTTGTTTGAAGCTTTTTTCAAAAATTTTAAGGGAAAGTCTCCTTCCATACTAGTTTTAACTTTTAATATAGAATTTGAGACCCTCACTTTCAAGCATGATTTTTAATAAGGGGTGCTTGGTTGAAATAGAGGAATGGGAATCGGAATGGGAATGATAATAGGGTGTAATGATTATAGGGGTAATGATTATAATGTTGTTGTTTGGTTTGCATTAAGGAATGGCTAAAATTAGTAAACTAAAATGACGGAGTGACTAAATATAGTAAACAACTAGGTAATGAAACTCATAGTTGTCAATTTTGGGGGGTTTGGGTGATTGGCCAGTTTTGGGTAGGGGTGTTCAAAAATATCCGACCCGCACTACCCGACCCGTTGACCCGCCGACCCGGCATAAATTAACCGGGTAATTTCTTATTTTTCCGGGACGGGTACCCGGCCGAGTATTATACTATTTTCCGGGTCCGGGTCCGGGTCACACAAATGCTTTTTCCGGGTACCAGGAAACCCGGTATTATATATGTTTATTTATTAAATATTAATGTTAAATATCATTTATACTTGTAATTTTGGGCATAGGAAATGAATTTACCCTCTTGAACTTATCAACTCAATACAAGTGTCTTGTTTATTTCCTCAATTATAATCGATACTTAAGATTATACATAACTTTTAGGCAATATCGAGAGTAATTAAATTTAAACGTCTTACGATTGATTTTTCATGGATAGTCTAGTTCATATATAATATATAATATTTACTCTGTTCAAGTAAACCTTCAACTGAAATTATTATTTGTTTGATTTTTTTTCGTACAAATAGATATTTATATTGAATTCTTGAAGTGAATTAAAATATTTGTGAAAATATTATGCTTAGTTTCATACTTTTAGTAATTTTCTTTTACACATTTTTTCTTACACTCATTTTTCATGTTTGAAAAAAAACATCTCAAGTTTTCTAAATTTAAAACATAGTACGTGGGTTAATTAAACCGATTTGTTAGGATGAAATCCCTAAAAAATATCAATATATTATAACAACCGGGTCGGCGGGTACCCTGAAACCCGGCCCAGTATTTCGGGTACCCGCACTTCAGGGTACCCTGTTTTTCCGGGTCGGGTCACGGGCCGCATTTTAAGCTACCCGCATATGCGGGTACCCGGATGTGCGGGTACCCTGTTTTGAACACCCCTAGTTTTTAGTAATGAAGGTGGGCCCATATAATCATAATAATCAACCAAACACCCATATTCATATAATGTATTATTGTTGAATTTTTCACTTTCAAGTCTGATCTTCTCACTTTCAAAACTGATCTTTTACCTATTAAATATGATTATTCAGTGAGACCAATTAAGACAAATATCAATTAAGAATTTGTATTTATTCAAAGCGCGCAAGAGGAACATAACCAATCTTCCACAATTGCCAAAATAGTCCCTCAATGTTTATAAAATTATACAATTGCTCCCTCTCATGCTGGCCTATAAATAGAGGCACCAGTAAGTCTACTCAGTTCACACAGATCCAAGAGGACCAAGAGAACAATTCATAATCATCAATGGCGAAGCAATTTATAATAAATGCTCTAGTTCTTCTTCTTCTGGTTGCAATGGGTTAGTATCGTTCATCTTATGTCCCCTAAATTTGCATGAATTTATATTTCATAAAGCTCGGTATTTTCAATTAAATCTGTAGTCGTATAAATTAATTTGCTATGCGCAGCGATTCATGCAGCTTCCGGTACAGCTTCGGAGGTTCCGAGGAAGGCGCTTCGAGTTTCCGTTAAGACTCATATTTGGTGTCCGTATAATAGTTGTCCGCATCACTGAGATTTGTCGATTTCTTTGATCAAGCAAAGTTCCCATGCCTCGTTTTGGTTCGTCTTAAATTTCTCTTTGCAACTGAGATGTGCGTGCATTGTGATAAAACGGTGTTGTATGGTGTATTGTGTTTTATGTGTGTGCCATATTCTCTGAATTTAATGTTTGTCATTAAATAATAATGTTTAATACGTAAAAATCAGTCTTGAAAGTGAAAAGATCAAATGATCATGGTGATGTAAAAGATCAGATTTAAATGTGATAAAATCAACATTTGTCAATAGTCTCAATTGAGCCCGGTCTCCTCTTTAATGTTCGTTCCCATCAAAGAAACTCATAAGTATTATTAGAAAAACAAATTGACAATAGGCCGTTCTTATTGATAATAAAGTAATATCATCATGAAAAAGGTTTAAAAGATCTTCATATAAGTTAGTTAGTCAGAAACTTTCAAAGGCAAAAGTGATTAGAAAATGAGAAACAAAAAAGACAAAGTCAGCTGTGTACATTAGAATTTAGAGAGTGCAAAATAAACAACTTATGGTCAATATCGTATTTGAATAAAACGGATTTGGGTTAAAAAACACTTGAACTGCAAATAACAAGATCAATGTAAAGTTCTGTTAGTGGAAACATAAAAGGAAGAGAAATATTAAATAGAAAATTGCATCCAGAAATTACTTACTCCCTCCGCGCTCCTAATAATGTCACACTTTCCATTTTTGGAAATATTCCTTTAATCTTAACCACACGCCCATCCTCTCTAACTCACAAATCGCTTTCTCTCTCTAACTCACATGCTCTCTCTTCTCTCTAGTTTTCATCAATTCTCGGCTACTGTTCCTGACTTCCACCACCACTCCTTTCCCAATTAAGACCGTTCTGACTGCCGAACGGTTATAAACGGGCAAATCTCCACCCCGCCCATGGCGGCTCCTCCACCTCGCCGCGGCGGTAACCTCCAAGGCCAAAGCTTCCTTAATGCCCTTGCTAATAGCCTCCCACCGCTGAGCACCACGCTGCCATCAAACCCAGAAATTACCCCTAAAACACTATACAAGGGAGAAATAGCATGTATTGTTACTCGCAAAGAGGCTGAAACCTTAGCCTCGCATTACCAAAATGCTTTAATCGGCAAATTTGCTCGGACGAGGCCATCCATGGAAGTCCTTCAAGTCTGTGGATTTCAAAGGTAAATACCAGCTTGGATTGATAGACTACAGGTACACTCTGATACACTTTCAAGATAAGGAGGATTATCAACGTCTCTGGCTCAACGGAAATTGGAGCCTCAATGGAGCCATCATGAAGGTACTCAAGTGGACGATTGATTTCTCTCCTGAAGCGGAATCATCAATTGTTCCTGTCTGGGTCAACATTCCTAATGTACCAGTGTTCTTTTACAATCATGATATGATTAAATCCATGGGAAATCAGATAGGTACCTTTATCAAAATGGATGTTGCAACTGCAACACTGTCTAGGCCATCAGTTATCAAAATATGTGTTGAGGTTGACTTGAAACAGAAATTGCCTGCATATATTAGATTAGGTGTTGAGAAAGATGGAGTAGAATATGGAGTGTCTAAGCTGCCTATAGAATTTGAAGATCTTCCTTTATACTGCTTCCACTGCAACTGTATTGGGCACCATGTTGATCAATGTATCCATCTTCACCCTGAGCTTAAACGACCTAGACATCCACATGCTCCATTGGCAGAAAAACCTTCTGTTCAAATGGCTGAAAAACCTATGGTTGTAACAGAGATTAGCAAAGATACCCAGAATCAGAAAGATAACCCTCTTCTTCATCTTCAAAGAGATGCTCAGAATGTTGGCCCATCTGGAGTCCCTGCACAGGAGAAAGATATAGTCATCAAAGCTCAGAAAGGAAATGCTAAACAGTTTCTGAAATTCTAAAAGCCTAAGCAAACATATATCCCTAAGCTCAAGGAAAATCCACCTGTACAAACAGAGGTAATCCCAGCAGTTGATATCCTTGTTGCCACTGATGTTATTCCTGTTACATCTCCAACAAACATCTTGGATCAGAGCACCCAGACTAGTGGTCCTTTTGGGAAAATTGCTAAAGATTTGGCCTCCAAAGAAATTTCCCCATAAATTTCTGTGTATGGCTCTCCTCAACAACTCCCAGTTTCTCAATTCTCTTCTCATAGTAGAGAATTTGTCAGGAAAATCTCAATTCCAAAATCTGATCCAGTTAACAACAAAGGAAAAGGAAAGCACCCAGTCAAGGATGATATCATTTCGACTAAGCAGAGTAAGTCTCTCTCTCCTTTCAATACATTATCAGTCGCTAAAAAGTTTTTTCTCTCTCAGCAGAAAAGGTTCCACAACAGGTTTCATGTCCTCTCTACTAGTGAAGACACTGATGATCAGGAAGGAACTCAAGAAGACTCAAACTCTCACATCCATTCCCATCCTCTACAGATATCTTCTCAAGAAGATGAGGTAAGTTCATCACAGGTAAATACAGTGCCTGATGTGAATGGTAAAAAATCAAAGAAAGGCCAAAAAGTTGCTAAACCAAAGAATGATTCCTATCTAACTCAGGTTAATAGAATCATGACAAGGTCAAGAAGCTTTACTGAAGTTTCCCAATGAATCACACCAAAAATATTTTAGTGTGGAACATTAGGGGAATGGAAACATCTTTAGATAGATTATCCAATTTATCTCTTAGGCATAAATTTGATTTGCTTTGTATTATTGAGCCAATGCATGATAACTCAAAATGTGACCACTATAGACAACTCTTCCACTTTTATAATTGTATGTTTGGTTGTTCTGGTCAAATTTGGTTATTCTGGTCATCTCACATCTCTGTTTCACTTATTCATGATCATCTACAGTTTTTGCATGTTAGTATTAACTATCTCAATAACCTTATGGATGCATTTTTTGTATATGGTTTAAGGAATAGGTCTGGTAGGAAATCTCACTGGTCTTCACTTTTGAGTCATAATCATAGTGCTTCTTTAATTATAGGTGACTTCAATGCAATCACTTCTGTTAATGAATATAGAGGTCATTCTTCTCCAAAACTTGGTAGTATTAAGGATTTCAATGATTTCATCAACTCACTTGCACTTGATGATATTAATACAGTGGGTAATCTTTATACTTGGAGCAATAAAAGACATAGAAACCCCACTAGACAGAGACTAGATAGAGGTCTATGCACTTCCCAGTGGAACTCTAAATTCCCTGCTTCTTCTATTCAAATTCTAGGAAGAGCTACCTCTGATCATAATCCTCTCCTTCTCACTCTAGGTAGTTATATTCCTTCATCTCCTAGACCTTTTAGATTTCTAAACACATGGTATAAAAGACCTGAGTTCAATGATATCATTAAAGAGAACTGGAATCTCCAAATCTCTGAATCAGGCATGCCTGGTTTTTTTCTTAAAATGATCAGATTAAAAAAGGCTTTAAAAATCTGGAACAAAGATTATTTTGGAAATGTGCATGAAAATGTTGAAAAAGCAGAGAGAGAGTTAGAAGCACAGGAAATTTTGTATGCTTTAAATAACTCTCTTGATGAACTTGTGAAACTGAAGCATGCTAAATCTAAGCTAGTTAAATCCATTTCTGAGCAAAAACATTTCTGGAAACAGAAAGCTAGGATCAAATGGATAAAAGAGGGGGATAATAATACAAAGTTCTTTCATAATTCTGTTAAAAGAGCATGCTTAATATCACCAAAGTTAAAAGCTCAGATGGTAGATGGCTAGATAATATTGCTGACATTGAAACTGAAGCCATCACATACTACCAGCATCTGCTCTCTGATGATAGTAATGAGGATAGTGATTTTTTTCAATCACATTTTCTTAGTAAAATCGCCAAACTTATCACCACTGAAGAGAACCAGAATCTTCTTAGTCCTGTTTCCCTTTTTGAGCTCAAGGAAATTGTTTTTTCTCTGAACAAAAATAGTAGCCCAGGACCAGATGGTTTTACTGCAAAATTCTTTATTAAATCATGGGATATTATTGCTACTGATCTCCTTGATGCTGTTTCTGATTTTCAGGCAAGGAGTGAAATTCCTAGGGGTATAGCTAGTACATGGATAGCTATCATCCCTAAGAAAGAGACTCCTGTCTCTTTTGATGACTATAGGCCAATTAGTCTTTCCAATGTTTTGAACAAAATTTGTTCTAAACTTCTTATGGAAAGACTTAAGCCTCTAATGTCAAAACTTATATGCCCTCATCAATCTGCATTCATGAAAGGAAGAGACATATCTGATAATATCATCTTCCTCCAAGAAATGGTTAGATTTTTACATAGGAAATCTAGAGAACCTAACTGTATCATTAAGCTTGACCTTAAGAAAGCATTTGATAGGATTAAATGACATTTTTTACAAGCAGTTCTGATGAAATTTGGCTTTCATGGTCAGTTTATCTATAGCATCATGCAGAACCTCTCACAAGCATGGTTTTCAGTACTTATTAATGGTAAGCCTGTGGGTTTTTTCCAGCCATCAAGAGGTATAAAGCAAGGGGACCCCCTTTCTCCCTTCCTTTTTAATATCTTTTCTGAAACTTTCACTAGGAGTCTTGCTTTTGCTTTTGCTAATGGTAAGATGTCTTATTTTGATCTCCCTTCTAATGCTTTTCAAGTCTCTCACCTGAGCTATGCTGATGACACAGTGGTCTTTTTAAATGGAGACAAAACTACTTTGATTAGATTCAAAGTTTTTTTGGAGAAATTTGAAGAGGTCACTGGTCAGAAGATAAATTTTAACAAAAGTGATATCTTCATTAGCAAACATGCTCCCCAGTTAAGATTAATTCTATCAAGAACACTCTAGGAATGAAACTGGGGAATTTTCCATTTAAATATTTAGGTGTACCCATTTACAAGGGCAGGACACTAAATGCCCATTTTCATCCTCTTCTGGAAATCATTGATCATAAACTTATGAATTGGAAAAACAAATGGCTTTCTACAGGTGGTAAAATGATTTTAATTAATTCTTGTATTTATGCTTTACCACAACATATTTGGTCACTTATAATTCCTCCTAAACAAGTTTTCAAAAAAATTGAGAGGAAACTAAGCATCTTCTTTTGGGGTGAAACTGACTTGAAGCCTAAAAAATCTTGGAAGAAATGGAATGACTGGTGCATTCCTATCTCACAAAATGGATTAGGCTTTAGGTCAATCCACACCATCATAAATACATGCTCAGTAAAACTCTGGTGGAAATATCAACAGGCAGAAGCCATGTGGACTCATCTAATTGCATCTCTGCCCAGCTCTTTTCAAACTTCTCCTAACTGGAAAAGGATTTGTAAGATCAATAGCTGGGCTGAGTCACACTGTAGAGTGATAGTTGGTAAGGGAGACTGTAATTTCTGGACTTCTAACTGGCTAGATATTGGTCCTCTCCTTGACCACTGTGATCCTTCACTAACCTGCATCCCATTGGATAGCACTGTTTCTTCTCACATCCTTTCTATTTTACAGGATTCTCGATTATACTCCCACATGGAAGATAGATTGATATGGAAGCTGGATCAGAAAGGAACTTTCAACTTCAAAAACACCTATGCTAGCTTGAGAGAAAACAGGGGTAATATCTCTTCCATTCAACACCTTTGGAATTCTAGGCTGGAAAAGAAAATTTCAGTATTTATGTGGAGAATGACTCATTTCTACCCTTTGATAACATACTGAAATCCATGCATATTTGTCTTCCTTCAAAATGTTACATGTGCTGCAATGAAGACTCTTTAGACCATTACTATAACTCATGTGCTTTCTCTTTATCCATTTGGAAAACTGTCCATTCTTTCATGGGGATTTCTGATAGGCAATTCTCAACCATTTGGGAAAAACTTTCTTTCTATCTCACTTATAATGGTCTGAGTGTCTTTCATAACTTGATCATTAGAATTACCTCCTTCATTACTTGCTGGATTCTTTGGAAAACTAGAAATAGATGGTTATATGATAATATTCCAGCATCTGCTGCAATAGTTCTAAACTTCATCAAAGAGCGGATTTTCTTTGTTTTTTGTGAAAAACCTGTCTATATCTCTTCTGCTATTGATTTAGAAATTGCTAGCCACACTTTTCTCCCTCTTGCCAAGAGACCTCCTAAGCCTAGAATTTTCAAAATAGCTTGGCAAAAACCAGCAACTGGACTGAAATTTAATGTGGATGCTGTTTGGAGTAATTCTCTCCATGCTAGTATTGGCATCATTATCAGAGATAATAGAGGAGCTTTCATTTCTGGTCATAGCTCTTTTATCCCTGCAAGTTCACCTTTAGAGGCTGAACTAAAGGCCATACAATTTGCAATTTTTCACGCTGTAGGTTTTTCAGAGTCTATCATAATTGAATCTGACTGCCTAAATGCCATCTCTTCTATCCTTAATCCCATCACAACCCATTGGAAACTCTTTGAACTAGCTGATGCTATTCACCAGGGCATTTCCTGCAGATGCCATTGCAAAACTTTGCTTGCCTCTTCTTTTACATTTAGCACTCTTCCTAACACCATACAAGGCATGATTAGATTAGACCAAATAAGCACCCCTGCACTTAGGATCTCCAGAATGGATACTACTGACTGATTCTCTTTGATTACAGATCTTTAGGCTCATTGATGGAAACATCAATGAGGCCTATGAACCTCCTGCCAAGTTTGTATACTGTTTTGTTCCTGAACCTCATGGATCCAGATGGACGCTGCTTTGAAGTCATTCTCTGGAATTCAGGAAATCATGATGTCATTTTTGTCATTGATGAAGATTTTTCTCTGAAAGTATGACTTACTCCACAGGCTGCATTGTGTCTCAGTTGCCTTGTGCTTCTGATTCACTAATAAGCAAGTGGTTCTAAGTCCCCCTCTCTTAAAGTTTTTGTCTTGAAATCATTTTGGTGTATAGAATGAGTTCCCTAGTATATATTTAGTCTATCTCATTCTTTTTGGAAGTTATGCTTAGCTTCATGTAGAATCCTTCTGTAGGTATTCTACTATAACCGCTATATAGTCTAGATCTTTAGAAGCGGTTCTTGTATTATTACTTGTTATTCTTGTTATTTAAAAGGCATGGGGAAGCCAATAAAAATCCCTCCACCAATTGTGGTTTAACTAAAAAAACAAAACCCACACATTCTACTTTTTCAACTTTCAAACACAATTTCCTCCACTCATCCTATTCTTCTTAATCCAAGTGTCCATAAAGTGGAGACATTCTTAAGAGCCCAAAGGGAGTACATTGACGAGAGCACACCACCTTCTGTAACGAAAGCCTAAGAGCAAGGGTAATGGTCTCACTACTCTTACTCACTCACTTTCCACTAATTCTATTAAATTAATATATTTTTCTTTTCCACCTCATCACTAACCACTACTCCCTCTGTCCCAGTTTATATTGCAGAGAGAGAAATTTGCTCCTGGTTAACAACAGTAAAAAGCCGACTTCTTGCAGCAGTGTCTTCTCCTTTATTAATCTACTAATCTCAGCCTTAATCCAATGCTAAATCACCACCACTCTCATCAACACACCACCAGTAACCCACAAGACCAAAACATTTCCTGGAGCCACCAATCGATTAATCCACTAAATTAATTCGAATAAAATCATGACCGAGATTTGATTATCGACAAAAAAGTATACCATGGAAACCCAATTTAAAACCAAGTTCGGAAATATGATGAATTTGAGCAGCAACAACATCAGTTCAATTCAAAGTCCAAGATTTAACTCGATAAATTTGACAATAAAAAAAAATGCAAAATGTTTCCAATCCATTATACAAACACTGACATTTGGTTTGAAAACTTCAAAACCCATGGATCTGAAATTAACACCCAGATCCAATGTTTAACTGATTTCATACGGGTAAACGAGTTTTCAAAAAAAAAGGGTAAACGACCAAAAATAAATTTAATTTAATAACTCCATACAATCGAAAACGAAGAATAATATGGGGAAGATGAAGGAGATTGAACCAGAAAAATGGAGAAGGAAAGATGTGGCCGCATGAGAGAGAAGAGAGAGATGAGGGAGGATGAGGCGATGATGAGTCAAAAAGTTTGGGTAAGTGATTATAGTAAGAAGTGGGTTTGTCTGGACTAATTTGGCCCAAACATGTGGTATAATGAGTAATAATGATATATTAGTAAGGGTAAGTCAGTAAATTAACAATGATAAATGAACCCAAAATGGAAAGAAAATAATGTGTGCAATTTAAGATGGGACAACCCATTAAGGAAAGTGTGCAGTTTAGTCTGAGAAAGAGGGAGTACTCAATCACCACTCTACTATTCTCTCTATAATAATACTCACCACTATATCAACTATTCAATACTATTAAGTACTATTCATTGAAACCCACTTCATTTTTTTCGTACTTATTAATTCTACAAATAAATTTTTTTTAAAAATAAACCAAATACTATTAGATAATATAAATATGATATTATTGTCCCAAAAGAATTTTTAAAAAAAACTTCGGAGTTGAGGACGCGTGTCCTCACCCGAGAGTGACACCCGTCCAAGTCTGAAATTTTTTAAAAAAAACAAACCAAGAATTGCAGGCGGCCCCCACCATGTCCACACATGTCCCCCTTTTCTGGTTAGGGCCAAGACCGACTCTAGATCCTCTATTCCACTCTTGTGTACAACTCTCTATTCCACCAGTATAATTGTGACACATGTCTCATTTAACATAATTTCAACCTAACCTTGGTTAGTAATTTCGAATAATTTTAAACCAATATTTAGCTTACCTTTTAACATTTAAACTTTCCAATTTAAAAATTAATTAATCTTCTTCTTCTCTGATTCTTGATCGCCGCACCGATTATGTACATTGACGCAACTTTATAATTAAAATTTTTGGTAGCAACGGATTCTAGTCCCTCCTTCACACTTGCACTGTATCTCACCGCTCCAGATTCCGGTGTAATGGATCACCACAGCCGCCGTTACCGGCGTATACGGTGTATCTGAATTTGGGTGCGGCAAAACCATCTTTCCAGAATTCGGTACCAGGTTTACGGATGAAAACTTTGTGTTCCTTCTTACTCTGATTAATCACGGGCGGCAAATATCATCCCTTATTTTAACGTAAAAGTCAATGGAGAAATCAAATTTTATCGTCAGTGTACACAACCGGTGTGACGGCCAAGAATCAGAAAAGAAGAAGATTGATTAATTTTAAATTGGAAAGTTAAAACTTAAAATGTTAAAAGGTAAATTAAATATTAATTTAATTATTAAAATTAATTGGAATCACTAACCAAGATAGGTTAAATGAGACATGTCTCACAATTATACTGGTGGAACAAAGAGTGGTACATAAGAGTGTAATAGAGGATTCGGAGCCGCCAAGACTACCCACCCTCCCCTTTTTCTCCCATCCTACCCGCCTACTACTTCTCCCTAACCATCATTGCCAATTTTCCTCCCTCCTCATCTCATAATCATTCCCCTCCCCACCATTACCCTTGCCCTAAGAACTCAAAAAATATATGGGGCAAAAGATCCCTCACCCACATGGTCCGATCATCCCGACATTATAGTCAATAAAGAGGCAAATCACGACGTCCAAGAGTGTCAACTAGCTATTGGTTACTTTCAGGTGTTCATGACTGCAGATGTTAGGACTTGTTTAACACATGTTTATTACTTAAATATAAATATCTTTAATTAGGGAAGGGATAATTAAACATGCATCTATTAACACATGTTTGTACACATGATCTTGACCATTCCCAATACTTAAATCAATCGGTTGAAATTAATTTATTTTCTTTAATTTCTTTAACTATTTTCTCTTATTTTTCTCATCTTCTCTCCTTACTATGTTCCATTTCTTCCCTTATTTTCTTGGCCGCAAACCAGAACTTGCAGACAATCATCAATACAAATATTCAGAAAATCTTTTCAAGCTAATTTTCAAGCATAGAGAAATTAAGACGGCTTCTTAGAATTCAATATTCTCGACAGCGGTGGAAATTTATATCAACTTTGATCGCTATATTAATTCTCGCTTCTGGGAATAAAAGAGAAAGATTATGATTGATGCATAGATTTTTTTCTTGTTTATGATGTTTGTTAGAATTTGATTCTCGACTGCTGCAGACGTGATTGCAGGAGAGGGAGAGAAATTTTATAAGAATTGTTGAATGAGATATATAAGATTTGGTATGCATTTTAATATGGAAAAGAATAAGAATCAAAGAGGATAAATTAATTGAGAAAGATGACGGTGATCGATTTGCAGCCTCGAGAAGAAAAGATGATGATTTGCATATCGGTATTAAGAAAAGAGGATGACGGCGAAGCAAGATGAGAGGAAATTGGGGAAGATAAAACGTGTAAGTAAATTGAAAGAAAATTAGGAAAATCTTATTATTAATGACCGTTAGATTAGCCTTGATCTAAGGACCTAGAGCATGTGTAAAAGTATGTGTTAAAATTAGGGTGTTAAATGATCCATTCCCCTTTAATTATATACAATACATAATTATTAAAATTCTATATTTAAAAAAAAATTCATATTAAGACGAACGTAACAAGATCTTAAGACTAACATTGATGACTATGTTCGCATGCATACATAAATTTGAATATTATCATATGAGATTTTGTTACGTTCATTTGTAAAATTGTAATGTGTATTTTAATAATTTATGTTTTTCAAATTTTTTTACCATGCATAATTTAAGATATTGAAAATTCAAAATCCTCTTTGAATAATATAAAAAAGAAAATAAATCAAATACAAAGTAATACTTGATTGAAATTTCAACTCTAAGTTAGAGAAGTTGTTGGAGTTGAAATAAAAAAAGATGGAAAATATTGAGTTGTAGTTTCTTGTCTTGCAGTAAAGTATAAGGAATGGTCAAGCTTTTACACAAAGTTGTTACTGAGAAGCCAAAAAAATGTTAAGCCTAATATGATGGGGAAAAGAGTGTCTATTGAGATTGGAGCTGTAGAAACCATATGGGCCTATGTACAGTTATAAACAATTCTCCATGTAGAAGATTCAGGGGCACGCTGAAGATCTATATGAAGCTCTGATCAATTGGAATGCATGAAAAACTAGAGTTCAAGAGGCTATCATTTCCTATTAGTATTACTCATTTTAGATTGATGAGATTTAAAAAATCCAAATTTTTGGATATGCAATTACACTAGTCATCTCACATTGGTGATATTACCCGCAATTGCTCATTCAATTACACTTTTGAATGAATTTTTTGGTTAAAATAAAAAGTAAAGTATAAGGAATCTGTTGGACTTCCTGTTAGAAAAACATTACATATTCATCACATTCTATTTGGAAACTAGATATGAAGGGAAGATACCAAATTAATGACATGATTGATACTTCTAGTTGAAGAAATACCTCATTGGCTTTCCCTTTTTATGGAAATTGGTTTTACTAGTTTCTTGGTTCATTTGTTGTATTAATTAATATCTTACATTTGTATGTAGTAGTCATGGGGATGTGCCAAAAATAATACACGGCTTACTAGTAGTTGAACAAAGCATTTTTATCAAGTTTGGGATTACCAAAAGGCTTACTAGTTGAACAAAAGTATTATAATCATGCAATGAAAGGAATAGACACCGATGGAATAGAAACTGCATTCAACAAACAAACAATCATATGAGACACAACAAAGACACATCAAAACAACCGAGGCCAAGCAAGCAAAGCAAGTCGAATTCAAGAGGAATCATGGGCAAGAAGATTAACAAATTCAAGGATACCCCGGAGAAAAAGGCGAAGCCCGCTTCTCCAGAATCAAAGCTTGCAGCATGTGGTCTCTGCCCCTACAACATATGCGGGGGGATACTTCTGTCATCAACAGACTTAAATCCCATGCAACTGCTGTGCACAAGAGTAAACTCAACTATCAGTGTTCAACTTGTCATTCCCCACAATCAGGGCCCACAAGGCCACTTGCCCGTGGTGATCTAATCTCAGTTTCATCATAGCATGAGGAGTTGTGGAAAGGAAGGAGCGTGATGATGGGAATAAAGGCATGCACGTGGTTGATTTTTTGTGTTTTCAAGTTTTCAAAAATCTATCACGTACATTTTGTTTTTCGTTTCGTCTAAAACGTTGTCATAACAAACATCTCCTTCCTTTTTTAGTAGTATGTTGTTTTGAGACTCTAAAAATAATAATCATATGAGTATTTCCTTATAACATATCTTGACTTTCTAAGAAATAAACCATTAATGGTAGAAACAACTTCCAAACCCATAAAATATTGTAAAATATCCAAATTGGTGTTTGGTGATCACAAACTTCTTATGAACACGAGCAAATTGCCATAAAAAATTTATCGACCATCATTTCCCGTAAAATTATTGTCATCAATATAAACTAAAAATACAAAAGAGAGACCACGTGCAAAATCAAAGAGAAATGTATCGACGAAGCTATAAGCAAAACCAAGATGATAAGATAAGAGATGAAGCACTGAAACCATACTCGGGGTGCTTGTTTCAACCATAAATAGTATTGCAGAGATGACAAACATGATCAGATCGCATGAGATCCTTATGACTCGGAAGCTGATCCATAAAAATGAAAGAGTTAAGAAATGTAGCAAGCTGGCAAAGCGGCCACTTAATTACGAATGGATTGTACAACCAAGCATGCTTTATGACGATTAATTAAACTATTAAAGTGATACTTCAAATAATAAACACATTAAGATCTAACAACATTAACTCCATATGGTCGTGGCACCAATTCCCAAGTATGTTGATGCTGAAAATCCGCCATTTCAAAATATATAGCCGCTACCCAATTGGGATCATTTAAGACAGAACGATAATCACATGGTTTTGTTTATGCCAAAAGAATTGGAAAAAAACTAGAAACAACAAATTCCTTATAGTTTTTATTAGGAACCAGTAGGCAACGATCCTATCTGAAATCGAGTGGTTATAGGATGAATAAACTGAACAGGTACATTAGTAGTCGTCAAAGTTATAAAGCCGTTCGTGGGACGCAAATCAACCATACGAGGGAGCTATTAGGAGAGGTCATCCGAGCATGATTCAAACGACCACTCGGAATGGATTGAGTAGGAGGTGGCACTTGCTGCCAAATTATCATCAAGAACAGTTATCTAAAACAATTATCTGTCTTTTAGAAAACCCTTACAGGTAAGAAGTTGAAGCCGGCAAATCGGCATCAACACTCTTCAATTAAGTACAACAATATCAGTACAATACAATAGGATTTAAGTTCAGTTGTACAAAATATAACATAAATTTTACTATAATACAATCTCATAAACTTCTAAAAATTTATGTAAGACAATATAATGATATGATATTCATAGGAGACTTTGTGTGATGTATTGAAATAAAAAGAAAAATTATGTTTTACAATAGGTCTAACCTAGGCACCGTGGTGTTGTTTCACTTTCACATTGAGGGGGTGAAAATTAAGCATGATCCATCCCAAAGCTAGCATATTTAATGGGTCAGAAATGAAGATGACCCATGCACCCACAAAACACAACAGCATTCTACTACTGCGTATCCGACTCATTAATAATGGATACATTATTCAATTCAACCCGTTGACCAGGTAGCCTGTTGCCTAATTTCCCACGCTCGTTGAAACTCACCGACAATTAGACTGACTTCACCGCCACGTGGCAGTTAGGGTTTCGTTCAGTCGTCACTGACATTTCCCGTTCTCTTGGACAAACAAGAAACCAAATTTCAATCGAAGCCTTCGTTATTTCAAAAAAAAAAAAAAAAATCAATTTCGAAACCTTCGTAGAGAACAGTAGCTCTTCCTTAGCCGCCTTGAATAATTAATCAAGCTTGGACGCTCTGTGATTCCTGTAAGTAGTTCGTGTTGTGATTGTTTCATATGATTGATTTTTTGTGCTTTTAACATACGACTGTGTCTTGATTTTTAATCCAATAATAATAATGATGTGATCGAGCTTGTGATTATTTTTGGAAAGAATGATTTTACTGGATTTTAGAATAAAAATAGCTGAGGAAAATCTGGTGACGTTTTTCCCCCTGTATTTCAGTTTCAGGCACTTGAGGTATGCTTGTGAAGCTTAAGGTTTAGGAAGACGATTAGTGGAAAAGAAATTTAGATGGTTTTTGGTGTTCAAGGAAGTGAGGGCGATTTTGAGGGGCATGGCTGAAGACATCCCAAGAAAATGTGGTGTGGCTACTCTTTCTTCAGGTTTGGCTGTAGTACTAAACAACGACGATAGGAGAGATCAAGAGGGTTCTTGTCACCGTGTTTCATACTGTGATGATTTTGGTGAGCAGTCGGTGGAAAGTACTCTTGAGCATATCTTCGACCTTCCGTGTAAGACTATCAATTTGCTGACTTGCCCTGTTGACACTCAACTTGTTGGTTCTATTATAAAGAATCAGTTTAGTAAGTACCATGTAAATGCTGACCTAATTAAGGATGGAGTCTCTACCACCCATGGCGGTTCTGGTTTACACACTGTTGGGATTGAAGAGTCCAGCATATGCGGTGACATTCGAATCACCAGACAAAATCTGGCTTTTGTTTTGGAGGGTCATTCCTTGTTCAGCAGTGTGAGGTCTGATGCCTGTGTGTGGAAGGGGAAATGGATGTACGAAGTGACTCTTGAAACTTCTGGTATCCAGCAAATTGGTTGGGCTACCCTTTCTTGTCCCTTCACTGATCATACAGGTGTTGGTGATGCTGACGATTCTTATGCATTCGATGGAAAAAGGGTCTGCAAATGGAACAAGGAAGGTGGGCAATATGGCCAACCTTGGGTTGTAGGAGATATTATTGGATGCTGCATAGATTTGGATCGCGATGAGATATCTTTCTACAGAAATGGCATGGCACTTGGTGTTGCATTCCGAGCTATTCGTAAGATGGTGCCTGGATTGGGATACTATCCTGCTATTTCCTTGTCTCAAGGGGAACGATGTGAGTTAAATTTTGGAGCATACCCATTCAGATATCCCATTGAAACTTTCCTTCCAATCCAATCTCCTCCTCCTGCTTCTACATTAGCTTCTAATTTACTCTCCTGCTTCTCAAGGCTGTTAGAAATGCAACAAGGAGAAAAGGTGGGGTTGGGATCAATTGACAAATTCCGAAGGTTGAAAAGGTTTGCGTCTTTTAAAGAGCTTTATCAGCCTGTCTCTCGAGGCATTTGTGTGGAATTATTCAGTATCCTCAGTACTCAAAATGGTGCTGCAGCTTATATATCAAGGGGTCCGCTTTTGTCATTTATTTTAGAAGTCTTCAAAGTGCAACCTCCGCATGATTATAGAAATTTAGATATAGTACTTGATTGCTTCTTAGACATTCAAAAGTCAACATATGTGTTTGAGCAGTTGATATCATCCCTGGCATCCGCGTGTAAAACAGCTCCCTGGATCCTGTCAGAGTTTCCATATTCAGGACCCTACCTTTATCTCTCTTTAGCCTGTCATATTCTTCAGAGGGAGGAATTAATGGTTCTCTGGTGGTCTTCTCCACATTTTGAATATGTATTTGAAGGTTTCCTCTCATGGAGAAGTCCCAACAAGCAGGACCTTCAAACTCTGATGCCTTCTGTATGGTGGCCAGGTTCATCTGAGGACATATCCAGTGAGACCAGCATGCTTCTTACTACCTCAGCCCTCTCAGACGCCATCAATATGGTATGCTTTTGTTTCCTTTAGTCTCACCTGTCGTATTGTACTGTAGCCTATCTTATCAAGGTACTGATTTGCTTCTCAACCAAATCACTAAATACAGCTGCTAATGCAACAGTATAAGTGTAAACTTTATGCAATCGTATTGAGTCAAAGATAAAGGTTTATCTTTTCCTTTAGCTTCTGTTTCCTAGCAATATGTGATGAGAATCTTGAGATTATTCAGGATTTGAGAATTATTACTTGCTGAGAGGAGTGTAGCTTTTAGCAGTACCATTTGTTTAAATACGCTGAAAAGAAAAAGCTACTATCTGTTGAGAGAAAATGATAAATGATGCTAAAATTTTAGCTTATGATCGTAGTGTCTTTGTAATAATTTCCTTGGGCTCTAAAGTAATTATATTCAGACCTTTACAATAATGAAAAACATGAATAAGTCCAAGAAGGATGGGCCACAATTGAAGAAAGAATTCTACAGCCTACAGTTGAATTCTATGAATAATTGAATAACCATTTCGTTTTTATTTCATACAAGTTAGAGTTCTGTTGGCTTGTGCTCACTAAAAACAAGTGATTGTTTGCAAGTCTCCAAACTCTGTATCTCTTAGCCAGTGGGCTTAATATGGTGGCAAAACCAAGTATTTGCCCTGTTTAAAATATAAATGGTACTATGTGTCTTGACCAAACATGATCGCAAGATAACCCTATTACTGATCCCATTATATGAGATAGAGCCTTTGTTGTTGTTGTGATCTACTTTAGATTATTGTTTGAACATGGTGCAGCAAAGGCAGACCCAAACTCACAGAGTCAAATAATCTAAAAAAGAAATATTGGTCCTTAAAGTAATGAGTTGATTTATACACACGGCATTTTCTCTTATAAATGAGAATATTGGTCCTACCCCGAAATTAATATCACATTGCCCATGTTTCACCAATTAAGTTAAAGCCAAGCCCACTTTTCTAGCTGGTCGGGCTTGGTGGGCATTCTCGCTCAGGAGTGGCTATTTATGAGGTTAATATCTGAATGTATTAGATTTGGTTTTCTGGGATTCAGCTAGTACTTCGGCCGTCTAATTCTTTTACATGCATGCTTTGGAGTAGGATAGATGTCACATTTCCTAATCTGTTAAGTAATGATATTGTTGAGGCATGCATAGTAGAATATGCAGTGTTCACATGGAACTTTAGATAACACGAGACTGGTGAGGCGTAGATCAGCATGCTGGGAACTAAAAATATGCAAATGGAACCCACAGTGAAGGTAATGGAATGCAGATATTAAGATGTATGCATGACAGAAAGATTTAATAGAATGAGTAATGAGTGCAGATATATATAGTAGGGTAGCTCTAGTAGATAAAAAGAAGAGTTGCTTTTTTGAGATGGTTCGGACAAGTGAATGGGATCCGATTGCAAGTAGAAATAGTAGTGAATGGGATCCGATTGCAAGTAGAAATAGTTCGTGTGGATTCCACACAGCCTTATTGGGTTGGACCTGAATAAAACAAAATCAATTGATATCATCACTCTACATGTTTAACTTAGTCTAATGTAAAATATGTTATTTTCCAGGTTGAGGAGAAGCATAGGGAGCTCTGTTGCTTAGTCATGAAATTTATACCACCCAGCTCTCCTCCACAGCTGCCAGGGTCTGTGTTTAAAATATTTGTCCAAAATATTTTGCTTAAAAGTAGGGGCGCTGACCGCAATATGCCACCTCCTGGAGTTTCAAGCAACTCAGTTCTTGTTTCGCTGTACACGGTTATACTCCATTTTTTATCAGAGAGATCCACACTGAGAAGTATCTGTGGGTGGATGAAGAACCGCAGGACTGATTCTGAATCTGATACAGGTTTCCTACACAGAGGTGGTGAGCAAAGTTTTCCCGTTGGCTTGTTTTTGAAGAATGATCCTTTACGGGTTGACTTTACTAGACTAGGGGGATCTTATAGTCATCTAGTGAATTTTCATCCTGCAAATCATGAGCAAGAAGAAGAAGTTATTCGATGGGAAGAAGGATGTGTGGATGATGAGGAAACTAGAGCAACCCATTTTGGTCGGCAGCTACCATGTTGCTGCTATTGTGAGGATTCAGATTTTGTGAAAATCTCAAAGCATCCGATTCGTTATAGAGACAAAGGCGCTCGTACTCATTGCAGTTCAATTCCAGAAAGATCTGTTCATGCTGCCGCTGTATGTACTGCTGATAGTTTGAATGATGAAATAGAGGATAAACCAGGTTCAAGTGATCAGTCCGAAACTCAGTTTGATTTCCGACCATGGCAGCAAATGAGGATTGTTCACAGTAAGAATTATGTATCCTCCGCAACCTTAAAAGAGGAAGAACTTTTAGATGCCATGCTCCTACTATATCATCTGGGTATTGCACCAAATTTTATGCAGGTAAAAGAAAATTTACTTTTTATGCTCATGAAAGAGAAGTTCAAAATATTCTCTTAGTGTTTAATAACTTTCAACCATGGCCTTATTGTGTGCGTCAATAAGTGATGTGCAACCTTCTACAATATCAGAATTATAAGGGCTTTCAGACTTTAAGTGCTTATCAAAATATGCTGGAGGCTAGAAATTTAACAACTTCGTTTTGAAATGATGTTGAGTCATGTACTTGCATTCCCTCTCTTTCTCTCTCTCTCTCTCACACACACACACAACATAAATCTATGCACAAATAATGCGCGCATCACACATATGTACTCCATGTAATATAAAATCTATGTAAAAAAGTGTGCACACACACATATGTAATATAGAATCTATGCACAAAATAATGCGCATACAAACACACTTATATGCATATACTTCTGTCACTGAGTTATTAAATAATCCTTTTTCCCCTTTCATCTAAATTTCTTACCATCAATTTTCATTTTCCCTGTATTTCTTGGAATCTTTTTCATGCAGAAGGGATTAAAAGTAAAGTCACTGAATATAGTCTGCCTGTCATGTAATGTGTAAGGTCTAAAAGTTTTTTTTTTTTTTTTGCTATAGGCATCATCTTATAATTCTCGACAGTCACATTGGATCTCTCTCTTGGAAGAAACTGACAAACAAATCAGAGAGAAAGCACAATGGGAAGAAGGAAAACGCTTAAAGGATAAGCGACGTCAGTACAGGGAAGAAATGATGGATTGTGTCCGGCACTGTGCCTGGTATGTGGTCTCTCATTTTGTCAAAGTGGAGATATTGTACTTTTGTTCTGTTTTTTGTATTTTAACTGAACCATTTAGTCAGCTTACCTTATGAGACTGAGACTCATCCAAAGTATTTTCTTATGGGCTGCTAGCTTTGCTTGACTCCTTGACTTGATCATATGCACTGTTTCCTTCAGATTTAATCATGTTTAGTTGCATACGGGTTCCCATTGCCTTTACCTTCATGCTTTACTAACTTGGTTAACACTTCATGTAAATGATAGTATTTTCTCGTGTTTAGAAGCTTACCATGTTTGATGTGTTCATGCTCTATATCTCCTGTCATTTTATATGCCTAAGTATGGAAAGTACATCTGTCTCCTGAATGAATGACAGGCAACTTTCTTCCTATTTTAGAGCCTTTTGGTGTATTGCGAAAATTTTAGTTCAGAACATGCCTAGTAGGGAAGCTAGTTCTCTAGTATTTTAAATTTTTTCGAATTCTAGACATTGAGTAGGATTTACAAAATCCAAATTCTGCCAAACCCTCAACATTTGAATATGGGTTTTAGAATTTATTTTTAAATTAATTTAATTGAACTATGACTTCATATTTTTTTGAGGATCTTAAGGCTGCATGACCTTTCTTCATAGCCTTTAATGGCTGTCATCCTATCAGTGTGCTACATTAAGTATTCTATTAGATTAACTGATGCAGTGATGTTTCTTATCATGTTTGATGGAAAGGTCAAAACACGGGTAAGCTAGCATAGTGTATAAATGTTTGAACATGGTAGAAATGATATTCGGTTGATATATGCACCACTTAGGCATGTAGATTCTAGAAGATAGAGAGTACTTTACTCAAAGTAAAAACGGGAGGGAGAAGCCTACTTCCTCCGCTCTCTAACCCCAGGCAACAATAATATCATACTTTGCAATTTTAAATTCATTTATCAAACTTTACAAACTTTGATCATGAAATCCCGGTGATACATAGGTAATAATTCCACCATGTGTGAAATTGTTGGATTTGTCGTACTGCCTAGTATTAAATTATCAACTTTTGTAATTTTTAGTTTTACGAAACTAAAGTTGTTGATGCTTGAGCAGGCGTCTTGAAGCCCATGAATAATCGAGTTTAAGATAATTAGTGACGATAAGATTTAGTATCTATTAAGCAAGACATGATACAATCAATGATTGTAGAATGCAATAGTGACATATATTTATATAGTTGGCCACCTCAATGTGCTAAGGTTTTATCTGTTTTGTTTGATATTTACGATTAAGAGGATAAGGTTTTTACCCATTTTAAAATGTATAGTTATTTTGTTGTATAAACAGGTATCGCATCTCTCTTTTCTCTCGATGGAAGCAAAAAGGAATGTATGCCACATGCATGTGGATCGTACAATTGCTTCTTATTCTTAGCAAATTTGACTCGATCTTCATCTATGTTCCAGAATATTACCTGGAAACTCTGGTACTCTATTTTCTAGTCATTGTTTTAAATTTCGTTTTATTTTGTTTCTTGAGTTCTTATTCATACTTTTCTCCAATTGGCAGGTAGACTCTTTTCATGTGCTGCGTAAGAGTGATCCACCTTTTGTCCCTCCTGCAATTTTCATAAAGCAAGGACTAGCCTCTTTTGTACGTCTGTTAGCATGTTTTAGTCTTTAAATACCTATATTTTGTGTATATATTGTAGATGGCCAGTTACATTATTTAAATGTGTGGGAAAGAAATTTCTGATGTCCTGTGGGGGGTGGGGCAAAGAGAGAGGTATTCAGCATCTGACCTTACCCAGTCTTGGGCTATTATTTTTTTGTTTCATTTTTACCTATGAAGGGCTATTATATATAATCTAAAGTTAACAGCTTTAGTTATTAAATGCTTAGGGTGTGGCTTATAAGCTAATAAGCAGTTTTATGTGTTTGGCGAACGGCTAAAAAATATACTATTTATTTAAAAGCAGAAGCAATATTTTGGGGAAAGGCAGCCCCCCCTTTCAAATAAGTCACTTTGCTTATAAGCACAATTCTGCCAGAAACACCCTTAGTCTCCTTCATAAGTTGGTGTATGAGTTGGTTTGGTCTATGAATTTGTTCCTTCGTTCTTTTCATGTTTTAGGGGCTAGTACTTAGTAGCTTGTGATATTATTTTGTCAGGTTACTTTCGTTGTTACTCACTTCAATGATCCAAGGATATCCAACGCAGTGCTGAAAGATCTCCTTCTCCAGTCAATATCTGTCTTGGTTCAGTACAGAGAATTTGTAGCTGTTTTTGAGCACAATGAAGCAGCAACCCAGATTTTGCCCAAAGCACTTTTATCAGCTTTTGATAACAGATCCTGGGTTCCTGTTACTAATATTCTTGTACGTCTGTTCAAGGGCTCTGGCTTTGGTTCTTCCAAGCAAGGAGAGTCAACATCATCATCTCTTCTTTTCCCGGTAAGAATCAGGCTTGCAATTTTTATAATTATTACTCACTCTAGCCTCCTAAGTAATAGGTAATTAAGTATAAGTGAAAGTGTTAAGCTACATTCTATTTTGCTCTTTGAAGAGATTGTTGCGGGATGCTTGTTTGCGTGATGAAGAGCTCTTCTTGGCTTTTCTGAATCGGCTGTTCAACACATTGAGCTGGTCGGTGACTGAATTCTCTGTTTCAATACGAGAAATGCAGGAGTTTTATCAGGTAACTTTCTCTGGAGGCCACATAATTTAAACTTGCTTTCTTTATGGTGGCCAACTTGTCGGCAACTAAAAAGGGAAAGAGAACCTTAAAATGGAATGTCCATTTACGGTGTAGAACATTAAAATGAGACTGAGGGAGTACATTTATTTCATTGTATATAGTAGATTATTTTAATCAACATGTGATGAAAAAATTTCTTCATTTCCTATTGAATACTTTTATACACCTAGAATGCAGATTGGGTTTCGTGCAATAGAGTATTAAGATAAAATAATGTAGGTACTTAAAGATATGTCATCCTTAACCAAACACGATGGCAAGATATATTCCTTATTGCTAGCTGATCCCACATAGTGGGATAAAGGCATAGTTGTTGTTCTGTTCACTTATCTACTCATGTTTCTGTAGCATTCTTTTGAGGTGGTGGACTATCAGCAGAAAAAGTGCAGTATTATATTTGACCTGTTGTGCAACCTTGCAAGGGTGGTAGAATTTTGTACCCATGAGATACCCCAAGCATTTCTCCTGGGAGCAGATACTAACTTACGTAGGCTGGCAGAATTGATTGTATTTATAATAAACCAGTTGACTTCAGCAGCTAAACCAGAACTTCTTGACGTGTAAGAATCTACTTGGTATAGTAATGTTCTTATTTCTTTGGTTTTATGTTTAGTTTATAGAGTTTATTCTTACTGTAAGAAAGGTAGTTTTATGATTGGCTATTTCTCAACAGTTCTTCCTCCTTGAATTTATATGTGCACATTTTAATAAGGGTCAGAAATATATGATAATATAGCCAATCATGACACCATACAAAAATGATTTTATGTTTATCATGAGAAGTATATGAACTTGTAACATTACGTAAGTTGCCATGGACGTAAATCCTATATTTGTGTGCTTACAAACACTTCTGCTCAGAAATCCCGTTTAATTTCTTGATTCCTTTGGTTTTATGACTACTTTATGACATATTTACTTGATCATTCATAGGTTCATTAGGCGTCCTGGTCAGTCTCCAGAGAGAGTCAACAAAGGCATGATTTTAGCACCACTAGCTGGCATCATTTTGAATCTATTGGATGCTAAAAGAGCTGTAGACCTTGGAGACTGTAATGATATTGTCAGTACTTTTGCTAGCATGGGCTGTTCCAAGACAGTTCGTTGTGGATTCGACCTGTTGGGTGATAATTGGGTTAGTTATCAATTACTAACTTCTAATGCTTATTATTTCCAACATGTCCTCTTTGTGATCTGTAACTGTGGTTTATTATAAGGGAATTCCTTCCGCTTTTTTATTTGATAAAGATGGGAAATGGTTAGGCAGCTTTTGAATATGAATTTCACACAATCCATTAAATTTTGCTTATAATGGCCAGGCTTGTTTTGTCAAGGGGGTAGATGAAATCAGGAAACTTGGACAGCTGAAGAACATATCAAGCTTGCTGACTCATCAAGTGGAGATCGAGGGAATTGAAGAAATGTCACACAGCCTCAAAACCGATTTGGAGGATAACATATGCTGCATCTGTTATGGATGTGAAGCTGATACTGAATTCTTGCCTTGTTTACATATGTCTTGCCATGGCTGCATAACAAGGCACCTTCTGAACTGCCAGAGATGCTTCTTCTGTAATACAATCGTCATCGAAGTTGTGAGGAAGAATCGCCAGCATAAACCAAAGTCTCCCTTGTGATCTTGTGTGGCATCTTCAAATGTTCAAGTTATTCATAAGGATTAATCTGAAACTTGTATAAGAGAACCTGAGCATATCCTTACTCGCTCCAGGTACTTAGATATTCTTTTGAAAATTTATACATAGATTAGAAATGGCACAACACAAGTCTTGGAGTCATAGCAGGTAGGTCTAAATTTTTTTGTTGGAGATGATGGCATTATTTTGTAAATACAAGAGGTGCAAGGGACTAAAATAATTAAGATCCGTCAGTAGCCATTGACATTTTTTGAGCTGGTACAATGAAGAGCCATTGACATTCATGTAATTCGAGTTCTAGTTTGGTTGCTGAATGAAATTGGGTTCTTATGAGATACACCAAAATTTTATCTATTCATTATGCAGAGATAAATTGCATGTAACTTGTTTTTGGTTTTACTGTATAGTTCGGTAGTAATGCTGGATAGAACCCCTAGATTTGGCTTTCTTCAATTAATCAGTAAGAGCAAAACGCCGAGGAAATAAATTTTAAAATACCACATTGGTAACTTAATATCTTCAATAAGAAAAAAAAAATTAAAAATTCCAGAGAACGATATTCATAATAATATTTGAAAATTTTGACATGTTAAAAGACTACTGCCCAGAAAAGAAGACAAACAAATCCAGCTCTCCCTGAAATCATTCCTAATCTTCCAAGCCAATGTGACCAAATGTAAAGTGCATGTTAAGTCTTGAAAACACAACAAAAACCTAACAGGCCCTCAACTCAATTCCTTGATTTCTTCCTTGATGACTTGGATGACTTGGATGAAGCCGCCTTAGATGGCTCTGACTTGGATGAAGCCTTAGATGGTACTGGCTTAGTGCTAGAAGGTTGGTTAGATTTTGATGCATTTGAGGCAGCCTCTTTAGCCACTGCACCTTGAGAACCTCTAACTTGAGCAGCTCTCTTGTCCTTCCTTTTCGGTCTATAACTCGACCTTTCCTTCCTCGGTAGCCACCTTTCGGGATCTGGTGGAGGACCCGGGTTAGCAGGATCGAAACCTTTAGGGTATCTTGGCTTTCTCTTTCTCTTCTTCTTTGCTTTTTCCTTGCTTTTGGGTTCATTTAGTTCACTACCCAGAGTGAGACCACTTCCAGCAGGCTTTGCTCCTGATGTCTTCTGTAGAGCATCCACTTCACTGTCTTTCAAGGTAGATATTGGTTTCAGCTGCTTCTCATACGTTTCAGCCTTTTCAACATCTGTATGAGCAACAGTTTGAATAAGCCCCAATAGAGCTGCCCTACTTCCACAGCTTTCAAACAGATTCTCATACAAACGTGCTGCCTCTTCCTTCCTACCATGCTTCAGCTTAAAAGCAGCAGCCTCTTGTGTGATGAGATCTAGTTTACTGTCTTCGGTCATGGCATCAGACCACCATTTTGTTGCAGCATCAAGCACGGCCTCAGCACCGTCAATGTCTCCAGCTCGTTCTTTGAGAGACACAATGGTGGCAACAGTTGCGGGCATGTGCTGTATATCAGCTATTTTTATCAAAGACTCAGCTGCAACTTGAGGGTGGCCTGCAGCAGCTGCAATCTGTGCCCTTGCAAGCAAGATGACTTTTGAATTCTCAGGAAACTTACTTGCAGATTGCCCAAGCAACTCCTCAGCTTTTCCAGCCTTGTTTTCTCTCACATGTACTGCAGCTTGTAGAAGTACAGGTGTTGCACTAGAAGGAAACATTCCAAGCAATGCATCAACAAGTTCTCGAGCCTGCAATATTTGCATCAATATCATACCAACACAAAACAGGAACAAAGTAGCAAAGGTGAAATCAAAAAATTATAAAATCAGGAAATGCAACAGTCTGGAATGATAAATCCCAATCTGCAAAATTCTACCTGATCAAGTTTATTTGCATGAAGTAGTAACAGCATGCGGTTGACGTACACAGCTTCCTTCTGTTTTGTAGAGAGCTTTATATCAAGTGCTTGACTAATCTTAAAGCATGTTAATCCATCACTTTTTTCACTTAGCTTATCGAGTTTCCGAATACCATCAGAAATATCTTTGGGACCCTTCAAAGCAATTAGATTGTTTATCGCCACAGCATTAGATAGTTCGTCATCTGCTAGATTTTTCTTGATAATGTTTGCATAAGAAGCAAGAGCTTCTTCGTTGTTTCCAAGCATCTGTGTCGCAACAAACAGTATAAATAAGATGATCACAATAAAAATAATCAGAACTGGTTGGTAAGGCACTCTTACCTGCTGCACATAAGCTAATTGAACATATACAGGAGCCAATTCAATTTCTATCTCATCATCAGTAAAGTTGTCCTCCATCAAAGTTTCTCGACCAATTCTGTAAAAGTCAATGGTTGAATTGAGTCATTACGTTGCTCAAGAGAGATGCCAACATTAACTATCACCACAACTAATATTAGGGTATGAGATGCTAGTAAACCAAGTTTCAGAAAACTCTCAAAAAGAATCAATAAATGCCCAACACAAACAGTAAACTTTCAGCATATCAATATTGATGGAACAAAAAGTAAGATATACATCACATGCAAGGTATACCAGCCTAAATATACAAACAAATATAGGTAGAAGAGCTTCAAAATGCTGCTTGGTTCTGATGATATGAGTAAAAAACACAAGTGCAAAGAATCCCAGAACATCATCAAAAGCTATATGGTTATTAACAGTCAAGACTCAAGAATAAAGTGCTTCAAGATGTGGCTAGAGCTGGAAACCCAATACTTAAATGAAATATAAAATAACAAGTACAATGTAAAAACGTAACGTTGGGGAACTCCCCCTGTTCTTCTGGTATCACCTTCCAAATGTCACAAAAGCGCACACACACAGTAGCCGAAAATAAGAGAGATTGCAAAAGCAATAAGTGCATTGAAGGCGTGAGAAAATCAAGTGCTAAATTTCAAGATGAAAATGTCTCTAATTTATCCAACCAATTAAAAATTCAAATAAACAGTTGCAGCAGAGTTAGAAATGCACATCATAAGCAGCAAATGTTCATTAAAAGAACAGCTGAAGTCACAACAGCATGCAGATTGCAAGAAATCATCGAATCAAAGCAAAATGTTCACAAGTTAGAAGCCACGTGTCAAAGAAAAGACCTCTAGAAATAACAAAGATTAGCAAAACCAAGCATGGATTATCGCAAATGATAATTGCAGAGCATGTAGTGAATTTTCAATTTCTTCTGTAGTTAATAAACAACATAAGCTAGCTATAAAGTAGATAAAATATGAATCAAACCAAAAAAACAAAAAGAATGCATCTTAAGCCATCCAAAAAATGCATCAGCCAAGGGTTATCTGCATTAGTCTGAACACCATTTCAAACTCGTAAGTACTAGCTCTTAACCTGTCCTTAAAACCTAAATACCGTACAAAACGATGCACACTTCTTCAAAAGTTTTATCATAAGAGTTGGATTACCAATTCTAAAATAGAGTCCCTCCTATTCCCTAAGAATGGCTCACTTTGACCACCAATTTTTTTAGGCCATGTTTCACCATTTAATAACTTTACTAGTATGTGACAATGATTTACAAAATTTTGATATATAGAAAATACTTGTTCGGAGAATCTAGTGATAACTCACGATAATTTTATTACTAGCTACTACTTCAACTTTACAATCAAACATGAGTTGAAAAAAGTGAGCCATTCTTAGGAAACCGGAGGGCGTATTACATAGAGCGTTTAAGTGTAACAATTCATTGTCTTTAAATATTCTATGTCAGCCGTAGAACTTAAATCAGCGAGGACGATATAAGGTGCAAATCGGGTGAAATCAGATTAAAAATCAATTGATCTAAAGTTGCTGTCAAGGGAGAACTGACACAAAATAACAGATTACAAAAAACTTTGTACAGTACTTATGAAAAATCCTTCACGGGCTGGGCCATTACAAGGTGTAAAATTAACACATTTACATTGTTCATTAATTTGAATACCATCAACACATTACAAGATACAATGGCAAAGTTAGAGAGAGAAAAGTAAGTTTACCTTAGTGATGATAGTAGGAGTTGCTCTGCATCTTCATACTGGCCCCTATCAATCAAAGAGCAGGCGGTGTTATATGCCAACTCATAACTGCTTGTTGCTTTAACTCTCAATGACTCTAATTCTCCTTGCACTTCAGAAGCTTTTCCAGCAGAAACCAAACCAGCAACCACATTAATCTCCAATGATTCAATCTTAGACTTAGGGAGGCTTTTATATATATCAACGCACTCATCAACTCTTCCAAGACGGTACAAAATCTGAGATTCTAACAGTGAAGATTCAGAAGTCCTTTCTTGTCCTTGCAGCAACTGCAGTGCTTCTTCCAATTTATTTTGCCTGTAGAAACAGTATGCCTTGCAAAGAGCACAGCACAACACAACCCAGAGAATACATTATCAATAACATGACAGCCAGTAAAAGAAAAAAAACAAGCATAAAAGGATGGCAATTCACCAACTCGAAGAAGAAGCTATGATCTCAACAGCTTAACTAGTTTCTCAACGAATAATGAAACGGTATTAAACTTTAAATATATTCACAGAAGTTCTGGGATGTTTTAACTATATTGAAACAGCTTAACAAAAACGTACAAGACAATAAATAATTCAAATTACAAAGGAGATATCCTTGATAACAAGCCTAACAACATCTCAAAAAATAAGCTGATTTCTTGGTTGTTTTCTGCTCAGTAAGTAACTATGCTCCATTTTTCTACAATGGCTAAAAAAATCGACTTTTGCAATAAAGGTACAAGTGAGTACCTTAAAGAAACTGAAATCAACGGAAAACTTCTTTGATGATTCCTGGATGGTCCTTAACGCTTCTTCAATCTTATCATTCTTAATCAAAGCCACAACTTTACACCGTACAGCATCCTCATCGCCGGGCGAGATCGACAGCACTGAATTTTAACATCCACCAATTAAACTGACATCCAGAATGCATGCAATTGAATCTAACTGATCGGGAAAGAAAAATAACAAACCTTGATCCGCGATTCTCACAGTTTGATCGTACTCGTCCCGCTCAATGTGGCGCTTGAGAGACGTGAACAAATCTTCGATTGGAACCGCCGGAGTTGCCGCCGCCGCCGCCGGCGAAGTCTTGGGTTTGGCCTTCGGAGCCATTTTCAGGGATTCTAGGACGCTATTCTACCCAAAATCTTCTGAAAATTGATGATCGGAAGCTATTGTAACTACTTCAGCCTTCAAATCGGTAAACGAGGAGGAGTCCAAGGGTTTGGAAGGGTGAGCAATGTTGGGCTGAATAAGGTCGTTTAGGGCCTGTATGGTAGGATAGTTTTTAGAATTTTGTAATTGAGCTTAAATTAGTTTTATTCAATTCAGTTTAGTAAAAAAATTGATTTACTATTTTCATTTTCGGGGCCTTCCTCTATCTGTTTCTCTACTTGAAACTATTTCGTGCTAACAAAAAGTGAAGAGGAGAAGAGTGGCACTTTAAACTTCGTTACCACATTGATTCGGTCTATTTGAACAATTTTCAATCTCTAAATTTAATACTATTGTAGTATATATTTGTCATTTATTAATAACCGAATAAATAAAATATTTTAGTTCATATTAAATGAAATAAACAGTTGAAAATTGGTGGTGATACCAATTTGAGAAAAGAATAAACATTGGAATAAACAATCTATATTCTATCAGAATAGACTAGAGTTTGTATCATAAACATAGAAACAAGGAAGTCCTTATTTAGCAATTTCTGAAAATTTTGTTATTTCACGTCCGGCGTGTGGCTTTTGCGACACTTCTTGTCCAGTTAAATTATTGGGCCAAAATGCTTAAATGACCCTGAGTTTTGGAATAAGTACAATTATAACCCTTAGTTCTAAGTAAGTTCAATTATAACCATCGATTGAGCAAATTTCGGTAAGGATAACCCTGGCTGCACAAATTCAAGCTACCACGTATTGAAAAGACAAAATTGTCCCTATCATCTACCTCATCGGAAACTGGAAAACTGAAGTTCCCCCAACATCAAACTCCCCAAAACTTCCTCGACGTCAATGTTGTCTCCACCATCAACCTTCCAATGCTACCTCACCGCCGCCATCAGCGCATTGCAATATCATTTCATCGACGTTCTAAATCAATGGTCCCTTTCCGCTCGGTGGATCGGGCGACGTCCCTTGTTTTCCATAGATGAAGAAACTCGTGACCACCGCCATCCGCCACCACCAAATCGCCATCAACCAACGCGTTTAACGCTACTACCCAACACAAAACCTCTACCGCCACCAGCAACACAAAACCTCCACCCAATTCTCCCGTCACCACCACCGCAAAAACCTGACAAAATCGACATTCTTCCACCACCCAAACTCTTCACCACATCGAACCACCACCCCAAGCCTCTCTAATCATTACGAGCTCATCATCCCGACCGTCGCCGTTTTTATACAAAACTGAATAACCCAAAATAATTTCAATTACCCAACCTCAAAATTCACAGCCCCAATTCAAGTTACTTGAAAGATCTATGAAATATGTGATCAAACTGTTGGTGAAATTCAAACAATAGTATGATGAAAAAGATGGGTGGTGGGGAATCTGGGGATTATTAAGAAGAAAATTCACGGTGGCAAGTTGGATTGAACAAGGACTCGAGGAGAAGAAAATAAATTATTCTTTCCATTTTAATGTCAGGGGTTTTTTGGTCTTTTCATAATCTTTCAGCTACCAGACTACCAAAATTATATTTTAAGGTTACAATTGCACTTTCAAGGAACTGAAGGTTATATGTGCACTAACTCAAGAATTGAAGGTTATAATAGCACCTTTCTCTAAATTATTTGCTTCCTTCGCAGTTTCCAATCAATTCCAATTAATTCTCTTTGCAGAGATTAATTCAAGGAGAAAGTCTCATATAATGTCCCCAAATTTTATTCAAGTCAATTTGCATTTAAAATGGCGTCAATGCCTTTTCCAGTATTTTTCTTTCCATCTCCTTTATTATATTTCTTCTGTACATTGGTCCATTCATCCTAATTTAAACTATAATCTTTATGTTTTAATTCTAAAATTACTTTCTTTTAATATGTTCATATTTAAACTTATTATCTTGATATTTTATGTTCATGTTTTAATTTATAACCTTTATGTTTAAGTTTAAAATATTTATATTTTAACATGTAACTTTTATATTTTATACTCATGTTTTAACTTATAACCTTTTATGTTCATGTTTTAACTTATAACATTTATGTTCATGTTTAAAATGTTCATGTTTTAATTTATAACCTTTATGTTCATAGGTTAACTTACAACACTTATGTTTAAGTTTAAAATGTTTAGGTTTTAACTTACAACCTTTATGTTCATATTTTAACTTATAACCTTTATATTTAATTTTAAAATGTTCCTGTTTTAACTTATAACTTTTATGTTTATACTCTTTATGTTTAAATTTAAAATATTCATGTTTTAACTTTGTAACATTTATTTGAAATTCACAACCACAAACACTTAAAATGATTTAAAAAAATAAAACCCAGTTGATAGATTCGCATTTGAGTGAGAAGCAATATTCCTCTGGCTAGTTTCAATCATGATATATCCAGCATGATTGGGTTTGTCAACCTTCACGAAAGTGCTCAAATCATTGACCAACAAACACCTCTTGAAGCCTGAAACAAAATTCAACTCGAGGTGTTAAAAATTAGGCAAACCGAGACCGGAAACAAAACAAAAACGACGTGAATCACGACGACGAACAACGGCCGGAATCGATTGAAGATGAATGGGTAGTTGTTTTCCAGCGCATTTTCCCTCGTTGTCCGTCGAGAGGCTGCAAGTCGCCGACTCGCTGCCGACGGTATCGAAATTCCTTCAGGTCTGAATATTGTGAGGTTGTCTGAGAAGTTTCTGGTGGATTTATGCTCACGTGTCTTAGACTCAAAACGTGTCGGCGCGTGTAAAATTAAAACATTCAGAATTTGTTTTTATGGACCTCCGTATTTTGACACTTAGTCCAGGTCTATTAACAAGCTTTTCTCTACCTATTTTTCCATAAATATATATTCACACATAAAAATATATGTATATTTTTTAAAAGTTGGAAGGTTTATTTTTTATTTTTTACCAACAGACCATTAATAACATTTACATCTCAAACACTCAAAAATTTAATATGTATCTCCATATTAATTCTACAAGTCCAAAAGTGTGTCTAAAAATTATTTTTATATTGAACGATGGCTCTATATACATACTACTAAATTCTATGAATTAGTAAACATAATTTTCAGCTAGAAAATTCTCAATCCAATACACATTTAAATTTTCTCACAAAATAAGGGATACTGTGTTTTAATCATAGTATAAGAACATTCCGAAATAATGAAAGTACACAAAGTAATTTTCATAAATCAAAAGAATGTAAATCTTCAATTAAAACACGTTACGGGATATTTTAGGATGTTCAATTCATGAACTCCATAAATAATTGCTAAATTTCTTTTAGCAAAACTTTCTATATCACATTTATTTCTAAATAACAAACCCCAAAAGTTATCATGACGGTAATTTTTAATTTACCTTAAATAAATTATTTTCCAACATGTCCTCCATGGCATAACGAGTTGGCATTTTTTTTTTAACAAAGACCTTGTAAAAACAACAACCCAATAGAGTACCAAACACAATTTTTTGGACTCAAACTTGCTTAATTTCCAATTCATTATTTCCCGGTATTTCCCAAGCCCAGCTACATAAGGACCGGTATTTAATTTGTTTTACCACCGGCCTACTCCGGAGTGAAGTTCTGAACAAGATAGGCCATCACAGGCTACAGGTCTATAGCTGCACATATGCGATTTTCCTGCTTAGAATGCCATTAATTTCTTTCATCCTTTTAACACATTGCTGAAAGCATTCTTCTCTAAGTTCATCCCATCTGCCAACTTCTCCATAATCCCGCACGCCATGTTTCTCACTGATGACACATAACCATAAACAAGATATCTGTAAAAAAACAAAAATAAAAACATCAGTATAATTTTCATGATCAAGAAATGAAAATCTTCATCGTAAATGCGAAATCTTACTCGATACATATCTTCCTGTTTCACATCCACCCTTCATCGCCATTCGTTCGATCTTCTTGTTGCCGTAGCAAAAGAAGTTTCAGTGCTAGCCTTATCCTTCACGGCTATGGGTAGGGAGAAGAAATTAATGGCCTCCAACTCGAGCCGGAATATGGACTCCGTGGAAACGCCATTCATGGTGACCTTGCAAAACCCGAGCTCCGTTGCAGGTCCTCAAGAACACCAGAAATGCTGATAAAGAAAATATTGTGCAGCAAAGGTGTTTGTCACTGGAGAAATGGCTTCGTTGAGAACTCAGTGCCCAAGAGGGCTTCTCGTGACTGTGACAAATTAATTTCATCTGCAGGTTTTTGATTAAAGTGAGACCATGTACGCGTGGATCTTACATTAGTCCAACAAGACCACAAAATGATTACTCTGGAAATCAGTTTAATCTGGAATACTTTTTCTTGATTAATGAAAGAAGGTGGTGGATTCCGAAGTTTATTACAGAGCAATAAATGAATATGTAGTCTCTCGAGAAGTTTCATTGTTTGCTCGGTAAGGAGGAACACGTGGACGATACAATCGCATGCAAACTGACACGTTAGTGTCTGACGAGGAGTGCTAACCCGTGACCCAAAAAGTGCTAAACTCATATACAATTACTACTGAGATTAAGCTTAATTACTGTTTACAATTTACTATCTTTACCCCTCTAATTACTACTCCCTCGTCACAACAATAATTTTATCAATTTTTTTCAGACAACTAACCATAAACCATATAACACCAACGGTTTTTATATTTGTAAATATGAAATTAATTGTCTATTTCATATTATCAATTAGACATAATCCCCAATAGCTATATAACCATTGAGTCATCAACCATATATATAATATATATTACTACCTAGTGGGATTATTTATTAAATGCTAAAATTTATGATTATAAAAAATAATTATATTATTGTAAATATACCTGATAATATCATGAAATCTCTACATAAGCCGTCCCAATGTTTCTTTCATATACGGCAGTCCGGCGGAGTCCAAATCCATCTTTATGCCCAAGGTCTTTTAAATCTACAAATCTCAAATAAAAAACAAACACTTTTTTTATTTTTCAAATGATTAACTGTATTTATAAAAATCATGATAAAATTACCTTTTAAAGAGATTGGAGGACTTTAGCTAATTTCACAGTACTCTTCAAAATATTTTGGAAGGGAGGTAACAAACGATATTTTGGATGGGGAGGTAACAAACGCTTCAAATACTCTCACAGCAAAATTTTACATCTGAGCCCAAACTAAACCTGCAAAGATATATTTGCATCCGCAGGTGGAAAAGAAGTGCGAATGTAGTATTTGGGACTTAGGTAAAAATATTTGGATAAGGGTTTGTGGCGAGTTTAAAAGATGTTTGGTTTGCAGATAACATTGATGTGTGATATATTTATATAGTGGACAATGTTGACACGTATCCACCGACTTAGCTGAGATATATTTATATATTGTACAGATGTCGCATACATCTGATTTGGGGTGACACGTATCCGTGCGCTTTGCAGGTGAGATATGTTTATATATTACACAAATGTAGCATACATCTAATTTACAGTGTCATGTATACAGTAATTATGAGGTATGGTATATTATATATTGGACATATGTCGCATATATCTGATTGTATATTTTGAGTAAAACGTGTTAAGGAATTGTCGTTTATATAGATGACAATGATAATGATTTGCCTTGAGATATGGATATATATTGGACAGATGTCGTATATATATATATATATATATATATATATATATGATTTTGAGTAAAAAGTGTTTTGTTTTTATAGATGATAGATGTTGCATATATCATACATCTGTTATTGTGTATACGTGTGTCTAGTTAATAATTAATGTTACACTAAAAAATAACACAATTTATAATCACAAATTGTGTTTATATTTACGTTAAATGATCTAATATAATTACAATTACAATTAATACCAATTATAATCACAAATTCACAATTAATGTAATTGCAATATTAATTAATTTCATAAAAAATCATTTAATATTAAAATTAAATTTCCATCCACCTATAAAATTAATATTAATTTCCATCAACAGAGGGAGTATTTGTTAAGATTTGGAGTTTCCCCACTAGGCCATCAACCATCTAATAAAATTGCCGAATAGATATGTGGTATATTTTCCTTTTCGTAATATTTTTAATTGATGTTATGTCATGTGTATATATTAGCTATACATGGAGTACAAAGTTTTGGGTTAGAGAATCCTAACAATAGTCTTTCTCGAGGTTCTGTCCAATGTTGATGCAGATACACTGCCCACGTGTTTGTTCGAGAGCATTTTGGCATGTTCATATTATCCCCCAGCCGCGCCAAGTCTTTATCGCATGGATGGATATTGCGCCAAAATGCAGGTAAGCAAATCGAGGATTCCAGCAGCTGAGAGAATTCCAATGTGTTGCAAGATGATCTTAGTGATTACGACTACTGGTATCTCCACCATCATTTAAAGTATGTTTTTCGATGTCAGAATCATTAATGTTGATTCCCAATTGAAGTGCGAATTTTGTTTATTCTGTGCAGCGGCGATGGGGAGACAACAAAGAAAGCTTATAATTCGTCTTCCATGAACACATATGTGCTTTATCATGAAAGCTTTGCAGCAGCAACTCGGAGTGGCTTGCATTTCCTGGGAAGGTCATCACTATTACAATCCAGTCATTGTGATGGAGCCATGCTGCTGAATGGTGATGAAGGTGAGATGACCGTTGGATATTGTTACAAAAAAAGCAACACTTCTCTGTCTATCTCAAGTTCTCAACCGCCCATATGTTGCAATCATTCCTTTAAGTCTCTCTGCCTCCACACTTAAGCTCTCAAAACTAACATTACTAGGCAGCCTCCAACTCCAGTTTCCGAACTGTGTTTAGAGAGACAACAAAGAAACAGCAATATGAGAAACCAAAGCCACGCCATATCAGGAATTCAAATCATCCATACCACACCATGTTTTCTTTTCTAATGTACCTAATTCCCACTTATACAGTAGAGACAACAGGACAACTCCTTACATGGAATTTATTATAGCTTGTTTACTCATATATTCCTCACCTGTTAAGGCCATCTTTCAACATGTTGGAAGTATATCAAATGAGCGGAGAGATTTAGAAAGAAAGCCTTGTTACTCTAAATAGCATCGAGTGAGTACTTTACCTGAGTTGCCGGAGTGTTCATCCTAGCAGAACTGCCCAACCCAAGGATGTCTTGCATTGGTATTATGGCAGTTTGGGGTATTGAAGAAAGTGCAGCTCGGATAAGGGCCCATGAAATCTCACTTTCTTCGAAATTTCCAAGATAATTAAACACCTAGGGATTGAAAGTATAGTTAATACGACAGACAAAAAAACAGGCTAAATAGCACACGGTACTCATACATAGTCACCATGATTAAAAGAATATATATTCACTCACACTCTGTTTCTCGACCTGCGGTAATGCAGTCCACCAGCCCTGAATCTGAAAGAAAACATGGGTATAAGTAGTTGAACAATTAAGAATGATCAATTTCTTTTACTATACCCAACGATATAAAGAAGAATCAAAATCAGTCAATTTCAGTCTGAACAGAGGAGGTGATTATAGGTCCATACAGCACACATTAAAATTAAAACTCTCAATTAAATTAACTAATAATATAGGCAGTGCAAAATTAAAATTACTTTAGTGGGGTTTAGAGATCAAGAATAGAAACTAACAGTGTCATTATCATGCGTTCCAGTATACACAACTTCGTTGTATTCATGCTTGTGAGGCAGGTGAGGGTTCTCTGCATCACTTCCGAATCCTGGACAAAAACCACACTGACAATGTTAGCATACGTATGTAACGTATCTACGAGACTACGACATAACGTGGTTAGTGCTATAATTAAGCTAGTACGGTGAAACAAATAGAGCTACATACCAAACTGGAGAACAGCCATTCCAGGGGCACCAATGGATTTCCTTAGCTGAACCACGTCCTCGGTTATCACTCCCTATCAATGCACATATAATAGGGACCATTACAAACTATAAAAGCTTCTAAAATATAGACCTTTGTATTATACAAGGAGCAAAACAATACATTTATTCATTAGCAATCAATTTAAGGCACAGTAATAACCACTAAATGAGTCGAGATAAGGTCCTATCCACAGGTGTAATCATATTACTTGTGCGCTGAAATCAAATTGATAAGGAGGTAACTAGAAACAATTAACAACTGTCAAAAACAAAAATTCCTCATTAGTACATCCCAAGTCTTCTTCTTTGTAGAAAAGAACGCTTAACCTATCTGCCATACAAAACCCAAATTTTAAAACCAATTATCGCTTATTCTTTGTAAACGTACCAAGTCTTCCGCTGTGATATTGATCTTTCCAACTGCCTTGAATATAGCATCAAACACAGACCTCCCAGGTCCTGCCTACAAGCAATACAAGATTTCATTAAAATTGACGATTTAAAGAATTAAAGAATCTATCATGAAAAGTAATGCTATTGAAATCGGACCTTCCATCTCCCGCCAGTCGCAATCTTTGCCTCTGGGTGATGGCATGAGAAAGTGAATCTTATTCAGTATATTTTTTCACACATCCATATAACTCAATAATCAAAAGTGGTCTCACCAGAAGGAACTGCCCAAAAGCCAGCAAAACCTCTGAAGTGATCAATCCTGAATTCATCAAATAGATCTTGAGCCCGTCGCATGCGACATATCCACCAAGAATACCCATCATCTTCCATGGCTTTCCAATCATACAGAGGGCTGTCAGAAATGGGTCAAAGTTCATAATTAAAAGAAATACATGAAATAGTGTCCGTCCCACCAATTTTCTGAACAGTTTGAAGCATGACTTAAAGAAGATAACGGAGAGTCTGACTTGTATTTGGTTTATGTACACAACTTTTTATAGACCAACACTCCGAATAAGACAAAAGGACTTTTCAGAACTATGGCATAATTTAACTAAAGGAGTACATAACATGAATCTTTACAAGTGTCCATGGCGAAGCTATTTTCATCATGTTCCACCTAAATTTCTAGTAAATGAAACAGTAAGATCCAAAAAGATAATCCCTAAAAAAGAGATATGCAGTGAATAAAAGCTAAAAAAAAACTGGGAACATGAGTTAGCATTGTACAGGACCTATAAAAAATACAGCAGAGAATTACATATCTTCATGTCGGGAGATATTAAATGTCTTACCAATTACTCAGATTTTTAAGAGTATAACATACCTGCCCCAAAGCTGGCCAGTTTCACTGAAAGCATCAGGTGGAACACCACTGACAAGAATAGGGTAACCACTTCTGTTCTGTCAAAGCAATGGTGTTAACTTAAAAAGCCATGGCAGAGGCTTCCATACTTTTGTAAAATAATTGTACACCCAATTAGCCAAACCTAAATGTACAGGACTCACCAAGAAAAACTGTTTCTTATTTGCCCAAACATCTGCACTATGGTGACCAACATAGATGGGCATATCTCCCATAATACTGATTCCTTTCTTCTGAGCATAACTACGAACTTTTTTCCATTGTCTCTGGAACAAAAATTGCTGCGCAATGAATGTGTCAATCTGCACAAGAAATAATTTTAGCATTAGTTATAAGGTAATCCAAAATCACATCCAGAAAAATAAGAGAAGGGTGAGGAGGTTAAGGTGGATCATACAAAGTCCTTGCGAGTTTGATAAATCTCTTCTAATGCGGCAAGATGGCGGTTTTTCAGTGGTTCTGGCCAATCGTACCAGTTAAAAGCATTCAATGTGTCATCTATAGCAGCAAAAAGTGCAGCATCTTCAAGCCAGCCTGCAAAGTTGTAAAATTCATTTAACCATGAGCTACAATTAATTGAGCGAACATGGCATGTCTTGTTTCCAGATGTATTAGTTAAGCAAAATGATCCACAAATTGACACGAGAATATTCAAGAAAAGGAAGAAGTTAAAAGATCAATTCAATGCTCACATTCTTATGCAACCAACTAATACTTAGAACATACATTTCATATTTATCAGGCTTACAATTTATCTTACAAGATATGTGATTACAAATCACAAAGCAATAAGATGATTTCCTCAAATATGAGAAGCAAAATCTCAAACAAGTATGTCAAATGTAAATTATCCAACAGTAAGTGATCCTAAGCTTCCTGCATAGCAAGTTAAATTGTCATTACAAACACAGAAGTTCCTCCTTAACATGGTACTGGTACAATAACATTCTAGGTGAAATCCAAGTGACTCAAAATTAAATACTAGAAGAAACTTCTTTTACAAGTACAACTTACTTGCAACATTTTGATCCTTGCGAAATAACTCAAACTGATTTTTAAGATCCCCGCTACTCAATATGAGCCTATTTGCAGCCTAGAAACACGTGGCGAAAGAGTAAGGTAAATTTTGATAGGAACTGCATGATGTTTTTTGTACTGTAAACATTGATGTTTCTAGTTGATGAAAGAATGAGGGAGTTTCATAAAAAAATAAAAGAAAATTCTGGTCCCCATTCTTTCTCAGAATGAAAAGTTTGAAAGCAAACTGATAAACCACACCCCATCCCTGGCAACAAATAAAGTATACAACACCCGAAATTATTGTAAAGAGTTTCCATAGAGCCAGGGGTTACTTTAGTAATTAATATGGCAAATCCAAAAGAGGTTCTGTATTATCACATGAATGTAACAGAAAAAACATAACTTTGTAGCATGTAATAATGTGCCTTTCATTAAACTTTTTTATAACAACAATCATTACCTCTGAGAAATATTGAAACCATCATCTTAGATTCTGATTTTTTTAAAAAAACAGTAAATAAAAGGGTAAATTCCTTTTCTTTAAAATTATGATCGGTGTGGTTTCATAACCTACACAGTGTATTCAAAGTGGTTTATTAAAACTAAGAATCTAAAGGGGAGTGAAAAGAAATTTCCCAATAACATGTCTTAACACAATCCAAGCATTATCTTGCTACGGACCTCTTTGAAATATGGTAGATATAGTAAGCCACAAAGAAACTCCTCTACAAGTTTTTTACTTTCAAGCATAATGTTTAAGAGACAATATACTCCTAAAAATGCTCAGAGTTGCAAAAAACAAGGAAATGATTCCAAAATCGCACCTTTGATATCAGTGGGTCTTTTATTTCAGCAACTGTATGGAAATTTACACGATCCATATCTCTACAATTACAAAAAAACAGATTTGATATCAGAGTAGCCCACTAGAATATCAAAACGATGGTGAGTAAGTCATAGTTCTCACAGTGGCTCAGGAAGCTCTTCCTTCATCAAAAGACCATCTTCCACAAGTTCCTCGAGAGAAATCAAAAGGGTATTACCACAATTTGCATCCTAAAAACAGTATATGAATTAGCATTGCAATTTGAGACAACTAGGATATGAAAAAGAAACGTTGAACTAACCTGGCCAGAATACGGTGAACCTTCTTCATTAGCCCTCCTTCCTGGTGGAACCAAAGGAAGAACCTGCATTCATACTGTCAAACGTAATTGATGCTACAAACGTAAACACTTGCTAAAATGGGAAAGTTTCTTAAAAAAAAACTTGTAGAGTTATGAAGCGGCACCTGCCAAAGAGAGCAGCCGGCAAGGCTAAGCCAATCGAGGAACCGAAAAGCCTGAGTACCGAGATCGCCAATGCCATAGGGGCCGGGAAACGACGTCGGATGGAGGAGGACGCCAGCTCTTCTTCGGAAACTAGGACCTGGCTGCTCCGGTAGCCAGTCGGCATAGTCAGACGGTAAGTCCTCGCCGACGGCACACACTTGGCCGCGTTTTCGACAATGCGACAGAGAAGTTGGGAAGAAATGCCTGAATTTGGGACTAGCGGTGGCGGCAGAGAATGGATTGGCGATGGCGGTGGCGGGCGGTGAAAGCTTGGTGAGGAGAGGAGAAAATGGGAGGTGTACGACGAGCGAAGACATTTTTCCACTCACGGTCACAGTGAGAGTGGCGACAGGGAGCAGGAGATTCGGAAAGGCTGAAAATGGGAAATCATGTGATTCAGTTCATCACCCGCCATATCTTCCGTCAGTCTTTTTTACCCTCACTCCCACGTGTTCCTAAACTTGGAAAGTCAAATTCTTTTTCTAATGTCCATAATTTTGCATATTCCACCTGAACTTAAAAAACTTTATCTGAACTAAAAAAAACTTTATCTGAACTTAAAAAACTTTATTTGAGCTCATCTGAACTAAAAAACTTTATATAAATTTATCTGAACTTTAAAAACTTTATCTGAACTGAACTCATTTGTACTTAAAAAATTTAGCTGAACCCATTTGAACTTAAAAATTGAGCTGAATTGAAATATATAGATAAATTGAACTTAACTAAATTGAAACTAACTAAAATATATGATCATTTCCAATATATTTGAAATTTATTAATTTAAATATAACATAATACATTTAATATTAAAGATACTAAACTGAGTTGCATAAACTGAATTGAATTGGTATAACTAAATTAAGCTTAATTTCCTCAAATTATATTTTACGGAACTAAACTAAATTGAACTGAATCGAAGTAAAAATTAATACATTGAAAAAAAAGTATGAATAAATTAACCCTAATTCATTGCATCAAATTATATTGTTGTTGAACTAAACTGATCTGAACTGAACTGAAGTGAAATTAATGTTTTGAAAAAACAAAGAATTGGTATGGCTAAATTAATCTAAATTTCATCAAATCATATGAACTAAACTGAATGGAATTGACCTGAAGTGATATGAACAATTAAGATCAAAAGAAGAGGGTCTACGACTACGACGCATGATAGTAAAATCACAAAATATTTTTAGCATTATTTAAATTATTATAATATACAATATTGAACTGAACTGAACTGAACTGACATGAAAAAATATAAAAATATTGAAACTGAACTAAACTGAATGGAATTGAACTGAACTGATATGAACAATTAAACTCAAAGAAGAGGTGGTCTACGACTACGACGCATGATAGTAAAATCACAAAATATTTTTAGTATTATTTAAACTATTATAATATACAATATTGAATAGAACTGAACTGAACTGAATTGACATGAAAAAATATAAAAATATTGAACTGATTTAAACTGAAATGAACTAAAATACAAATAAGTTTACTGAACTTATCTAAAAACTATATAAGTTTACTGAACTTAGAAAACTTTATCTGAACTCATCTGAACTTAAAAAAGTTTATCTGAACTAAAAAAAGTTTATCTGAACTCATCTGAACTAAAAAATATTCAAATAATCTCTAGAAAACAGGACCTAAATTTCTGAACTTACTTTTTTTTAAAAAAAATTATCTTCATAACGTAAGGAAACACCCAACCGCGATTATAATAAATGGAATCAAATATCTAGTCAAACTAAATACTAATCAGACAAATTGTCCTATTATAAAGATGAGATCCAATAAAAGTGTAATTAATATCCCCTCGTGATTATACTGTCACCACCAGTAAAGCCGTACCAGCAAAATCTATATTCTGCTTAACAAGGGATCTGCATCCAATCATAATCAACCTTGTTAATCAGAGATTTTCAACATCTGCAACACCACGAACACATGTGTAGTTCAAGTGTAAACACATTGATTCAAATTGTAAATACATTGATCCAAACGGCAAACGCATTGAAACACAAAACCAAGCATCCAAATATAAGATCCGGACGAAGTAACTGAATCACGTGAACCTCAATCTAGATATAGACTAAGTAAGAGTTTTGATCGCCAAAACCGGTATAAAAGAATAAACTTATTAAAAACTTCAGATCTAAAGGATCCAAAACATCTGTATGGAGATTCCACACTTATTCAAAAACAAATTCAATAAAAGCAGTTAAAAATTGTTTCCTCATCTCCCCAAAGAGAAGACGGGAAAGAAGAAGAACTTTTAGGGTTTGAGTGGTTTGGGGCGGCCGCAAAAAAAGAGGGTTTAGGAGTTTTAAATTTTTTTAAAAAAACACTCTTCACTTACACTTTAATTCTTCACTTTATATGCAATTTCACTTTCAATTTGTATATAGTCTCTTGAATTGAAACTCGTCTCTTTAATCGATAGCCAAAAGTTGTTATATATAAAAAAATTTAGTGGAGATGAAAACAATTTCTTGAAATTTTCAACATAGTTCTTTTGAGAGTACTTATTCATTAATTTCATAATGTTGAAAATTAGTTTTTACCGAAAATTAATTTTGAGCAAAACCAATCGAACTACACATGGCCTTAGTATCTTGTTCTAGACTTGAGAGTGGTCATGTTCAAAAAAAATCCCTAACATTATTTTGTAAGAAATGATGAGAGAAAAAACAAAAAGCAAATTTTTGTAGAGTATTACTAATAAGTAATAATAATAACATCGCCGAGATATAGTTAAAGAATGAATGGCGTACAATAGAATTCAACAAATACGTAAATAGATGGTGCAAATGAGAGAATATATGAATATTTATCTTTTCATTTATTTTTATTGGGTTATAATCGCCGTATTTATTTAAAAAGCAATATTTCTCACAGCCCTGCGGGCGAGGGATATTGCTTTTTTGCTCCATAAAATTAATATTTCATACTAATGTTGACATGAAGTCTCAACTAAAAGTAACAATTCTTACCATTAAGTAAGTCTATAAACGGATTATGAAAAGACTAAATCTATAACATCAAATACGTCTATGATTTTGTAAATACACAAACATATGTCTTGTAAATACACAAACATATTCCTGATCTAATGTTGGCATCAAGCGTTCGAGTTATCGACAATAGAAACACATTCTTCATCCTCATTTTCTGTACGGTAACCAATATCCTCCTCATCGTCTTTTACATTTTCATCCTCTTTTTCCATATTTATCACGAGAGAAGTTTTGCACTGATCATGTGAAATGGTTTCAAGCCATTTATCGGCATTGGAAAGATCATGTATAGTTGTCTCCATCCAACAACACTCAAGAACAAACACTGTGTTAATAAGGTTTTTTATTGAGAAGTTCCTACCAAAAGTTTGATATGAATCATTTTCTAAGCAATAAAACACCCCATAATTTTTATATAAATAAGGATAAAATCATTTGTTCCTCATATAGTCTTGATTGCATTTTTTTTGCATAGGACGTTTTGTCACTTAGAAAGAATGTGTATTCTCCGATCTCATTAACTTCATCCCATACCATTATCAATTCATCCAATTTACGAACCCTTGCAGTTTTTCCCATAATCGAATTGTAAACTATAACGAGTTCACTGTCGCATTCTAATAGGTAGTAATTAGTACTCAGTGGTCCTAACCTTTCATTGATAATCGATAATTTCCATGAACGGGTTATTTGATCAAGAACTCCTACCATTGTGGTGTCATCACATAAAAAATAAAAATTATTGTTGTAATGTATTGGATTGATTTTGTCTGCATTAAACCTTTCTTGGGCAACTGTACATAGGGTGCGCGTCCAATGTTTTTCTCTGTGGCTAATAGTAAAGACACCAAACTTATTTTTAGAAGTCAAACTTCCATATATTCTCAACCACAAATTTGCCAATCTTTGGATGTTTGAGCGGAAGTAATGGTAAAACTAGTGAAACTAAGAGCAATATGAGGCAAGTTCGGCAAATTAATTATGCATTTGGAGAAGGGACTCAAAAAGAAGAACTTTTATGAACTATACCTCATAACCTCTAGTCATTAATAGCCATCCATCTTTAGAACAAAGAATCAAAGCACCATGCATATGAGGAATGTCGATGCTAGTGTAACTGTGATTGTTCGCTAATGGATGGTATAGTTTGAGATCAGACTCCATAATTTTTTTTGAATTAGCCATTGTGTACCAAAACACACAAGATCCTTTATGTAATTGTCCACAACGAGTTTCCAATGTTTACATACGACTCCAAATTTCTTAACATCATTCATCGTTAACGGCTCCAGATTCGATAGGACTAGCCGTAAGATATTTTGAGAATTATCAGAACTCCAACCTTTGACTCCACTCATGTTGGCCAATATTATTTATTATGCTTATGGCCAATGCTCGTATGACATGTATATATAGAATACGGGGCAGGTAGAAACAAGGAAATCCATTTGTTAATCAGATTTCTTTTTTCCTTATGAAATTTGGATTTGAACCTTTAATTTTATGACGAAAGATAATAAGTTGTCAGGGACTAGACTACAAATAGGGAAAATAGGAACCAAATCTCGCGGTTCGCCCCGATCCATATATAATCTGACGCATGGCAACACGCACCATATATAAACCCAACCCAACGCTCTGCTTCGCGCAATCCCACTTTAGCCACGCTCAGCTCCGCGAAAAACCCCAAATCGTCGACACATAAACTCTAAATCTCAACGTTGCGGAAATCCCATCCAATCACGTTGCTTTCATCAACAAATTTCGATCAACGTTTGAAGATTTCATATCCGATCGGAATTTGTTTTTAATTGCGTACGTTTCAGCAACACACGGATGGATCTTGAAGTTTATGAAGTTTATGTTCAATTTAAGTTTCCAGTTTGGTTGCATTATGTTTGATCGGTTTCATTGTATATGCTTCAGGTTCCAATGAATGAAGAACAAGAAGACCGTTATTGTTACATTAATATATGTGTTATCAATGCTTTGCACTTATGTGCTGAATGATCGGACCTTTATGAATGATAAGAAGCGTTGTGCAAAACCTCATTGTTTTAGGTTAACACATGCACCTTAGTTGTATTAGTTCTGTTATAACTACTTAGTTTATGTGTAGTTGATTTGTATCCAATTTATACTAAATTGGTTTAACGGTGCACTATCTAGTTCTATTGCATGTGAACATGCATGGATGTTTTAAATTAAATAACTCACATTTTAGAATTAAATGCAAAGCTTGTATCAATATGTAAGTCTGTAACATGATGCATCTAAATTATACCATAGAGCTTGAAACCTTGAGCTTTTGAATTATAACACGAGCCTTTCAAATGGAAACATTGAGCTTGTAAACTTTGAAAAATATTTTATTGAGTAACATGATGCATATAACTTATAACATGTAGTTTTGACATTAAACCTGAAAGTTCTATTCACACATGGCTGTTGTGGGGTAGAGCAGTTTGGTAGCTCACAAGGTTCAAAAGCTTTGAGGTCGTGGGTTCAAATATCGCCCCTGCAAAATATTGTGTTTACCAAACTTGTTTCATTCCATTTCTGTTACTGTAAATTCTATTACAATTTTTATTGAGCGTTGTAATGTACCATGAGGTCCATGACAGAACATCTTCAAGAAAAAGTGAAACACACGGTGAAAACTTTTATAATCAAAAGAAATACACGAAAAGGTGTTACTTATATTTTTCACTAGTAAAACATGAAAAAATACACATATCAAATCACCATCTGTTATGAATAATGTTATAATGTGAAATGCTCATATGTGAAAAGATGAAAATCTTATTCAACTAATGGGAAAATAAGAAATTACCAAAGTCATAAAATTAGGGCTATATTGTAGCTCTCAAAAGATGACTTTGAAAGCTTGATAATGTGGAAATTTGTTACCCTATAAATAGGTTAGAGTTTTGGGATGAAGAACACACCAATTCTAAGCCATACCAAGCATAGAACTCATCATCTCTTTTCTCTACCTTTTATAGCATAGAAAGTCATTGGTTACTTTACTAAAGTATCCATATAAAGAGTGTTTGTACCATTGTAATCATTCTTCCAAAGAGATTAGTGAATTCCGGTTTTCTCCGGCCGTGGACGTAGATCATTGATCGAACCACGTAAATCCTTGTGTCATTTTATTTTCTCTCGTATTTTACAACACGTTATCAGCACGATCACTCTCCACTAAGTAAGTTCAAGAACACAGGTATGGCAAAATTCATCTAAACCTTTTATTGAGTTCTTTATTAAAAATAACAACATATTACTATACACAGGAGGAGTATCACCTTATAGTAATGTGATGTGATATATTAATTATAACTTTATTACATAACATCATATTTTACTTAAAGTGCGGAGCACCGCCCTAAGAAAAATGTGATGTGATTAACTTCTAATAAGTTTTTAAATACTTTATGTTGATGTTTATGTGATTAAAATACATTTGCTATGTTTATCTATTTTGATGACATTAATAATATAATATGTCATTTAACTTATATAATTTTAAAACATTAAAAAAAACAGAAATTTAACAGCTAAAACGGCTATATTTTCAGCAGAAAATGCAACGGTTATAAACGGCTATAAACGGCAACATTTTGCACTATAAATTCGCACTCATCCCATACTTCAAATTCATATTTTCTCTTCTACTCCATATCATTCATACTCTAAGATTTTCGACAAAATGGCCGCCGAAATGGTGTTGGTTTTTTGTGCCATGGTAATTTGTGCAATGCATATTGCTATTGTCATCAACGATGTTCCGCAAGCATAATTTGAATCTATTTCAATTATGCTCGCATTCTTGTATGTTCTTTTATTTGTTGCAATTTATGTAGGTTACAAGTTGAAACAATTCTAATGAAATATTTATTTTTCCATGTTAGTTACCACCATGTCGAACCTTATCAAGCTTGAGTTCAATGCTCTCAGTATCAATGGAGATAATTTTATGCCTTGGACGCTTGATATTAAGGTGCATTTACGATCAATGAATCTCACCGAGACAATTAATGAGGTGAATGATTCAACTGATATAGACAAGGCAAGATCCTTGATCTTCATTCGTAGGCACCTTAGTGAAGGCCTAAAAGATGAATATCTCACTGTGGAAGATCCAAAGGTGTTGTGGAAGAGTTTGAATGACCGATTTGGTCACCAGAAGCAAGTATTGCTTCCTGCTCTGCGCAATGAATGGAACACTTTACGTTTCCAAGACTACAGCAAAGTCGGAGACTATAATTCAGCTATGTACAAGCTAGCAACTCGCTTGAAATTTTGTGACTTCACAATATCTGACAGTGATATGGTGGAAAAGACTTTGTCTACTTTCCATGCATCAAATTTAACTTTGCAGCAGCAATATCGCTTGCAGGGTTTTAAAACATATGCTGACTTGAGTGCTTGTCTCCTCGTGCGGAGCAGAATAATGAGTTGCTTCTAAAAGAATCATCAATCCCGCCCGACTGGATCAAAAGCGTTTCCTGAAGCAAACGTTGTCAGTCTTGACGAACCTGAACGAAAGAATCATTTTCAAGGTCAAGGCAGAGGTCGTGGCCGAGGCCGTGGACGTGGGCGCGGACGTGGTCGAGGTGGCTATAACTCGTCATATAAGCCCAACAACCACTTTCATAAGAAGCAGCAACATGGGGTGGACCATGAAGGTACCCATAAGAAGGGAAAGGAAGCTAAATCCTCAAAAGGCACTGGAAACTCTTGCTACAAATGTGGAGGTAAAGAGCATTGGTCAAGAGTCTGCCGAGTCCCGGAGCACTTGTGCAAACTCTACAAGGATTCCCTGAAAGGAAAAGGCAAAGAGGTCAACTTTATTGACCAGAACCTTTTGGATGAATCCACTCACCTCGAGTCATCCGACTTCAATGATGATTTCATTGATACCGTCGGTGATTTTGCTGAACAAGTGAATGGTGGAAACTAAAGAGTTTCATAACTCTCATCGGGAATGAAGCCTGATGGTCCGATTTTTATTTGTCCACCTTATGAAATAATTTCCGTGAAAGTTTGTTGTAGTGTGTTTTCATTTCCTATGTAATGTCTTGAGTGGTTAAAGTATTGTGAGTGCCTAAATAAATCTTTCTTATTCTCTTATTTCCTTTGTGTTTTTAGTTAAAGTTTTGAAATGGATAAAGCTAATCGTGAAGCCAACCAAAGGATCAAAATTGAAGATATGTGCATTCTTGATTGTGGAACTACGCACACTATATTGAAGGATAAAAGATTTTTCTCAGAATTGAGACAAGTAAAGTCAATTGTGAATACAATCTCAGGTCCTGTAGATCTGATTGAAGGAATTGGCAAGGCAAGTTTTACATTGCTGAATGGGACATTGTTTAGAATAAACAATGCTTTATTTTCGCCAAGATCTAAAAGAAACTTATTAAGTTTTAATGACATATATTCTCATGGTTTTGATACCCAGTCTCTAACTGAAGGTGTCATGAAATATATGATTCTTATAGTTTCTAGATCGGGAAAGAAATACATACTTGAAAAACTACCAATGCTCCCTACTGGATTGCATTACACGCATATAAATGCAGTTGAATCAAATGTGGTAGTTATGAAACCTTCAATATTTAACATATGGCATGATCGACTAGGTCATCCTGGTTCAATTTTGATGCGAAGAATTATTAGAGCAACACATGGACATTCATTGAAGGACCAGAACCCTCAAGGAAAAATGTTCCAATGTAAGGCTTGTTCTCTCGGAAAACTAATCATAAGACCTTCACTGGGAAAGGTTGAAACAGAATCACCTATGTTTCTTGAACGCATTCAAGGTGATATATGTGGACCAATCCATCCACCATGTGGACCATTTCGATACTTCATGGTATTGATGGATGCCTCTAGCATATGGTCACATGTATGTCTGTTATCAACTCGTAATATGGCATTTGCAAAATTACTCGCTGAAATAATCAAATTGCGAGCTCAATTCCTTGACCATACGATCAAGAAAATAAGACTTGACAATGCCGGTGAATTTACATCCCAAACATTTGATGATTATTGTATGTCTGTTGGGATTACTGTTGAGCATCCTGTGGCTCATGTACATACGCAAAATGGTCTTGCTGAATCACTGATCAAGCGCCTCCAGCTTATCGCTAGACCATTAATAATGAGAACAATGCTACCTACTTCAGTATGGGGTCATGCAATATTACATGCTGCGGCATTAATTCGCATCAAACCAAGTGCATATCATAAATACTCCCCACTGCAACTTGCATTTGGCAAAGAACCAAGTATATCCCATCTAAGAATTTTTGGTTGCGTTGTTTATGTGCCTATTGCACCACCTCAAAGAACAAAGATGGGGCCACAGAGAAGTCTTGGCATTTATGTAGGGTTTGAAAGCCCATCAATAATAAGATACCTTGAACCTACAACTGGAAATGTATGCACAGCTCGTTTTGCTGATTGCCACTTTGATGAAGAGAAATTTTCAGCATTAGGGGGAGAAAGAAAACAGCTGGAAAAAGAACTTGCATGGTCTGTACCCACATTATTGCATCTTGATCCATACACAAAAGATTGTGAAAGGAAAGTTCAAAGAATTTTGCATTTGCAAGATATGGAAAATCAAATTCCTGATGCATTTACAGGCACAAAAAGAGTGACTAAATCTTATATACCAGCTGAGAATGCTCCTGCTCAAATTGAAGTCCCAAAAGGACAAGTTGAAAACAAAGTCACTCATGAAAATACAACACGCCTGAAGCGTGGAAGACCAGTCGGTTCCAAAGATAAGAATCCTCGGAAAAGAAAAGGAGCAGAAAAACAAGATGACCCCATAATGGAGGAACGTATTCCTGAAGAAATACCAAACGAGGAAAATCAAGAAATTTCGATTAACTATGCTAGTACAGGCATAAGGTGGGACCGAAATAAAGACATCGATGATGCATTCTCTTATAGTTTGGCATGTGATGTCATTAATGAAAATAATGGTGATCCTGAACCTCGTTCTGTTGCCGAGTGTAAGAATAGACATGATTGGACTGAATGGAAAAAGGCTATTGATGCTGAATTAAATTCGCTTAACAAGCGAGATGTATTTGGACCTATAGTACTCACACCAGAAGATGTGAAACATGTAGGGTACAAATGGGTATTTGTACGAAAAAGAAATGAGAAGAATGAGATTGTGAGATACAAGGCTCGGCTTGTTGCTCAAGGTTTTTCTCAAAGACCTGGAATTGATTTTGAGGAAACTTATTCTCCTGTTATGGATGGAATTACATTCAGATATCTGATCAGTCTTGCAGTTCATGAGAAACTTAATATGCATATGATGGATGTTGTCACTGCATACTTGTACGGATCACTAGATACTGATATCTATATGAGGATCCCTGAAGGATTTAAAATGCCTGAAGCATCAAGTTCAAAGCCCAGAGAAATGTACTCAATCAAATTACAAAGATCTCTATATGGGTTAAAGCAATCTGGACGCATGTGGTATAATCGACTAAGCGAATATTTGGTACAAAAGGGATATACCAATAATCCTCTTTGTCCTTGTTTTTTCATTAAGAAAATAACCTCCGGATGTGTAATTATCGCCGTCTATGTTGATGATCTAAATATCATCGGGACAAGTAAAGAAATTCTTGAAGTAATTTCTTACTTAAAGAAGGAGTTTGAGATGAAAGACCTTGGGAAAACAAAATATTGTTTAGGTTTGCAAATTGAGCACTTGCAAACTGGGATACTTGTGCATCAGTCAAATTACACGAAAAGGATATTAAAGAGATTCAATATGGATAAAGTAAATCCATTAAGCACCCCAATGGTTGTTAGATCCCTTGATGTGAAAAAGGATCCATTTCGTCCTTGTGAGGAAGATGAAGATATTCTTGGTCCGGAAGTACCATATTTTAGTGCAATCGGTGCTCTTATGTATCTTGCTAATTGTACTCGACCTGATATAGCTTTTGCTGTAAATTTATTAGCAAGGTTCAGCTCATCTCCTACAAAGAGACATTGGAACGGAATCAAACATGTCTTCCGTTACCTTCAAGGAACAATTGATTTGGGATTATTTTACCCTAATAATGCAAAACCTGTTCTGATCGGCTATGCAGATGCTGGATATTTGTTAGATCCACACAAAGGTAGATCTCAAACTAGATATGTATTTACCTGCGGAGGAACTGCGATTTCTTGGCGTTCTCAGAAGCAAACACTCGTAACTACATCGTCAAACCATGCTGAGGTTATTGCGTTGCATGAAGCAAGTCGGGAGTGTGTATGGTTGAAATCCATAACTAAACATATCAGAACCACAAGTGGTCTGCCACCAATTGATGATCCCATTACACTTTTTGAAGACAATTATGCATGTGTAAATCAAATGAAGGAAGGGTACATCAAGAGTGACAGGACAAAGCATATTCCTCCGAAATTCTTTTCATTTACTCAGGAGCTGGAAAAGAAAAACGTTATCAACATCCAGTATGTTCGGTCCTGTGATAACTCAGCAGATCTATTCACGAAGGCTCTCCCCACTTCAGTATTCAGAAAACATGTTCACGACATTGGGATGCGCAAGCTACAGAGTTTATAAAACAATGTCAAAATGAGGGGGAGCTATACGTGACTGGATATTCTTGGTAAGACTTTCTATGAGCACATATGGAGCATTCCAAGGGGGAGTGTTATGAATAATGTTATAATGTGAAATGTTCATATGTGAAAAGATGAAAATCTTATTCACCAAATGTGAAAATAAGAAATTACCAAAGTCATAAAATTAGGGCTATATTGTAGCTCTCAAAATATGACTTTGAAAGCTTGATAATGTGGAAATTTGTGGTAATTTCCTATAAATAGGTTTGAGTTTTGGGATGAAGAACACACCAATTCTAAGCCATTCCAAGCATAGAACTCATCATCTCTTTTCTCTACCTTTTATAGCATAGAAAGTCATTGGTTACTTTACTAAAGTATCCATATAAAGAGTGTTTTTACCATTGTAATCATTTATCCAAAGAGATTAGTGAATTCCGATTTTCTCCGGCCATAGGCGTAGATCATTGATCGAACCACGTAAATCCTTGTGTCATTTTATTTTCTCTCGTATTTTACAACACCATCAACATTTTCAACATATTGTAAGATCAGTATCCAATATGACCATAACATTTTCAACTACATAAATTACTCAATAAATATGGATGAATTTCATCGTCTTTTTCACTTCCTATATTCAATTAGTATGTATATATACAAGGACGTAAGAACGATCGATCCCACATCCCTAATAAAGCAGCAGTATTTCTAGTAAACAGATGATACATCATCTTACAAATCACCAAGTTGATCATCATCATCGTAGAACAAGCCATCAACGATCTGATCAATGAAGGAATCGATGAAAGAGTTGCAGCCCAGAGTGAAGATCCGACCAACTCTGTTACGATTACTGGAAAACCAAGCAAAACCAGCAGCACAAGCTACCGCTGCCACGCATGCTCCTCCGGCCTCCTCAATCCCCGCCATATCCACCTTCCTGAAAACCGAGTTCCCGGTAACAACCTCCAAACCAACTGTTGCTGCAAACACCACCTGTTTTTTCCACGACCACATAAATTGAATTATAACATCTTAGTACTTTTAAACTGAATTGAAAATGGAAGTGCTAAAATTACAAATAATAAGACTCGATTAAACTGAATCATGTTTAATTACCATGGCGAGACGGCCGGAGATGATCTCGAAGTCCTGGCTCTTCCTCGAGCTCTCGATGTAATCCGACAGCGTTGCGAAAAACCGGGAAACCTGATCACCGTCGCCGTCGATGCCAGTCTTTATGAATCCAGCTCGATCGGAATCGGACCCATAGGTCCTGAGAGTACACAGCCTTGGCTGCAGCACGATCTTATTGTGATCCGAAAAGGCCAGCTCCGGCAGCCTCACCTTCTGCGATTGCAGATTCAACACCGAATCGGAACCCTTCTGATTCGGAGACGCCGCCGCCGCCGCCGGGATCTCAGTCTGTGATTTAAGCTCGCAAAACACAGGTCGAACCAAAGCCATGACGAAATGAAATTAGATGTGGATGGAGAGAGTGGAAGATTGAGTTGAGTGCTTAAGAAATATTGGGAGTTTGGTGGCTAGTTAGGGTGGTGAATAGGTAGTCCACGTCTTATGCATGGCAGGTGGGGATCGGGGATTGGAGGGGTTTTGTGGGGGAGACGTGGAAGAGTATTTGGTCGATAATGTAACTTTCATTCGTACTACGAGACGAGTAGTAGAATGATGGCGTCAATAACGGTGGCTCTTGTTGAATTGTCACTTAATCCTCCAAAAGTGAAGAGATATATTTGGTTTTTTTTTTTAATTCAACCCTCTACAACTACAACCACAACCTTCCATGGCTAGTGAAGAATAAAGATCAACTTCTAGGAAATTGGGAAAAGGGTTGACTCATTTTATAAATTCCATCTAAAAATTTGACTCATATAATTTTACAATTTAATGTCAAACTACTATGTTATCGATTATTTTACTATTTATTTATTGTTTGAATATAATGAAATATTATAATTTAATTTCCACATGGATTTTTAATAACGAGCGGGTATGGATCGTCATTTATAAAGTTTTAGGATATAGAACGAGAGAGGTAAGGAACGTTAGAGCATCCACAATGGTATTTAATTCTTATGTGTCACATTTTTAGTTTTGAAGTACTCCTTACCTGTATTATATAATTTATTTTGAAATTTTGAACTAATAAATTTGAAATTACATGCATTCATTGGTTGGTGAAAACGAAAAAAAAACACTACGTACTTAAATAAGTGATTCCTAACTAATTATTCAAAAAGTACGGTTAAGAAGTAAAAACAAGAAAAAGTCTTTTTTTTTTTTTTTTTTTTTTAAATTGGGTTTTATTTTGCCATCCGTTGGTCAACTGACGTTAGGGTGACCTGAATAGCACAAACAAATAAAAAATGAACTAAAAAGAACCAAAAGATTTTTATTTCATATTAATAAATATATCAAATATTTACGCAATACAATCATCATAAGAGTGTCCTTTTTGTATTGTTAAATTATTTACCTAATATTATATTATCACATAATTCAATAATTTAAAATTAACAGAAAAATCTTATGTATATGATGGTCACGATATCTTGTTTGATTCGTTAACCCCGGAGGAACGGGCGGATTTTGGTAGCATCAATTGGCACGCCCGGTGGGACCAGTTCCACCTTTGCAACAATGGAGTCGCCAAGGAGAGGGCGTGGGCCCCGAAGAAGAACGCGGCACCTTCAGGGAGTGGTCCTCCTCTACCCCCGGGAGATGACGTGACCTTGAGGCAGTTGCAGGAGGAGGCTAGACACCAGCGTGAGCTAGGAGTGCCACATGATGGTCACGTGGAAACTCCTCCGACGAAGCCGACTCGGAAAGAGAGTACCAGGACGAGCAGGAGCCTAGGCCCGCGAGGGAAGGCAGTCCCCGGACCCGGGAACCTGAAACTCGGGAGGAGGGGCAATACCTGGTAGGCAACTCTCAAACTCGGGAACCGGCTTTCCCGGAAGAGGGGCAACCCTTAGCTAATACGGAGGAATCGGCAGCGTTGGAATTCATGAGAGCCAACAAGGAGTTGTACCGCCAGTGGGTACTCTCTACCCGAGAAAACTTAAGACGAATGGAACCTGGAGGGAACCCGGCAGGCCCCCTGCGGGGACATCAAAGGGAAGTTATCGATCTAGGCGGGGCTGTTCAGCCGCCAAGAATACAGGGGCGAATTAATTCCTCAACCATCCCACCTTCTTTTCCCCCGAATTTCGGAGTTCGAGGAGGAGTGGCTACTGGACAACAATCAAACTTAGTTCCACATGCTCCACCCTACTACCCGCGTTCTAGCTGGGGGACAGAGCAGACCGGGTACGACCTTCCAGTCATGCCCGCGGAATTATTGGGTTATCAGGCCCCTGGAACCCAGGGGAACCCGATCCAGCATTCTATGCCCATGTATGGGTCAATGGGGGTGAACTACGGTTAGCCGGAGAGATACTGCAGAGAGGATGATAGGATGCGGGGCTATCAGGTGGCACGGCAGGACCCCAACTCTTTGGAGGCGCGGTTGGATAAGTTGGTGGGGAGAAACGGAGCTCAACCCACTTCCCCATGGGTACCTCGGGTGCTGGCATACCCATGGCCTCCGGGCCTTCGGGTCCCGGAGGGAATCCCAACGTATAATGGAGAGACAGGCCCGGAGGAGTTTGTCAGGACATATCAAAACTTAATGGTGTCACGGGACTTCTTGGAAGAACTAAGATGCAAGTTGGTAGGCTGCTACCTGAGGGGAAACTGTCTCCTATGGTTCGATTCCTTGCCCCGGCAGAGTCTTAGAGATTATTATGATTTCTCCAAGGCTCTGCTGTTCCGGTATGCGGGATTGAAAAAGGAAGGAAAGCAACTGACTGAGCTTCTCGCCACCCGGCAGAAAGCTGCGGAAGGGCCAATGGAATATTACCGAAGGTACATGGACGACAGCATGAAGGTCATAGACAGACAGCAGCAGGAGAAGGCGGTGATTAGCGGATTCATAAATGGCTTGAGGGATATGGCGTTGTTCCAGAAATTGATGGAAAACATCCCGGAAACCTTTCACAACTTACAGATGGCGGTGCAACTGTACTGTGCAGTTAATGACGCCACCCGGAAGAGGAAGGAAGAATCTGGGAGATTCCTCCCGGATAAGATGGAAAGGAGGAGGGTGGTTGACCCAAGTAGGAGGGATTCGGGTCCTGCACCGGTGAACCGGGCAAGGGCAGATACTTTTACCCCGCTCAGCAAGTCCCGGACAGATACCCCACTCAGAGCCAATGGTGGTAACGGCGGAGATTGAAGGCTTTTTTATCAAGAGGGTGTTTGTGGACGATGGGAGTAGCGTGGAAATCATGTTCGCTTCCTGCTTCGATCAATTGGGAATCGGGAGACAGAATCTGAAACCTCCTTCGTCTCCCTTGTCAGGGTTCACGGGAAAACCTGAAGTTCCTCTAGGTGTTATTCCCCTCGCAGTGTGTATGGTGGACGAGAAGGACCGGAGCAAGAGGGTCTCAGTAACATGCAATTTTGCGGTTATTGATGCACCTTCACCGTACAACGTAATCATAGGGAGGCCATGGCTAACCCAAGCCCGGGCAGCGAGTTGTCCATACCTACTGACAATGAAGTTCCCCACCGCGCAAGGAGTGGCAGTCGTACGAGGAAGCCAAGCGGTCGCGAGAAGTTGCATGATGACGGCGATCTTAGATGCAAAGAAAGCAGTTGGGGCGGTGCATGGAGAAGCTCCCCGCCAAGAGTTGGAAGAAATGCGAGTGGCGGACAAAGGGATGGTCATGGTGGGAAAAGATCTCCCGAAGGAAGTAAAAGGTGCATTGAAGGAACTCTTGGCCAGATATCAAGGGGTATTCTCATGGAGCCCGGAGGACATGGTGGGGGTGTTGCCAGAATTGGGGGTACACAAGCTGAACATAAGCCCGGCAACCAAGGCAATCAGGCAGAAGAAAAGACCTGTAGCCCCGGAGAGAGCGGAGTTCATAAAGGATGAAGTGAAGAAGCTGGAGAGAGCCGGGGTGGTCGAGGAAATCATCTACCCAGAGTGGATAGCTAACCCGGTCTTAGTAAAGAAGCATGACGGAAGCTGGCGCATGTGTATCGACTTTACAGATTTGAATAAATGCTGCCCCAAAGACAGCTACCCTCTCCCAAATTTGGACCGGCTGGCAGAGGCTATCGCGGGGTACTCGGTGCTGGCTTTCTTTGATGCACATAGAGGGTATCATCAGGTGCAAATGGATGAGGCGGACAAGGCAAAAACCTCCTTCATCACCGATTTTGGGACTTTTTGCTACAAGAAGATGCCCTTTGGATTGAAGAATGCGGGGGCTACTTATCAGAGAATGGTGGACAAGCTCTTCAAGGACCAAGTGGGAAGGAACATGGAGGTATATGTCGACGACATGGTGGTTAAGAGCAGGATTTATGGGGCTTTCCTGAACGATCTGGAGGAGATGTTCAAAAAACTTGAGCGAAGCAATCTAAAGTTGAACCCCTCCAAAAGTACCATTGGAGTGGGAGCGGGGAAGTTCCTGGGCTTCATGGTGTCAAGCCGGGGCATTGATGTCAACCCGGAAAAGGTAGAGGCCATAGCTAAGATGACCTCCCCCAGATCGGTGAAAGAAGTACAGCGGTTGACAGGTTCCCTCGCGGCCCTCAGCCGATTCTTATCAAAGGGGGCAGATAGGCAGCTACCTTTCTTCTCCATTCTCAGGAAGGCCAAGGCATTTGAGTGGACCGGGGAGTGTGAGAAGGCGTTCCAAAACTTGAAAGATCACCTTCGACAGTTGCCAACTTTAAAGAAACCATACCCGGGGGAGGAGCTTTTCCTGTACATAGCGGCATCCCGGGAGGCAGTAAGTGCCATGCTAATCAAAGAAGAGGAGGGAAAGCAGCACCCAATCTACTTTGTTAGCCGGGCACTTCGGGGGGCAGAGACCCGGTATACTGAATTGGAGCAATTGGTTCTAGCACTGGTACATGCTTCAAGGAGGCTTAAACCCTACTTCCAGGGCCATTCAATAGTGGTCCTCACCAATTACCCGCTCAAACAGGTCATGTTCAAGCCGGAGGCATCAGGGAGAATGATGAAATGGGCTATAGAGTTGGGAGAATATGAAATACGGTATGAGCCAAGGAGGGCTATCAAGGGGCAGGCTTTAGCAGACTTTCTGGTGGAATCAGAAGCAAGGGTACAGGAAGAGCAGGAGACGACCGAGGCTGAAATAGTCCCGGCTTGGAGGTTATATGTAGATGGATCGGCACACACAGGAGGCAGCGGAGCGGGAGTCTTGTTGATTAGCCCGGAAGGGAAGGAATACCCCTATGCGGTCCAATTCACTTTCAAAACAACCAACAATGAAGCCGAGTACGAAGCCTTGATCGCAGGATTAAGATTGGCAAAGGAGATGGACATCAAAGCTCTCACGGCATACAGCGACTCTCAGATTGTGGTACAACAGGTAAAAGGAGAGTATGAAGCCCAGGAGAGGAGCCTGAAATACTTGGAAACGGTGAAACCGCTGGCAGCCGGTTTCGAAACCTTCAACCTGGTCCAAGTTCCCCGGGAGGAAAATAGTAAATCGGATGCTTTGAGCAAGTTGGCCTCCTCAGAATTAAAGCCTGAGCCTAACCAAAAGTTGTACATAGAAGTACTAGGAAGGAGGAGCTACCAGGAGAATGACCAAGTGATGGTAGTAAATGAGGAAGAATCCTGGATCATTCCTATGCGGGCATACCTAGAAGAAGGAACCACCCCGGAGGATAGGGTTCAGGCCCGGAAACTGAGAGTTAAAGCGCCTAAGTATGTGATCCAGGGCGGGGAGTTGTATAAGAGGGGATATCTCCAGCCTTTGCTTAAGTGTGTAGAAAGGACAGAGGGCCAACACCTCATCCGGGAAGTGCATGAAGGGTCTAACGGGAGTCACCAGGGAGCTCGCACAATGGCTAGGAAGATCTTAAGGCTGGGGTATTACTGGCCGACGTTGTTCAAAGATGCGGAAGAGCATGTTCAGAAGTGCTTGGCATGTCAAACATTCGCCCCGCTAATCCATGTGCCCCGGGAGGAGTTAATCGGGGTCACGGGAGCCTGGCCTTTCAGCAGGTGGGGAATTGACTTGGTGGGGCCTTTCCCGACTGCCCCGGGAGGAGCTAAGTACGTGATTGTGGCAATTGACTACTTCAGCAAATGGGTGGAGGCAGAACCACTCACCAACATTCGGGGACTAACTTGTGTTAAGTTTTGCTGGAAGAACATCATTTGTCGATTCGGTATCCCAAAGATCATAGTCACGGACAATGGGGCGCAGTTTGAAAATGATCCTTTCAAATCATGGTGTATCAAGTATGGCATAGAGCAGAGGTTGACATTTGTGTACCACCCCCAGGCGAACGGGCAAGTGGAAGTCACCAACCGCACTATCATCAAAGGGTTAAAAACCCGCTTGGAAGGCGCGCGGGGAAATTGGATTTGGGAGTTGCCCAGCGTTCTCTGGGCCCACCGGACTACAGAAAGCTCAGCCACCGGGGAATCCCCATATTGCTTGGTATATGGGTCGGAGGTAGTGATACCCGCGGAAATTGGGATCCCTAGCCCTCGGACTCAGCACCAACGCCCGGAAGAAGAAGATGCTGGACGGCGCCTTGACTTGGATCTCTTGGAAGAAAAGCGAGAGAATGCAGCACTCCAGGAAGCCAAGGTGAAGGAGCGAGTAAAGAGGTACCATGACAGAAGGGTGCGGAAAGAGGTTTTCGCCCTCGGAGACTGGGTGATGAGGAGAAATGACAAGAGCCGACAAGCCCCGGAGGGGAAGCTCGCACCCAACTGGGAAGGACCATACAAGGTGAAGGAAACACACCCGGGAGGAAGCTACGTGCTGGAGAACGAGCAGGGGAAGGAAATTCCTAGGAGATGGAATGTGGCTAATCTAAGAAGGTTCTACGGGAAGTAGAGTACCCCGCGGTGAACCTTAGCTACTAGGGCATGGATATGCCAGGCATGGATATGCCTCCTCCCGTAAGCATGAATATGCTCGGAGGGATAACCCCGGCGTTTGGCCTCGTCACGGGTTTAGAGAGGAAGGATTGAAAAAGAGAATGTAAGCCCGGGGACCAAAAGAATGTAATGTTTACAGAGTTAATGAGAAGGGATTTTCGAAAAACTTTTATTCATTGATTCATAAATTTCAAAGCACACATGCTGATATGTTACAAAGTACCTTACATACAAATTTTTTATCTATTTGCTACTATACCCACTTGGGGCCTGATCCGGAAGCACCCTCAGGGTTACCCGGGCGGAAACCCCCTCCGAAGAATTGAGAAGACAAGAGGTCTTCGGCAAAGCGGGCATCTGGAGCTTGATTCCATGCAAGTTCCTCTTCCAATTGCGCGGCGTCTTCCTCGTTCAATTCGGGAATAGGAACAACCACGGATCCTTCGGGAAGCGGTTCTGCCAGGCGCATCCTCCTTACCCCGGCTGATGTAACAAACTTGTACTTAGGAAACAAGTCTGCTACACTTTTACCCTTCTCCTCCCGACTGATGCGGGTGCCCTCAGCGGTCTTGACACCCTTTGTGGTAACTCCAGAATCAGCAATCTCCCGGACGCGTCTTATCCGGCGTGCTACTTCTTCCGGGTCAATAGACACGGACATATCTTCGTATCTTTCGTATGCCACATCCACCTCCACCCGGGCAGGAACTCGACGAAGGCTGGAGGGGTAGGGTTCAGCGTCTCCCGCGGCTATTTTATTATGCCACTCCATAATGTCCAGATAGGCCTTATGACTGGGAGCTCCCCACCAAACTTCTTCGGGTTAGCCTGCATACGTTCCATCGTTCTGCGAACCCCGGCTGGAATATCAGTAAGAGGAGACACCCCAACTAAGCCATTTTTGAGACCCAAAAGGTGGTAGGATAGCCGGGTAACCAGCAAGGCATCTTGGAGTACCCTATTCCTATGAGTGAGAGACCGATTCTCCTTCTCAAAGTCGCAGAGAAGCCTGCTCTGAGCGGAACGGGTCTCCAATTTCTTAAGCTTTTCCTGCGCTCGCTCAAGTTCACCCCACACCATGCCTAGCTCCTTGGTAGTACGATGCTGGGAGTCGTCGTGAAGGGCTTGCAGCTCAGCTATGGTCTGGTGAGAATTCAGGGCTTCCCGCATATGATCGGAAGCAAGGTCGAAACACTGGTTCAACGACCCAAACTTGGCCTCAACTGCCTTAAGAAATGACACCAGCACTTGGATCGATCCAAACTCCTGAAGGAAGCAATCCAACCCCGCCTCAACTAATGCCCGGTTAGCTTGATCACCTCCAAACCTCCAGTGAGCCAGCTTTCTCTGAAGAAATGAGCATTGGAGGCATCCAGCGCGGGGAGAGAGAAGTAGGTACCAGAAGAACTACTGGGGTGAGGAAAAACATAAGGCATGGGCCCACGCGGGAGAATCTCCTCTAGGGGGCGCTCAGGCTACAAAAGATGGCAATATCATTAAGAACTAGAACTCTTTATTAATCAAAATAGGCACCAAGGCCAAGTTCTACACGAGCCTCCCGGGGAGGAAGATTACAAAATTAAAAATTACAAGAAAAAAAAAAACTAGAGTCTAGAGTTAGACATTGTCCTCAGCAGAGTTCCCCTCCCCCGGAACAGTGTGAGCCCTCTCAAACCGCCTCTCCAACTCCACGAGGTCCTCGGTGCTCCATTCCGGACCAGCATAGGCAGGGGCGTCCACCGCAGGTTCATCAACGGGCCGCTCGGGAAACCCTACCTTCCGCACAGCCTTCCGGGACTGATACAGCAAGTCATCTTGACCCGCGCCCAGACCGACTCGGCAGTCGCCCTCCTGATCGTGGACCGCGCGGTACCCAAAGTTGTCAGGTACCGCGCAGTATTCATAATAATTCTCCGACCAGTGAGGCGTCTCCGGGACTACCCCATAAGCATTAAAGCTTTCCGGGCCGGGGTCAGGGAAAGCAGCCTCGTCTATCTCCGGTTGCTTGGCCTTCTTGATATCCGAGGCGGAAGGGATCCGGGAGGACATCCTCAAAGACTCCCACAGTTGGGGGACCTGGCTTTTCAAGTTCGCATCCTGGAGGGATCTCCAGCGATGGTTCAGCATGTCGTTCGCCTTGGGGCGATAGTAGGAGGCCTGGGCTTCCAAGCGAGCGGGCCCCGGAAGCCAACCCCGCAAACTGCGGTACATCTCGTGGCAGGCGACCGCGCTTGCCGCAGCTGCGATAACCTCCAGCCTTTGATCAAAGGCGGCGGAGTGAAGGACCTTCTGGGTCACAGCATCCAGGGCCTCAAGCTGTGCCTCTTTCTTCTCCTTCTTGAGGGAGGAGTATTTCTTCTCCACCTCGGCAAGCCTCTTCTCCTTATCCGCCAGCATCTTCTCCTTTTCAGCCAGCCTCTTCTGAGATGCCTCCAGCCGGGCCTCCAGGTCGTCTCGCCCGGCCAACTTTTCCCGGGTATTGCGGAGCTCTTTCTCCATCGTAGCAAACAATCCGGCGCTGTATTTGGAATAGCCCCGATTTAGCGCTTCGGTAAACTGGGGGTCAGCGAGGAGGGAATCCGCGAAGACGGTGCTCTGCAAAACGGGACATAAAACTTAGAAAAGAATTGGATTAAAACATTAGGTGAAGAACAAAGCTAAAAGAAAGTAGTTACCTCTTCTTTTTCTTCCGAGATAGTTTCGGAAGCAGCGGCCCGCGGAGAAGCGTCGCGAGGAGGAGGAGGAGGAGGGAAGTCCTGAGTCCTTTGGCGAGAGGGAGGAGGCGACCCGGATAGCTCGCTTGGGGGCGGCCGTTTGAATCTCAAGCTTGCCCCGCCGCTATAGGTCGGATGCTGGATGAAGGACCGGCGTCCGGGTGTAGGCGATGAGCCGGGAGTAGCGCGGGCCTCAGAAGATGGCCCGGAAGAACTCTGTTGACGAGACCGCGGCGGCGCGCGGGGCTTCTGGGGAATGATGGCAGGATTCTCGGTCGGAGGTGGTCCGGAGGCCATTTGCTGAGGAGGGGCCTGGGGATCCGGATGAGTATCTCTGGCTTGAACATTGTCCCCGGAAGGCTTATCAGTGTAAGCCATGACGTCCGCGTATAAGGCAGGTTGAGCTGAAATCAAGCAGACAGTGAGGTGAGACCATGAGATATATATAAAAAAAACGTTTGATTTCAACTTCCGAGAAAGATAGGAAATAAAGCCTTAATGGGCACCTCCATCTGGCCACACCGCAGAGATGCGCGGGAGCGTGAAGAGGTCGCGGGGATAGATCCCGCGAGGCCAGAAATAACCCGCATTCCCGTTCTTATAGAAGGCGTCCATATCTAAGGGGGAGAGGCGGAGAAGGTTGTGATCACTGGCAATAATAGCCGGAAGATTGGAGAGAGGTTTTTTGTCCTCGGGAGCAAGAGAGTTGTTCCAGGCGGGCATAGGGTACACCCGGGCATCACAAAGAAAAAAACCCTTTGAAAGATATCCTTTGGCGGATTTGGGTTTAGAAAGAATGAAATCCTTCAGGCCGGTATGAATCGTGAAAGAAAAAACGCCCGGGAAGGACGCGTGCGCCTTCCGCAAGGCATAGAAGGAGCGGAAGAGTAAGAGAGAAGCGGGAACGGCGCACCGGGCGCAGTTAAGCAAGAAGGCTAGGATGAGGACCACCCCGTTAGGGTGTAGCTGGGCGGGGGCTACGTCATAGAATTGGAGAATTTCAAGGAAAAGAGGAGGGAAGGGCAGGCTAAGCCCATATTGAAAATGGATTCGCGGGATACAGGAAACCTCCCGCTCGGAGACTCCCGGAGGAAGTTTGGAAAGAGAGGCATTCAAAGGAAAGGGAATAAAGGAACGCTTGGCTAAATCCAAGACATCCCTATGTAAAGAAGGAGAGTCCCCGGGGACATCATAAAATTTGATACCCACCGGGCGCACCCCGTGAGTGGGCCCCCGGGGAATGTCGTCACCGCCTTCTTCGCCGAACACCTCCTCATCCTGATCCTTGCGGGGATGATGAGAATGCTCGACTGGGCGCAAACCCACCCCATCCAAGGTCAACGCACCCGGGGCGACGGGCCCCCGGGGCATACTGAGAGCTTCGGAAGAGGTGTCCGGGGAGGAAGGGGAGGAAATCATGTTATCAGTGGCCCGAAATCGGGCCTCAAACTGATTTTGAACCCCTTCGGTGTCCAAAGAAGAATTGGAGTGAAGCGGGGAATCCATAAGGAGAAGAAAAGAATAGGGAGTTAGGGCTTACTTGGTTGAAAAGGCGAAGGAGCGAGTAAGCAGAGCGTCTGGAGAAATTTTGCATAAAGTAACTTGTGAGAAAGGAGGTTATGCCCCTTATATAGGCGGATGAATAGGAATCGCCACCTCAAAAGGAGGAAAAGCAATGATGACACGGTGAACGAGGTACTGATCAATGCAGAAGGGGAAAAGGCGGCGTTGTCAGAAACTAATTTTAACACGGATGGGCCCTGCCAAGAGTAACGTCAGGAGGAGGTTATGAGACCAGTTCCCCGCGTTACGGAAACCCGGGTGACTGGTCTGGGGGGCTAGTGATATTACCGGCCCAAAAGCCTACTGAGCCGGTAATAGGGTCCACGGCCCAGCGCCAAAAGGGCGGTGCCTTTCCCGCTAGGGGGCACGTCCGGACAAGAAAGAAGGACGGACAAGGACAAAGGGAAGTGGTCCTGCACTTTATCTCAAGCAGGCAAGCTCGGCTATAAATACTAGTCTCAAACAGTGAACAAAGTATGTAACTTATATCTCTCTACTTTATATTGAGAGCACCTTCCGTACGTTTTCCTCCTCCGCTATCCCCATCTCATCATCACGCCGGAGCTTTTTCCCCGGGACGCCTCCCGGGGATTGTTTTGCAGGATTGTGGCGGGCTGATTAACAAGGAGACCCGGATAGAGTTAACCCCAAAGGAACGGGCGGATTTTGGTAGCATCATTGGAGATGTGCTCAAAGGCTCCTTCCAGCTCGGACATCAAGAAGATCAACCTCCCCAAAATCAAGGAGGCCTCTTTCCCCGACCCGGGACCTGAAGAGTTCAATGCCTATGGCGTTGTCCCGGAGACACCTCACTGGTCCGGGGGATACAAGGAATACTGCGCGGTGCCGTCTAACTTTGGGTATCAAGTGATCAATGACGCTGAGCGGGGGCTTCGAGTTGGGATAGGCGAGGGCCATGATGATCTACTATATCAGTCCCAGAAGTCTACCAGGAAGGTTGGGTATCCCGCACGTCCTGAGGATGAACCCACTGTGAGTGCTCCTGTCTACATCAGTCCTTACTGGTCACCTGCGGATGCCCTTGATGCGGAGCGGAGGTTCGAGGCTGCTCACACTATGCTTGAGGAGGAGGTGGTGGAGGAGGAACATGTACGCTCCTAGTCCTCTTTCTTTTTTACTTAGAATAACTTTCTAGTTTCTCGTTTTTGCTCTGCCTCTCCAGGAGGTTTTTGTAGAACTTTGGCCTTTGCGCCCATTTTGGCTATTTAATGAAAGTTCTATTTATTGAAGACTATTTTTTTATATAGTATAGGCGTGACTTGAGGGGGCTCCTCCCTCAGGGGTCGGTTCCATACATATCTCTCCACCCTAATTCTCCTATGGGTTCCTATTTCGCCCTCCCCTGGGAGGGATGTCTGTAATGCTCCCACCTTCAAATGAAGCTAGCGCATTAGAGGTTTGGAGGCAACCAGGCTGACCGGGCTATGTTTGAAGCAGGGTTAGGATTTTTCTTAGATGAGTTTGGATCTATCCGGGATTTCGTGTCTTTCCTGAAGTCGATCAAGAACAAGTTTGGGTCTTTGAATCACTGTTTTAACCTAGCCTCGGATTTTATGAGGGAGGCTCTGAATTCTCATCAGACTATAGCTGAGCTTCAGGCTCTCCACGATGACTCTTTGCATCGAACTGCTAAAGAGTTAGGTATGGTATGGGGGGAGCTTGAGCGGGCGCAAGAGAAGCTCCGAAATCTTGAGACCCGGACCGCCCAAAATAAGCTGATCTACGATCTGGAGACAGAAAATCGATCCCTTACCCACCGAAACAGAGTTCTCCAAGACGCTCTGTTGGTTCTTTGACTTTCTTACCACTTTCTTGGGTTGAAGAGGGGCTTAGTTGGAGTATCCCCTCTCACGGATATCCCTTCCAGGGTTAGCAGAGTGATCAGGCGTATGGAAGCCGACCCGGGGCAATTCGGAGAAGGTACTCCCTGTCATGGGGCATATCTGGATGCCATAACTCCCTTGTCTTCAAGTACATAACTCCCTCCTGGGTATGCTTCTTTCACCTTATAAGGCCATTCTCAGTTGGGTGCGAGTTTCCCTTCCGGGACTTGATGGCTTTTGTCATTTCGCCTCAATACCCACTCTCCCGGGGCGAAGACCTCCTTCCGAACCTTCTTGTCGTGGTACCTCTTCACTCATTCCTTTACCTTTGCCTCATGAAGTGCAACATTCTCTCGCTTTTCCTCTAGGAGGTCCAAGTCGAGGTGCCGTTCAACATCTTCCTCCTCTGGACACTGAAATTGGACCCGAGGGCTTGGGACTCCAATCTCCGCCTCTGATCCATACACCAAGCAGTAGGGAGACTCTCTGGTGGCCGAACTTTCTATCGTTCGGTGAGCCCAAAGAACGTTGGGCAACTCCCATATCCAATTCCCCCGGGAAACCTCCAGGCGGGCCTTTAGGCCATTGACAATGGTGCAATTGGTGACCTCTACCTGCCCATTCGCCTGGGAGTGGTACACAGACGTCAGCTTCTGTTCTATCCCATACTTTACATACCATGACTCGAAGGGATCATTTTCAAACTATGCTCCGTTATCTGTGACTATGATCTTGGGGATACCAAACCGACAGATGATATTTTTCCAGCAAAACTTAACGCAAGTTAACCCCCGAATGTTAGTGAGTGGTTCAGCCTCTACCCACTTGCTGAAGTAGTCTATGGCCACTATTAAGTACTTTGCTCCTCCCGGGGTGGTGGAGAATGGTCCCACCAAATCGATTCCCCATCTGCTGAATGGCCAAGAGCCTGTAACTCCCATCAACTTTTCTTGGATCAAAGAGGCAAAACTTTGGCACGAAAGGCATTCCCAGACATACTTTCCTGCATCATGGAACATCGTCGGTCAACAGTACCTCAACCTTAAAATCTTTCTTGCCATCGTGCAGGCTCCCTGATGACTTCCATTGGACCCTTCATGGACTTCCTGGATCAGATGCTGGCCTTCTGACCTCTCCACACACTTGAGTAAAGGTTAGAGATAACCCCTCTTGTATAGCACCCCGTTTTGGACCACGTACTTGGGTGTCTTGACCCTCATCTTCCTGGCCTGCACTCTATCCTCCGGGGATATTCCTTCCTCCAAGTATGCCCGCATGGGGAGGATCCATGACTCTTCTTCGCTTATCAACATCACATGATCTTTCTCCTGATAACTCTTCCTTCCTAGGACTTCCATGTATAGTTTTTGGTTAGGCGTGGGGTTTAACTCCGAAGAAGCCAGCTTACTTAGGGCATCTACCTTGTTGTTCTCCTCCCGGGGTACTTGGACCAGGTTGAAGGTTTCGAACCTGGCTATCAAGGGTTTCACCATTTCCAGGTACTTTTGTAAGCTCCTCTCCCTGGCTTCGTACTCCCCCTTCACTTGCTGCACCACAATTTGAGAGTCACTGTGTGCCGTTAATACCTTGATTTCCATCTCTTTTGCTAATCTCAATCCTGTAATCAAAACCTCATACTCAGCCTCATTGTTGGTTGTCTTGAAGGAAAACTGAACTGGATAGGGATACTCCTTCCCCTCCTGGCTTATCAGGAGTATCCCTACTCCGCTACCCCCGGAGTGCGCGGATCCATCCACATACAACCTCCAAGTCGGGCTTGTCTCGACCTCTGGCACTTCTTCCTCTGCATGTATCCTTGCTTCCGATTCTACCAGAAAATCGGCTAGAGCCTGCCCCTTGATGGCCCTCCTTGGTTCGTATCAGATTTCGTATTCCCCTAACTCTATGGCCCACTTCATCATTCTCCCTGAGGCCTCAGGCTTGTACATGACCTGCTTGAGCGGGTAGTTGGTGAGCACCGCTATAGGATGGCCCTAAAAGTAGGGTTTAAGTCTTCTTGAGGCGTGCACCAGTGCTAGAACTAATTGCTCCAGCTCAGTATACCGGGTCTCTGTCCCCGGAGTGCCCTGCTGACAAATTAAATTGAGTGTTGTTTCCCTCTCTTTTCCTTTATCAGCACGACACTCACTGCTTCCCGGGAAGAAGCTTTATACAGCAGGAGCTCCTCCCTGGGGTTTGGCTTCTTTAGGGTAGGCAAATGCTGAAGGTGTTCTTTTAGGCTCTGGAACGCTCTTTCGCACTCCTCCAACCATTCAAACGTCTTGGCTTTCCTGGGGATGCTGAAAAAGGGTAGTTCCTTTTCGGCCCCCTTGGACAAGAATCGACTGAGGGCTGCAAGGGACCCTGTCAAACATTGCACCTCCTGGCTATGGCCTCTACCTTCTCCGGGTTGACATCAATCCCCTGAATCGATACCATAAATGCCAAAAACTTCCCTGCTCCTACCCCGATGGTGCTTTTCACTAGCTTCTAGAACATCTCCTCGAAGTCCTTCAGGAATGCTCCATAAGTCCTGCTTTTGACCACCATGTCATCCACATAGACCTCCATGTTTCGACCCACCTGGTCTTTGAAGAGTTTGTTACCATCATTTGATAAGTCGCCCCCGCGTTCTTCAGTCCAAAGGGCATCTTCTTGTAGCAGAAAGTTCCCGCATCGGTAATGAAGGAGGTCTTAGCCTTGTCCGTCTCCTCCATCTGCACCTGGTGATAGCCCTTATGTGCATCAAAAGAGGCCAACACTAGGTACCCCGTTATGGCCTCCGCCAGCTGATCCAAGTTGGGAAGGGGGTAGCTATCCTTTGGGCAACACTTATTCAAGTCTGTAAAGTCGATGCACATACGCCAGCTCCCATCATGCTTTTTTACCAGGACCAAGTTAGCTATCCATTCCAGGTAGATGATCTCCTCAACCACGCCGGCATTTTTTAACTTTTGTACCTCGATCCTTATGAATTCTGCTCTCTCCGGGGCTAAGGGCCTCTTCTTCCGTCTGATGGGTTTGGTCGTTGGGCTTATGTTCAACTTGTGTACCCCTAGCTCCGGTAACACTCCCACCATATCTTCCGGGCTCCATGAGAATACCCCCTGATACTTCGCCAAAAGCTCCTTCAACGCCCTTTTCACCTCTTCCGGGAGGTCCTTTCCCACCGTGACTATCCCTTTATCTCCAACCTGCATATCTTCTAACTCCAGCTGAGGGGTGTCTCCATGCACCGCCCCCACCACCTTCTTTGCGTCCAGTACTGCCGTCAGCATACAACTTCTTGCTACCGTTTGGTTCTCCCAGACCACCGCCACCCCTTGTGCGGTGGGGAATTTCATGGTAAACAAGTATGGGCAATTCACAGGCCAGGCTTGGGTCAGCCACGGTCTCACTATGATCACATTATACGTGGAGGGAGCATCAATCACTGCAAAGTTGAACATCATCGAGACTCTCTTGCTTCGATCCTTTTCGTCCACCATACATACGGTCAGGAGAATGACCCCCAAAGGAGTCTCTGGCTTGCAAGTGAACCCTGACAATGGGGACAAGGAAGGTCTCAAGTTCTGCCTGTCTATCCCCAATTGATCGAAGCAAGAAGCAAACATGATTTCCACGCTGCTTCCGTCGTCCACAAACACCCTTTTGACCACGAAACCTTCAATCTCCGATGTCACTACCATTGAATCTGAATGGGATATCTGGGGCGGTGCTGCGTCCGCCTCGGAGAAGGTGATAGTTTCACTGGGGCGAAACCTTTTCCCCTGAGTCTTTCCCAGGGAAACGTATCGTGTCCGTGCCCGGATAGCCGAGACTGATTGACATGCCTCTCCTATCTCTCCGCTTATCACATTGATCATCATGTTAGGTGCCGGGGCCGGTTCAACTGCCTGGACTGGTACAACAGTTATGGCGGGTCACCCGGGGGCCCGGTTTACTGGGGCCCTTCCATTTCCTCTCCTGGGGTTGGGTCTCCATCTCCTCCGGGGTTGCTCTCGAGCTTGGTCCCTGGGAGGGTATTCTTTCTTTGCTTCTACCACCACGCAGTCCCTCAGTTGCCCCCTTTCTATTAATTTTTCAATTTCGTTCCTTAGCCCCCTGCACCCTTCAGTCGTGTGTCCGTATGATTTATGATAAGCACACCACTTGTCCGAATTTTTTTCTTTGGACGGGGTTTCCTGGATAGGCAGTGGGTCAGGGAACAAATCCTTGTGGATGGCATTTATCTCCGTTCGGGACTTGCTCAGTGGGGTAAAGCTGTCAGCCCTTGCCCGATTTGGAAGCCGCGCGAGGCTCGGATCCCTCCTGTTTGGCTCCACTGCCCTTCTTCTTTTCACCTTCTCTGGGAAGCACTGCCATCTGCAATGTGTGAAAGATCTCCGGAATATTTTCCATCAACTTCTGGAATAACACCACATCTTTCAAGTCATTTATAAATCCATTTATCACCGCCTTTTCTTGCTGCTGCCTGTTGGTAACCTTCATACTATCATCCATGTACCTCCGACAGTATTCCACAGGCCCCTCCGCGGCCTTCTGTTAGGTGGCGAGGAGCTCAGTCTACTGCTTTCCTTCCCTCTTCAACCCCGCATATCTGAACAACAAGGCCTTTGAAAAATTGTAGTAATATCTGAGGCTCTCCCGAGGTAAAGAGTCGAACCACGAAAGGCAATTTCCCCTCAGGTAACAACCCACCAACTTGCATCTCAACTAGGGCTGTGCATGAACCGGTCCGGACCGGAAAAATGGACCGGACCGGACCGGAATGAAGTGGACCGGAACCGGATATATAGGTTTCCGGTCCGGTCTTCGGTCCAACAATTTTCCATATTCCGGGTCCGGTCCGGTCTAAAACCGGATCTTTTCCGGTCCAAACCGGATGGACCTGTTTACATATACTATATAATTAAAATTAATAATTATATGATAAATTTGGTAAGTATTATAATCTTAAATGAGAAATACTTATTTTAGTTAATATATTCATTGACTTTTGCATCTTGGTATCTTTTCTATTTTATGGAAACCTAACTTTTATTACTAATTAAGTAATTGAAGAGTATTATTATGTGCAAAGATTGATTTGATATATTAAGACTTAATCAAAGGCTTAATTTGAGTTACAAAACTTTAATTTACGATTTTATTTTCAAATTAGGCAGATTTAGAAGGTAAAAATTGAAAAATTTTTGTACCATATTTATGTAAAATTCAATCTCAATATTTAATGTTTTGATTGATCCGGTCCAACCGGTCCGGTCCGGTCTAAGACCGGAATTATTCCGGACCGGTCCCGGTCTAAACTATTGCCTAACCGGCCCGGTCTTCGGTCTAAGAATTTTGAGAATTCCGGTCCCAGTCCAAACCGGTTCCGGTCCGGTCCGGTCCAGACCGGTTGCACAGCTCTAATCTCAACTCCTCCGGCATATCCCTTGACACCATCAAGTTCTGTTAAGTTCTAACGAACATCTCCGGGTCCGTCTCTCCATCGTAAGTGGGAATGCCTTCCGGTACCCGGAGACCCGGGGGCCATGGATATGCCAGAACCCTAGGCACCCAGAGGGAGGTGGGCCTTGCCCCACCAACTTGTCTAACCATTCCTCTAAAGAGTTGGGATCTTGTTGTGCCACCTGGTAACCCCTCATCCTATCGTCCTCTCTGTAATAGCTCTTCGGGTAGCCATAATTCATCCCCGTTGATCCATGCATCAGCAAGGAATACTGAGCCTGGTTCCCATATGTCCCCAGGGCCTGGGAACTCAAGAAGTCCCTAGACACAAATTGATATGAATCTCCTTGCGAAGATCCTAGATATGAACCTCCTTACGAAGATCCTGGTTTTGCGGAATGATTAAGAGCACCCTCCGAAGTGTCGATCGAAAGCACCCTCTTTCAAAGAAGAAGACACACTTCGAGATGAACTTGAAAGACAGAACTTTTGAACTTCAGTAACACAAGGTCGAATTCCACACGCCAAGCACTACTTGCACCAACTTGAGATGGACACACCTAGATCTCAAAATCGGGGGTTTCAATCTAACGATTGACCTAATCTAGCGATTAGAGGTTAACCTAACGGTTAAATGAGATAAAACTCAATATAAGATGATTGTTGTATATAATTGTATCGAATAAATTCGTTCACCACCCTATTTATAAGATTATAGGGTGATTAAAAAGTGTAGGATACAATAAGGTAAGAAATATTACATCCAAACAAAAAAGGAAACACTTAAGGCAGCTTTTGCAAGTTAAAACCTTATTTAACTATAATTAAAATTCATCATACCATAACACAAAGGTATGAACGAATTTTTTAAATAAAAATAATAAAATTACCTAAATAATAAAGCGATAAACTGTTGTTGAACCAACCCACTAATTGAAGGCCCAGTCGGTTCTTTTAAGGCACTTCAATAAAACTTCTTCACAACATCAATCTTTGGAAATGAGAGTAATAAATAGCTTAGCCCTCATCTTTTTCTAATATTCATCACGAACTTGTTTCATAAGAGTATTGAGAACATTGAACAATTTCTTTCTTCCAGACCTTGGCACAGGAAATAACATGGAAGAATAACCTCTGGATATTCGTATCATTCCCTCTCTCTTCAAGAAAATTCGTCCTTGAATCTTGGCTAAATGTAAGCAAATGAGATCAACATATATACTCCAAGAAGGGAAAAAATTACTCTTACGAAAAGGATTCAATAACTTCTTAAAATCCAGAGATGCCCAATATGTGTCATGGAAAAACTCTTGATCCCTAAGACCAAAATCAAAATGTATATGAGCTTTAATGTTCTTCTGATCATCAACAACTTCCGGAATACTCATAACTACTAGAACATATTCATCATCAAACGTAGGAACTTCATCAAAAACATAATGAACATCTAGAACATCATCATCCTTAACCTCTTCGTCGAATGCTGGAACATCTAGAACCTCATCAACCTTAGCCTCTTCGTCGAATACTGGAACATATATAACCTCATCACCCTTAACCTCTTCGTCGAATACTGGAACATCTAGAAGGAAATAGTCAGCAACCAGAACATCGCTCTCCATAAAAGTAGGACCAACATCACTAACATGGTCAGCAACATCAGTAATCAGAAACTCGTCCTCAGAAACATGGAATAGAGGATGGTCTTCTTTCAAAACCTCAACAACTTGAGAAGTAGAATGCATATTAACCTTCGGTGTCTCCACATGCATCTTACGAGGAATACTCTGAATTGAATTCCGGATGTCTTGGTATTGCCGGTGACGTTCTTGTTCTTCCAGAAAAGATACAAGAAAAGATACAGGGACAAAATGTTTTCTCAAATAGTACCTCAACTTTTCCCAAGTAACGATTTTAGACCTCCCTTGCCTACGACGATCTTTCTTCAAGTCATACCACCAGTCATAAGTATAGTCTTCAAACTGATCAGAAGCAATACGAACCTTCTCACATTTGTCGAACTTGTAAAACTGAAGTGATATTCCAATTGTCCCTCCCAAGCCAAATATGCTTCGGGCCATCTTTACCCGTAAAGATAGGTGATGCGAAATACATTGAACCGTTCAGTATGGTTAAATCATTATAACAGCTGTAAGAATAATATTTCCAAATTCTAACAAGAATAAGGAAAATAACACAAGTTGAATCACCCAAAACGGAGCTATAACGAAGAAGATATGGAATTTAGAAGAAAGTATGGAAACAAGAGGCAATTAGTTTCGGAAATTCAGTATACTTCTCCATAACTCAGTCAGATAAAGTTTAATCACCTTTAAACTTTCCAAAAATGAAAAAATCCTTCCCAAATCAATTAAGATCAGAAAACTCGTCGGAAACTTCCACCAATTATGCCAATCACAAACAAAGCAAAACCTTTTTTTTTTTTTCAGAATCTACGAACCAACTTTAAATATCAATATCTCCCAACTCGTGTATCCTTTCTGAACGATTCCAAAACCCAAATAAAATTCAATCAATCTTATTTTACCAGGAAAAATAATTTTCCTAATAGGCTTAGTATAACATGTTCAAAATGTATGATCGAGCCAGCTGCGATTTTAGGTCAATACTGAGAATCCAAAAATACTTTTCACTAGATGGTCGAAGATCTACATTTGCTCTTGATACCAACTGATATGAATCTCCTTGCAAAGATCCTAGATATGAACCTCCTTACGATGATCCTGGTTTTGCGGAATGATTAAGAACACCCTCCGAAGTGTCGATCGAAAGCACCCTCTTTCAAAGAAGAAGACACACTTCGAGATGAACTTGAAAGACACAACTTTTGAACTTCAGTAACACAAGGTCAAATTCCACACGCCAAGCACTACTTGCACCAACTTGAGATGGACACACCTAGATCTCAAAATCGGGGGTTTCAATCTAACGATTGACCTAATCTAGCGATTAGAAGTTAACCTAACAGTTAAATGAGATAAAACTCAATATAAGATAATTGTTGTATATAATTGTATCGAATAAATTCGTTCACCACCCTATTTATAAGATTATAGGGTGATTAAAAAGTGCATGATACAATAAGGTAACAAATATTACATCCAAACAAAAAAGGAAACACTTAAGGCAGCTTTTGCAAGCTAAAACCTTATTTAACTATAATTAAAATTCATCATACCATAACACAAAGGTATGAACGAATTTTTTAAATAAAAATAATAAAATTACCTAAACAATAAAGCAATATACTGTTGTTGAACCAACCCACTAATTGAAGGCCCAGTCGGTTCTTTTAAGGCACTTCAATAAAACTTCTTCACAACATCAATCTTTGGAAATGAGAGTAATAAATAGCTTAGCCCTCATCTTTTTCTAATATTCATCACGAACTTGTTTCATAAGAGTATTGAGAACATTGAACAATTTCTTTCTTCCAGACCTTGGCACGGGAAATAACATAAAAGAATAACCTCTGGATATTCGTATCACAAATGGCGGAACAAATCCGGTCTGTCCCAACCCCAGTTGGAGCGCGGGTGATAAGGGGATGCGTGCGGAGCTAAGCTGGATTGCTGCCCGGCCAGGTTTCCCGCTCTGGTCCCAAAATTTGGAGGGAAAGAAGGTGGTAACGTTGAGGAACTCACATGCCCTTGTATCCTCTGTGGCTTCGTGGTTCCGTCCAGGTCAATCACCTCTCTCTGCGGTGCGAAGGACCGGGTTCCTTTCCCGCTGATCTAACCCTCATGGGATCCCGGGTGGAGAATACTCATTGATGATACAACTCCTTGTTAGCCCTCATGAAATCTAATGCAAATTGCTCCTCTATGTTGACAAACGGCTGCTCCCTCTCCCGGGACGTCAGCCCCGGGCATGAGGGTTGTTGACTAATGGCTGCTCTTTCTCCCGGGGCTCCGGCCCCCGGGCAGGCGGGTTATCTCCCCAGGGGGCTCAGGTTCCTCTCGCTCTCCTTGATCGTCTTCCTCTGACTCGGCTCCCTCAGAGGAAGTCTCTACGCGGCCATCCTACGGTACTCCCGGTTCGCGCTGGCGTCTAACCTCCGCTTACAACTGCTTCAGAGTTACATCATCTTCCGGGGGAGGGAGGTGACCATCCCCCAGAGGTACAGTGTTCTTTCATGGCCTTCTGCGCCCTCTCCTTGTTGACTCCATCTCACGAAGGTGGAACTTAGTCGGTCCCACCGGGCGTGCCAATTGATGCTACACAAATCTCCGGTCTCCCGCGTTGCTTCGCTATCCGGGGGTCCTCTGGAGAAAGCCTTCAGCGAACCTACAAAACAGAACCCGAGAGCTGCCCGAGGGTAACTGCTCCGGTGTGATGATGAGATGGGGATAGCGGTGGGGAGGAAACCGTACGGAAATACTCTCAGTGAGAAGTAGAGAGATCAAGTCACATACATGGTTCACTATTTGGAGCTAGTATTTATAAAAAGAGCCCTCTGATTTTGGATAAGGGTGAGGACCACCCGAGCTTGTCATTTTCTTTGTCTCCTCCCTTGGACTATTGTGCCTGCCTGACATGGGACTTGCCTTCCCCAGGATGGGCCGGGAGGAGTCCTGTCGGCCCAATTCGGGATGTTGGGCCAATATTATCAGTTCATTTGATTTTATGTTGATGTTCCTTAATAATCTAATGATGTTGTAATTGATGTTTTGCATTTATTTGTTGAATTTCACCTTAATTTCATAGTTATCAATTGATGTTACTTTTGTTTATATTGACTTGTTTAGAAATTCATTGATGATGATATTTTTTGTTTAATAGTCTATTGCCGAACATTTAGGCTGCCTCATATGAGAGTTGTTGGAAAAAAAACTATCCAATTTTTATTTTCATAATAAATTTATAAAGTATTCACCGTAATATATCAAAACTATCCTTTTATATTATTCAATTATTTTCCTAATATTATATTATCACACACAATTCAATGTTTGAAAATTAAATGAAGCTAGTTTATCTCTACAGAGAGCTCTCAAAGAAAAAAACAAGTTTTGAAAACAGAAATCTAACATTAACTGGCTTAAAAGTGTTGATGAAAATACAAGTTATTTTCATAACACTGTTAAAGAAAAAAGGGGTAAAATGCTAATCTCTAAAACTATGGTGGAAAATGCAAATTGGTAAAAGTCTTTGGTCAGAATTTATGTGGGGTTTACCCAACTATCTCAAAAATTCCAAAACCTGGAAAAGAATCAAAGCCATTCATCAAACAGCTTCTGAAAATACTATGATACAAACTGGTGAAGGAGCTGTATCATTTTGGAACTCAAACTGGTTAAAGGACTATCCACTGATAGAAGTATGGGATACTGATATAACTTTACCCTTTCCAGATTTAACAATCTCAGAATTCTGCTATGACCAACAATTTTATGTGCAAAATCTAACAAATGGTCTAGATAATGAGCATGTGGCTTTAATATCCAAAGAGTTCCCCCTGTTCGAAACATACCCAGATAGATTAATTTGGAAGATTGAAAAAAATGGATATTTCACTTTGTCTTCAGCTTATAAGCTGTTGAGACAAAACAGAAATGAAATTCCCTCATTCAAGCACTTATGGTCAAAAAACCTCCCTCTGAAATACACTATATTCAGTTGGAGATTACTCAACAGATTAATACCATTTGCTGATGTCCTAGAGGATTTTAACTTCCATTTACCCTCAATATGCCCATTTTGTAAAAGTAACAATGAAGACATCCACCACTGTTTTAATGAATGTAATAACGTGCAGATCTTTTGGAATTATATACATCAGTGGTTTGATATTCAAAGAATTACTTTTAATACTTTATGGGATAGATTCTTCTTCTACTGGAATGTAGAGATTAAAGTTAAAACACAGGAAATCATAGTGAGAATGCTTCCTTGCATAGCTGTCTGGCATATATGGTGTGCTAGAAATGCTTGGATGTATGATTCTAAGGAACCAAACTGGATGACAGTAGCCTCAAATGTATATAGTACTGTAAAGGCTATCATTAAAATCAAGGGTAAATCATGGAAAATATCAGATACTGTTAACCTTTATGCTAGTTTGGTTTCTCTGGCTCCTATTTCGACAGGTACAAGGAACAGGCAAACAAGTAATGTCAGGTGGAAATTACCTCAGAAACCTGCAAAGTTGAACACAGATGGATCATCCTTGAAATCTGGGGCAGCTGGAGCAGGGATAGTCATTAGAGATCAGCAAGGAAATGTGATGGTAGCTAAATCCAAATTCCTGGGAAGAATGGATAGCTTGGAAGCTGAGATCACTGCCTTATCAATAGGCTTGGAAACTGCCTATGTTAATGATGTGGAGGAACTGGAATGTGAAGTAGACTCCTTAGTTCTACTGAAGATGGTGAGAAAAGACTTCCGGATCCCATGGAGATTCACCAATTTGATGAGGAATATATGGCTACTTACTGGTGAGATTTCTGTCACTTTCAATCATAATTTTAGAGAAGCTAACTCTGTTGCAGATGCCCTGGCCAAGTTAGCTAGTACTAGTAAAGTGACTAGATCTTTTAATCATCAAAATCTACCAAACAATATAAAAGGATTGGTACAATTAGACAGTCAAGAATTTCCCTATGTTAGACTTGTATAAAATTTTATACGGGGAACTTGGATACTGCTGGTTTGCTGTGTTTTGGACAGGGAATGAAGACAGATGGCAAAGCAATCCATACCACCTCAACTTGAACTTTGCAACCAGCTGGAAAACTAACTGGAGTGCTCAGGTGTATAATTTTCAAAGTTTGATACTGTCACATGCTTTAATATCGAGATTTTCTTACTGGTTGAAACTCATTTTAATACAGGAACACCACAAGGCCTTTGCTAAGGGCCTTGTGGTGGATGAACAGAGGCACCAGCTCAACTTTATCAAGGTTTCAGAAGCACTAGATCAGAATAGCTACATCTTCCTATGTTGGCTTCTGTTGGACCTTAAATCAAGATTTTCCTACTGCCTCAACCCTAAAGTTGCTGGCAGTTACAATCTCTACTGGATATGGACTTTTATAGTATACACTGTAAATTTAGGGATTCTCAATCACAGTCAAGTGGCTAAGTGGCTTTTCGTCTTGCTTGGCTTGCCGATTACCGACTTGCTCCTTGAACTGTTATCCTCGCTGTGACAAACTTGTGGGCGACAGGTGTCATGCTTGTTGACCACTAATCTAGATCAGCTGAGTAGATATCGATTAGAAACCCATAACTATAGGATCAAAACTTGTTCTATCAAGTTTTTTCATCTTATTAGGTAGGGTTTTTCTTGGATCATCCCCAAGTTTTTTCATCCTACTTGATAGGATTTTTCTTGACTCATTGTATTTGAACTTTTTTGGTCCTAAAGGCAAGGGGAGCCTAATAAATTACCCCCCACCATTGGTGGTTTAAATTAAAAAAAAAATGCTAATCTCTAAGATTAAAAATAGCCAGGGTTCCTGGATTGATGATCCTCATGAGCTAGAGACAAAAGCCATCCATTTCTATACCAATCTCCTCACTGAGGAGTTTGAATATGAAGATGGTCATTTCTACTCCAATTTTCTAAGTCAGATACTAAAAATTATCACTGATGAGGATAATGATGCTCTTTTAAGACCGGTTGACATGGAAGAACTTAAAAATATAGTTTTTGGTTTGAAGAAAAATAGTAGTCCAGGACCTGATGGTTATACTGCTATTTTTTTTAATTAAATCATGGAATTTCATCTGTCATGATCTTCCAAGGGCATCAAATGACTTCTTATCTAGTTCCTCCTTGCCAAGGGGTATAGCCAGCACTTGGATTACTATAATCCCTAAAAAACCTGCCCCTGTTACTTTTGCTGATTATAGACCTATAAGCCTCTCCAATGTTACAAACTTACAAACAAAATTTTTTCAAAAATTCTTATGGAGAGACTTAAGCCTTTTATGCATAAACTAATCTCACCTCATCAAACAGCCTTTATGAAAGAAAGAGACATCTCAGATAATGTTATCTATCTACATGAGATGGTCAGATTCCTGGATAGGAAGAATAAAGATCCAAATTGCATACTTAAATTAGATCTTCAAAAGGCTTTTGATAGAGTTAGATGGTTCTTTCTGAATAGCATCCTACTTAAATTTGGTATGCATGGGAAGTTTGTGCATTGCATCATGAAAATTATTTCAAATGCATGGTTTTCCATTCTCATCAATGGTAATCCAGTTGGATTTTTTCAGCCAACTAGAGGCATAAAACAAGGTGATCCTCTGTCACCATTTCTCTTTAATATCTTTACAGAGGCTTTTACTAGAAGTCTTGCTCATGTCTTCAATATTGGTAGTTTAGAATACTATGACCTGCCACCACTCTCTTTGCCCATTTCTCACTTAATTTATACCGATGATACCATTGTCTTTCTAAAAGAATCTAAAACTACTTTGATAAAAATGAAAGCTTTTCTTGCTAAGTTTGAAGTTACTACTGGTCAAAAAATTAACTATGAAAAGAGTGATTTCTATATTAGTAAAAAGGCTTCTTTTCATCAAATTAGTTTAGTCAAGTCTGTTCTTGGTATGAAAAGAGGAAAGTTTCCTTTTAAATATTTAGGCTGCCCTATTCACAAAGGGAGGATCACAAATGATCTTTTTCAACCTTTAAGGGAACAAATCTCTAATAGAATCAACAATTGGAAAAATATGCGGCTTTCTATGGGAGGTAAGATTACTCTAATACAGTCATGTATTTATTCCATACCTCAACATGTCTAGAATGTGCTTAAGCCTACTCAATTTGTTATCAAAAAAATTGAAAGATGTATGGCAAATTTCTTTTGGGGTTCCACAGCTTTTAAACCAAAAAAATCATGGAAAAAGTGGTCCTCCTTATGTATGCCTACTGGACAAAATGACATAGGCTTTAGATCACTTTCAGACATCATACATGCATGTTCAATCAAACTCTGGTGGAAGTTTCAAACTGGAGAAGCACCATGGACTCAGTTCCTCTGGTCCCTTCCAATTTCTCATAGAACCTCTCAAAACTGGAAGAGAATTGTATCAGTCAATGCCACAGCCGAACAAAATTCCAGAGTGATTCATGACAAAGGAGACTGCAATTTTTGGACCTCCAATTGGACTGGCTTTGGACTACTCATGGATCTGTTAGAACCTGCAAACACAAGTATCCCCCCAGAGGCTACTGTCAGAGATTTCCAGGTGCAAAAAAACAATTACTTTCCATCCATTTCTCCATTGCTTCAGCCTGAAATCTGTTTTCTTTTGCAGGAGCTAATCTTGCACAGCCATAGACCAGATAGGCTTATATGGAAACCAGACCCAAGGGGCAATTTCACATTCAAATCAGCTTATAAACTCCTCAGACCCAATCAAGGTGATATCCGTTCTCTATCTAAAATTTGAAATCCTAGAGTTCAGAAAAAAGTGTCAGTTTTTATTTGGAAATTAGTAAATGCACTGCTGCCTTTTGATGATGTCATCACTTGTTTTGGATACTATTTGCCATCAAAATGTTGTTTCTGTAACAATTTGGATAGTCTTAATCATTTTTTTAATGAATGCACTTTTGCTAGACTTGTATGGAAAGCTTTTAACTGTGCTCTAGGGCTCCCTGATAGCTCATTCCAAACTATATGGGAGAGACTATCAGTATACTGGTCATATCAGTATAATCATGTTGTTTGTGTTGGTTCATATGGAAAGCAAGAAATAAGTTCCTCTTTGAAAACATCTCTTCATGCCCAGCCATACTCTTTAAAAATGTTAAAAAATTGATTTTTAACATTTTTTTAGCCAAGCCACTTAGAATCAACAAGGATTTTGATAAAGAACTTGTACTTCTTGGGATCATTCCAGTCACTTCTTTTAGAGCCATTCCCATGCCAACTGTTACTCCCATTACTTGGTCTATTCCGGAGCAGGGCCTCAAAATCAATGTGGATGCTGCTTGGAACAATCTGTATACAGGTATAGGGGTCATCACTAGGAATAGTAATGCTATCTGTATCCAGGGTAATGGTTTCTATGTGACTGCCACGTCTGCATTGCATGCCGAACTCATAGCTATTCACCAAGGTTTCTTAATAGCAGAATCTTTCTTCCCTATTGTGTGTATTGTTGAATCAGATTGTCTAAATGCCATTAATATGATTAAAATGCCTTTTCTTGCTCCTTGGGATATTTTTGATTATGTTGAACAACTACACACAAAATTCTCTTCAATTCCCTTACTCCATGTGCTTAGAGAAGGGAATCAACCGGCTGATGCACTTGCTAAGATAGCTCTCTCAGAGTTGTCTAACAATGTATATCAGTCGAGGCTCATTCCTCACAAAGTCAAGGGGCTCATTCAGTTGGATAGACTCCAACTCCCTACTCTAAGGATGAATCTGAATGGATGCTACTAATTGCTTGCTATCTCTCTTTGCAGATTGGAACTGAAGGAGATGGACAAATGGATACTAAATGCAGTTTTTTGGCACTGAAGGTTGGTGATCTAGAAGTTGCTCAAGGACATATCACAGCAACTAACCATCAGAACCTTTCTCACATCAAATGTCCAGTTTTTCTCTGGATCTTCACTCCCTTCTCGGCTGCTTTGTGTCTCTTCGGATTCGCTAATAATTTTGGTTGGTTTAGTGTTAATTCATGTACTGGATGTTTTGACAGTGAGAACTTTTTCCAGAGCTCTTGTTTCAGCTCTTTTTTGGATGCAAGTACCATGCATCAGGGGGACTTCCCTTTTTCTAAGTCTGTATAAATAATTTCTACTGAGAACTTATTTGTATGGTCTTTTGGGCTTGGGAACCCATAAATAAGTTGCCTACCACCGATGGTGGTTTCTATCTTAATTTTTTTTTTTTGAAAATTAACAAAAAGTATCTTCTTATTTTTTTGTCAGTCACGAGATCTAATTGGATACATTGTAACACGTATTTCCATAATACCAAGACTTTTCATCATACATAATTATAATATATAGAGCAACCAGTTTCTAACCAGACCTGATGCAGGGTAAATCCGCACTAGTAAATGAATGCCTCGGATATCGGTTATGTCCGAGGGTTTTGAAATGTGGATGGTCGATGAAGTATGCAGACTGCTCGCTAAGTGTGCTTGACTATCCGACCTCATAGACCTCGGATAGGATCTGCTTGAGACATGTTCGTCCGAAGCCTGCAAAACAAGCCCCCGGAGCCACCCGAGGGTAGCAACTCCGGTGTGATGATAAGATTTCGTGTATTGAAAGATAAAACTCTGCATTCAAGAGTTAAAGAACTTACCTGAAATGGCTGATTGCGACCTCTATTTATAGGCTTCCTGGAGCGTCTGGCTCAACCTCTTTTTCCTCTGCTGACTCATCATTCTTTTCATCCTCCTCACGTATGTGTCACGTCACACTGTACCTCCTGCATCTTGCTTGAGATCTTCTCACGTGCCCATGTATCTTCTTGGTAATTTACTTAAGTAGTTGAGTCACCGTGCTCCTCTTGGTCGATGACGCATTTTGTATTATCACAAGCCCCCCAAGACGAGCGTTTGCTCTGAAAGAGCAATGCTTGTCTTGACTCTATCCGATCCTCTGCTCTTCTATCCGAACTTTCCTAGCCGAAGCTTTGTGGGATTTTCCGTTTCGTTATCTCTGGGGCGACATCCTTTTAATGTGTGGGCCCCGATTAGCGCGTTTTTTGCCTGACGGCTGCGCAATTTCTGATTTTCCCTTTCTTTTAAGTGACTTAATCATTTTGTCTTCTTCCTAGGTACGGCTTGTCTTTGCTCCTTTATCTTCCACCGCCTTGCTCCTTTTATGTGTACTATAAATCCTACACTTTTTCCCCCATTCCACTCGCATGGCTGATCACCTTTCCTACAACTCTTCCTCCTTTTCTGAAGATTCATGTCCGCTTGTTCTAAACCGCTCACGCCTGGCTTCATCAATTTCATGTTACTCCTCTGACAGTGCCACCATCGCATCTTCTTGCATCTATATGACTCGCCCCAAGATTGTCCCGTTTGGTGAAAGCCCCAGCTCTCGTCGTCCGAATTTTTGAGCGGGGACTGGTGAAATCCCAGATGAATCCTTGCGTATTCGACCGCTGAGGATCGTTTCCAGTGTTCAAGGGGCCCCTGTTGACCCAGCGCGGGATTGGGTAAGTATCGAAATCCTTAATGTCGCCTCCCGGATGTTCTGCCCCCTGGCAAGGGATGCTCAACTCACTTCCTTACATCCAGATGAATATCAGACCAACGGGCCGTGCATTCCGAAACGCCTATTTTATTATGGCCTGAGTCTGCCCTTCCCTCCTTTATACTCTGAACTCCTTCATCACTACAAAATTTCTCCTGCTCAAATTAATCCCAACGGATTTGTAGTTATCATGGCGTTCCTAGTCAATTGCCGCCGATGTGGGGTCTCCAAGTCTGTGGACCTATTTCGGTTTTTCTTCTGCCTCGCCGGGGCCGCAAGCCGGATCCCTAGTATCTTCGGCTTTTCCTCTCATGTTTCCGATGCCCAATTTATCCAGGACTTTATCAATTATCCGAAGGGATGGTTAGTGGATGGTCATTACTCTTACGACCATTCGACCTATCTGGCTCCATGGTGGAACCGCAATGTTACATCCGAGGACCAAGTATCTTGGCTTCCTGACAGGCTACGCTCAGATCATAAGAATTTTCTGAATAGCCCAGTGCACCTGTCTCAATACTGGATTCCTGAGAACGGGAGGTTTTCCTGGCTTTACGAGGTGTACCCTCATGAAGTTTTTTCCTTTCCCCATTATCGCGCCATCTGGCCCGAGCAAGGTTACCTCTCAAACTCATTCTTTTGATCTGATGATTCATTCACCCATTTTCTTTGTGTTTCCTCCTTTTACCTAATCCACTTTCTCTCTTTTTTAGTGCTCCGATCTCTCCCGGGTGATCCATCCTATCACCCAGCTCATAACTTTGCTGCCCTGCCAAAGTTAGATGGTCTGAGCCCCCCGAGTGAGACTCTGCCCATGGGTACAGGTTCTGTGGTTTCTATCCCTGTTCCTTTCCCTAACCTGGTCGGCGCCCTTGCTGATGATCCTCTGAGTTGCAGCCGAAAAAGACCTCGGACTAAAAATCGAATCCATCAGTCTCTTTCTCCTCCGAGGGATGCACAACTACAGATTACTCACCTTGATCCCTTGGTAATTTTCCTTTCTCTTTTGCATCTTGTTTTTTATGCATTCTATTACCGACCCCTAATCTTCAATGCTTCAGGTACATGAGTTTTCCTCTGAAATATTCAACTCGGCTTACCTCCGAGATTTCCTTGAATCTACCTACCAGCGTCATCTATCTGCTCTTTCTCATGATCTGGCCGAGGAAAAGCATCGGTCTTCTGCTCTGGCTCAAGAGCTGGAACAGAGGGAACTCCGCTTGGCTGAGCTGGAGCCTCGCCTGTCCGAACTCGAGCAAGAATTGCAACCTTGGAGAGATGGTTCCAATCTCTGTGAATACAGTCTTGCCCTCTCGGAAGAGCTCATCCGATCTCCAGAGTTCGGGGAAGCTGTGGAAGAAGTTTTAACCGAGTCAAACAACCACCAGACCACCAAAGTTTTAACTGCAAGGGGGTCTACCCTGAGTCCCCTGTTCCTAGCGGCTATACCGAATATTGCACTCATTCTGCCTTGTATGGATTCTCTGTGGGTTCTCAGGATGGTCGATCGAGAGTGGTCTGTAAAAACCCTCGATTCCAGCTTCCCGATGCTACCCGGCCTCCTGACTCTTGATTATCAATTGCACCTATCTTTTCTTTATGTTCTTGATTATTTTGTAATCTCTCCTTCCCTGTGTTACATTTATAAAAAGAAACTTTTGTTCTGCTCTCATTTTTTCCTTTTATGCATCATTCTCCCCTAACTCTTACTTTATGCATTATTTTCGAAGTATCTTTTATTCCCTCATTCTCTCCCTTTAGGAGCATCAGGTGTAAAATCCTAAACTTGATGCTCGATGTTCTAAACCCTATATAATATTAAATGTTCAAAGGTTTTCGATACATACCTTTATAGTCCTTCCTTTTATGATTATGAAGTTTGACTGTCCGAGCCAAACCCACGAACTCTTTCCCCCTTCTGGCGAGGGTAGTCAACTGGCTTCCTGAAATCCCGCATCATTCAGATGTATCCAAAGGTGTGGATCTTAAATTCTTAAAAACCTTTAACTCTTTTTTATGCGTTCATAGGATGGTCCTCTTCTGATGAGGGCATCCATCAGAGGATTTGAAATTGTTGAATTCTTAAAAACCTATAACTTTTTTTATGCGTTCATCGGATGGTCCTCTTCTGATGAGGGTGTCCATCCGAGAATTTGAAATTCTTGAAATCTTGAAATCTTAAAACCTTAAATTCTTTTTTATGCTTTCATCGGATGGTCCTCTTCTGATGAGGGCATCCATCCGAGGATTTAAAATTCTTGAATTCTTAAAACCTTGAATTCTTTTTTATGCGTTCATCGGATGGTCCTCTTCTGATGAGGGCATCCATCCGAGGATTTGAAATTCTTGAAATTCTTGAAATCTTAAAACCTTAAATTCTTTTGTATGCGTTCATCGGATGGTCCTCTTCTGATGAGGGCATCCATCCAAGAATTTGAAATTCTTGAATTCTTAAAAACCTTTAACTCTTTTTCATGTAATCAAACCGATTTCCTTCATAAAATATCCTTCTTTTGCGGGGCACCATCGTGCGAGCGACTCCGAGGTCCCGACTTTCTATTACAAAGTACTATCCAATACTTAGTAATTATCCTTCCTAGGGCGTATCCACACCCTTTCCTTTCCCGCAAAGCATTATCCAATACCTCACATATTTTTTGACGTATCCACATCACCTACCAGCAGGCGTATCCACACCAAATTTTTCTTCCTTCCTTCTCATAATTCATTAGCCTTAAAGGGGGACTTACCTGATTCGATCGTTTCCATAATCACCTTCACGCCCCTTCCTCGGATATTCCTTTAGCCATCTGATTCTTGTCTTCTGTTTCCAGAAGGCTTCCTCTCTTGGTAAAGCTAAGGTCATTTCAGACTAAGCAAGACTTAAGGTAGTTCTGCTTTGGTCATTGTTAATATTCTGAGGCCCAAGTTCCTTTTGAATCACTTTTTCCTCAACCCCATTGACATTGTCTAGGACATTTCCAAAAGTATTTTTGCTCAAGTCCTTTAGTTTCATTTTTAATCTCCCGAATTTTATTGAAAACTTTAACATTCCAAAAGAGTTAACATATTGACCCCAACTTTCTTTGACTATGTCTAAAAAATTAGGATGAGTTAGCCAACAATTTTGAATTTAAAAGACTTCACTCCAGTGTTAAAAGACTGAGAATCAAGTTTAAGTAACAAGGGAGAATGATCAGATGACCATCTAGACTTGACTTTAATTTGATAGTTTGGAAACATATCTATGAAATTTTGGTTGGATAGACACCCTCATCAGAAGCAAATGATGAGTTTCAGAATAAGTTGTGACATATCTTTTGAAATAAGTTGTGTGTCGAGTTTCATTACGATAGTTGCATCGAATCAACCAAGTTCCACCGGTGTCCCCCTTCTTTTCAAATTTGGTGACATACTTCCAAAAACGACCAACACTATCATCTTGACACTTCCACTTCCGCTACCCAAATTACTTCCAACATTATCACTTTGTTGTTGGGATTGAGAACTACTATCACCTATTACCTATATGCAAAAATAGAAAAATATAATTTCTCAATATTCTTAATTCTTAAACAATAGAAATTTTCAATTATTAATCATCATCCCATATCAAAACAAACCCATAGCATAATAATATCATTTTTATCATCATCCTCCCATACCAATTACGAAACATCTAATATACTAACTTTCTTCAATCTAAGAAAAAAGTAAAACTAAAACATGGAGTTTGGGATTTAGAATTAGGAAGAAAAGAAAGAATTACCAATTGAATGGATTTGAGGAGGAGCACTGGAGCAGCGTGAGCCGTGAGACAGCGGAGAAAGCGCTGGCGCCAACTTGAGGAGACGAGTCTGAGTCTCTGAGAAGGTTTGCGGTTTGCCGTTTGTGTGACAGCGTGAGCACCTATGTGTCTCTGTTTGTTTGTTTGGTTTAGGATAATGATAATACCGGCCCAGAGCCCTGCTGGGCCAAGAAAAGGGCCCGTGGCCCAAAACCAACCGAGAGGAACCTTTCCCGGTCAGAGACATGTCCGGATAAGAAAGAGGACAAGAGAGGACAGATGATGACAAGGGAGGTGGTCCTGCAGCTTATCGTCAAGGGAGGCAAAGCTCAACTATAAATACTAGCCTCCTACAGTGAGCAAGGTAAGTGACTTATATCTCTCTATTTCATATTGAGAGTCTTTCCCGTACGATTTCCCCCGCATCACTACCCCCGTCTCATCATCACGCCGGAGCTTCTTCCCCGGGACGCCGCCCGGGGATTGTTTTGCAGGGTTGTTACGGGTATCTCAGCTAGGAGGCGCGGGTAGCAACAAGTGCGGGGACCCGGACGGTTTTGGTAGCATCAATTGGCACGCCCAGTGGGACCTTTCCACCTTCGCATGATGGAGTCGCCAAGGAGAGGGCGCGGGCGCCCTAAGAAGAACGCGGCACCTTCAGGGGGTGATTCTCTTCCACCCCCGGGAGACGATGTGACCTTGAGGCAGTTGCAGGAGGAGGCTAGACACCAGCGAGAGCTAGGGGTACCGCAAGACGGCCACGTGGAAACTGCCTCCGACGAAGCCTACTCGGAAGGAGAATACCAGGATGAGCAGGAAGGGCTTGGGCTCGCCGGGGATGGCACCACCCGGAGCCAGGGACCTGAAGCCCGGGAGGAGGGGCAACCCTTAGTTAGTACGGAGGAAGTGGCGGCCTTGGAGTTCATGAGAGCCAATAAGGAGTTGTACCGCCAGTGGGTACTCTCCACCCGGGAAAGCCTGAGGCGAAGGGAACCCGGGAGGAACCAGGCAGGTCCTCTAGGGGGGCACCAAAGAGAGGTTATTGATCTGGACGGAGCCGTTCAGCCGCCAAAGCTACAGGGGCGTGTAAATTCCTCCACCGTCCCACCTTCTTTCCCTCCGAGTTTCGGGGTTGGAGGGGGAGCGGCTACGGGACAACAATCGAATCTGGTTCCACATGCTCCACCCTATTACCCGCGTTCCAGTTGGGGGGCGGGACAAATTAGGTATGACCTGCCAGTCATGCCGGCGGAGCCGTTTGGTTATCAGGCCCCTGGAACCCAGGGAAACCCGATCCAGTATTCCGGACCCATGTATGGATCAATGGGGATGAACTTCGGTTACCCGGAGAGATACTATCGGGAGGACGATAGGATGCGGGGCTATCAGGTGGCACAGCAGGACCCCAACTCCTTGGAGGCTCGACTAGACAAACTGGTGGGAAGAAACGGAGCTAAACCTACCTCCCCTTGGATACCTCGAGTGCTCGCGTACCCATGGCCGCCGGGCCTCCGGACCCCGGAGGGAATCCCAACATATAATGGAGAGACAGACCCGGAGGAGTTTGTCAGGACGTACCAGAACCTAATGGTGTCAAGGGACTTCCCGGAGGAATTAAGATGCAAGCTGGTGGGCTGTTACCTGAGAGGAAACTGTCTCTCATGGTTTGATTCTTTGCCTCGAGAAAGTCTCAGAGATTATTACGATTTCTCTAAGGCCTTGCTGTTTAGATACGCCGGATTAGAGAAGGAAGGAAAGCAGTTGACTGAGCTTTTAGCTACCCGGCAGAAGGCTGCAGAAGGATCAATGGAATACTATCGAAGGTACATGGACGATAGCATGAAGGTTGTCGACAGGCAGCAGCAGGAGAAGGCAATGATTAGCGGGTTTATAAATGGCTTGAGGGATATGGCGCTGTTCCAGAAGTTGATGGAAAATATCCCGGAAACCTTTCACAACTTGCAAATGGCGGTACAACTATACTGCGCGGTTAATGATGCCACACGGAAGAGAAAGGAAGAATCTGGGGGATTCCTCCCGGATAAGATAGAAAGAAGGAGAACGGCAGACCCAAGTAGAAGGGACCCCGCTCCCGCGTTGGTAAACCGGGCAAGGGCGGACAGTTTCACCCCGCTCAGCAAATCCCGAGCGGAGATTCATGCTATCCACAAGGATCTGTTCCCGGATCCATTGCCTATCCACGGGACCCCGTCTAGGGAAAACGCGGACAAGTGGTGCGCCTACCACAAGTCTTACGGGCATGCGACAAAGGGGTGTAGGATGCTGAGGAACGAGATAGAAAGACTGATAGAACGGGGACAACTGAGAGATTGCGTGGCAGCGGAGGTAAAGAAGGAGAATCCCCGGGACCAGCCTCAGGAGCAGCCCCGCAGGAGGTGGAGACCTAACCCGGGGAGAGGAAACGGAAGAATCCAAGGCAACCAAGGTAACAGGGCCCCGGGGAGCCCCGCCATAGCCGCCGCGCCGGTCCAAGCAGTGGAGCCGGCCCCAATACCCAACAGGATGATCAACGTGATCAGTGGAGAAGTCGGAGAAGCATGTCAGTCAGTCTCCGCTATCCGGGCCCGGACCCGGTATGTTCCCCCGGGGGAGATTCAGGGGAAAAGGTTTCGCCCCGATGAAGCTCTCACTTTCTCTGAAGCGGATGCAGCCCCGCCGCAGATACCCCATTCTGACCCAATGGTGGTAACGGCGGAGATTGAAGGCTTCTTGGTCAAAAGGGTGTTTGTGGACGATGGGAGCAGCGTGGAGATCATGTTCGCTTCTTGTTTCGATCAGTTGGGAATTGGGAGACAGAACCTGAAACCTCCCTTATCTCCCTTGTCAGGGTTCACGGGCAAACCCGAAGTTCCACTAGGTGTTATTCCCCTCGCAGTGTGTATGGTGGATGAGAAGGACCGGAGCAAGAGGATCTCGGTGACATGCAACTTTGCGGTTATTGACGCACCCTCGCCGTACAACGTAATCATAGGAAGACCATGGCTAACTCAAGCCCGGGCAGCGAGTTGTCCGTATCTGCTGACGATGAAGTTCCCCACTGCGCAAGGTGTGGCGGTCGTGCGGGGTAGTCAAGCAGTCGCAAGAAGTTGCATGATGACGGCGGTGCTGGACGCAAAGAAAGCAGTAGGGGTGGTACACGGGGAAGTTCCCCGCCAGGAGTTGGAGGAGATGCAGGTGGCGGACAAAGGGACGGTCACGGTGGGAAAAGACCTCCCGGAGGAAGTAAAAGGTGCGCTGAAGGAACTTTTGGCCAAGTATCAGGGAGTATTCTCGTGGAGCCTGGAGGACATGGTGGGGGTGTTACCAGAGTTGGGGGTACACAAGTTGAACATAAGCCCTGCAACTAAACCAATCAGGCAGAAGAAAAGGCCTGTAGCCCCGGAAAGAGCAGAATTTATAAAGAATGAAGTAAAGAAGCTGGAGAGGGCCGGGGTGGTCGAGGAAATCATCTACCCGGAATGGATAGCCAACCCGGTCTTAGTAAAGAAGCACGATGGAAGCTGGCGCATGTGTATTGACTTTACGGATTTGAATAAGTGCTGCTCCAAAGACAGCTATCCTCTCCCAAATCTGGACCGGCTGGCAGAGGCTATTGCGGGGTATTCGGTGCTGGCCTTCTTCGACGCACATAAAGGGTATCACCAGGTGCAGATGGATGAGGCGGACAAGGCGAAAACCTCATTCATCACCGATTTTGGAACCTTTTGCTACAAGAAGATGCCTTTCGGGCTGAAGAACGCGGGGGCTACGTACCAGATAATGGTGGACAAACTCTTCAAGGACCAAGTGGGAAGAAACATGGAGGTGTATGTTGACGACATGGTGGTTAAAAGTAGGGCTTACGGGGCTTTCTTGAATGACCTGGAGGAGATGTTTGAAAAGCTGGAACGGAGCAATCTAAAGCTGAACCCCTCCAAAAGTACCATTGGAGTGGGTGCGGGGAAGTTCTTGGGTTTTATGGTGTCAAGCCGGGGCATCGACGTCAACCCGGAGAAGGTGGAAGCCATAGCTAAGATGACCTCCCCTAGGTCGGTGAAAGAAGTACAGCGGTTAACAGGGTCCCTCGCGGCCCTCAGTCGGTTCCTGTCAAAGGGGGCAGACAGGCAGTTGCCTTTCTTCAACATTCTCAGGAGGACCAAGGCGTTTGAGTGGTCCGGGGAATGTGAGAAGGCATTCCAAAATCTGAAAGAGCACCTTCAACAGTTGCCAACTTTAAAGAAGCCACTCCCGGGGGAGGAGCTTTTTCTGTACATAGCGGCGTCCCGGGAGGCGGTAAGTGCCGTACTAATCAAAGAAGAGGAGGGAAAGCAGCACCCAATCTATTTTGTTAGCCGGGCACTTCGGGGGGCAGAAACCCGGTATACTGAGTTGGAGCAGTTGGTTCTGGCGCTGGTGCATGCTTCAAGGAGGCTTAAGCCCTACTTCCAGGGCCATCCCATAGTGGTTCTTACCAATTACCCGCTAAGACAAGTCATGTTCAAGCCGGAGGCATCAGGGAGAATGATGAAATGGGCTATAGAGCTGGGAGAGTATGAAATCCGGTATGAGCCAAGGAGGGCTATCAAGGGCCAGGCCCTAGCGGACTTTCTGTTGGAATCAGAAGCAAGGATAAATAAGGAACAGGAGACGCCTAACACTCCGGAGGATACGGCTAAGGCTGAGACAGACCCGGCTTGGAAGCTATATGTGGATGGGTCGGCGCACTCGGGGGGCAGTGGAGCAGGAATATTGTTAGTCAGCCCGGAAGGGAAGGAGTATCCCTATGCAGTCCAATTCACTTTCAGAACAACCAACAATGAAGCCGAGTACGAAGCTTTGATCGCAGGGTTAAGATTGGCAAAGGAGATGGACATCAAAACTCTCACGGCACACAGTGATTCCAAGATTGTGGTGCAACAGGTAAAGGGAGAGTATGAAGCCCGGGAGAGGAGCCTGCAAAAATATCTGGAAGTGGTAAAGCCTTTGATAGCCGGGTTTAAAACCTTCGACTTGGTTCAAGTTCCCCGGGAGAAGAACAGCAAAGCAGATGTTTTGAGCAAATTGGCCTCCTCAGAATTGAAACCTGAGCCCGACCAAAAGTTATACTTGGAAGTACTAGGAAGAATGAGCTACCAGGAGAGCAATCAAGTAATGCTGGTGAACGAGGAAGAATCCTGGATCAGGCCCATGCGGGCATACCTAGAAGAAGGAGCCATCCCGGAGGATAGGGCCCAGGCCCGGAAGCTAAGAGTTAAGGCGCCTAAGTATGTGATCCAGGGAGGGGAGCTGTACAAAAGAGGGTACCTCCAGCCTCTGCTAAAGTGTGTAGAGAGGTTGGAAGGCCGATACCTCATCCGGGAAATGCACGAGGGATCTAATGGGAGCCACCAGGGAGCACGCACCTTGGCCAAAAGGATCTTAAGGCTGGGGTATTATTGGCCGACGTTGTTCAAAGATGCGGAAGAACATGTACAGAAGTGCTTGGAATGCCAGACATTTGCCCCGCTAATCCATGTTCCCCGGGAAGAATTAGTCGGAGTCACAGGAGCTTGGCCGTTCAGCAGATGGGGAATTGACTTGGTCGGACCATTCCCGACTGCCCCGGGAGGAGCCAAGTACCTGATTGTGGCGATCGATTACTTCAGCAAATGGGTGGAGGCAGAACCGCTCACCAACATACGGGGACTAAATTGTGTCAAGTTTTGCTGGAAGAACATCATCTGTCGATTCGGCATCCCGAAGGTCATAGTCACGGATAACGGGGCGCAGTTCGAGAATGATCCTTTCAAATCATGGTGTGCCAAGTATGGTATAGAACAGAAGTTGACGTCGGTGTACCACCCCCAGGCGAACGGGCAAGTAGAGGTCACCAACCGCACCATCATCAAAGGACTAAAAACCCGCTTGGAAGGCGCGCAGGGAAATTGGATCTGGGAGCTACCCAGTGTTCTTTGGGCCCATAGGACTACAGAAAGCTCAGCTACTGGGGAATCTCCGTATGGCTTGGTGTACGGGTCAGAGGCAGTAATACCCGCAGAGATTGGGATCCCAAGCCCTCGAACTCAACACCAGCGCCCGGAAGAAGAAAACGATGGACGACGCCTTGACTTGGATCTCCTGGAAGAGAAGCGAGAGAAGGCGGCACTTCAGGAAGCCAAGGTGAAGGAGCGAGTAAAGAGGTATCATGACAGAAGGGTGCGGAAAGAAGTCTTCATCCCAGAAGACTGGGTAATGAGGAGGAACGATAAGAGCCGCCAAGCCCCGGAGGGCAAACTTGCACCCAACTGGGAAGGGCCATACAAGATCAAGGAAGCACACCCGGGAGGGAGCTATGTGCTGGAGGACAAGCAGGGAAAGGAGATCCCCAGAAGGTGGAACGTAGCTAACCTAAGAAGGTTTTACGGGAAGTAGAGCACCCCGCATCATACCACAGCTACTAAAGCATGAGTATGCCAGGCATGGATATGCTAGGCATGGATATGCCCCTCCCGGAAGCGTGAATACGCTAAGCATGAATATGCTAGGCATGAATATGCCAGGTATGGATATACCCCTCCCGGAAGCATGAATATGCCCGGAGAGAGAACCCGACGTTTGGCCTCGTTCCGGGTTTAGAGGAATATTTGTTTAAAAGGGACCCTTGGGTAGCTCCCATTTGGGTGCCCCGCTAGAGCGGACCCGGAGCTTGGATGAAGTCCGGGGACCCGAGAATGTAATGTTTACAGGAGAGAGTTAATGGAAAGGGCTATTCAAAAAAGCAGTTTTATTCAGTCATCTTTTAAAAGCAAATCGCATGAACATGTGGTAATATTACAAAGGAACAATGGCATAGAATTTTACAAGATCGCATGAACATGTGATCATATTGCAAAGAAACGATTACACAAAATTTTACACAGGTTTTTATATCTATGCATCTTTAAACCCACTTAGGGCCTGACCCGGAAGCACCCTCTGGGTTACCCGGGCGGAAACCCCCACCAAAGAATTGAGAAGACAAGATGTCTTCAGCAAACCGAGCATCCGGAGCTTGATTCCATGCTAGCTCCTCCTCCAATTGCTCGGCATCCTCTTCATTCAGCTCGGGGATAGGAACCACTACGGACCCTTCCGGAAGCGGTTCCGCCAGGCGCATTCTTCTTACACCGGCAGAGGTAACGAACCGGTACTTAGGGAACAAGTTGGCAGCACCCTTGCCCTTCTCCTCTCGGCTGATGCGGGTACCCTCGGCGGTCTTCACTCCTTTGGTGGTAACCCCGGAAGCAGCAATCTCCCGGATACGCCTTATCCGGCGCGCCACCTCTTCCGGGTCGATGGACACGGTCATGTCCTCATACCGCTCATAAGCAATATCTACCTCTACCCGGGCAGGGACCCGGCGGAGACTGGAGGGATAAGGCTCGGCCTCATCATCAGTTATCTTGGTATACCATTCCACGACATCTAGATAGGCCTTGTGATTAGGAGCCCCTTCACAAAACTTCCCTGGGTTGGCCTCCATACGCTCAATGGTCCTACGAACCCCGGCGGGAACATCGGTAAGGGGAGAAACCCCGACTAGCCCGTTCTTGAGGCCAAGAAGATGGTAAGACAGCCGAACGGTTGTCAGTGCTTCTTGGAGGACCCTATTCCTATGAGTAAGGGATCGATTCTCCTTCTCCAGATCGCAGATAAGCTTATTCTGTGCGGTGCGGGTCTCCAGCTTTCTGAGCTTCTCTTGCGCTCGCTCCAGTTCGCCCCATACCATACCCAGTTCCTTGGCAGTGCGACTTTGAGAATCATCATGAAGGGCTTGCAACTCAGCGATGGTTTGGTGGGAATTTAGGGCTTCCCGCATATGATCTGAAGCAAGGTCGAAACATTGATTTAAGGACCCGAACTTGGCCTCGACCGCCTTAAGAAATAACACCAGTGCCCGGATCGTTCCAAACTCCTGAAGGAAGCAATCCAGCCCCGCCTCAGCCAAAGCCCGGGTGGCCTGGTTGCCTCCAAACCTCCAATGAGCTAGTTTTCTTTGAAGAAAAGAGCATTGGAGGCATCCAGCGCGAGGGAGTGAGAAGTAGGTACCAGAGGAACTACTAGGATGGGCAAAAACATAAGGCACGGACCCGCGCGGGAGAATTCCCTTTAAGTGGTGCTCAGACTACAAAAAATAGTAACTTCATCAAATTAAAAGGTAGAACTTATATTAATCAAAATGGGCGCCAAGGCCAAGTTCTACATATGCCTCCCGGGGAGGAAGATTACAAAAGACTTAAAACTACAAAGAAAATAATACTAGAGTCTAGAGGAATACATTATCCTCGGTAGGGCCTCTTTCCCCCGGGGTAGCATGAGCGCCCTTCCACCTCCTTTCCAGTTCAGCCACGTCTGCGTCAGACCAGTTGGGACCACAGTAGGCAGGGGCGTCCACCTTTGGCTCGTCTTCCGGGCGCTCAGGAAATCCCACCTTCCGGGTAGACTTCCGGGATTGATAGAGCAAGTCGTCCTGCCCCCTGGGAAGTCCCACAACATATTCACCCGTCCTCTCCTCAACGGCCTGATACCCAAAATTGTCAGGTATAGCGCAGAACTCGTGGTAATTTTCGGCCCAGTGAGGCGTCTCCGGGACCACCCTGTAGGCGTTGAAGCACTCCGGGCCAGGGGATTCAGGGATAGCAGCCTCGTTGACCCCCGGAAGCTTGACCTTCTTAATGTCCGAGGCTGAAGGGGCCCGGGAACACATCTTCAGGGAATCCCACAACTGGGGTACCAGATTCTCCAGGTTGGCCTCCTGAAGAGACCTCCAGCGATAGTTGAGCTGATCGCTCGCCTTGGGACGATAGTAGGATGCTTGTGCTTCAAGGCGAGCAGGTCCCGGAAGCCAACCCCGCAGACTGCGATACATCTCGTGGCATGCATCAGCACTGGCAGCAGCGGCGATGCCCTCTAGCCTCTTGTCAAAATCGGCAGAGTGGAGAACTTTTCGAACCACAGCATCCAAGGCTTCGAGCTGGGCCTCTTTCTTTTCCTTCTTAAGAGAAGAATATTTCTTCTCTACTTCCGCCAGCTTCTTTTCCTTCTCAGAGAGCTTTTTCTCCCTCTTCGCTAGCTTCTTCTGAGAAGCCTCCAGTCGGGCGGCCAGGTCATCCCGCTCGGCCAACTTCTCCCGGGCATCAATGAGTTCCCTCTCCTTCTTAGCAAACAAACCCGCGCTATACTTAGAGTATGTCCGGTTGAGCGCGTCCGTCAGCTGAGAGTCCGCCAGGAGATAGTCGGCGAAAGTAGTGGTCTACAAAATTCAAACAAAGATAAGATTATCCGGAAGGATGGAGGACAAAAGTAGTAATAAGCAACAAGGTTAGCGCACCTCTTCCCCCCGCTCGGGGATGGCTTGAGAGTTACCCCTTGAAGGAGAATTCGCAGGGGGAGGAGGAGGAGGCGGCGGGGTCGCACTTTCCAACCTCTGACGGGAGGATGGAGGAGTTTCCTTGTCATCGGTTAAAGGCCGCTTAAATCGGGAACCAGCCCCGCCGCTGTATGTCGGGTGCTGGACGAAAGATTTCCTCCCGGGGGTAGGAGAGGACCCGGGGGCTTTCGGTTGGGAGGAAGGGCGTTGCTGACGGGTCCCTTGGGGAATGAACCCGGGATTCTCGGCAGCCCCCGCCCCGACTGGGGATGCCGCCTGCTGCTCGGCCGGAGTGACCAGCCCCCGGTGAGGATTTCCCTGCTGACTGTTATCTCCGGAAGGCATCTCTTCGAGTGGTGTAGCGTCCGCGTGCAAAGTAGGCTGAACTGAAGTCAGGTAGAACAAAAAAAAAGAGATCAGAATAAAACACACATATATGTATACGAAAATAAAGAATAAAGGCTTTAATAGGCACCTCCAGCCGGCCACACAGCGGAGACGGTTGGAAGGGAAAAGAGTTTTTCAGGGTATATCCCGCGGGGCCAATAATAGCCCGCGTTCCCAGTCTTAAAGAAAGCGTCCATGTCTAGGAGAGATAGACGGAGGAAGTTATGATCATTAGTGAGGTCTGTTGGAAGGGAGGAAAGGGGTTTCTTGTCTTCAGGAACGAGGGAATCGTTCCAAGGGGGCATTGGATACACCCGGGAATCGCAGCGGAAGAAACCCTTCGCAAGGTACCCTTTGGCGGATCTGGGCTTACCCCTCATAAAATCCTTCGTCCCGGAACGGATTACGAAAGAAAATACCCCCGGAAAGGACGCGTCAGCGCGTCGGAGGGCATAGAAGGACCGGAAGAGAAGGAGAGAGGAGGAAACATTGCATCTAGCGCAATTAAGTAAGAAGCCCAGTACCAGTACAATCCCGTTGGGGTGTAGCTGGGCCGGGGCCATTCGATAAAAGTTGAAAATTTCTGAAAAAAGAGGAGGAAAAGGAAGGCTGAGCCCGTACTGGAAGTGAATCCGGGGGATGCAAGGTACTTCCCGCTCGGACATCCCCGGGGGAAGTTTTGATAAAGATGCATCCAACGGAAAAGGGATGAAGCAACGCCTAACCAAATCTAGAACGTCCCTATCCAAGGAGGGGGGAGGCCCGGGGAGATTAAAAAACCGATGGCCAGAAGGCTTCACTCCGTGGGTAGGACCCCGGGGAGCATCATTGCCGACTTCCTCATCAAAGGCTTCCCCATCCGGATCCTCCCGGGGGAGATGGGAACGTTGTGTGGGGGATGAACCCGCCCCGTCTAAGGCGGACGCACTCGGTCTGATTGGCTCCGGGGATGTGCTGAAGGTCTCAGAGGGGGTACTCGAAGAGGAACCCGGAGAAGAAACGGGGTGGGGGGCTCGAAACTGAATTTCAAATTGGCTTTGAACCCCCTCGGTATCTAGGGAGGAAGTGGCAATGAGCGGGGAACTCATGATGAAAGAGGAGCGGAAGAAGCAGAGGAGGAGGGTTAGAGCTTACTTGTTAACGAAAAGCAGAGCGTCTGGAAACGATGTGGAGAAAGTGATTCAGCGAGGAGGGTTAGACCCCTTATATAGGGAGGTGAATAGGAAACGTCGCCTCGAAAGGAGGAAAAGCAATGATAACACGGGAAGCAAGGTACTGATTAATGCGGAAGGAAAAAAAAAGGCGCTGTCAGAAATCAATTATAGCATGAAGGGGTCCCACCAAAAGAGGTAGCAAAAGGAGGAGCATGTAAGATCAGTCTCCCGCTCAAGGAAACCCGGAAGACTGGTCTGGGGGGCTAGTGATAATACCGGCCCAGAGCCCTGCTGGGCCAAGAAAAGGGCCCGTGGCCCAAAACCAACCGAGAGGAACCTTTCCCGGTCAGAGACATGTCCGGATAAGAAAGAGGACAAGAGAGGACAGATGATGACAAGGGAGGTGGTCCTGCAGCTTATCGTCAAGGGAGGCAAAGCTCAACTATAAATACTAGCCTCCTACAGTGAGCAAGGTAAGTGACTTATATCTCTCTATTTCATATTGAGAGTCTTTCCCGTACGATTTCCCCCGCATCACTACCCCCGTCTCATCATCACGCCGGAGCTTCTTCCCCGGGACGCCGCCCGGGGATTGTTTTGCAGGGTTGTTACGGGTATCTCAGCTAGGAGGCGCGGGTAGCAACAAGTGCGGGGACCCGGACGGTTTTGGTAGCATCAGATAAAGCTTTAATACCCAAGATTCGGGCCTTACGCCAAAAAGAAGCCCAATACCCATACATTGACCGTACCCCAGCCCAAAGCCGTACCTTGACCGTACCCCAAGTCCAAAGACAGTACCCGTATCTTTTGACCCGTACCTGATGGTCAACATTTCCTTTTTGTACGTACCCAACATGTACCCGTACTGGTACCCGGGACAAAAATGGTACGTGACCAGCCCTTAAATGTCGTACCCGTGCAACATAGTCTGTAGCCTCGTAATCACCGCGCCTTCGCCGGATATTGTGATTGTGAATTGCCATTACTCACCAGAAAACGCATATGAATACATATTGAATGCCACCGATGGCTGGGTTTCATAGGCAGAGGTTCGACGATTGGGAGAATTGGAGTTCAGGCGACGACGATGAGATGCTTAGAGGATAAGACGTGTGTATTCATCATAGATTTATTAGTTATTTGAAGTTTAGCCCCTATCATTGTTTAAATATTTTTAATTTTACCCATTTAAGTGTATTGTTGGTCTTGCCTTTTGGGCCAGCTTGCCTCTAATTTAGGTTGCCGATATGAACAAGTTGGATCACTAAAGTTTGAACCACTTGAGCTAGCTCAAGTGTCCAAAGACATGGCCTTGGTTAGGAGATGTCCAGTGTTCAAACATCCACTCCTCCCAATTTGGGATGGATGAGATTCTCTACTAGTCTCTCAAGTTTTTATAAACCCCATCTACAAGATGAAGGATGCCACTCGACATACTGGACCCCACCTTAAAAAAACACTAAAGTTTGAATTGTCAAAGTTGATGTTAAATTTGACAAACATCAGCATATGCAATATGTGTTGCCAACATTGAGTTTTGGGTGACTAGTTGATCTTTGCATCAAACCATGGTTAATTTAAGCAATTTCTCCATGCAGGTCCATTTTTCTCTTGCAGGTCCGTATTTTTACCATAATGTCCCTGATGGAACCCTATGATTTCAAACCCATTTTTTGCCTTAACAATATTAGGGGTATTATGGACCTGCATGGAGCAACCCCCATAATTTACCTGAACATGTATACATCTATGAGTCTAGACATTCAATTTTAGTTTATTTTTGAAGATTAAACCTTAAAATGATGGGAGAATTATTAATGTCTCATCAACCCAAATAAAAGTAAAATAATACAAAAATTGTCCGAAAGCTTTGTGAGCTCGGAGACTGATGAGCCCGAAGACTTTTTGTGAGACCGAAAACATCAAATTTTAAACACATAGCTTATCTTTTAATTTATTATAATTTACAATTATTTATAAACCGACACATCAAAAAACTTGCATCTAAATTATTATAGAACTTTGTAATGGTATTATTAAAAGGAAAAGTCTTGGGAGTGACCGGACTAAATTATAAATAGTGCAATAAAGAAAATCAAGGAGGGACCAATTTGCAATTTTTAAAAATTAAAAAAAAATCACGCGCTACAGTGTTTCCGCGCGTATACAGTGTTTTTCTACTGTGCACTACAGTGTTTGCTACAGTGTACTTCAATGTTTCAAGTTAAAATGTCCATGTTTTATGTTTCAAGTTAAAGTATTCATGTTTCACGTTAAAACGTCCATGTTTTATGTTTTAACGTCCATATTTTATGTTTTAAGTTAAAATGTTAATGTTTTATATTTCAAGTTAAAATGTTCATGTTTCAAGTTAAAGTGTTCATGTTTCACGTTAAAACGTCCATGTTTTATGTTTTAAGTTAAAATGTTTATGTTTTAATTTAAAATGTTCATGTTTTATATTTCAAGTTAAAGTGTCGTTAAAACGTCCATGTTTTATGTTTTATGTTAAAATATTTATGTTAAAACGTGAAACATGTATACTTTAACTTGAAACATAAAACATGAACATTTCAACTTGAAACATAAAACATAAATATGAACATGTTTTAAGTTAAAGTGTTCATGTTTTAAATTAAAATGTCTATGTTTTAAGTTAAAGTGTTCATGTTTTAATTTAAAGTGTCCATGTTTTAAGTTAAAGTGTCCATGTTTTAAGTTAAAATGTCCATGTTTTAATTTAAAGTGTTCATATTTTACTGTAGCAACTCGGCACTGTAGCAAATTGGCACTGTAGCGCGTGGCTTGATACTGTAGCGCGTGATTTTTTAAAATTTTCTGAAATTGCAAATTGGTCCCTCCGTATTTTTTTTAACTTATATCCTATTTGCAATTTAATCTGGTCACTATATAGTGACGGTCACCCAAGAAACCAACTCTTATTAAAAGGTTGATTGTAGTTTTGGATAAAATAAAAAACAGTGGATAGTACAAAGTACAATCATGGCCGCGTTATGATATTCAATGTTGCAAAATTCCAAAAGGCAAAGCAAATATAAATACAGTCTCCCAAACGAGGCCCAGCCAAGCATGACCTGTCCGACCCGCACCTACCCCATTAATTCAACATCCAAAGGATTGTACACCACAACATCCAATTCTTGAGTCTTGGAAAATTATTCCAATGGAAATCATCGCACGGCAGGAACCATTGTTAATGTAGTGTAGAAAACGGTAACCGCTGATCTCTGAGGCGCAGAAATCCCATCTTCCATCTTGGCGATTTTACTCAGCTGTTTCATATGTTTGATCTTGGTGACGAGTTTGCGATCGACAACTTCAGAGGGCCATGGCTTCTGTGGGTCCAGTTGATAGTGATGATTCTTCTTGTTGTCGTGCTGTTATGCGGGCTCAGCGTATTTGCTCTGGACCGGCCCGGCGATTTCACCTGCAACCGAGCTTCGTCTTCTTCTCATTCCAATGGCAAGGACCAATTGCTGAATGATCCCATTTCCAAGGTGTTACACCTGCACAATTTTTTTTTTCTGTTGAATTTCATTTTCTTCTTCTTTTCCCGGTTGATTCTAGTTTTTTTCAGTTACCTGATGTTGAATTATGTTTGTTGTTTTGCCCTTTTGTGTTGGATTCAGAGATAAACTAGTGTACTTTTTTTACCCTGACAGATCAAGGTCGAAACTTTAAAAAAAACCAAGTAAACCATCGAAAATATAACTGGTCTGTTCGAGTTGATGGGCACACTTGTGCTTAATTCTTAATATCTTGCTATGGATTATTGAAAACTGTTAAATTATACTTCATAGATTGCTCGAGATAATTTCATTTTAGGAAGTTTTGTTAGCCTCCATAACCGCTTCTATGACTACCTAACAAGATATACATTGGGTAATTTTGACAAAATGACAAGTCAAATTGCAGTTTTGATTGGGAAAGAGTGAGTGCATTTGTACAAAAATATGTATTTGATGGATATTAGCCAATTCTTCACATTGGGGGTAATTTTCAATGTTTGAGTTAGGATTACATATTACAAATTGCAATATTTATGAGACCATTTCTGTATAAGTCTGGGTTAGAATATGATGCTGTGAAAACAACATAAGATAAACACGATAAAGTAGGATATAATTGTTCAGCTGGGAAATCAAATTTGATGAGCACTTTATCAGTTTTTGCAAGGTGTTTTTTATTAGTAGTAATAATACACACAGTACATTGTTATCACTGAGGTACAAAATAGTAAGATTAAGCATGTGGTTCAAAATATTTTTTCTTTTGCTATTTTTAGAATGTTGGTTATGCCATAATCATATACTGTAGTAAAATTTTTGATGTATCATGCTTTCAGTCCTTAAATTTTTTTACCTCAACTCTTGGTTCATTTTAATTTTAGAACATCATACTCATTAGTTTTTACCTAACTGGGACTATTTTTTACGTTCTTTCTAACCATGAATGGGTGAAGGGAGATGTGTCCAAGATAAAGTCTCTACATCCTACTTTATGCTTTATGTATGGAATTTATTAATCTAATTCTATGTGGCTGTGGCTCTGTAATTTATGGAATTATTAATATTATACAGATAACTTGCACTTGCATTTTTTCTGCTAGGGAGATCAGTGACTCATATCAGTTTTATAATACATAGTTCAACAGAACATTACTTGAAAGACCTGCAATGGTAAAATTGATTTGTTGACTGCAAAACATGACTGTCTATCACTTTGGGTAAAATCTATTCCTTAATGAACTAGCATAATCCCCAAGCTGTTGAATTATGGAGCTAACTGCAGGTTGTTGTATCTTCATTCGCTAACCAATGATTCTAATTATACTGACCATCAACTTTACTGCCTCTTTATATAACTCAGAAATTTCATCTTCTAAGTCCTTGGAAATATTCTACCTTTCACTGTTTGTCCTTTCTGGTTATATCTTTAATCTATGTCCTCTCTTAGCCATGATCATAATTATTTTTTGGGGTGCAAATCCATTTTTTAAAAGATATTTAGCTAATCTGATCCAAAATATGTTACTTATTATATTATTAGAAAACCAAGATATGTACGAGTGATAAATCTACAACCATGTCCTTTGACATTTGTGCTGATTTTCTTGCGGCTCTGATGGGTGTATAGTGCCAGCACATAACCACTGTTTTTCTTGACTGCTAGCAGTCTAATTAAGGAAAATTAGTTGATGGTAATTTGTGGGCAAGGACACACACACAGGTGTATATTATTTATGATTCTATCTATGATCAAAGGTTTTGGAATTTAAGAAATTTTTTTCTAAAAGTTTCTTTTGATGAATCTTGTAGATTGTTTTCAATTCTTATGTGTCCGAATGATTGATATTTGGAAAAAGTATATTGGTCTTCACACAGATGTGTGTTTCCCCTATATGACCACCTATGATCCGGATTTGGTTTGTTTCAGTTACTGGCATTCTCAATTAACAAAATAACTAACCTGGTTCTCTTCTTATTCCTTTTGGGATTGGCTTCCATTTGAAACTGTGACCGAAGTGAATACATAAATTGTACTATTATTCTTTATTCGTAATTATTATCATGTTACGCTTGCACTCTTCTATTTCGTAGACTATGATTGGACTTTTAGATGAGCTGTGTTTGCTAAAAGTCAAAATGAAGTTGATCATGACCTTAGGGGTTGCTGTATCCATAAATGCATCTGTTAAGTTTTCTTTCTCACTATATATGTCTGCTAGATTTATTAGTTGCAGAATTCGCTCTTCCACCAATCTTTAACATAACATATCATCACAACATCTCAGTACCTGAATTCCAATCTGAGGATGTAAAACGATTTAGTTATTGTTCACGGATATGCTTATAATATATCATCTTTGCAGGATGAAAGTAATCAAAGAATTCTTGGAGAAGCAGAAGCTAGTGCAAGTAAAGGCATGATAGAAGATGAAATCCATGGAGAAGAATCTTCAGAAAAGGATATAGCTCTTTTCAGGGTTTTGAAACAGGGAGGTCACCACCCATGTGAGTATTTTAATTTCGCCAAACAGGCCATTCTGAAGTGCTTTGGCCTGGGTTATACATCTGAAAGTAATCACAACAATGAACATAGAAAGGAAGACTGAGGTGTGCCATTTCTTTCTCCTTCTTTTTTCCGTTTCTCAGCAGCTCTACAATCTGATATACTGCTTATTGTCAACATTAACTTATAAAAGGCTGCAGAAATATGCATTGTAGACATGATTTTGAATGCAACCATTGTCTGTTATCTCTCTGAGCCAAAACAAGAAAGAATATGAAAATATATACCCCTATAGGGCTCCTGGATGGTTTAATCAATAAATTTAGTAATGAATTACGAAATTATACTGGAAAGATGGTATTTTGAATAACCCAGATGGAAAGGCAATGAATATGAAGGAAGAAGGACTACTTTTAATAGCTTCTAGGAACTAAATGAGCAGGGGCTTTTTTGTGCAGAGTTGCTATGCTATTATCGTCTTCTTGAGAAGTACTGTGTCAGATATATTTTTGGACTTTTATCTGCATGAATAATTAAAAACAAAAACAATTTCCATGAGTTTTCACAAAAGACGTAGTTGTAAGCATCTCATGTATTTGTTTCTTTTGTCTCATGGCTATCATTTAACTGTGTCCCTGGTTTGGGTCTTGACTGGTCTGTACTTTTGCAGGGTATTAGTTGTGACAACTGTGGGCAGAACATGGATTTAAACCGGCTTGGATTTTCTGCCTCCTGTAAATTGTATGGTCTATATGACCTATTTTATCGAGGTCACATGTAATTGTTTTCACTTAGTCATGGCTAACCCAGGCCAAACATCAGTGTAAAAATGTAGGCAGCTGGTTATGTTACAACGTTTTCTTTGTGTTTCATCGAGCTCGCTGAGTGGAGAGTTTGGAAACATCAATAAAATCTTCGATGATGACTCAATAATTGGAAAATGAATCACTCTGTTTACAGCCCCATAGTGCCCCTTTCTCAAACTTAGCAGTAGGTAAATCATCTTTAAACACAAATCTTAATAGTATTCGAGCAAAGCAACAGCTTGATCAGATCATTATTAAAGAAAATAAAAATGCACGCTTGGGTAAATAATAATAAACAACACATTACAAATGTCCATACATATTTTTATTTTCAATATAAAAGGGTAGTACTCCCTCCGTTTCTTCAATTAAATTTTTAACAAGTAAAAAGGATTCTGAAATACATATCTTATTCTTACATATTGATGCAGAAGATAATTTATATTTTATATCTAATTTTTCTCCTCCTGCATGTCTAACAACATGTGTTGTTTTTTCATAATACTTAGTGGGTATTAACCCTTCATTAATTACACTTTTTTTTTTATCGAAAGAGAATATATATATATATATATATATATATATATATATATATATATATATATATATATGCATCCCATCAAAAATTCTTGTACAGTTTTGACCATCACTCCTAGTCTTACCATACTCCTTCTACACAAATAAACGGATCAACATCTAGACATAGTCTACTCATATCCTGACAAAATTCTACAAATTAAACTCTCTAGTGTCATGCTTTTCTGCTGAAATATTCGTCTATATCTTTCCTGCCAGACATGATATATAAAGCTGATTGCTCTATGGTATTTTAGTCTACCCTTCCACCTGGCCATCTTATACACTTGTTTCAAGAAGCCTCTGAAGGTCATCTCCAACTTCAGGTTAAGACATTGCTGCAACTTCTGAGCATGATCACACTTAAATCTGCTCCACTATCTATTAATGCTTCTAATTTAATAGTATATTCATTATTTATTAATAATGTTATATTAGCATGCCATTTCTGCGATACTAACTCTAATGTAGATAAGAAATTTTCTGGTAATTCCTCATTACCTATTTTTTCTTTCCCTTTGTTATTTTCTAGTTTAGTAACTCTTTCATCTAGAATTATATTATTCTTCTCTAGTAATTTTACTTCACCTTTAAGGTTATCTATTTCTCTAAGTCTTTTATTGAGACTTCTGAAGAATATGATGTTTGAGTTTTATTTTCCATCATTTTTATTACATGAGCCATTGAATATGGTTCTATGCTTTGAGATACTCCTATTTCTTCTGTTTGGGTAGAATCTGGTGGAAGATTTAAATCTTCTATTATTTTATTCCTTAATTCTGGATCTTTGATTATTTTTAATATATCTAACAGATTATTATCTTTTATGACATTGATTTTTAAATACTGAAATTGAGAATTTATTTTATAAAATTCTTCTTCTGCTGATTCTAATTCAGCTGAGTTTATTAATTAAACATGATTTTCCTTTGTCGCAATTTTGACAACATCTAATCTCAGAATCTTCTGAGCTACTATTATCTGTGGGTAAGCTATTTTCCTTATCTGATGTTTCGTCAGATTCATCTATTATGTTTAATATTTTTTCTTTAACAGATTCTTCTATTTCTAGATTTTTAACCTCTGTTCTCATTCTGCATCTATTTGCATAGTGTCCTGTTTTTCCGCATTTAAAATACTCAATTTTCTTTCTTTTATTATAAGCCTTATAATTCTTTTTTCCAAAATTAGGATTTTCATTAGCTTTTCTTTCTCTCCATTGTTCTCTAGTAACAAACTTTCTCTTATCATGTTTCTTTCTTTTATAGTATTTTCTATCACTAGATGTTCCTATTTCTCTTTTATAAGGTATATCTACTCCAAACTGTCCACAAAATTGACAATGTTTCATAGGGGATAGACACTCTATCTTGTCTTAAGACTTTTCTTATTCTTTCGCCAAACACGTTTGGTAAGCCATCTATAAATTTTGACTTCCAATGAGTGTTATTACTTTCGGGTAATTCCATTACTCTACTTTAAAATGTGTCTTTATACCATCTAAAATCAGATAATGTTTTACATCTTAAGTTTTGTAATAGAGTTCTAATATTTTGACCCTGATCTGATATCCTACCAGTAAAGTGTTCTAATATTGTTAGAACTAAAGTGTATACTGCATTTTCTACTGTATTATTTCCTTCTTGTTTTACAGTTTTTAAAACTGTCTCCCTATCTGTAGGAGTTAAATAATTATCCCACCAACCTTTTAATTGGCCAGTAAATCCGGAAGTAATCATTTTAGCTATATTGCTGTCAGTATTATTATTTGCCCTACAAATAGTGCTATACATTAGCATTCTATGAGCAACACTGTGGATTTGTTTATCAGTGAATCCATCAATATTCCATTCATAAATTTGCTTTCCACTATAGCTATTATTTAGTACATATTCTTGTTCTTCATGTAGGGTATCCAATGGCGATGGTCTATTATAATAAAACATTCTCATGGTTGGCTTATCTGCATATTTATATTTTTCCCTGCCCCTTTCTATCCTAATAATTTCTTCAGAGTTTTCTTCTTGTAACATATTTTTAAACTCATCTTCTAAAGTATTTAATTTTAAGTTTTTAAACTTAGTTTCTATCATTGTCTCTAATTCTGAAATTGGTTTTAATTTAAAATCTTTTATTTCAGGTGGAGGTTGAAGAGTTGAAGTTATAACTTTATCACTAGTTGATGAGTAGGAAGTAGATGGAATACTATTCATTTTATCTTTTGTAATAGTTTATAAGATATTATCAATTTTATCTTTTATGTTTATTATTTGTTTTCCTAATATATTTAGGTATAAATTCGTATAATTTTGTTGTTCAATTAATATATCTAATTGTTTTACTGTGACTTGTAAAGTTTCATCAACAAATAATTTAGAATATGCTTTAAAATTTACATTTGCATTTATTCCTTCCATTTTAAAGGATTGTTGGGGTGGATATTCACTTTTTAATATAGTACCATTTGATAATTTAAAAATCCTTTCTAAAATAGAAATATAGGGTTCAATATGATAAGTTATAAACCATGGTATAAAATCTATAATAGTATTATGTTTTGAAATAAACTCATAAAATGTTTCTTGAATTATAATTCTTTCTTCACCAGAAAAATTGTTAAAAAATCATATTCTAAATGGTTCCCATTTGTCTGTAAAGAATTCATTTTTAATTTTTTGCCTTGCAGCAGATCCTTTACTAAAATCTATAATTGTATTATTCATACAAAAAAGTTCAATTCTGACTCAGTTATTTCTGGTTCCTTAGAATTATAAATCCCTTTTACAATGTGGCTTTTATTTCTTATTAAGTTATCAATGTGATACAAATCTTCTTCTTCATCATCATCACCTTTTTCACTCTTATTAATGCGTGATGAGCTGGTTATTGATTCTATGTGAGGTGCCATATATGACCTATTCGATCTAGAAGCGTAGGACTATCTTCCTTCTAATAATTTATTAGTTTTCATTTGTATATGAACAGATCCTTCAGATGTTTGAAATATATTTTGTACTTCCGAATTTATTTGGGGTTGCTTTATTCCTGATTGTTCTATTTTCCAATTATTTGGAATTGGAATTTCTTCCCATTTGATAGTTCTTCTGGTTGTTATATGAGATTTACCAAAATTAGTTTCAATTATAATTGTCTCATTTATATCTTTATCCTTTATTTTACAATTTGAATTTAATGTAAATAAAGGTTTGAAATAGATTCTATAACATAAACATATTAGTTCAGATCCTTCTGTATATGTATAACCACTGGTTTTAACGTGCAAAGTCAAACTATCAAGTATATTTGAATCTGATAACTATAAATTTAAATCATGATAAACATTAAAATATATTGGCCCATGAGCTAGGCTAGACTGAATTATTCCCATTATTGAGTTGTTCCAATTTAAATTTCTACCATCTCTTAAAGCTGCTATGAAGCTTTCTGGTAGTGCTTTTAAAGTCAATGGTTTAAATGCCATTTGTACCAAACCTATATGAAGAAATTTATATAGTTCTTTATATCTCATAATATCACTTGCACTTAATAATTTTATGATAGATTCATCATTTTCCAAAGTTATTGATTCTTCAGTAGTTTTTACCACTTGTTTTAATCCTAACTTTTCAAAAGTTCCTAATTGATATATTAATCCAGTTCCTATCCTAGGGATAGTCCATTTATTAAGTGCTTCCATATTATCAGGTAATTCTGTTTCATCTAGAGTACTGTTCTTAACAGTATCTCTTCTTTTCTTCTTAAATTCATTTTGAAATTAATGTTTAAACCATAATTACCCCAGGCTCTGATACCATTCTATATAGATAGCTTAACAGAATCAAATAATTACTTAGACATAAGTTCTAGGGTACAATGTTATACTCGTTATTATGCAAAGAATATACTATTCAAACCAGGGATAATTTAACACGAATTATATCTAAACTCGTTCATACAGATTTTAGCCATCTAGGGAATAAGGCCTAACACGCCATCCTCGCTTCAACGGCCAACCCAAGACTAACTTCTGTTGAATTTATGAGTTTTAGAAAACCCTTAGTTTTAATAGGAATAGTCTAAACATAATACTGTGTAAAACATATAACCCTTTATATGAACATAGCTAAGAACATTTGACTATGATAAGATACCTATTTAACAGGATTCAATTCATGATATAGGCATGGTTTAAACAAATATCATTAGGCTAATGAATAAAAGAGATGAAAAGAAAATACACACCTTTATTGATCCAACTCGACTTACACAAATTTACAATCCAAAGCTGGATGTATACAAGCACTCAACTCACTAGAAAAGAAAGGAAAGGAAAGAAAATTTGAGCTCTTTGTTTTTTCGTTGTACTTTACATGAGCTCATACTAGTCTTACTTATAGTGAGATATCTCGGATTTCAAACTTTTAGTTTGAGTTCCGCATAGTAACTTGCATAATGGAGCATATAATGCTCTTTCATGTGGATTTTCTGACTTCGAAGTAGTGGTGAGGTCCACCATTTTCTCTTGTCCGAGTAGTGGTGGGGGTCCGCCATTTTCTTCTGTCTTCCACTATTTTCCAGCTTTTATTTTCAGCATGCTTTTATTTTCTTGATTTCTCTTTTCCTTTGGCTGATCTGCCAAATTCTCCTAGGATTTTTTCTAACCCTTCTTCATCAAAAGGATCTTGAGCAAAATTCTCTAAGTCATCTTCTTCCAGGATATCATCTGGTTCTGGCATTGAGGAGTCTGATTTTGTTGATTTTGAATCTTCTATCATGAAGTTCTGAAGAACATCTTTACGAACCTCTTTTAGATATAGTTTGAGCATTTCTTCATCAGAAAGAACTCGCCTCTGCATTTTCACCCTCTGAGAAATCTGCTGGAATGGACTATTCAGACGAGTCTGATTTGACTCAATCTTTTGTTTATAAACTTCTAATTTTTTAGAGATATTATCAATTAATTCTTGGCCATGAATTTGACCTGTGGTGTGATCTAATTTTGTTAATTTATCCCAAAACTTGGCATAACCACATCTTTTAACACATGGAATATTTTTCTGAGGTATTACTCACTTCTGGTACCCATTTATATATCCATGGGATTGCAAATTCTATAAAGAAATTCATATGACCACTATTAGTGACCAATTGGTTGTCTTCTTCCTTTTCTATTAGTCTAGGAGATATGTCTACCCATTTTGAGTATAACTCTTTGAATTCTTGTGGAAGGATTTCAATGGTTGAGCCATATGACGACCACCATTCTGTGAACCAATTTGGTAATGGCTTAATAGGTGCTTGTTCATCTATTCTTATAAACCATGTATGTTTTCTCCTTGAATTTTCATAGAAAAATACCTTGTATAAAGCCTGGATATAATCCCAGTAATTATATTTTAACTTTAAGTTAAGTTCATTTGAAATAAATTCATTTTCTTTCATTGGAGATATTCCCCACTCTTCAACTGATATTATCCTTTTAATTATTATTTTACTAAAATTATAAACATTTATAGCTGTAGTTGGTGTAAAATGAACTACCTCTACAGATTCTGTGGCTTTTAGTAAACCTTCATAATATTGATGAACCTTATATGCATTAACGGCATAGAATGATGTATCATGGTATTTCTGCAATAGACTCCATGGGTTTTTATCCCATTTTAAATCTTTATATTCTAGAAGTAGTATGACTTCTTCTTTATTAATTATTTGGTATGAGGTAATATTATCCTCATCTTCCTTTGCTATATTAGCATAAGATGGTCCATTTTTGGCTTTCATGAAAGCCACAAACTCACTATGAAGTGGGTTACTAGGATCCATAATATCACTGGAGGATGATGATGAGACCAGATTTTCGGCTATAAGCCTTTTTCCCCTTATTTGGGCCAGGATATTTTCTCTACCTCCTCGGCCTCTATAAGATCATCTTCCTCTGCCCCGATCTGGGGGATTCATCTTGATACTTAAAATTTTGAATTTATAATAAGTATTCTCTAGTTAAATAATCTGGAAGACTATTATCTTCCCCTTTTTTATATATAATTTCTAAATCAAATGGACTTAGATGAGCCTGCCACCTGGCAAACATTTGTTTCGAGACATCATGTTTAAAATCTTTTTTAAACATATAAGGGGCTGATTTGCAATATGTAAATACTTAAACTTTTGATTATATAAATCATCCTGAAATTTTAAAACACATTTTAGGATTGCTAGTATTTCTTTGACTACTGTAGAGTAGTTTTTCTGACTATTAGACCATTTTCCTGAATAAAACCTAACAAGGAGTTCTTTTTTGGTTTCCGGACATATTTGTTTTAGTATTCCTCCAAATCCTATATCAGAAGCATTTGTTTCTACTATTTTTTCCATATTAGGATTTGCTATCATTAAGCAGGGTAGTGTTTTCACATTCCCTTTTATTTTTTGTACCATGGCAGTGTGATTATCAGACCATGGTTGATGGTTTTTCTTTAACCTGTCATATAAAATGGCTGCGTTCTCTGCTAAGCCTTTATAGTAAGAAGAGATATAATTCAGGCTTCCTAAGTGATATATTAATCACATGATTACTATATAGATTTAGTTATTTAAATTATACTTAGTATCATATTGATTAGTATAAGTGTAATATTGTACTAGTATAAGTTCGGTTATTTATTAAAGATACAACAAATAAATTGAATAGTTGAATATTGACGTAGATGCTAAAGTGGTAGAAACGAAGGGAGTACTCATTTCATTAGTAAGTTAGGAACATTAAATTAGTTTCCTAGGTTTATGATCGAATGGGTAGGTTGAACCGACCATTAAAAAGAGTCTACCTAAACATAACAAAACCTATCCACTTGACTTACATAGAGTGGGGTGACACATGATAAAACTGGGCTCGTATTAACGGCCCGTCAGTGAATCAACGGGCACATCCCGTAATTAGCACTTTTCTACTTGATCCGTCTTGGTAAAACAGTGTTGTGTCAACTCTCGACTTCTTCACCAGGTTGCAACTCCATTCATTGGTTGGTGTGTTGTGTCATGTGTGTCACTTGTGAAACTTCACTGTCCTTTTGTTTGAGCATCACGGTACCGTGTCACCTCCATGCTTATCCAGTTCATATTTATTAAGAGATGATTTCTACGATTTAGTAACAACTCCACAATTATACAAGAGAATATTAGGTTTGAGAAGACATGTTTCCCACTAGAGAATCAAGCTCAAACTAGCCGTAATAATTAACGACTTACCAATTCAATTACCAAACCCGAACCTGTTGTGACCTACTGTAGAAGAAAACAAGAATATGATATATATGTGGACTACGACCCAAACGTCTATATCAACTTTAATGCCAGTGAGCAACAACCAGCTAGCTGCATGTTCACACTAGAACACGCGGGAAATTCATTTTTCTTTGTTGAAAGTGCACATATAAGTTGTATTCATAATTTCTTTGCCAGTGAAAGTGCACATATAGTTGTATTCATAATTTCTTTGTTGAGATCAAGGAAAATTCAAATTCATATCAAGGTTTATACAAGACCAACTCTGAGAGAGTTAATCTGATTCAAGTACTATTTGCAACACCAAATCTAACAAAGACAAAAAATCCAGCATAGCCTACCACTCTAATCCAGTATCTAGCAAATAGTATTCCACTAAATGCAAGAATCTCACAACTAGATATGTGCACGAAGGACTTCAAATTTTGCATATATTTAATAATCTAAAATGCCTCATTACAACCGACTCTTCATAGGACTTATATAGGGCTATACCTTAACTATCACTAACCCCACTACTTCTAATGGACCCTAAAACAAAGGAAATAGGAAACTGACTTGAACTATATCCAAGAAAGACCTATCTGACCACACTAGATGAAAGGAAATGTTATCTATGCAGGAATTGTATCAAATATCAAATGTCACAAATCACAAATTCGTGGTGTAAAATCGGAACATTCACTTGGATTTCTTGCTCGCCTCACAAAATGTTGAAACTTAACCATTCCATCTACTAAAACAAGCTGAAGATTTTAACCAGCTAGCTATATAGTCTAACTGCCCAAGTTAATTCAGAAATAAAAGTTGAAAGTTTAATTTATCTACAAATAGTAACTACACAATATACAATATTATTCATTAAAAAATGAAGTGATGTATAGTGCAAGTATGGGATATGAACTCTATCAAAACAATCCAGGAACTCCAATATATTCAATAACCAATTTGAATGATTATGCACGAATGAAGCACATGCAATAGGTGATCAACAGAAGCTGAAAGAGCAAAATCAAATCATCTATGAATAGTTGTAGAAACTTGAAACTGAGAAAATCAATATGATATTTCCCACAATTTATTGAAACTAAATCTAGAAGCTTGATTTTGAGGGTCACCCGGAGCTATAGAAATCAATAACTGCAATTCGCTCGATGAAAACCATGCCAATTCAGCAACTTCCTCATCTCCCGACCGCAATCAAGGGTAATTTTCTTCACTGAATTAAGAAGAGAAAAAAAAAAAGATAAATAAACTCGGAAAATATGGAACTGCAGACGAATGAAAATTTGTTGAAAAATGAAGGTTTTTGAAAAAGAAAAAATGCATAAAACAATTTTTTTTAAAGTTCAACTTTCTAAATGTATAACACCTAAAAATGAACCAACGAACAAACTCAAGCTCTCATTACTTTTAGTTAAATAGAAAGAACATTTCACTCAGCAAGTTCCAAATAAAAACCTAACATTTCACTTGAACATATTTTTGGCTATGTGTGGCAACATCAGAAAAATATTTTTCCCAACTAATGACCGATTTCCCAACTAAGTGTGGCAAACTTGTCAAGCTCAGACTATTGCCAATTTAATTCCACGACGAATCAGAATTATTTTGATGTGCTTTTTAGTCATACAAGAGAATTTCAACAAAAAAAGTACACAATGTTTTAAATGAAAATAGCAGCAACTCATGCAAATCCAACCATGAACAACAGCAGGAGAGAAACAAATATCAAGTGCAACAACTAAACAAGACAGTAAAAATGGTACATCATGCAATGCAGCAAAAGTCAGACAGTTCTTAGCAGCAATACTTTAAAAAGAAGGGAGGGGAATACTATAGTAATAATGAAAGAACAAATCAAATCAAAAGGCCTTACCACTGTTCTAATTGTTCAATAATAGTAACAGGTCCAATTAGCAAACTATCCAAATAGTTTTTATACCATATTAATTACAAATAAAAGTTCAACAAAAATACTGAGTTATGTACTTATACGAAACAACAAGAATTTACAAATATTATGCAGTTATGCAGATATATAAAGAAATTTTCATCTAAGTATTATAAAACAAACATACCTGAAGTAATTCTTAACTCCACTAATACATTCTCTTAGTGCAACCAGTAGAACCACAACAACAAATCTTCTTTTTGATGTTCCCATTGGCATCACGAAGACTATCTATTTTGTAGTTGTAGTCATAGGTCAATTCTGTCATAGCTGGTATATCATCGGAAGCAAAAAACATCACATGTGGCAACTTCTCATTCCCATGATCATAAAAAACATCTTGCGCATACAGATTGGGCTCACATGCATGGTTTATGAACCTACTTACGTTCCCAAATCTCGCTGCATCAATGGTAAAATCACTTCCATCAGCAAGATCAAACAAATATTCATCGTGCACTCTCTTATCAGCCTCCATATCTCCAACAAGCTCACCAAGATATTCACAAATGAAGCCACCAATTGGAATATTTTCTCTTGATCGAACCCCCCATCCAGTTGTTTTGGTCTTAAACACTTCCAAAGGATATTTAACACCATGTTGGCTAGACTTATTTTGGCAAGAAGGAGGACATTCACAATTTGGGCCACATTCGTAGATCTTCTTCCTGGCCTTAACAATGGCACCATGTTCATTGAACGGAATCTCTCCCCCGTTCTTTCTTACACAATTACATTGATACGTGTCTGAACATCCATCGATACAACTACAACCACACCCACTTGAAATGGAGTGTTCTTGTAAATGCAAAACAAGCATCTTAGTAATGTAGGTAAAAGGTCTAGGTTTCTCGTCATTTAGTTCATTAACTACCATTACAGGATACTTTTCTTTTCCATTGGAAAGATCTTCTGATATCACATCTTTACTTTCCACAGGTTTGATGGACATTCTGTGTTTGCTAATATTAACATAATCACAATCTGGCTGGCCTTCCACTCGTACCATTTCAAACATAAACCCAACCTTACCAGTTTCATCTCGATTGCAGGAAAACTTCATTACATTGTACAACCCATCATAAATATACATTTTCTTTTTCCCTTCCACCTCAACTTTGCGAATGACACGTACGGGAAGTTTTGCATCCAGGCTATTCTTCAAAGCAAGATTTCCCTTTTGAAGTTCTTGATCCTTGGAATGCTTCTTAGTTTGGATTTTTGGATTTCCACCTTGCCCGGAGTAAATAAGAACATTGGAAGATTTGACCTTGTTCTCATATCGACCTGAGTCAACAACGCTAAAAGCATAGATTTTTTCACCCACTGTTGCATAACTAATACCACTCATAAATTCACGGTGTAAGCCTACCACTACAAGTTCAGCCCTGAACTTGAATGTGTCACCAATTTCAACACCAGGAACATGACCAACAGTCTGTTCACGGTTTAACCATTTATTTGCTTTCTTAAGGATCATAGCTGATTTGATGTGCACTTGTGCTTTACATGAACCATCATTTGACTCCTCTTCATTTTCTAGGGACAACTTTATGCACAGCTCATGATAGTGATTCAGAATCTCCTGTACCTTGTTCCGGCAACTAATATCCTCAGCTACATCATATGGAACAATACTTAAATCTTCTGATTCATCAACCTCTTTTCCTCTGCCCAGATTATTTGAAATCTCAACTCTGCTCTTATGGGTGGTATAATTCTGCCACTCTTCATGAGATAAAGAAGAAATATCATCATTAGTAGCAGCATCAGCAGCATCGACTTCTACCCACTCAAACTCCTGTACTTTAGACGGTTTACAACTAGGATCTGAGTTAGGCTTCATTGATGTTATTGGAGAGTGGTGCTCCTCAGCCTCCACCTCTGTGTCCTCAGCATTTTCACTATTGACATGATTTGGTGGTAGGGGAACACCACCACCAATGCTTCCATCCTCATCCTGCACACCAAATCGACCACAAAATCTAGGAAAGTCCCGAACTGTATCAATTGGATAGTGCCTCAGTTTGCGGATGCTTGCACTTCCATTATTATCATCTATTAGCACTCGCTTTCCGTGGACCTTGGTAGACTGGGATATCTCAGCTGACAATGTCATGATTCACTTGATCTCCAAATGCTATATTTCACAATAAAAAGCTTCATCACAATGGGGGTTGAAAAAATAAACAGGACATAAATTAAGCAAACAAAAACCAATGAAAACATATCAATTAGCTGTAGTTAAATAAATCACAAAAAAAGTAAACAAGGAAATAAAACACTTACCATAAACAAGGTTTATCATTGGGCCAGCCCAATCATAACCTACCCCTAGTCCTATTTTATCATTATAAAACCATCTTACAAAGAAACAATTTTTATACGTACAGAATAAATCCTACATGACTCTGATTCCAAAATGAATAACTTCATAATTAATACCTAAAATAGGAAACAGTTAAAAGACATTCATAAAATAGGAAACCACCGAAAGTATAACAGGTAACTAAATTTAAAACTCATGTTGACCATCCACAGCATGGAACACGACCACCTCTGTATAAAGTTCCTACTACAATTAGGATTTGCAGTCCAACTACATGCTTTTGAAATTCCATATTTGAAAAAGAAAATTGAGAATTTTTAAAATTAAAACATTTGAAAAGATAGATACTAAATTGACCAGGGGTTAAACAACCCAACAACTCGCAAGCCAGCTGTAACGCCCCAGTTCATATTGTGAGGAATACTTATTATTACAATCATCGTCTACAGCTGAAGCTAGAAAAGTTATCAATAAATTTTTAAACATAAACTCCAATAATGTCATAAATTCCAATTAAAACTAAGAATAAAAAGTGCTCGGTCGTTCTCTACTCATTTGCTCCTCAGGCTCGCACCATACCAAGCGCTTAACCTAAAAAAAATGTTTTGAAAAGGGTGTGAGCTACGACTAGCTCGTGAGGGTTCCAAGTTTAAAAATGTTTTCTGATGCAACTATTGGAAATTCACTGTTGTAATATGATACACAAAATAGCAAGCTCATGGAACACTTATGCCAAAGAACAGCAACACAATGTACGATTTAGACTTATGAGTCACCTTTGAATCTCATATTGACAACATACATGAAACAAGCAAGCTCATGGAACACTCATGACTATCAATAACACGATGCACAATACACACAGGACAAGCAAACTCATGGAACGACCATGACAATCAATAACACGATGCACAATACACTGAACAAGCAGGCTCATGGAACACCCATGACTATCAATACCAACACGGTGCACAATACAATAAGCAGGCTCATGGAACACCCATGACTATCAATACCAACACGATGCACAGTACACGGAACAAGCAAGCTCATGGAACACCCATGACTATCAATACCAACAGGTCCAACACGATGCAGAATACACGGAACATGGAAGAAAACCATCATTTGCAATGGGATACACGATTTAAACTTGTGAGTCTCTAACTGAACCTCACAGTCACACGATACAAGAAACAAATAAGCTCATGGGAAACTCATGACAATCAATAGCAATATAATGCATGATACAGAAGGACAAAATGCACTCCTAATGATAAGCATTTACTCAAGAACAAGAAATTCAGCATATAAATTTGTGCATATGCATTTCAGTACCGTCTTTAAATAAATGGGGAGACTGTCCTTTTCAAAATGGTTAAATAAGTCCTTTTTATTCCAAAAATATTTTCTAACACTCAGTTTCCTGGATTCAGTTTGGAAAAGGTAGAAACCCTCACTTTTGCAACTTTATGTACTCAATTCCCTTCAATAGAACCTGCGGGAATGTTTTCAATATCTTATTAAAACATACTTACAATATACTAGTATAATCTTATTCACTACCTCTATTTATATTGAAGATATCATTCAAAAATTGTATAACTAACATTTATCACATATACAGGCTACTGCATATTCACTCTAAGCAAATCCAATATTTTTACCTACAAATCACAAGATCATGCAATTGTATAACTCTTATTTCCAGTAGTAAGTTCACAGTTTCAGATGCAGCAACTTCACAGCCTTTTATCTTGATCTATTCCTAACCAAATCAGTTCATTCTTTATTCCAAATCGAAGTTCAGAGTTCTGAGATTACAATGGTGTAAAAATCAGCTAAATCAAAGTTACGGTTATGAAGATATGAATTTTTAAAGTACACTTCATGCTGCTGCCAGAGCAGTTCCGGGAAAAATCCCGAGATTCAGAATCATATATCATGCTCCTTTCTTAAACAAATTGGTCAGTTCTTAATGCTAATTCGCACTACTGAATCTCAAATTTCCATTCATATCAATTTGATTCTGGATTCGCCTATGGATTAGATGATACAGTCCTTCAAATATCAGTGTTCTTCGAGCTTATGATATTTCAGATTTTAATATAAAAATCCTCAATTCATATGATGATCCCCTTGTAAAATTAATTGTAATCACATATACATACTTTCGCATCAACACACACCTAAAGATGATTATTCTCTCTAACAATTATCCTCAAACTCGTCTAAATACCTACCTTTCGCAGACTTACACACAATTTGACAACATTCTAATCCAAAACATAATCAAATATAACCATCACACAGTACACGGATCTTTCACCTTATAGTTTTCCATTATCTGAAGTAGATAGGTTAGATTTTAGGTAAATCGAGTAAATAAACATTAAACTTACGATTGATCGATCTCTCCTGTTTTAGCACTCGACACTTCTCCAATGCCTTCTGTTTCTTCCTTCTCCTTTCAACCACACCCAGCTACTCGTTGATGATATTACGTAATTGATGAACTTAGAGGGGATTAAGGATCTTGGTTAGTTCCTGAATCTTTCCGAAATTGAAGCCCCATGTTCTAAGTTGGTTTTGACTTCCATCGATAAAATTACTTCAACTTCAAAGCATAAACCCCAGTCCCTAATTTTATCATTAAAGCCTCAAATAAATCCATATTTGCATAGGCGCCCCAAGAAATAAATTAGTCCTATTATGAAACTGACTCAAGTTTAAAATAAACATTGTATATATTAAAACAGAATTCTCGGGTCTCACACCAGCTCTGTCAAAGCTCGTTTGAACTCGGGCCGAGGTTGAGCTAGCTAATTTATCAATCGAACTCCTCAGCTAATATTGTTCGTCAAGCTCATCCAGCTTGTCGAGCTAGTATATCAGATATATCAATTAAATAAACATTCTAATTGAGTAGGGGTGTAAACGACAACTCGTAAGCCAGCCCAGTCAAAGCTCGTTTGAACTCGAGCCGAGCTTGAGCTAGCTAATTTATCAATCGAACTCGAGCGAACTTAGCTAACATTGTTCGTCGAGCATCCAGCTTGTCGAGCTATATATATCAATTAAATAAACATTTTAATTGAGTACGGGTTTAATCTAACCAACAACTCGCAAGCCAACTCAATCAAAGCTCATTTGAACTTGAGCCAAGCTTGAGCTACCTAATTTATTAATCAAACTCGAGTGCAAACTCAACTAATATTCTTTCGTCAAGGTCATCGAGTTTGTCAAGGATATATTTTTAAAGTATACATTTAAATTGACTAGGGGTGTAAATGGTCAATTGACAATGGGTGTACCAACAACTCGCAGCCCAGCTCGGTCAAAGCTAGTTTGAACTTGAGCCGAGATTGAGCTAGCTAATTTATTGATCAAACTCGAGTGCGAACTCAACTAATATTGTTCATCAAGCTCATCGAGCTTGTCGAGCAAGTATATATTAAATATATTTATAAAAATTAAATTAATATAGCTCATCGAGCTTGTCGAGCAAGTATATATTAAATATATTTATAAAAATTAAATTAAATGTAAAAATATGTATTTGACTATTATTCAAATCGATCTCAACTCGAATTCTAGCTCATCACTATCAATTGAGTACGAGTTTGAACATGAGAAATTTTAAACGATCCAAACTTGAGCTAGGGGTTGTGCGAGCTCAACTCGTTTACAGCGCTAATCCTAAGTCTATACTATCAAAATACTGAATAAAAGAAAATACCTTCAATTCATAGGCATGTTAATTAGAGTAACAAGGCCACAAGGAAAGGAATCTACTATAATTGAACAAAAAATGAGAGGGTACTTTGATTAGTTCATTAATACATCAACAGATAATTTGAAGTTCGATTCATCAAATAATTTTTTTTCTTGAACTCTAAGTTGTAAGAATACTTTACACAACATGGGAATGAGAATAATATAAAATATATTTTCCTTATTTGTATACATGCCATATCATCTAATGCAGGACAAACTTATGGTTATAAGCACAGATCTTAGATTAGAAAGTTGCTTATAATTAGACGAGGATAACCTTTAAGAGAATAAAATTTTGGTATAGGCAAGTTAAGGGATTGACTTTCAAGAGGATGTAGGAGGATTTATTGATAGTTCCAAATTTATGCTGTTTAGTGTATTTGAAGCTCTGTAGCAAAATGGCAGAATTTTATACTGCTTTGATGAAAATATTTTTATATGAAAAATAGAATTGGTGAGAGCCCTTGAAGGACCCATTTATTCAGAATCACTCCTAGAACCCCTGGCTATGGCATCTAAGGGACCTTCAGACTTCACACCTAAAGGTTAGATCAAACCATGGAAATGATAAAAATCATACAGAAGTACGGCTAATACAAAAAAAAAAAAAAAAAAAAAAAGAAAGAAAAATCATCTTATTGATGTACAATATTTTAAGGTCTTGGATTTTAAAGAGAGAAAAGTGCAGTAAAGCGTAACTGGTGAAAATTTCCGAAGCGCGAAGTGCTTGGCACATGCACACTATATGTTCAACAAATATTAAAACAATATAGCTAGCAGTTACATACAAGTAGACAATAAGTTTGTACAAGAATTACTTTTGTCTTCAAATAAAATGAAAAACAAAGATTCCATCAAAAGAAAACATGTTGTTTGAATTTAAAATCAAATAGGTGCAATTTTTCTAATATTTATAAGTACAGCTAATAAACTTCAGAAGATATGTATGAGAAGAAAAGTTTTAGGTTTTTAAAACGTTGGAGAACATACAGTTGTTGCGTTGGACAAAAACACTTTAAAATTTTCGGAGAACATGCAGAAGAATAAGTTCTATGATTTATTCTTGAAAAACAAATAGGAAAAGGTGTATCGGAATGTTGGAGTCCTTGAAAAAGATATAAATGCACAGAAAACACAAAAGACCACGCTTTTAGTCCCTGTTTGCTAGAGCTTATTTCTTGATGCACTGAACTGAATTGAACTGAAGTGAAAATTAATGTATTGAAAAATGGAAACAGCATGACTGAATTAACCTGAATTTCATCAAATTACATTTTCACTGAACTGAATTGAACTGAATTGAATTGAACTGAATTGATCTACAGATAAGCTCTGGCAAACAGGGCCTTAGTGCTCCAACACTTTGACAAACAAAAGCGGAAAGAATTTCCCTCTAGTTTCCATTTAATTCGTCCGCTAATTACCCTCTAGTTTCCATTTAATATTTCAAGTTTAAGACCTTATAATGAAACAAGAAAACAGAAAAATAAAAGCACTCGCTTTTAGTACACATCAACACTTCGACAAAAGCAGCAACAAGGGAAAAAAGCACCTACTTCAGGAACCCTTAAAACACATGGTAGAATATAAATCCTACATGAATTCAATTACAATTGACGTCTAATTAACGTGCTTTTAACATCACAAATTTCTATAAAAAAGTGAGAAATCCTAACTACATATAAGAGACAAACAGCTACATAAATAATGAGACTAGCATGTGCATACTTAGACATCAAATGGACCAATATGCTACAATATGAGTGTAATTACACAACTCAACATCAATAACCAAGAAGCTAAAGGAAAAAACCACATACTTACCATGATTTATTTTAATTGATTATAAACCATGGTAAGAAGTCATTTTAGGAGACCCGCTTTTTTGGAATCAGTTTTAAACTAGCACCAAAAAATCACCAGACTTGCATAGTTACTAGGTAGTAGTGAGTAGGATTTTAATCCTTACTATATACTTAAACTTTAAGAACTTAAAATCAAACAAGAAACCGTAGGTTAGTAGTTAGTAGGACTTTACACAGCACTAGCAAATTTCAGTTCAGAAATTTACATATTAGGGCCTACAGGCTACAAAGTTATATATTCCCTCTGTTTCGGTGTAATTGGCACTTTTTGACCAGAACACTATTTGACGGCAAGTTTGACCGTCAATAACTTAAGTTACACATATTATCTAAAACTAAAATTTTGATATTTAGAAAATAAATGTTAAAAAGAATATTAATGTTAATATACTTAATTCTTATTATAGCTATCTTATTCTTATTATAGTTATTGCCCGGTCTCTCCAAAAAGGGATGGGAATACATGTGCGGTGTTTAATCCATACAATTGGTGGGTTGACAACAGTGGAAATATTTTGTGTTTTATCTCAACGAATTACATTATCACTAGAATTTGTATATCTATGAACATTAAAACTAGGATAAAATTCTAAGTAAATATTAAGAGAAGACTTGTTACATAAAGAGAAGTAAGAGTATATAAGATAAAAAGATAAAATCTTTGATTATATTATAGAAATAAAATAAAGCTTTGGCGTATAGCCTAAAACAGTTGTTTCACCTCTCTCACTCGGTCTACCTTTGGTTGATTAAATTAAGAATAAGCAGTTGTGCACATACTAGGCTCTTTACTTGGATCTCTTAACTAAAGTTTGCTATGTATCTTAAATTTGTTAGATGAACCTAATAACACATAACATATAGTGGATCTTATCTTATGAAAGATAATAGTAAGACTAGATTAAACCAAACCAAATTTAATTGGTCTGTATTAAAATGCATTAAGTTGAAAACTGGACCTTAAACCCACACCACAGCTCACTATCCAAACATCAAGTAACTATAAGTCAAAAAGACTCATACATGGAAATGAAATGCTTAGGGTGGTCACCATAAGTACAAGTGGCAAGTTCTACGACAAAGCTGATTGAATGTCTGTCTCTTGAGAGACCACCTTTCATAAGCTTATTGAACGTCTCATGAGAGACCATTTTTCATAAGTTTATTGAATTTCCCATGAGAGAGCATCTTTTCATAAGTTTACCAAACGACCATTGTATCTTTGAGCTTAAAGAACATTTTTTTAGCTTAAACATTTTACCTTTAAGCTGGACTACAAACCCCACATCCCAATTCCAACAAATCCAATTATCTAGGTCAAACCAGGCACCCACCTAGTTTTCAAAACATGGCCAAAGCATACACGAAAAACAACCGATCCCTATTCATACTTCAGGCAAAGTGGTAAAGTGCCTGTTAAAAAACCTATGAGCATGAAATAGAGTTTGTTGTACTAATTTCTGTGCCTTATACCCTGTTAAAAGCTTTAACAAGATTTGATCCAATACATTAATTAGTAGACAGTCAGTCTTATGTCCAATTCATGTCATGTACATCGCTTGATTATCAAATTTTCAGAATTTTTGAACACACACTCCCAAAATCAAACCAAGAAAAAAGAACGGTTAACATCATCAAACCAAGAAGGAATGAAAAAAAAACTTACTCCCAGAATCTTCACCGGAGAAGAGTAGAGGCACGATCTTCACTGGAAAAATTCGTATGATGAATGGCGCCCGTTGGAGATGATGGATTGAAAACCACGAGAAGATGAATGGGTACTCCGAGAATCCGGGTATAATATAACTGCCCCGGTAGATCGTGTGGGCAATCAATTGTTTGTGCTTTAGTACAAGTCTCGTCATCCCAGGACACTACCTTAATATGGCAATGATGATCAGGTTTGCCGATAATTTTGGAAAAGATTTTATCAGTTTTGGAAAAGATAAATTTCCTCTAAGTGATACTCCCTTTTTTAGTTATTATTTTTTACCATTCTAACTTTTTGGTGATTTTATTATCTTTCTCTTTTGAAATTGAAAAGTTTATATTTTTCTATTTTTTTAGTCAAAAGATACTTCATTAATCAAATCTCTATTTGATTTGATAGACTCGTTATTTATTTAGTTCATTATTTATAGACATTAACCTTGTTTTTTTTTCGCTCAATAAAATCTCCAAAATGAAGCATGACTGAATTAATTTGGATTTCTCAAATTACATTTTCACTGAATTCAACTGATCTACAAATTAACTCTGACATGTTAATATATATATGTAAAGGGTAGTATAGTCATTTTGGCTTGTAGAAATTACATACACCCGGGGTACGTAGAGCATCGTACCCCCAGACCCATCTAAATAAATAAATTAAAATATGATTTACTATATTTAAAGTTAAACTGTAATTAAAATTGGTTTCACGTACGTAAATTTGTAACTTCCAATTTCACACGTTTTAATGTAAGGAATCATCCCCAACTCCTTGGTTCTCTCTCCAAATTTTATCTTCATCAAATTTCAATGATTATCAATACTTATCAAATCTTTATCCAATCATCATCATCCTTTCAATTTTTAAACACTATTTATCATCGTCAATCACATTTTGTGTAATATTTCAGGTAGAACTGCTTTATAATTTTGTAAATTAATATAATGATCTTATATATAACCCCTCTAGTTTTAATTTTCTGTAATGTGCATTTGAAATATTTAAAATGTGCATTTTGTCGATGTTATATGTGCATTTTGAAAATGAATAGTTTTTCACTTCTTAGTTTATGATTATTCTCGTATGTAATGTGCATATTAAATTTGCAAATTGTGCATTTCATGAATACCGATAATGCATTATAAATAGACATATTCCCTACCATGTTTATTTTGAATTTTGCTAAAGAATTTTATGTATTAAATTGCGCATCATACATAAACTTTAATAGTAGATAAAATGTAATGTTCAAAATGCACATACATCATTTTTAGAATGCACAATCATCACTTTTGAAATGCACATTTATTTTTCATTTTAAAAAAACAAATTCCAAATTTATATAATTAATAGTTTACAAAAACATTTGAATGCAGTAAAAACTAAAATGTAATTAACTAGATAGAACTTTTCCAATATCTATACAAAACAAAAAATGCAATCGCACCTACACAGATGCATTTTACTATTTAAGAATGTGCATTATTAATTTTCCAACAGCTATACAAAACAAAAAAAATGCAATCACAACTACATGTGCATTTTACTATTTAATGATGTGCATTATGAATTTCCCAATAGCCGAAACAAAAGTGCAGGTGCATTTTACTATTTAAGGATGTGCATTATGAATTTGAATTTAATACAACAGTACTTTCACATAAATTCATGGATTAACCCATCTGTATATGAATTCACCTGCATATAACAATGAAACAATAAATTAAAAATTGATAAGGAAACAAAATTAATATAATGGAAAATAAATGAATTACCACCCACCAGCGATGGATTCAATCGAGTACCATATGAAATAATCTGCTGCATTTTTATCATGATTTATGACGAAAAGGAGTAAAAAAGTGAAATTAGGAGGTGAATATTTATGTTAAAATGGGGTATTTAAAGATTTGGAGAACAACCGGCGGTTTAAACCCGGATTTAGAGGAGAAATTCATGTGCACGTGGGAATGTGCATATTTGGAATGAATTATGTGCAGTTTTCACTATTTTTATTTACAAAATAGGGTCTGGGGGTACGATGCGCTGTGTACCCCCAGTGTAGCGTATACTAATTGGGAAGACTATATATAGTACTCTTGTAAACCTTATCTCATTACATTCTTATCATATTCAAGCCTTTGTGAAGGCTCCCAAATCCCTTCATGTTCCTTGTAGATTAACATGGTATCAGAGCACCAATGAGAGTAATTCTTACCATCCAACTCCACACTAATCGACTGAAGGGAATCATCCCTACCACCCACCATGATTATAAGTCTAGAAACTCAAAAGCACAAGGAACACAACCAAACTTGTAGGCACAAATCCGAGATCAACAAACTAGCCAAAAGCAATCCAATCACCAAATCGACAACAAACACAAGCACTAGAGCGGAAACCCAACAATCACAAACACAAACAACCCAACAACAAGCTCCAAATCGAAAAAACCCCAAATCAAAAGCAAACCCTAATATGCATACCAATAACACAAGCAAACAGCTCCAATTCGAACAACCCAATACCAACAATCCAAAAGACAACTGATACCAATACTCTTGATACCATGCTGAAATGATGGAGAAGATTCAGGAGTACATTGCCTCACAGTCACATCCTCATGCCATGGCTGCCACTTCTGATCCTTATCCTTATCCTTCCACTCCTTCTTCCTCCTCAGGTTTGCCATCATCCTCTGTCTCACATACTTGGGTTATAGATTCGGGTGCTACGCACCATATGTCTCCCAATCTTGAGTTTTTTGCTTCTTTATCACCTCATTTATCTCATCCCATCATGACTGCTGATGACACTTCTATGCCATTGGAGGGTGTTGGTCCTGTTATCACATCATCTGTTTCTCTTGATCGTGTTTATTATATACCTAGCCTTACTCTGAGTTTGTGCTCTGTTGGTCAATTGTGTGATTCTGGTCTAAATGTTTGGTTTTCGGATTCCTCTTGTATTATTCAGGATCGTCGTTCCCAAGTGGTGATTGGGACAGGCCATAGGCAGGGGAGACTTTATGTGTTGGACGAGCTCAAAGTATCAGATATTGTTGCTTCTAGTGTGAACTTGTCCTCATTTCGTTTGAGTAGTTCATCTTCACCATTTTATTTGTGGCATTCTCATTTGGGTCATGTTTCTGCTCCTCGTTTAAGGTTTCTAACCTCTACGGGAGCTTTAGGACCATTGAACTCTCATGACATTTCTGATTGTAGTGGTTGTAAGCTTGCAAAATTTTGAGCTCTACCTTTTCAGAACAGTATTTCATCATCATTTGCTCCTTTTGATCTTGTGCACTCTGATGTGTGGGGACCCTCTCCCGTTTCTACGAAAGGGGGTTCTAGATATTATGTTTCTTTTATTGATGACTTCACTCGTCATACTTGGGTTTATCTTATGAAACATAGATCTGATTTCTTGGATGTTTATCGTGATTTTCGAGCCCTTGTTAGAACTCAACATTCTACTGTCATTAAGTGTTTTAGATGTGATTTGGGGGGGTGAATGCACTTCTAATGCTTTTTGCCAGCTTCTTTCATCTGATGGCACCATTCGCCAGACTTCTTGTACTGATACTCCTTAGCAGAACGGTGTTGCCGAAAGGAAACATCGTCACCTTGTTGAGACAACTCGCTCATTCTTGTTGTCAGCCGATGTTCCTAGAGAGTTTTGGGGGGAAGCCATTCACACGGCTCTTTATGTCATTAATCGAATTCCAACATCTCATAATTCAGGTGTGTCACCCTTTGAAAAATTGTTTGGACATGCACCTGATTATTCCTTGTTACGTGTGTTTGGTTGCACTTGCTTTGTCCTTAAACCCCATGTTGAGCATTCTAAATTGTCTCCAAAATATGCATTGTGTGTTTTCTTGGGGTATGGTAGTGGTCAGAAGGGATATCGGTGTTTTGATCCGGTCAGTAGGAAGTTATATGTATCTCGTCATGTTGTGTTTTTGGAGCATATTTCCTTCTTTTCTATTCCGGCTAGTCCACATAGTCTTACTCAGTCAGATCTTGTTTGTATTGATCCTTTTGATGTCACCACCGGTGATGTTCCAGTACCGGATACTGATACTTTGGCTCCGGAGACCGACACTCCTCCACCTTCTCCTCCACCTGTGCCTCCTCCGCCTGTCTCATCACCTCCTTAGACTGCGGTTGTTCCTCTTCGTAAGTCCACTCGTATTCGTAAGTCCACTCAGATGCCTGATTTTGCTTATTCCTCATACTCTCCTTCTTTTGCTTCTTTTCTCGTATCCATTCACTCCTTGTCTGAGCCCACATCCTATAGAGAGGTAGTTTGTGATCCTCTTTGGCAGGCGGCCATGGCTGAGAAACTCACTGCTCTACATCAGACTCACACTTGGGATTTGGTACCGTTGCCTTTGGGAAAACACGCTATTGGTTCTCGTTGGGTCTATAAGATTAAGACCAAGTCCGATGGATCAGTTGAGCGATATAAGGCTCGTCTTGTTGCGAAGGGTTATTCACAAGAGTATGACATGGATTATGATGAGACATTTGCACTTGTGGCCAAGATGACCACCATTCGTACTGTCATTGCAGTTGCCTCTGTATATCAGTGGAAGATTTTTCAGATGGATGTTAAGAATGTATTCTTGTATGGTGATCTTCATGAGAAAGTTTATATGGCGCCTCCTCCCGGGGTGGAGCATGCGCCTAGGCATGTTTGTAGGCTTCGGAGATCTCTTTATGGTTTCAAACAGGCCCCAGAGCGTGGTTTGAGAAGTTTTCCACTGTGGTCACCTCCCTTGGTTTTCGCCCAAGCTCTCATGATTGTGCTTTGTTCCTTAAGCATACAAGTAAGGGTCATATTCTCCTCTCTCTTTATGTTGATGATATGATTATTACTGGTGATGATTGTGAGGGGATTGAGTCCTTGAAGCGCGATTTGGCTCATTGTTTTGCTATGAAAGACTTGGGTGAGCTCCGTTACTTCTTGGGTATAGAGGTAGCATCTTCTCCTAAAGGTTATCTTTTGTCTCAGTCGAAGTATATAGCTGATCTCTTTGACCGTGCTCGTCTTACTGACAATAAGACGGTTGACACCCCTCTTGAGCCTCATGCACACTATTCCCCTAAAGATGGCATTCCTTTGGCGAATCCCACCCTCTACCGTACCCTGGTTGGCAGTTTGGTTTATCTTACGGTTACTCGCCTGGATATTGCACATGCTGTCCATGTGGTTAGCCAGTTTGTTACTGATCCTACATCGGTTCATTGGGCTGCTGTCCTTCGCATTCTCGGGTACCTTCGGGGCACTCAGTACCGCAGTCTACTCTTTTCTTCTTCATCATCTTTGGAGTTGCGTGCTTACTCTGATGCTGATTGGGCTGGTGATCCTGATGATCGAAAGTCCACCACTGGGTTCTGTATCTTCCTTGGTGACTCTCTCATTTCTTGGAAGAGTAAGAAACAGGATGTCATTTCTCGCTCTTCTACAGAGGCGGAATACCGTGCCATGGCCTAGACTACTGCTGAGATTGTTTGGTTGCGTTGGTTGTTGGCTGATCTTGGAATCAAACTTCATCGTCCTACTCCGCTACATTGTGATAATCAGAGTGCTATTCACATTGCCCGCAATTCAGTCTTCCATGAACGTACCAAGCATATTGAGATTGATTGTCATTTCACTCGCCATCACTTACAACTTGGCACTATCTCTCTGCCATTTGTTCCATCATCTCTCCAGATAGCTGATTTGTTCACGAAGGCTCACTCAGTTGCCCGCTTTCGTTTCTTATCAGACAAACTCTCAATGCTAATTGCTGTAGCATTGTGAGTTTGAGGGGGGATGTTAATATATATATATATGTAAAGGGTAGTATAGTCATTTTGGCTTGTAGAATAGGAAGACTATATATACTACTCTTGTAAACCTTATCTCATTACATTCTTATCATATTCAATCCTTTGTGAAGGCTCCCAAATCCCTTCATGTTCCTTGTAGATTAACATGACAAACATGGCCTAAATGACTTTTCTAAATAATAATAAATAGTAGAAATGTCATAAAATGAGTTGATGTGTAAGAGCGTCCACAATGGTAAACTACAAGCCTACAACATCATGTAACTTGACCCATTTTCAACCTAATAAGTTGACAAGCTACATGCAACTACAATGGTAAGCTACATGCAACTACTATGGTAAGCTAGCTACAACAAATAATAGCTTGTATTAATGAGATGAAATAGCAAATGGACATGCATAACTCTAATTCTAACTAAAATATATTGAATTAATTGTGTGGGATCGATCCACCAAATTAACCTCGAGCTAGTAGCTTGGTCGAGTTACATATCTTGAGAAAGATACATGATGTGGAATGCAACAATGTTAAGATACTAGCCACATATATTGCAAAAATTGTCAAGAAACTCCAAAACACAACCATTGTAGATGTTTTCAAGATGATATGTAGAAATTTGTGTTAAAATAAGAGTGTTAAATGATGAACCCATCCCTTAATTTTAATTTTAATCAAAATTAAAGCACATTCATTTAAATTCCGTTCTCCAATTTGATTGTCATGTTGCATTTTTCTCTTGCATATAAATTTCATTCTCCAATCAAAATTATATAATTACTTTTCTAGAAAAAATTATAAATTTACAAAAATATGACATTTTAAAGTTGATGACTAGATAAATTTAGGGTGTTGCTAAATGTAGCCCACTATTTTGCTCATGTAGCCCAAAAATTGCTATGAATATACCAAAACATCCTTATTTTTTAGTAATGGAAAAACTAAGCTTACTTAGTTACTTAGCTACGAATCCTCGGTCGCGTGCCGCGGTAACCAGTGTCGCGCGGGCCTCGAATCCTCGGTCTCGAGCCGCGAGAACCAGTCTCGCGAGCCGCGAAGGATTTCTCGCGGTCCGCGAAGAACCTCTGCAAGTGGCATTTTGTTTTTATTTTATTATTTTTGGAGTATAAAAGGAAATCATCCTCATCTGTTAGAGGATCGAATTTCAGAGTCTTCAACTCTTTTTCCTTCATTGTTCCTTTGATTTTCACTTTGAATTCACCATGTATTATTGTATGGATTATGGTTGTGATTATATAATTATGATTGTAGGCTAAAACCCATCTTGGGTATATGAGATTGGACTTCTTGTTATGGTTTGAGAACATGATTTATGAAGCTTAGGAATGGGTGATTTGTCATTGAATGATCATGAATTGTAGGTGTATTTGATGCTTGAAATGGTTAGGAATGATTTCCTAGTTATAGATATGTGTTGGATATGTGTTAGATATTGCTTTTCCATGGTTGAAATGCTATCATTTCTTCTATGTAAAAGTAGTGAATTAGTAATCAAATATATGTTGTTATCAATTATATTTGTTCTTGAGATCATTCATTAGCATTATATTCATGTCAATTGTGTTATCACATTACATGGGTAAGGTGGGAAAACATCTAATTTGAAATAACATTGATCAATTTATCTATTTGCTATCATATAGAGATGTTGCCAATAAGAGTTATGAAGATGCTTTCATGATTCATAACTAGAATAGAGATGATTTCCCATTACAAATAATCACCATTCTCAAAGTAACATGATAGAGTTTGAGGGAAAATCCATAACAAGAAGACACTAATCTCATGTGATCAAGTCCATTATTCTCATAGTTAAATCTCTAGTTAGAATAATCATATGATAAATTAGTTATAACTTTGAAGTTCTAGTTACTTTACCTAGTAGTATTTCTTACAAAACTCAACTCAAAACCCCCCCCCCCCTCCCCCCTGTTTACATAGCTTATATATATATATGTATATATATGTATGTATACTACAAGATATACGTAGAAATAACCTCTTCTCTGTGGAAACGAACCTTACTTACCATTATATACTTAATTGTGTGTAGCGGTAGTAAGCGTATCTAAATTTTATATTTGAGAGGTACGGCGACGACCTCCCAGCAATATAGTCATTTGATATGATTTTTTGGGCTACAAGAGCAAATCATGGGTTATATTTAGCAATTCAGTAAATTTATCATTCGTCAAATTCATCGAGATTAACCTGATATAATTTATCAAATATAATATATATACTACACTGAAAATATAATATTTATATTAATAAATATTACACTGTGTTTCAAGTCGATCTCAAATTCTAGTTTGAACTCATTATTTTCGATCGAGCTGCAGCTCTAACCAAGACTTTATTAGTTCGTTTAAAGTTGAGCCAAATCGCAAAATTTGAAACGATTGAACTCGAGATGAGGTTTTGCGAGTTCGACGCAATTCATTGACAGTTATCGATCAAAACTTGATATTTCTGAGAATTACTTCTTCAACAGATTGGCGATTCTTAATAACATGATAGTTTGATACCCTCAATATTATTTTGATAAACCGCTTAAGGATTTGTATAAAAACACCTTTTAATATTATAAAAAGTTCTGTTACAAATAATTTAAAATTTTTAACACATTAACCTTTGACTGGACCATTAACCTGCAATAGTAGGTATTAACAGGTAAAGAGACTAAATTAGTAAATTTCATCAAGAGTTGACTATTTTCAAAAATATGTATATATATAAAAAAAATTAAGAGTTGAGAATATTATGGGAACAATTTATAAAAGTAGACACGAAACCTGTTATTTCATCAAAACATTGGTATTACTTGTGCCAATTTCTCTTTTCTTCTCTGTCTATCTCCTTCCCTATTGTAACCTACCATGTACGTTAATCCTCATGATCATGTCCATATATACTCTGTCCTTTTCAGCTGCGAGCTAGATGATTGGTGCTGAAACTAGATAATTGATTATGAAAGTAGATGATTCCAGCCGAAACTAGATGATTGAGATGATTGAAAGTATTTGTATGCAACAATTGATAATTTCTATAATTATTGGTTCATTAGTATAATGATTTGTAATTTATTTGTTTTTGAAGAATAATTGATTAATTGTGAACGATTGTTTCGAATGGAATTGACCGAAATTTGCTTATAAACCCCAATCAAATATATTAAATTCCTACAGACGTTTTAAACTAATTTAAAAGGAACCCAAATATCAATAATATTTTTTACTAAATTTGAAGTACGTAAGTTGCTAAACAAATTTAATTGTGTTTAAATGAATAAATTGATGAAGGTGGATGATTGAGATGATTGTTGCTGAAACTAGATAATTGGTGCTAAAAGTAGATGATTCCAGCTGAAACTGGATAATTGAGATAATTTGTACTGAAACTAGATGATTGGTGATGAAAGTAGATGATTACAGGTGAAACTAGATGATTCTGGTTGAACATGATTAGAAGAAGCTGAAAAGGACAGTGCCATCGATTACGTGTCTTCACATATCTTAATCACACGTTGGGAGAGATTTTATACAAAAACGCTTAATTTTGTTTTTATGGAAAATATGAATGGATGAAAGCTCATCTAAAGTTGTATGTACTTTTGTTTCGTGCGAAACTAATTAACACCAAGTCGAGACAACGTTAGTGTCGGTCCTGAGTTTTTGGGGGTTTGAAACGAACTAAAAAAAGAGGCTCATATATATATATATACTCAAAACATAGTTAATTTTACAGAGGCCCCCAATCGCTGCATACCTGCACCGGAGTTTGGCCAAATTTTTTAAAGATTTTAATAAAACCATAAGTCGGGAGAAGTCATGTTTTTTTTTTTGTTTTTTTTTAATACTTGGGCCCTTTTTACCAGAGCTTATCTGTAGATCAGTTCAGATCAGTTCAGTTCAGTTCAGTTCAGTAAATTTAAATTTATTTCAGTTCAGTATATTTAAAATTATTTCAGTTCAGTTCAGTTCATCAAATTTCCTTTTATATGATGATGAGCATTCATTAATAACAAATGAAAATATATTATTATTATTTTAGTTCAATTCATATCAGTTCAGTCCAATTTAGTTCAGATCCCCTGAAAAATACATGGCTATGATATTCAACTCAATATATTTCTTTAATATACCATAACATTACTTTTTATACATCCAGTATAATTATTTGAATCGTGATTCATTTAAATCGACTCAACCAAATATAATATGTCTTCATTATATGACAATGTGGAATTAGTTCAGTTCGGTTCGGTTCAGAACAATTCAGTTCAGTTCATATCCTCTTAAATATAATTTTATGATATACAACTCATTGACTCATATCCTCTTTAATATAATAATATTATGATATACAACTCAATGACTCATATCCCCTGAAAAATGCATGACTATGATATTCAACTCAATATATTTCTTTGATATACCATAACGTTTACTTTTTATACATCCAATATAATTATTTGAATCGTGATTCATTTAAATCGATTCAACCAAATGTAATATGTCTTCATTACATGACAATTTGGAATTAGTTCAGTTTAGATTAGTTTAATTCAGTTCTAAACAATTCAGTTCAGTTTAGATATGTTCATATCATCTGCACTATAATTTGATGATATTTAACTCAATTCAGTTCAGATTATATCACCTCAATGTGTTTTTCAAAAAAAAAAAAATTTCACCTCAACGTGTTTTTATATTTAAATAATATAAAAATGTATTTATATTTATTTCAGTTCAGTTCAATATATTTAAAATTATTTCAGTTCAGTTCAGTAAATTTAAAATTATTTTAATTCAGTTCAGTTCAGTAAATTTAAAATTATTTCAATTCAGTTCAGTTCAGTTCATTAAATTTAAATTTATTTCAGTTCAGTTCAGTAAATTTAAATTTATTTCAGTTCAGTTCAGTTCAATTCAGTTCAGTACAGCAAAAAATAAGCTCTAATAAACAGGGCCTTGGTGTTATATTTTAGGAGATTGGGGGCAATTATCACTTGTCTCGCGGTTGTGCCACCCCTAGACAACGTGATGGATCAAACTTGTCAGAAATTAATTGATATTAGAAAAATAAAACAGTCTCACCCTCTATTAGGGGTGTTCAAAAATACCCGACCCGCACTATCCGGCCCGTTGACCCGCCGACCCGGTATAAAATAACCAGGTAATTTTTTATTTTTCCGGGTCGGGTACCCGACCCGACTATTATAAACTTTTCCGGGTCCGGGTCCGGGTAACACAAATGATTTTTCCGGGTACCCGGAAACCCGGAATTATATATTTATTTATTAAATATTAATGTTAAATATTATTTATATTTGTAATTTTGAGCATGCAAATGAATTTACACTCTTGAACTTCTCAACTCAATGCAAGTGCTTGTTTATTTCCTCAAATATAATATATACTTAAAATTATACATAATTTGTATGCAATATCGGAGAGTAATTAAGTTTAAATGTCTTACGATTGATTTTCCATGGACAGTCTAGTTCATATATAATATATATAATATTTACTCTCCTCAAATAAACTTTCAAATCATATTATAATTTATTTTGATTTTTTCCGTTTAAATAGATATTTAAATTGAATTTTTTAGGTGAATACAAATTTTGTGAAAATGTTATGCATAGTTTTATGCTCTTAGTATTTTCTTTTACACATTTTTTCTTACACTCATTTTTCATGTTTAAAAGAAATTTCTCAAATTTTCTTTATTTAAAACATAATATGTGGGTTAATTAAGCCGTTTAGTTAGGATAAAATCTCTGAAAAATATTAATATATTGTATCAACCGGGTCGTCGGGTAACCTGAAACCTTGCCCGATATTTTGGGTACCCGCACTTCCGGGTACCCTGTTTTTCCGGGTCGGATCACGGGCCGCATTTTAAGCTACCCGCACATGCGGGTACCCGGTTTTGAACACCCCTACCCTCTATAGTCTATTCCAAACCAAACTAATATTAATTGGATTTTGAAAGTTAACTAGTTAATTACATCAATATTTAATTATCAACATTTTTACTATGGCATGTAATTTTTCTTGGAAATAAATCCATTATTTAAAAGATGTATAATATTAAATCCAATGTAACAATAGTTGTCAATGACTTGGCCCTGTTTACTAGAGCTTATTTCTTGATGTACTGAACTGAACTGAACTGAATTGAATTGAACTGAATTGAACTGAAGTAAAAAAATGATGTATTGAAAAATGGAATCAGCATGACTGAATTAACTTGAATTTCATCAAATTACATTTTCACTGAACTGAACTGAACTGAATTGTACTGATCTACAGATAAGTTCAGGTAAACAGGGCCTTGCTAAATCTGAAAAGGGCTCAACTAAATCCGGACACGTTTGCTTAGACTTGAACTTAGGAATGGAATTGAAAAGAAAATTAATGTATTAAAAAAAGTGAATCCATAACACTGAATTAACATGAATTTCATCAAATTAAACTTTCACCGAATTAAATTGATCTATTGGAAATATGTTATTTTGTTTTTAAGTAGGGGGAGGATGCTGGAACGAGGTAGACGAATGAATTAAGCATAAAAGATATTCAAGAAATTAAAATGAATATTGAAGAGGAAAAGATAAATAAATTAGCATGTGTCAAGTGCAGTTGGGATTTCTGCCAGGTCCCCCAAAGAGAAGGTAAGTGCCATGGGTATCATCATGGTCGACATTGGCATTATAGCAGCCGGCATGTTCAGACACGGTCCTCAGATTCCCGGCCGCCGGCGGCACTAAATTTGCATTCGTATCCGCCACCTGTAGATTACTAATATAGCTGGCTCCTCCGAACCCCTCCTCCGCAAAATGGCCGCTCCCCATCGGAGTCGACGTGTGTCTCCCGTCCGGATTCGTGTTCATCACCTCTCCGCCCCATTCCACGGTGGTTGCACCGTCCCCGAGGTGCGTAAACAGGCTCCCCGGCCAGTACCCCACGGTTTCACCGTCGAGGCTCAGCCACCACCGATCCTCCGGCGAATCCTTCCAGATGTGCACGGTTACTTCCGCCTGCGAGCCGTGGTAGGTGGAAACCGGCGAAAGGACGCCGCCGATCAACGCTTTATTGGACGTCTGAACGAAGCCTGGGCACCTCAGATTGTAGCAGCCTTTGGATTGGTAGCCGTCGGAGGTCCAGTAGATGAAGAAGTGCGCTGAGCTGTCTCCGTACAGCGCCGGGAAGACGTGCCAGCCGGCTTCGAGGGTGTTGACGTCGTCGAAAGGGCCGCCGATGACCCACATTTGAGCCAGGCTGAATTCCGACAACGGGTCCTCGATTTGCGGTTGCCACAGGTTTAGGACGGCCTTGGCCCCGTAGTACGTTCCGCCGTCGACTACCGCCACCGCGTGCTCGTGGCCGGGGTCCGATAATAACATTCTTCTTGGCCGCTTCTTGATCTCCTGTTTTTCTGTGCCTGTTCTGATCATCGGAATTGTTCCGTCGGGACAGCGGCTGATCCCTTTCTGAGCAGTTGACGGTGATGATGGGAATGGATTCAAGCTCGGTTTCATCGAAATGGTGTGATTTTTTAGGTCTGGGTGATGAAATGCAGGCTGATGATTTATATGAACACATTCGACTGTGTTTGCATCTGGAATCCTTGTCAATATGTGTGCATCACAATCACATGCTAGAATAATGATGCAAAAAAACAATGAAACCCGAGCAAACTTCATGACTTCGAAATTAATCATGAAAAAGGATTACGATCAATACATCTTCTCTTTTGAGAAATTTATGCATTGGTTTATAATCATAATGGAGAAGGTCAATTAGTTAGTATAATTGATTTGTAATTTTGGAATTTGAATTGATATGATAAAATAAAAATGAATCAATTACGTATTGAAATAGAATCTACCACATCAACATTTTATTTAAACAATAAATATGACAGTTTTGGATGGATAAAAAATAAACATTTTATTTAAAACTGTCATTTTTTATGTGGCATTTTTGGATTGTACTTCTTCTTATATAAATCGATAGAAAGATATATAATTAGGTTATGCAATGTTTGAGCAACCTAATATATATATATATATATATATATATATATATATATATATATATATATATATATATATATATATATATATGACAGTTTAGTTTGGAATGTTAAGCTGTTTTTTGCTGTGGGCGTAAATGATGTATACATAAGGACGTTATTTTAAATCAAATTTATATGTGTAATTTGATAGCAAATGTTGCCATTATTTAAACATAGCCTAACATATACGATAACATTCATACGAGGATTAAAGTACAATTACTAAAAAAATTGGCAACTTACATGAGATGATACACAATTTGCCAAAAATAGGAGATCAATTCAAAACTGTTGGACTTGCTCCTCTACTTCTTGTATGTAAACCACAAAAAGGCAATCAAATAATAAAGAAAGGGGCCGGGTTTGCTACCAAAATACCTCTATTATTGTAAAGGCAAAAAAACAAATGAAATAGTATACTTGGGGTATTATGGTATATTTTTGGTCCTGCATTAGAAAAAATGGTCATACATATAGCAATTGGGCAAAGAAAAGCACATCACATACTCATGTCAAATTAGCTGATCTGGATTCTGGACATATAATTCCAAAACTAAAAAACAATATCAACCTAGCTGATTTAACCTAATCGAAGCAAGTAGGAGGATCCAAATCCAGTTTCATGACCACAGGAAACATGAAAAATGTGAACAGCTAAGCTCCTGAAGCTCAAATAACATCGTATCTCCTAATTCACCAAATACTCTTAATTAGCATGAAAATCACACACTTTTTCTCTCTAAAATAGAGAGAAGCAAACACACTTTTACCGTATTGAAGAAGCTAAACCAAATTCTTCAATTTTTCCCAAATCAATCAGATTGATTTGACAATTCGGGTTCATTCAGCAGCAGCAGGTCATTGGATTCCTAGTATTCTGAAGGAGGCAAACATCACAAGATAGAGGCTGGAGTACTCAAATGGGGGTTGCGTGAAGAAAAAAAAAGGGTCTGGTCAAGTGAGATGTGGGGGAATTGTTCGCTGATAGGGCTAATATCGTCGTGGGTGCAGAGGCAAAAGGGTCATTGTATGCTAACACAAGGTATTAAGGTGGATTGGTGGCAACGCGTGGGAAATTGAAGCGCCGTCGGACTCGAGAACATAAAAAGGTAACTTTTATGATTACCTTTCAAGCTAGATTTTGATAATTAAGGCTAGAATATAGGTCTTTGGCAACTACTCTAGGTGGTATCCCTCAAATGCATCACAGAGTAATGATGGAGCATGCATGGAAGGGAAAGAATCGAGAGAGTGGGGTAAAAAAGGTAGAATTGCAAAGGCCAAGGGAGACTGTAAGGCCTATAAATAACAGAGTGAGGAATGGAAAAGAATAGAATAAGTTTAGAGCCAATTTCCATAACAAAAAACGTTCGTTTCAATCTAAGATGTCTTTTGGATCTTCGAGCATGCGCCAGGAGTTCTTCCCGTTGTTCTCTGGTTCTGAATATTCAGAGGAACGAAGGGATCATAATGCATGGAACCAGGATCTTGATGATATCGTAAGGCCGGTCAGAAAAGGAGGGGTGCTGCAGTTTAATCCAGAAGACATAGCAAGTTCGGTGGAGATGGAGCAGAATTGCTTACTGGCTTATTGGATAGATGACATAGATTTTTTTTCTAGATAGAATGGAGGCGTAGGTAATGGAATATTGGAGGCTGGAAGCTGAGGTCTTGCGCAAGTGTGATAATTTTTTTGTGATAAAGTTCAGAACCAGGGAGGAGGCGTTGGCAACGTTGCATAGGAGTCCGTATTCAGTGGATAGAGGCATGCTAGCTTTGAAGAGATATGGGGTAGGAATCCCATTGCGTAGAGTTAAGGTGGAGAAGGTGAAAGTGGCAGTTCAGATTCATGGATTACCAGGGGAGTATTTTGATCCGATGGCGGCGATCAAAGCAGCAAATATGGCAGGAGAAATCATAGATGTAGATGTAGATGCAAGGCCAGCAAGGAATATAAAGTACCTCAGGGCGACGATGTGGATCAGACCAGGAGAACCACTGCTCTCAGGTTTTTATGCAATGCTGGTGTCTGGAAATATGGAGTGGTTGCAGATGAGGTACGAGAGAATGCACAGGTTTTGCAGAAGATGTGGAGTTATTGGACATCCAATTCATAGATGTCCAATATTGAGCAACATGGATCTTCATAGATTTGTAGACAGGAAGATTAGGAGACACAATGCTGAGAGGGGTACTAATATAGCTTTTGATGAAGGTAGAGAGTTGTTTCCTGCATACATGAATGCTCATAGGAACAGGCCTGAGCGTAGAAATACGAACATCCCAGAGAATTACATGGAAACAAGGTGGGAGAGATACAGAACATTGGCAGATGTAGATGTGCAAGAAGGCTTTATATTTTCAGTATATGAAGATGAGATAGTAAGACAAGAGGATTATGTGGGACCTGAGGGGGGCATGGCCTACGAGATTCATCAACAGGATTTCTATGATCCTTACTTTGGAAGACAAAACCCTCAGGAGGAGGAACAACAGTTTGAGGAAGAGGATGCAAGAGAAGTTCAACAGATGGTTGTGGATCAACTGGTGGAGGAAAGAGAACCATCAGTTAATATGGGAGATATGATGAGGAGATGGGAAAATGCAATTCCCATTAGACAGATGCAAATCCAGGAGCCAATCAGAGCAGAAGAGTATCAAGATAGGGATATGCATGAGGTGTAAGGTTTGATGCACAACCAGATGGAGGCACATGAAGAACAACTGAGAGATATGCATTAGGTGGTGGTCAAGAACCAGTTCAGCAGAGACAAGATCAAGAGGGAAGACATGAGCAGTTATTGAATGTTGATGAAGAAGAAAGGAACGTGGAGGATTCACAAATCAGAGAGGGAGAAGAGTTGATAGTGATCTCATTAGATGAGGATGAGCAAGAGGATGAGGAGGTTGGAGACAGACATGTGTTGACGGATAGTTCAGTGGACTCTGAATCATTACAAGGACGAATCGAGCGGTTCTTGGAGGAAATGTCTAGGGATGAGGCAGCTTTTCATCAGATGAGTAGTGCAACACATATGACAGCTTCGATGGAGATTAGTCAAAATCCAGTTGGGAAGGGAGGAACTGGAGGCCAGAGGGACCTGACAGGTGGGGATAATGCAAGGAATTCAACCCAGGAGGAGCAAGAGACAAGGACAGATGAGCAGAGGAGGGTTAGAGCTGGAGAAAAAAGAAAGAGAAATGCGGAGGATGAGGAAAATGAGGAAATGGAGGATCGAAGAGGGATTCAGGCAAGATGAAGGAAATGGATGACAGCGGTGGAGTATAAGAAGTTATTTCAGGCGCCAAGAAAAACTAGAGAGGATGGGGAACTAAGTAGTAAAAGTGCACGCTTGGAAATTACGGGGAGATTAAGTGAAGTTAAAGGGCAGAACTGGATGAAGTGTCCCAGGCCAATGACCTGGAGATCTCTTCTGACTCAAAATGAAATGTCTGAGCCATTCTTGGAGTATTCTAATGAGAGAGGGGAAAAAAGGGCCAGATCAGTTGAAGACGATAGGGAAATGCTGGAAGAGAATGAGGCACAGAGAAAGCCAAAGAGAAACAAAAGGCTCATACACAGATGGGGTTTTAATGAGAAGACTGGAATACACTCAGAAGATGGTGAGAGGAATATTAGAGGATGGATTCGAACTCAGACAGGTGGAGAAGCTCAGGGGATAGAGGCAAAAAATGATGAAGCTGAGGAGAAGGACACGGCATGCAGTGCTAGGAAACTGAATGCACAGATACAGACATCACAGAGGTTTTTGAGGGTTGAACCTGATCAACCCCGACAGGGGCCATGATAGGCGGTACCTGGAACTGTAGAGGTCTAAACAAGGCCTCTACGAAAAGAGGGGTCGACCAGCTGCTTAAACAGTGGAAACCAGAGGTGTTATGTCTCTTTGAAACAAAAATGCAGGAGCAAGGGATCCTGAAGTGGATGGAAAGCACATACTTCACCAAGGTAGAAATTTTAGAAGCAGTAGGAAGATCAGGGGGGTTAGCACTGTTATGGAATGATGTTGTAGTAGTAGAAGTAGTAGATAAGTCAGAAAATTTTATTTCAGCTTCTGTAACAGGCACTGATCAGATCAAAAGGTGCCTGGTCTTCTTGTATGGGGCTCCTGAGGTGGCGGAGCGCCCTGTGGTTTGGAATAAAATCTTGTCTTTTGACTATATTAGGGATTTTCCTACAGCAATCCTAGGAGACTATAACCAGGTTCTGCATCAACAAGACAAGAGAGGAGGAGTGCCAGTTGCACAAAATCTTCATACTGGCATTCACGAGATAATTGAGAATTGAACTGGAGGAATTCAGGAACAAAGGGCTATGGTTCACTTGGTCAAACAAGAGGAAAGCCCCAGACACAGTGTTAAGAAGATTAGATAGATGTTTTGCGAATGGGAGATGGAAAGACAAATTCCCAGAGACCTTGGTGAATAATCTGTCTATTTTTCATTCAGATGATGGTGCTCTAATATTGGAATCAAAACCCAGGATTTTGAGAAGAAATAGAAGAAACAGATTTGAGGCCTTTTGGGCGAAACTGGATCCTCCGGAGGTGATCTTAATGAAGGTTTGGAGAAATCAAAAGACCAGAAGTGAGGGTGTTCTGTTGAATGCTGAAATGCTAGATGAAAGCCTGCAAATTGCTTCAGAGCACATGGCTAATTGGCATAAGAAAACATTTGGTGACATGGACAGAAGGATTAAAGAGCTAAAAGAAAGGCTTGATTCTTTACAGAAGAGCCAGAATCCTTTAAGATATCAGAAAAGGATTAGAGGCATTTCGTATGAATTAGAAGATTTGTTAGAAAATCAGGCTGAATATTGGAAACAAAGGGCAAAGGTGAATTGGATGATCAAAGGGGAGATAAATACAGCGTTCTTTCATAAATGGGCTACAAAGAGGAAAAATACGAACCTGATACAAGGGGTGGAAGTTACAGCTGGAAACTGGATTACAGAGGAGCAAGAGATAGTGGAAACAGTAACTGAGCAGATTAAAACAATTTTTGTCACCCCATCATGGTATCCGTTGGCCTGTGCGGGAGATATCCAAATTGAAGAATTCTTGAGTGCAAACATGAAGAAGCTTTGTGTAGCTCAACAAAGGAAGTTAGGCAGAGAGTTTGATGAGAAAGAAGTATGGGATGCAGTGAGAAACATGAAATCGTGGACATCACCAGGGGAAGATGGCCTTCCAGTTGGCTTCTACAAGCAGTATTGGAAAATTTTAGGGAAAGATTTTGCAGGAAATATTCTAGACTGCTTAAGAAAAGGAAAATTTCCGGCAACATGGAATAGAACGCAATTGGTCTTGATCCCGAAGGTGAAGATGCCAAGGAAAGTAGGAGATTTTAGACCTATTTCTCTTTGTAACGTGAAGTACAAAATCATATCTAAAATCCTTGCAAGGAGGCTGAAAAGCTGCATTGGTTCTATAATATCAAACAATCAGAATGGTTTTGTTCCTAAGAGGAATGTAGCAGAGAATGTCTTACTGGCACATGAGATGGTGCATCATATCAGGAGAAAGAAGACAGGAATGGAGGGTGTGGTAGCCATTAAGTTGGATATGAGCAAAGCATACGACAGAATATCTTGGGAATTTCTGCAGAAAGCTCTAGAATATGTTCAGTTTCCAAGAAAATGGATTGATTTGATAATGTGGTGTATTAGATCAGTCTCATATCAAGTGATGGTGAATGGATAGACTTCAGCATATTTTGTACCAGATAAAGGACTCAGGCAGGGGTGTCCATTATCACCATATTTGTTCATCATAGCACAACAGTTCATGTCTGCATGGCTTGAACAAAAGATGGAAAACATAAGCTCATTGGGTATACAGTTATCAAGAAATGGTCCAAAGGTTAGCCATCTGATGTATGCTGATGACACGATAATTTTTACTAAAGTCTCGTATGAGGCAACAAATGCACTGGCAAAGACTATAGACTTATATGCTAGGTCTTTTGGACAGAGATTGAATTTTGATAAATGCTCCATTATGTTCAGCCCTAATACTTATCAAGAAATGAAACAATATATGCAATATTCTTTGAATATTCATAGCCAAGGATTAGGGGGTAAGTACCTAGGGATTCAGATTGATTATCAGGCCCAGTAGAAGGAAATTTTTCAGAATCTGGCAAGAAGATTCAAAGAAAAATATGGATCATGGAAGGTGAAACTGTTGAATTTACCAGGAAGAATCACTTTGGCCAAACATGTATTGAGTTCCATCTCAGTTTATCCTCTAGGAATCTTTAGAATTCAACAGGAAGTTTTGAAGAAGCTAGACAAGATGATTGCAAGATTTATTTGGGGTGGTGAGCTAGAGGAAAGAACTATACACTAGAGGTCATGGAGACATGTCAGTAAATCCAAACAGGAAGGAGGTCTGGGTTTAAGATCAACGGGGGGCATGAATAAAGCTTTGTTAGCAAAACATGTCTGGAACATAGTGAGAGATTCACCTTCATTACTAGTGCAAGTGTATAAGGAAAAGTATATTGGGGGGGAAAGTTTGAAAGATATTAGAGCTAAACCCGGGGATTCTTGGGGTTGGAGATCAATTCGTTGGGCAAAGGATCTGATTCTGAAGAATCTTGCTTGGCAAGTCGGAGATGGCAGGGATATTGCAATTTCAGATCAATGGATCCCAAATATAAGTAATCCACTGGCTGATGTACAACATGTAGTTCATAACACTAACTTGAAGGTCAGCCATTTGATAACTGGAGGAATGGAGTGGAGGATGCCTCTGATTAGAACTTTATTTCCGACTGAAGTTATTCCACATATTCAAGCGATACACTTGAACAATGGTGGAAACAGAAAGGATAAAGCTTTGTGGTGTTTGAATAACAACGGAAACTACACAGTGAGGAAGGGATACGAGATCTTTCCAAAACTGGGGTTAAATTAAAAACAAATTCAATATCTAGGTTGAAAATTTTTGGATTTATTGTTTTAGGTGTTTCGCATTTGCCAAATGCGAAACAAGTATAGTTCGCATTTGGCAAATGCGAACTATCAATTTTTTTTTTTTTTTTTTTTAAAAAAATTAATCCTAATGGGCAGCCACGTTGGATTATATTTCGCATTTGCCAAATGCGAAACAGGCATAGTTCGCATTTGGCAAATGCGAACTAGCCCTTTTTTTAAAAAAAAAAAAATTTTTTGCGAACGTGGATTGTGGAAAAAAAAAAAAAAAAAAAAAAAAGAAAAAAAAAAAGGGATAGTTCGCATTTGCCAAATGCGAACTATGCCTGTTTCGCATTTGGCAAATGCGAAATATAATCCAGATAAATTGCGGCTTTCATTTCTGGTTCACACATACAGCAGATATAATTTCAAAGCTTCTCCTCATCCCCTTATCAAAAACCAGATCTACAATCCGATTTCATTTTTCGCCCAAAATCTACAATACAAAGCAAACCCCGAATCAAATAATATTGATCGGTTTAAGATTCGGTGATTATTGGGTGGATCGGTTTTGATTTTTTTGGACAATCAACGTGCAGCTTTTCAGCGGCGGATGGCAGCGGCGGCGGCGGATGGCAGCGGCGGTTTTTCAAAGGTAATTCAGTAATTTTGTTTGATGCCTAAAATAATTGTATGAATTAGTAGAATATGAGTGAAGTTTTTATAAATTTTGATTCTGATGATTATAAATTTATGTAGGTTTTGCTCCCCATTGGTTTAGTTCGTACAGTGCTATTCTGAATTTTGGAGGTCACAGACAGATTTGTTAGCAAGTTTTGAAGCTTATAAACTCAAAGGTTACTTCTTAAATTGGCAATTTAGTTTTCTAATTTTTTATATACATTTGTTAAGTTAGTATCATTAATATGCTTATGAATTTATACAAATGATTAGAAAATAGTAGTAAATAAAGTTCTAAAATTTGAATAAATCTAAGTGATTATGGTTGTGAATAAAAATTTGCTTATACTGTGGTATTTGATTTTTTGAATTAGTATGAGGCCGTTGATGATCAATTTGTACTGGGGTGGTCGAATTGTTTTTTATCCTGGTCATGGTGTCTGCTATGATCCACCTACTCCAAGGAACACAATTACAATTTGTCGAAGGGTAAACTATTCCGAATTGGTTGACCTGATTTATGCTGGGACCGAACTTCGTAGGGATGCGGTCAAGCTCACGGTGTTTTACCGGTACCCTGAAATTGTTGGGTCGAGTAAAATGTATTCTCCACTGAAGCTGCAAGATGATACTGGCGTGGAGAGATTTTTTGAGGTTGTCCTCCAATTATCATCAATTTTTGCTGATATTTTCATAGAGACCGAGGCAGTATCTAGACATGAAACCCAATACTCCTTTACTTCATTGTTAAATGCCTTTCATCCTCCTAATCGCCCTAGTTCATCGAACTATCCACTTCATCCTCCCAATCGCCCTAGTTCATCGAACTATCCACTTCATCCATACCCTCAGCATCATACCCCTTCTACCCCTTCTATGATAACTGGCCAGTTTAGTCAATCCACCAGAATTGAAGAAGAGTTGTACGCCTCCCAATTTTCAAATGCATATGATGATTTTGGGGGTGATGAATTTGATGTGAGGGTCACTGGTGGCGGTGGCGGTAATGGTGGTAATGAAGATGGAGGTAATGGTGGTAATGAAGATGGAGGTAATGGTGGTGATGAAGATGGAGGTAATGGTGGTGATGATGATGAAGATGATGACGACGACTACCATTGGGAAGAGCATGAAGAAACTTCTGCTCCACCATCTTCCGATGAAGAGAGTGAGGAGGTTGAACCCGATTCATCTAATTCAGATTGTAATTCTGTATATTCAGATGAAGATGCAGAACATGATACTGATCTTGGCAATACGAACTTTGGAGGTATGAGATTCGGGACATCTAGTAGTAACTCTAGGGTGTTGCATTTTTTGAGTGATATTGGAGATGACAATAATCCTGACCCAACTGATGATGGAGATATCGCAGGAGCCCCAATCTATAGTCGAGAAAATCTGTTGATTAAGTGTGGCATGCTTTTTGATAGCAAGGAAGAGTTGAAAAAGGCTGTCAGTTTTTGGGGTGAGCGCCACAATAGAGAGCATTATGTGACAGAAAGCAAGGCTAACACATGGGCTGCAAAATGCAAGTCAAAAGACAATTGTGGCTGGCATGTTCGTGCTGTTCTAAAAAGCACCCACCACATGTGGCAAATTACTAGATGGGTGAAGAAGCATACATGTGTTGGTATTAATCGATCTAGTTGTCATGCAAATTTGACATCTACAATGATTGCGGGTGAGATTCGACATCTTGTGGAAGACAATCCACTCCTAGCTGTGAAAACTATCTTGCAAGATGTAAAGGAAACCTTGGGCATGAACATTTCCTACACGAAAGCATGGTATGCGAGATTGAAAGCCATAGACATGATTTATGGTACTTGGGAGGAATCATTTGCAAAGTTGCCTACATACTTCCGTGAATTAAAACGCGCAAATCCTTCCACCGTTGTTCAGTGGAAATTTCATAGTGGTGGACAGGTAAACCAAAAAATTTTTAAATATGTATTTTGGGCATTCCATCCTGCAGTGGAGGCTTCTTACAGCTGCAGGCCTGTGATCAGTGTTGATGGAACCTTTTTAAAAGGTTCTTATAGAGGGAAGCTGCTTGTGGCTGTGTCACATGATGCAAACGGCTATATATTGCCCATTGCTTTTGCCATTGTTGATGAGGAAACAACGGCAAGTTGGACTTGGTTTATGACCCAACTTCGGTTGTTTGTCGTGACAGATCGTCAGCCTGTTTGTGTGATTTCTGATAAGCACGCTGGGCTTAAAAATGCCATGACCAATTTGGCTGAGTGGCAAGAACCAGTTGGATACCATCGTCTTTGTTTGAGACATCTAAAGAGTAACTATGGTAAAAGATTTGGTTCGAACGTTCATCAGAAAAATCTAGTATGGCTTATCGGTTCTGCAAAACAACAGCGTAAGGCAAAGGTGCATTTGAATAACAAAAATAAATTAATGTTTTGTAACCTAAAATTTTAGTAATCAAATATAAAATAACAAACAATATTTAAAATTATACCTGTAATAATACTTGAGCACCAGCAATGTCCTTTTTCTTGCACAAAGCACCATCACAAAGATTTCTATACAGTTGGGCAAGAACAGCTCCGCCCCAACTATACTGTGATATAGCAGCAAAATCAAGCAACATAGGCAGATACAACAGTGGCACCGCACTACCACTGGTATCACACAGCAACAAACCACCAAGAAGTAACATAATAAAACACCTAGCTCGTTGCTGACTTGTTACTGGTGAAGTGTCTGGAACTGGTGTATAAAGATGTGCAGATAGGGTAGACAACAGAATTCGACCCTTATGAATGGATTCTTCCGGCGGTGTGAACCCCAAAAAGTCATGAATCATAACTTGCCACTCCTGTAATGTACGGGTCGTGTCTGTACCTGTCACAGGAAGGCCATCTAAAGGCAAACCCCAAAGCACTCCCACATCTTGCATCGTAACAGTTGCCTCACCAATAGGAAAGTGAAATGTATGTGTCTCTGGACGCCAACGCTCCACAAGGGCTGTGATAAGGGAGTGATCAACTTTAATATGACCTGAGCCCAACACACCATAAAAACCAGCCACCCTAATGTAATGTAACACCTCAGATGACAAACGATGAACTATTCTCCACAACTCTCCATCACATCTCCTAACTGTGAGGGTTTCATCAAGAACGCCATCATATACCTTCCTAGCACGATGCTCAGTATGCATGAACAATACTTCCGTGGATAGTGGTCCAGGATTAACCATGGTAATATAGGTACTCAGACACCGTTCTAAAAATATTAGTCAAACCTGAGAAGTAGATAAAATCTATAAATAAACTGCAGCAAATGAACACAAAACTATTCGACTCTAAATGCAGAATTTCAAGTACTTCATATCATTTCTAACAAAAACTGAAAGTTAACAAACAACATGGAAAATGTATAAAATTTAAGCAGTTCATTAGGCATTGAGTAATTAGGATTATGTAAATGGATCAAAAGTATTTCACAAACTCGCCGGAAATTACCCGCAAGTAGCCCGGAAATGGGCGAGCATATGGTATCTGCAAATAACAGAACAGATGAAAAAAAAAGTCAGTAAAAATGACAAAGAAGGTAGAGAACAGATAAAAAGAAAACTGCTATCACCAGCACTGGTAACAAACATGTTAAATCTACAACCGTTTTCATGTTAAGTATCCATTAAGGTATGCTTAGCTTTACACTATTGCTTGAGCAATGATTTAGTCTACAAGTTTCAGAGATTACTTAAGACATCATAGCAGGCTAAATAATTATTTTTTAAAATTAGAATTCACAATCATTTCATGACAGCTCCTACTACTAAGCATTTCTTAACTCAACAATTCATGCAGTTAGAGGAATCTCATTCCAACACTAACTTAAACGAATTCATACTCAACCCAAACTAACAAATTGAGAGCGCATTTCCTCAGACAAATAAGAGCAATTAAAGCTTGATATTCAAAAGCTTACTTCTGCATTCCCATAAGCAGAGAAACAAGACCTAAACTATTTCAATGATTTCAATCAATTTATAAAGAATGAAGTCCTTTAATCATTATACTAGCTAGCGTTCTCTCTATTATTGTTTCCAATAATGAACAAACCAAATGCCCTCATTTATACACAACAAACACAAAATCATTAACTACACAAAACAAAAAACACAAAACACAAAACTGGACTTTAATTATCAACTACACCAAATTATAGGCAAAATTATGCAACAGAAAGCATCACAATAAAGTTACCCAATGGCCATTCGGATTCAGAAGGGCAATCACAAGAACATCTCGGACATGAATCAGCAAATGTAGTCTCACCAGTCGCCGGTCGCCGCCGCAAACTCGCCGGTCGCCGGTCGCCGGTCGCCGCTCGCCGCTCGCCCTCGCCGCTCGCCCTCGCCCTCGCCGCTCGCCCTCGCCCTCGCCGCTCGCCCTCGCCGCTCGCCGCTCGTTCGCTCTCGTTCGAAAACTCGCCGCCGCAAACTCGCCCTCGTTCAATTATTTCGCATTTGGATCTGATTTTTCAGCAAATAATTTCGTAATTAAAAAAAAAAAAAAAAATCCTTAGTTCGCATTTGGCAAATGCGAACTATACGTATTTCGCATTTGCCAAATGCGAAATACGTATACACGTGGCCATACCCACGTGTAAAAAAAAAAAAAAAAAAAAAAAAATGCTAGTTCGCATTTGGCAAATGCGAACTATCAGCTGTTTCGCATTTGCCAAATGCGAAACACCTATACTTAGAAACCAAAACAAAATTCGCCCTATAAATTGCCATTTTTTTTTTTTCAATCACAAAACAGTAATTTTTTCGAAGGGATACCATTATGCAACAAAGGAAATAGGGTGCCTGGATCTGAGAAGGAAGAAATTATGGGAAAAAATCTAGAATCTGAAAGACCCATACAAGATTATCATACTGCTTTGGAGATTGATAGAGAAAGCGGCACCGACAGCAGCTAATCTAAGAAGAAGAAACATCATTCCAACTTCAGTATATAGAAGGTGCTTGGTGAGTGTGGAGAACGAAGTACATTTGTTTGTAAATTGCCCTGAATCAAGGAATATTTGGAACCAACCTGGTTTTCATCCTGCGTTGGCGGCAACAAACTTTGGAGATTGGTTTCTAACTTGGATGGAAAGCTTGACCTCGGAGGATGGCCTGAATAAATCTTTGTTTGTACTTTGGGAGATTTGGTCACAAAGATGCAAGTTGGTGATGGAAGGGGTACATCTTGATAGTGTGGGTGGAGTGATAGCAGCAGATCAAAAATTCAAATTGAATCAAATCCTGATGAAGAAAAAGGAAGCTAGAAGTTCACACCATTATCCGGAAATGTTCATAACATGAGATGCCGGAACTAGTGAGGTTGAATGAGATAGCTACTCAGGAATCACAGCAGTGGTAAAGGTTGATGGTTCATATCAAAAAAGGGCACACATTGGAGCTGGAGCTTGGTCAATTACAAGGGTTCCAGAACATGGACATGAACACAGGACAGGCTCGGATTTCTTCACATGTATTTCTCCATTACAGGCTGAAGCAATGGCTTGCTGGAGAGCTCTAAAAGCAGCATACATGGCTCAGTCCCAAAACATATGCTTGCTAACAGACTCAGCAGTATTAGTGGCTGCATTGAATCGTCCGGAGGAAGCTCCTTGGGAAATTAAAGGAATGGTCGAGGAAATAGTTAACTTCTTAGAAACGTCTTTTGTTTATGCTAAAATAATGAAGGTATGTAGACTAGTAGTAAGTAATGAACACGACAAGGTTATATGCTTAGGCCGGGTACTATGTAATTCGTTATTACAGTTTTAATATTAGTGTTATCTTAAAAAAAAAACATGAAAATCACACACCCATTCTAATTTAATCATTAATTTTAAAAGCAAAAACAAGGAAAACGTGCATGTACGAGAGCATCGCGAATTGAACTACAATCAATGAAATCCAAATATCAAACAATCGACGATAAAAATTCACAGCAACTAGCTCCGCCCCTGTTGATAGTAGGGGTGATTATTGAGTCGAGCCGATCGTGAGCAACTCGTGCTCGAGCTCGGTTAAAACTCGGTCAAATCTCGACTCGAAGAGTTAACGAGTCGAGTTTGAGCAAGGCATTACTCGACTCAAAAACTCGCGAGCAAACTCGATAAGTAGGTATTGTTATTTAAATTTGAATATTATAACTAATATTCTAAATTTAATTCACATTATAATTATTTACTTTATTAATTGAGTACTTAGTTATTAATTATATATGTATGTTAAAAATATGACATTTTTCGTCAGCTATACATAATTTGTTTTTATTACAATACTGCCTTATATTTAAATTATCTATATTTATTGTAAAAGATACAAATTAATTAGTAATTTATTTAGTTACATATAACTTTATTGGCATAATTTTAGAGAAATCAATTACTTATATTAAAATTTATGTATGAATTATTATATATAAAAATATTTTTAATAATTGTTTATAAATTTTCAATAAAATTAAAGAAAATTAATAGATAATAATAGTCTACAAGTTCGAGCTCGAGTAGATCGAGAGCAACACTACAAATTAACGAGTCGAGTTCAAGGTTTGATTTAAAAACTCGCAAGGAAGCGAGTCGAGTCGAGCACGAGTAATATTACTAACGAGTCGAGTCGAGCAAGCATTTGCTCGCGATCGACTCGCTCGATAAGCACCCCTAGTTGATAGTGTAGCCTCCGTACGTAATCCGTGCTCTTCCTGTTTCTCTCTCATCGCCGTATTTATACGCGATAGGCAAGTTGGCAACCTAATTCGCAAATACAACAACAAGTAATTCATTCAGAGGTTATGAACCATATACAACAATAATTAATTCATACCTTGGTAATTAAAGAATACAAATACTATACAGCTTTAGACTATATAATTTTTAGTTTAGTTCAATAATTTTTTTATCAAAAGTTATTTTTTTACTATAAATATAGATTACAATGATATGTGATAAATTTAAAAATTATTTCAGTTCAGTTATAAATATTTAAATTCACTTCTGTTCGATTAAGTATGTATAAATTTATTTCAGTTCAGTAAGAAATAAACTCAAACTAACATAGGTCCGTCCACTTCAGCTAAAACTAAGGTAGTTAGAGCTGATTGGTGCTCATTAGGCTAAACCACAATATTTATAATTTATAACTTAAATAATGAAATAATATTGAAGTGCGTGATGCTGTAGTGTTACAAGTTTGGGAATCAGTAAGTAGTGATGTTGATGAAGGTGAATTATTAGATGATCTATTAAAACAAATATGTATTTTGATTAATTATTGAAACTTATTATTTCAATATGTATTTTGAAATACTTATTCTTTCAATATGTATTTTGATTAGTTTGCTAAAATAACAGCGCAATTTTCTTATACGGCGTTGCAAATCTAATAGTGGTTTACGAATGCAAGCGGTGCTATATTTTACTACTGCTAGAAAATTTTAGTAACAATTTAGTGCAGCGGTTTTAAAACCGCTGCTTATCGATATTAAAGTATTTTATACCGCTGATAAGAAAAGTCCAAACGTAGCACCTCTTTACATACACACCGATCATAATTTGGCCTTAAAACCGCTGTTTGAGGGTTCAAAACCTGATGCTCATGGGGATCCTCCTAGTAGTGCTTTGTTGCTAGATGGTGGAAAGCTGCCACGAGACCGCGGGGAGAAAATGACCAACACAGTTAATATGTGTTGGGGAGGGAGGGGGTAAGAATTAAGGATATGGAACAAGCTGCGGTAGCTGAATTGAGAAAACTACAGTTGAAAATGGTATAAGTACTGTCCCCCTGGAAATTCTTTTTTGAAGACAAAAAGTCCTCTTCTTCAGAATATATAGCCTCTTCTTCAAAATTCGACCAAGAATCTGAGTGGTTAAACATGGGAAATTTGTGGTAATCTATGTTTATGCCAAGAAAGGTAAGCGGGGGCTCTTTATATTTTGGGAAAAGTGGAAACAAGTACTCACAGGTGCGCTTGATCTGACTTAAGAAGTGTGACCAATTCAAACTCTGAACTTGAACTCGTTCGTTTATATAGGAGTTCGAATTCGAGCTCATAAGATCTAGCTCGATGAGGCGAGTATAATTTATTTATAATGTATTTATAGGATTTTTATAGAAATGAATTGAATTTTAATCATTGATGCTTCATGTGCTATTTAACGAGCTCGAACTCGAGTTCGAACTCAATTTTCGATCTAACCTCACGATCTCAAACTTTCTAAAAGTTGGACGAACATCGAGCTAAAATGCCTCAACTCGCACGAACATACACAATTTTTACGAACTCTAACTCGAACACAGGTACGAGGTTGACTCGACTAGTTTACACCCTATATATATATATATATATATGAGTATGTGATTCAAACAAAGAGTTTATCTTTCCATCTTCCATAACACCATTTCCTTCTCAATAAAACTGTAATACCGGAATTTAACTACTAGTTGATTCACATATCTTGATGTTACATCAGAGAAGACAAAGGACAATCAATAATTATTACAGTAGTACATTGAAAAGTTGATGCAACATCTTCCAGCTTAATTGGTCCTAGTAATTAAATAAGTAGGAAATCACATCCATATAGCCCCGGAGTTGAGCAGCAATGGCTTCAACTTCCCCTTAACACTGAGGCTAAAAACTTCATCAGAACCGCCGACAAACAGCCGTCCGATAAAAATAGCAGGGATGGTCGGATTACAGCCTAATCCAAGCAATGCAATCTCGATTTCCCTGCCCTGTTGAAGCTCATCCAGATTGTAAACAACCGGATTTGCGCCGAACCCACATATCAACCTCTGAATCGCGTACGTCATTCCGCAGCTGCTCTTGCCTATGATCACCACAGGCTTTCCCTTCCCCAACCTCATCAATGCCTCCATCTTTTATATACAGGCTGAAACTTTGTCGAGAATTTTCTCAATATATATATATATATATATATATATATATGTATATATATATATATATGTATATATATATATATATGTATATATATGATTTGTGTGAGAAAATGAGTTTGATAAAATGTGGAACCTGGCCTGCCATATTTATACTAGGATTGATCGATGACTGCATGAAAAAGTCGATCGATGCGTTAACTGCATGGAATCTCAGATTGCGTAAACGTTTTCGGCATGTGGTTCCTCGTGCCTAATTAGTATAGGGAGATTTTTTCATGGAATCGAATTTCTTCTCACTGACATTTATTTGAACTAATTAAAACATGAGAGATTGGAAGGTATAAATTCTTAAGATTCGTGACGAGAGAGCTTGGAAAGAAAAACACATGATTCAGAGTATATGACGGAGATGGCCTAGGAAAAGATATTTTCAGACTCAATGGGAAAGAAAAACATGCATGATTCATGAAGAGCATAACCCTTTCTCAGTTACACTTTTTGAATAAACACATGGTATCCTGGTTTGTTTTAGAAGATGCATAGACTACTATTATAAATTAATTTCTTGCTGAACTAACAGAATTAAATTAAATTAAAGTAAACAAAATAATATGTTAAAAATTAAAACAATATAATTATAAACCTAAATTTTATTTGAAAATAATTTTTATATAAAAATTCATACTCAACTACCAACTACTAGTAATTAGAAAGTTGGAATGTATAGTAATAAACATGGAGTCCCAGCCACATTTAACCCAATATTCGATCATGCACGCACGATCTAACTTTCCGACCATCCATCCAATGACTTATATTCCTCAACTGCATGCAGAATCTTCATAATATGCTTGCTGTCCATGGGCCTAATTAATTAGGTGACTTTTACGGCAAGAGTGTGTTAGACACATCACACATTAATATTCATCATCCATCCTTGATTAGTATTCCATTCAACACCTTTGGAACTCTAGGCTTGAAAAGAAAATTTCAGTATTTATGTGGAGAATGATTAATTCTTTTCTGCCATTTGATAACATACTGAAATCCATGCACATCTGTCTTCCTTCTAAATGTTTTATGTGTTGCAATGAAGACTCTTTAGACCATTACTATAACTCATGTGCATTCTCCTTATCTATTTGGAAAATTGTTCATTCTTTCATGGGGATTTCTGATAGGCAATTCTCAACCATTTGGGAAAGACTATCTTTCTATCTCACTTATAATGGTTTGAGTGCTTTTCAAAATTTGATCATTAGAATCTCCCCTTCCATTACTTGCTGGATTCTTTGGAAAACAAAAAATAGATGGTTATATGATAATATTCCAGCATCTTTTCCTTCAGTGCTTAAACTTATCAAGGAGCAGATTTTTATGGTATTCTGTGCAAAACCTTTCTATATCTCCACTGCTCTTGATTCTGAAATTGCTAGCCATTCTTTTCTCCCTCTTGCCAAGAGACCTCCTAAGCCTAGAATTTTTAAAATCGCTTGGCAAAAACCTTTATCTGGACTGAAAATTAATGTTGATGCAGCTTGGAATTCTCTTCATGCTGGCATTGGCATAATTATCAGGGATAATAGAGGTGCTTTCATTTCTGGCCATAGTTTCTTTACTCAGGCTACCTCTCCTCTACATGCAGAAATGAAAGCCATTCAATTTGCAATATCTCATGCAGCTGGTTTTTCGGATTCTATCATAATTGAATCTGATTGCCTTACTGCAATCTCCTCTATCCTTAATCCTCTCACAGCCCACTGGAAACTTTTTGAACTAGCAGATGCTATTCACCAGGGCATCTCATCTATTTCTCTGATACATGTCCTAAGGGAAGCAAACATGCCTGCAGATGCCCTGGCAAAGCTTTGCCTGCAATCTCATCTTGCCTATTCCTTTACTTTTAACAATCTTCCTAACATCATACAAGGCATGATAAGATTAGATCAAATGAGCACTCCTGCAATTAGGATTTCCAGAATGGATGCTACTGACTGATTTTCTTTGACTACAGATATTTAGGCTCATTGATGAAAACATCAATGAGGCCTACAAACCAGGCTGCTTGCTGTTTTTGCTCCTGAACCTGATTTCAAATGGCTGGACACCTGCTGGATCCTTCAGGAATCATGATGCCACTCTTGCAACTGATGGGGATTTTGCTTTGTTAGAAGGACTTACTCCATATGCTGCCTTGGGTCTCAGTTGCCTAACGCTTCTGATTCACTAATAAGCAAATGGTTTCTCAGTCCTCCTCTCTTACAGTCCTTGTCTTGCAATCTTTTTGAAACATAGAATGACTGCTCCAGTATATATATTAGTATAGCTCATTCTTTTTGGAAGCTATGCTCAGTTTCATGTAGATTCCTTCAGTAGGTTTCTACTATAACCGCTATATTTACAAGCGGTTTTTGTACTTTTACTTTCTCGTTATTTAACAGGCATGGGGAAGCCTATATACATCCCTCCACCTTTGGTGGTTTAAAAAAAAAAAAAAAAGAACCATTGGATTGGCAATTTAGGAAAGTTTTACATTACCCTGTAAGTCCTAACTGAACGTTTCATTGTTAATATCTATAAGGCCTTTATTTTGGTATTGGGTCGGTGGAGGAGCGTTAGACATTCTATACCTTCAAATATATCATATGATATGATGATACCAAAGATTCGGATTTAGGTGGCTTTCTAGGAAGCTTCCTGGTCACGTGGAAAAGATAAGGATCGGCCCGTACGCTCACGTGGGGAGGAGGGTGCCACTCGTACGGGAAGGTGACGTACATTGGTGATAAGGCATAAGGAAGAGGCGCTCCAGGACGCTTATAAATAGAGGCCATAATCAGTCATTCCAGGTAAGTTCTCTAACTCTTGAATACAGAGTTTTTACATTCCAAAACACGAAATCTTATCATCACACCGGAGCTACCACCCCCGGGGTAGCGCCGGGGGCTTGTTTTGCAGGTGTCGGAGGATATGTTCCAAGCAAGTCCAGTCCGAGGGCAAGGAGCTCGGATGGTCAAGAACAATTAGCGAGCAGCATCCATACTTCATCAACAATCAACACCCAGAAGCCCTCGGATACGCCAGCTATCCGAGGCCCAGATTACTAGTGCGGATTTGCCCCGCATCAGATGGCACGCCCAGTGGGACCCCGACATTAGGGGTCTCATCCTTAATTCAGAATGACGCATGCAGCTTGGCATTCAGGAAAGCTGCTCGGACAACAAGTGATGCCTCGGCGGAGGACAGCTCGGCTAAGGAAAGACCAAGAAAGAGGAAATTTAGCGGTTGCAACCAACCCAAGGAAACGGATAAAGCTAGGACCCGCCTAAGAACAAAGAGGCTCGAAGGTGGAGGTATGTAGGTATATAACGGTATACATATATTAAATGTTATTTGGATGATAGATAAAAGCCTTTTGCAAGATTATTTACGCTTATTGTTGGCTATGATATGCGTGAGGATTAGGAATATAGAAGTATGTAAGGGAAAGAGTAGGTATTTAGGGTATCATATAGGGTTCGCTCATGAGCATAGGTCGGATTAAAAGAAAACTAAGGTTTTAGACTTTTCCAAGGGTCAGGTGTCGGATAATGAAGGCCGATAGGGAGTTTAAGTAGGAAAAGGGACAGTGGAGTAGAGTCGAAACAATAAGGAGGTCCCGACTACCTGTATAGGTCGGATACCAGAATTGCCGAGGGGTACGGCTGCAAGACAATAGATGGGTACCGGTCTGATAAACAGGGGATTGGAAGAAAAATAGCACGAAAGTGACAAGCGAATTCCCCACGTCGTAAATGGGAATCCCACTCAATCAAAACACATTTATATTTCACCTACGACTTCTAACTACTATAGAGTAGATAGTGGGAAGTAGGGATCGAACCACAAGGAGAAGGATCTTGTTTAGTGTTTTAGCAAAGATTATAAACATATACATATATATTATAAAGAAAGCAAGGTAAACAAGGGGGGGTTTTGATGTTGGTTTTGTTACACTACGAAAGAAAGCAACTAAGATGAACTACACTACAATGCAAATACAAGGTCTTGGGAGGCAATTGACTTCAACTTCAACTATCGATTATCATTGAGTGAACGCTTCATATATAGGATTTATGATCATAAGTCGTAGATGAAAACATCATATTCTCTCGATAATGGCTAGTGAGCATGAACACATCACTCAAGAGCCCTCATTATCAATCCACCTAGATGATAACATCTAGATACATCGACAATGGAATTAACAATGGAGAATCGACAAACTCATCCATACTCGACGTTAACGTGAGCATTGGACAAGACATTTGAAGACTATAAAGAACTAAGATGATGATAACATACAAATCTCAATTCATACTTTATGATATATACAATCACATATTAGGGGGATCGATGATAACATTAGATCATTACCTAAACACACAATTGATTAATCATGCAAGTTCATAAGATTTCCAATTCTAACAACTTATATTCATCATGGCATATCTCAACTACAATCACATAACCAAGGGGAGAGTTTGTCATCACTCAACCCCTTTCCATAGTCACTAAACTACTAGAGATCACTACATTACAATGCATCACCTAGAATTACTCTAAAACTATATTACTTTAACACCAAGAACTAATCTACTCTAATTAGTGACTATGAGGCATGCAATTTATATAAAACATAAAGCCCATGGCAAATATAGCAAGATTGAACAACATTCATGCATAAGAACTCAAGTTCATCAAGAATTCAAATGATAATCTAACCCAAAATAGAAGCATAATGAAGTTAATGAAGATTTCAAGCAAAGAAGTTTACATCAATAGCTCCCAAGGAAGAAACTAAGCTAATACAATCATATTAATCAATACATGTTTGTTCAACAAATCAAAGGGAAGAAAGATTGAAGAAAGGATGAAAAACTAGAGAAAAAAGGGATTTGGATTGGGAGAGCTCGCTCAAAATGAGGGAAAAAATGGAGTATTTATAGCCCCAAAAATTCAGCTCAAGAGTGCAAGTGGGCAAGAGTTTAACGACGCTTTATTTGGTCGTTGTTCATCATAGTGACACTTCTGGGCAGCTAGTGACACTTCTGGGCAGCAGTGACACTTTCTTCATCTGGAGTGACACTTCCTTCAAACAAAAGCGACACTTTTCTGGGCACAAGTGACACTTTTCTGGGCAGCTTCTACCACCTTTTGTAAAGTGGCCTTCTCGCCACTTCTATGACCAATTATTCAAGTTCCAAGCATCAAATCATCAACTCTATAACATAATCATAGAAGGTCTTCAAGACTATCAATCAACAAGCTCCCAAAATACACATAAACATAGGATTTTACAAGTTCTAAACATAAAGAACCAATGATATAATTCACTCTAAAATCCTATACTTTGTTACAAAATTATCTTCAAAACAAGTCTAAAATGCACTAAAAACTAGAGTACAAATAGGGTATATCAAACTCCCCCACACTTAAACCTTTCTCGTCCTCGAGAAAGAACGATACAAGTCCAAGTTTCATACTTCTAAATATCTATCCAATGCACATTTAAGACTTCCACACAAATTTTCATCAAGAAACAAAGTGTGCCAAATATAAGTTTCATCAAAGCAATTTCTTTGGCACACAAAACCAACAAAAGATCACAAAATTCCTCTCCTTTTGCCTAGGTTTTTACCTAGCCCCTCTTTATTTTTCCACACACTCTCCTTTTGCCTAGGATTTTACCTAGCCCCTCATTTTTCCACACACTCTCCTTTTGCCTAGAAGTTTATCTAGCCACTCATTTTTTATTTTTTTCAAGCCTCTCACTTTTACCTAGGCCTTTTTAATTTTTTGACCTATCCGGGCTTTTCACTCATTTTTCTTTCAACAAATTCTTCAAAAGAAGTGCACTTTTTACAATAAGAAGCTAAACCTAACTCCCCCACACTTAAACTAAACATTGTCCTCAATGTTTTAGAATAATTACAACACTTTAGAACGGGAGAAGTGAAAAATTTAGCAACACTAATGCACTAGATAAAAACTACCCTCTCATTGAAGAGAATACCAAGCAAACAACCATTGAAAGATCAACTTAAGCACAATGAGTATAAACAAGTGGCGGCAAGCCCATGGTAACCATATCTTTGAACTAATGACAGGGTAATACCAATTTAGAACACCAATTCATAACACAAACAATGCACAATACCACACAAGTCAGCATATGAATGAAAGAATTGTCACGAAAGTACCCCATTGTTGTGAAAATCAAAGAGTAGTGCTCCAATTTGAATTTGAGGACTTCCCAAATTGATTGAGAAGAGGTGGTGGTCTGGCGGCGGTGAGGTGGCAGCCGGCTGGGGATGATGCCGGCGAAGTCGGTGAGTTGGTGCAAACGCCGGTGGAGGTGGGGTGGGGTCTGGGCGGGGTTTAGGATGGAGGGGAGGTGTGAGGGGCGGTGGGGTGGTGAGGGGCGGGTCTGGGCGGTGGGGTGGTGAGGGGCGGGTCTGGGCGGTGGGGTGGTGAGGTGCGGGTCTGGGCGGAAAGATTCGGGGTGGGGGTGGGGCGGGAAAATTTGGGGGTGGGTGGAGAGAGGGGCGGGGAAAAGGGGGAAGAGGGTGGGAGAATTGGGGGAAAAGCTTGAGAGAAACTGGACCGTTCCGATTAGGATTTGGGTTTATTATTTATTTTCGTTTTTTTTTTTTTTTTTTTTTTTTTTTTCGCGGGCCGCTAGGCCCGATTCGCAGCTCGCGAGCCCGATTCGCGGCCCGCGGGCTTAATTCGCGGGTCGCGAAAAACGCCCAATTTGTGGCAGCGATTTTTGCCCGAAAATGGGCAATTTTTTCGCGGGCCGCGAGGCCCAGTTCGCGGGCCGCGAATTTTTTTTTTTTTTTTTTTTTTATTCAAATAAACTAACAGAAGGAAAAGAAAGAATAAAAACGAAACAACAAAAAAAAGCATGAATAAAAACGTAATATACTAATTAAAACAATGAAAGACACAAAGAAACTTTTTTTTTTTTTTTTTATATATAAACACAATAAAACATAAATAAAAATAAAACCATAATCGTTTAATGGAAGTGTTATTTCCAAACGATCAAAATCGGTTTATTAACGTCGTCGACACGACCCAACTGTTATTCATAGAACAAAAGTTTGGAATCCTTCACTTTTGAAAGAAAAGTGAAGGATGGTAGAGAAGGTGTTGGAGGAGTGATGAATGGTTGTGGTCTTAAAGGAGGGAGGATGATAGGAAGTGTAAACAAGTAACAATATTTCCTAGTCTCCTTTAAGATTTCCGGAAGTAGTGGAATTTGTTGCATATGTGGAGGTGAGGGTGACAATGGGGATGGTAAAGGTTCAAGAACACTCACATTTCTCTCTATTTCATATTGTTCAACAAAAATTTCCTCATCACTTTCAAACTCTTCCTCATGCATTGTGGTGATATCACTCACCATAGCAATAGGATTATGTTCTACTTCGGATGGTACTTCCTTGGAGTATTGAGCTTCTAATCTCATCACCACATTCAACATTTCGCTCAATTGCCTCTCAAGATTCTTTAAACGTAAATTTTCATCATAACTCATCGAATCTTGTTCTAGAGGCAATTCACAAGGATGTGGGGGTAGATTTTGTTGCTCAAAATATTGGTTTTCCGGTTGATATCCATAATTCGAATTCGAATAACCACTCCATTGTGGATTATAAGAATCATCATATGGATTAAAACAATTTTGACCTTGAAAACCAATGTTTGTCTCCTCCTCATAGCACTCATCATCATAGCACCCTTGATATGAAGAACCAAGGGGCCTTTCAAGTTCATAGTGCTCACTTCTCGACTCAAAATAACAAGGCTCGTAAAAATCATTTGAAAGATAAGAATCACACGAGCTTGTTGCATTCTTCCTCATCCTTTCATGGTTAAAGGAGAGGAATTCAAGAAAATCTTTACTTTTTAAACTAAACATTACTTAAAAAGGTTTGAAATGGTAGTGCAAGAGTTCTAAGATAATACACACTACAAGGTGTCGTTTACACAAAGAACTCAAGCAATACACTCTCAAAGAAAAGAAAGAAAACAAAGGAGATAAACAATAAAATCTAAGATAAAACACAAAACAAGAAATGCCTTCTCCCCGGCAGCGGCGCCATTTTTGACAAGCGAATTCCCCACGTCGTAAATGGGAATCCCACTCAATCAAAACACATTTATATTTCACCTACGACTTCTAACTACTATAGAGTAGATAGTGGGAAGTAGGGATCGAACCACAAGGAGAAGGATCTTGTTTAGTGTTTTAGCAAAGATTATAAACATATACATATATATTATAAAGAAAGCAAGGTAAACAAGGGGGGGTTTTGATGTTGGTTTTGTTACACTACGAAAGAAAGCAACTAAGATGAACTACACTACAATGCAAATACAAGGCCTTGGGAGGCAATTGACTTCAACTTCAACTATCGATTATCATTGAGTGAACGCTTCATATATAGGATTTATGATCATAAGTCGTAGATGAAAACATCATATTCTCTCGATAATGGCTAGTGAGCATGAACACATCACTCAAGAGCCCTCATTATCAATCCACCTAGATGATAACATCTAGATACATCGACAATGGAATTAACAATGGAGAATCGACAAACTCATCCATACTCGACGTTAACGTGAGCATTGGACAAGACATTTGAAGACTATAAAGAACTAAGATGATGATAACATACAAATCTCAATTCATACTTTATGATATATACAATCACATATTAGGGGGATCGATGATAACATTAGATCATTACCTAAACACACAATTGATTAATCATGCAAGTTCATAAGATTTCCAATTCTAACAACTTATATTCATCATGGCATATCTCAACTACAATCACATAACCAAGGGGAGAGTTTGTCATCACTCAACCCCTTTCCATAGTCACTAAACTACTAGAGATCACTACATTACAATGCATCACCTAGAATTACTCTAAAACTATATTACTTTAACACCAAGAACTAATCTACTCTAATTAGTGACTATGAGGCATGCAATTTATATAAAACATAAAGCCCATGGCAAATATAGCAAGATTGAACAACATTCATGCATAAGAACTCAAGTTCATCAAGAATTCAAATGATAATCTAACCCAAAATAGAAGCATAATGAAGTTAATGAAGATTTCAAGCAAAGAAGTTTACATCAATAGCTCCCAAGGAAGAAACTAAGCTAATACAATCATATTAATCAATACATGTTTGTTCAACAAATCAAAGGGAGGAAAGATTGAAGAAAGGATGAAAAACTAGAGAAAAAAGGGATTTGGATTGGGAGAGCTCGCTCAAAATGAGGGAAAAAATGGAGTATTTATAGCCCCAAAAATTCAGCTCAAGAGTGCAAGTGGGCAAGAGTTTAACGACGCTTTATTTGGTCGCTGTTCATCATAGTGACACTTCTGGGCAGCTAGTGACACTTCTGGGCAGCAGTGACACTTTCTTCATCTGGAGTGACACTTCCTTCATCTGGAGTGACACTTCCTTCAAACAAAAGCGACACTTTTCTGGGCACAAGTGACACTTTTCTGGGCAGCTTCTACCACCTTTTGTAAAGTGGCCTTCTCGCCACTTCTATGACCAATTATTCAAGTTCCAAGCATCAAATCATCAACTCTATAACATAATCATAGAAGGTCTTCAAGACTATCAATCAACAAGCTCCCAAAATACACATAAACATAGGATTTTACAAGTTCTAAACATAAAGAACCAATGATATAATTCACTCTAAAATCCTATACTTTGTTACAAAATTATCTTCAAAACAAGTCTAAAATGCACTAAAAACTAGAGTACAAATAGGGTATATCAGAAAGAAATCGTGTAACTAATACTATCTTTAAGAAATTTCTTTGCAGACAATGTACGAAGACGATAGGAGAGGAAGCGGGACGAGATAAAAGGAAGGGGTTTACCCAGGCGAGAGAATGAGGAGGAGGCAGTAGAAGAATAGAAGCTTGGAAGCGAAACATCCACGGGAGGCAACAATGCAGCAAATCGGTGACGTCAGGAAAGGAAGTGAAGGATTACGTCATACATGATATGACATTGGATAGGCAACAACGTCAGACAAGGATGCACTTGAAGAGAAAGAACAACAAACTCAACAGGATAGGCTCGGACGAGGAGAAGGAAAATGAGACGTTACCAGAAAGGCAACAACTTAAAAAAGAAAAGAGAGAGTTAACTTAGAAAGAAGAAGGAATTGACAGGCGAGGAGAAAATTAGAGTTACTGGCAGGGGCCAAAAAAAAAGAGAAAGAGAGAGAGCTTGAAAAGAGAGAATTGGGAAATAGATAAAATAGAGAGAAGAGCGAAAGAGGAAAGACAAGAAAATGGAAAAATACGGTAAGCTCGGATCACTGTCAGGATATCCGAAGATAGGGAAAGAGTAAGGGCAAATCACAAAGGAGGTATATAAAAGGGAAGGATAATATTAAGAAGGGACAAGATATCGGAAATAAGGATCTTCGGATAACGGGAGCGTAAAGGCTCGAAAAGGGCAACAATAGAGAAAAAGGGATAGTTATAATAAAACAAGGAGGGCTCAGACAGTGCACTAAGGGAATGATTTCGACGAAGGACGAACAAAAAGAGCATAAAGAGAGGAGGAGAAGAGAAAGGAGGGTGATCAAGATAGATTCGAGGTGAAGGGAAGGAGATTCTGGAGAAGGGAATTCCAAAAAAAAAGAAAAAAGATAACCTTCGGGTAGAATAAAAGGAGGGTAAGGAGAGGGAAAGGGCAGAGAGCACAGGGGAAATAATAAAGGCGGTTCCAAACAAAGGAGGAACTAAAAAAGGGAAGGCATGGAGGAATAGAGAAAAGGGATGGATAAGGAAATTTCATCCAAGATGAGAAGAAAGCTTAAAAGGGAGATCGGATAGAAAAAGAAAAAAAAAGTCGGATTAAAGAGAAGGGAGAAGATATTAAGGTCCTGTTCTCTAGAGATTATTTGAATATTTTTTAGTTCAGATGAGTTTAGATAAACTTTTTTAAGTTCAGATAAACTTTTTTAAGTTCAGATGAGTTCAGATAAAGTTTTTTAAGTTCAAATAAATTTTTTTAAGTTCAGATAAGTTCAGATAAAGTTTTTTTAAGTTCAGTAAACTTATATAGTTTTCAGATAAGTTAAGTTCAGTAAACTTATTTGTATTTTAGTTCATTTCAGTTTAAATTAGTTCAATATTTTTATATTTTTTCATGTCAACTCAGTTCAGTTCAGTTCAATATTGTATATTATAATAGTTTAAATAATGCTAAAAATAATTTTGATTTTACTATCATGCGTCGTAGTCGTAGACACTCTTCTTTGAGTTTAATTGTTCATATCAGTTCAGTTCAATTCCATTCAGTTTAGTTCAGTTTCAATATTTTTATATTTTTTTCATGTCAATTCAGTTCAGTTCAGTTCAATATTGTATATTATAATAATTTAAATAATGCTAAAAATATTTTGTGATTTTACTATCATGCGTCGTAGTCGTAGACCCTCTTCTTTTGAGTTTAATTGTTCATATCAGTTTAGGTCAATTCCATTCAGTTTAGTTCAGTTTCAATATGATTTGATGAACTTTAGATTAATTTAGTCATACCAATTCTTCTTTTTTTTCAAAACATTAATTTCACTTCAGTGCAGTTAAGATCAGTTTAGTTCAACAACCACATAATTTGATGCAATGAACAATGAATTAAGGTTAATTTATTCACACCGTTTTTTTCAACGCATTAATTTTTACTTTGATTCAGTTCAATTTAATTTAGTTCTGTAAAATATAATTTGAGGAAATTATGGTTAATTTAGTTTTACCAGTTCAATTCAGTTTATGCAACTCAGTTCAGTATACTTTAATATTAAATGTATTATGTTATATTTAAAATAATAAATTTCAAATATATTGGAAATAATCATATATTTTAGTTAGTTTCAATTTAGTTCAGTTCAATTTATCTATATATTTCAATTCAGCTCAATTTTAAAGTTCATATGAGTTCAGCTAAATTTTTTTAAGTACAAATGAGTTCAGTTCAGATAAAGTTTTTTAAGTTCAGATGAGTTCAGATAAAGTTTTTTTAGTTCAAATGAGCTCAGATAAAGTTTTTTTAGTTCAGATAAAGTTTTTTTAGTTCAGATAAGTTCAAATAAGTTCAAATAATCTCTAGAGAACAAGACCTAAGAGGTGGTAATCCCTAAGGTGTTTAAGGGGATCAAGAAAAGGAAATCTAAAAGAATGATTATGGGCTCATCGTGGATACTCCATAGCTCGGGTGCGTGGATACGCATAATAATTACATGTGCGACAGAAGACACATTGCAATAAAAAAGGTTCGGCTTGGATACGTCAAAGTTCGGATGCGTGGATACGCTCGGAACAGAAAAACGTACTGGATAGTGCATTAGGAAAACGTGGATACGAAATAATTGGCATGCGTGCTGGATAGCTCGGTGTAAATAAAGGGTAAGTCGGGACCTCTGGGTTGCTCCCATGATTGGTGCCCCGCAAAAAGGAAAAAACCTCGGCAAGGGTAATCCGAGGAAACAAACCTCGGCAAAGGCAATCCGAGTATAAAGGAAATATAATCGGAAATAACAAAAACTAATAAGAGGATGTTGAGTGCCCTTGGGGAGACGTCCTCTCGGGACTTATACATTGCATAATAAAGAAAATTAAAATACATAAGATATAAGTCATTTACAAACAGGTTGAGTATTGATTACAGGAGAAATCAAGATCAGGCATCGGATGAGGAGGACCTCTTGGGGCTCAGAGGAGTATCGGAGTAAGAAAGGCTATGGATAGTTATTGCCTCTGCTCGCGACGGGGCACGTTGGCTAGATTTTTCTCCTTGATCAGAAATTTGGAGAGCTTTGCCTTTGAAAAGAGGAACATGCTTGGATACCATAGGCTGAGAGGAAGGACGGCTATTTGTTAGGAGAAGAGCAACTTCGACAGAGGGTCTGAGATCGCCATCCACATTTAAAAGATTCGATTCCCGAATTCTGAGTAATCTCTGAACTATGCTTTGAATCTGTTTGGGATCGGTAGATAGCCGAGCACTCTTATATCGGTGAAAGATAAAATCCACCTCAACCTTTCGAGGGATTTGTTGCAAATAGGGAGGAAGATGATTGGGCACCCCAGACAAGATACGCCGGTGCCACTCCAAGGCTTCGGAATAAGCATGAAAATTAGGGCTACCTTGCTCAAATTGATACAATCTTTCCATATCGGTAATTGCATTTTGAACGACATCCCGCATATCGGAAAAGGGAACGACACCAGTCTTTCCGGAAAGTAGGGACAATAGATGAAAGGATAATCTCAATTGATGCAACCAGGAGGTCGTCGCCGTACCTCTCAAATATACAATTTATTTTTACTCACTACCTCTACACACAACTAAGCATATAGTGGCAAGTAAGGTTCGTTCCACAGAGAAAAGGTTATTTCTACGTATATATTGTATCATACATATACATATGCATATATAAAAGCAATGTAAACAAAGGGGGGATTTGAGTTGAGTTTGTGTAAGAAACACTACTATGTAAAGTAACTAGGGTTCTAGAGTTACAACTAGTTTAGCATTTAAGGTTTCAACTAAAGGATTAACTAATGAGAATACTAGACTTGGATATATGAGATTGGTGACTTCTTATTATGGAATTTTCCTCAAACTTTATCATGTTGCTTTGAGAATGGTGATTGTTTGTAGTGAGAAACTATCTTTAACCATAGCTATGAAAGATGAAAGCATCTTCACAACTTCGATTGACAACTTTACTAGATGATAACAACTAGTTCAAGTGATCAATATCATTTCAAATTAGATGTTTCTCAAACTTACCCATGCAATTTGATAACAAACTTGACATAGATACAATGCTAATGAATGGTCTTAAGAACAAATACAATTGATAACAACATGCACTTGATTCCTAATTTACTACTCTTACATAGAAAGAATGATAACATTCCAACCATGGAAAAGTGATATCTAACACATATCCAACACATATCTATCACTAGGAAATCATTCCTAATCATTTCAAGCATCAAATACACATATAAATTATGATCATTCAATAGCAAATCACCATTCCTAAGCTTCATAAATCATGTTCTCAATCCATAACAAGAAGTCCAATCACATATACCCAAGATGGGTTTTAGCCTACTACCATAATTATATTCACACAAACAAGATCCATACAAGAAATCATGGTGAATTCAAAGATCAAAATGAAGAAAAAATGAAGAAAAGAGTCCCAAGCTCTGTAAATTCGATCCTCTAACAAATGAGGATAAAATCCTTTTATAGTCTAAAACAATTAAAATTAAAGCAAAACAAAGTGCAAGTTGTAGGGCATTTTCGCGGACCGCGAGAAATCCTTCGCGGACCGCGAGCCTGGTTCTCGTGGCTCGCGACCGAGGTTTCGCGGACCGCGCGTCTGGTCCTCGTGAGCCGCGGCCGACGTTTCGCGGATCGCGCGTCTTCGGCTTCCGCGGTCCGCGACTGAGGTTTCGCGGACCGCGCGTCTGGTCCTCGCAAAACAGCAACACACACCCTCGCGGCTCGCGACCGAGGTTTCGCGACCCGCGAGTGTGTGCCTTCACGCCACTTCTATGACCGATTCTTCAATGTATCTAACTTTTTCAGGACGGTCATAGAAGGTCTTCAAATCATCCAAATCCATCGCAAGTGCAATTCAAGGTCGAAATGCACGTCTTCAATTTCAAACCATTATGAATGATTTGGTCTAAAAGTCTAATATAAAAGTACAAAATAATATCTAAAACAGCTCTCAAATGCTACAAAATAAGAGTATATCTAGGACCTATCAAAATCCCCCACACTTGAACCTTTCTCGTCCTCGAGAAAGAACGATTAAGATCCAAGTGCATACTCTGAACAATTAAGCACATAACATTTGAGAGCTTTACATATCTATTAACAAGAGAAAAGAAAATGTTTTTTTTTTGCCTCTCATTTTTGCCTGATTCTCTAGTATTTTTGGAACCATCCGGGCGTTTTTTTTTTTTTTTTTTAAGAAATACAGCAGCAAAAACAGTAGCAAAAACAGCAGCAAAAGCAGCAGCAAAAACAGAATTACAGTCCTACATTCCTCCCCCACACTTAGCCCAAACATTATCCTCAATGTTTGTATATATCAATGAAAAACATGGCGAAATGCAAAGGTTTAGGACATACTCACTATGAGAGGCCGGAACCGTCGCGACGGCGCTGAGCTCGCGATCTGCGATGGCCCTCTTAGTCAAATGCTGCTGGTCCCTGTGGGTGCATGGATGCCATCATGGCGAACATCACTGCCATATCATCCTCGTACCTCTCAGTAAATGTCTGAAACTGCTGCTGAGTGACATACTGAGCCTCATGATGAGGAGGAACGTACTGATCTCCATGCTCCGGAGGTGCCTCTAGCCTGGCAAGGGCAATGGTAGGTGCAGGGACTGTGATCTGGGTGGGCAAGGTGAGCTCCTCCATGCAGGTGCGCCCAGTCAGCTGAACTGCCTCCGGATTCGGTAGGTACATGTGCTGATTCTTGGCTACTAGCCAGATGAATCTAGGAGGAGGAAATCTGTGCATGGCCAAGACATTAGTGGACTCCAAAGAAGCGATGGAGTAGAACTGGTGAGCTCTCTCGGCTGTCTTGCCTATTGCCTGAATGTTTGGAGGTAGGTGGATGTTCAGATAAGCTGCCAGAAGAGAAATCATACCCCCTTGCGGTATCTTCCCTGAGCTCTTCTGGGAGGTCTCCAGACATTTCTGCACAAAGAGGTCTACCCAACATGGGTGCTCCGGCCTCCAAAACATGGTCCAAAAGCATTAGACCTGCTCCCTGTTGATATGCGTCAACTCCCCTTGGCAAAAGATCGTCATCACTAGCAGCTTGTGCACCATACGAACAGCTGGATGTATGATGTAGTTGTTCTTCGTAGCGCCTGTGATGTTTGGAGATCCAGACAAGCAATTCCAAAAGAAAGCTAGATCAAATCCGTCCGGGGCATATTCTTTTGGATTCTTGTAGCCCTCCGCATATTCGAATCCAAAAGCATTTTGGATTTCATCATAGGACACCCGGCGGTCTACATCATTCAACCTGAAGGAGATGTACTGCATGTCATGCTCCTCGTCATAGTGCTTGGCTAGAGTGGATAGGAACTCAAGTGTATAGCGGATGTAGGTCGGTGCCGACCGATCAATGAATCCTCTCATGCCAACGCAATCCAATAAAAATAGCACAGGCTGCTGCAAACCTAGCTCCTGAAGTAGCTCAGAGGAGAGGAACTTCGTCTCCATGATTGTTCGCCTCCCATTCCCAATCAACTTTCTCCACCGTTGTTGGGCATCGTTATCCAAACCTTGCAGTCCCATAAGGTCAATAGGGGGCAGGTTTTCTGCAGGGGGAGGGCTAGGTTGGCGAGGGGGTGATTCGGGGATCACGGGCTCATGTGAACTAGAGGATTCCCCTCGGCGAGACCTTTTCCTCGGTGCCATTATCAAAATCTACTCAACAACAGTCCAGCACAACTAAACTAGCTACAAGGCGGCAAGCCCCTACTCAATAAGCAAATTGCAACTAGTGGCGGCAAGCCCAATCAAAATCAACAAGAAAAACTAGAGGCGGCAAGCCCTAATTACTCAAAAATTGCAATGTAGCATTCCAAATAAACAATTAAATGCAATTAGATTGCCAATTTGATCAAAACACCACCAAATCAAAGAATCCAAAAATTAGGGTTCATGAGATTTGGGGGTATTTGATTGGGAATTGGAATTTGGAATTGGTGATTGGGAAAAGGTTAAGGTTTGTGGAGGGAAGGTTTTTGTGTAGTTGGGTTGGGGAAAAAGTTGCCGGAGGCCGGCGAATCGAAGTGGAGAAGTTTCGGTTGGAATTTGGGCAATGGGCGTAAAAGATGGTGTTTTTGATTTGGATTTTTGGTGGGTTTTGTTGGGAATGAATGGGGGATTGATTTGGGTGGAAGGAATTGGTTCAAAACTTTCCGGAATGGTGAATCGGAGATGGTGGCCGGAGAGGAGTACTATTCGGGTGGGAGGAGTTTGGGGAAGAAGAGGAAGAAAAAGATAGAAGAAAAAGGGAAGAAGTAAGAACCGATCTCTCGCGGATCGCGCGCACCCCGTCGCGGGTCGCGATCCTCCTTCGCGGGCCGCAAGCCGTCTTCGCGGGCCGCGAAACTCGGCCGTTTCGTCCCAGGAATTGCCGAAAAATCCCTGGTTTTTCGCGGGTCGCGACGAGGCCTTCGCGGACCGCGCGCCTAGCTTTCGCGGTCCGCGCGATGAAACCGCGGACCGCGCGCACAGAACCTTCGCGGTCCGCGCGATGAAACCGCGGACTGCGCGCGCAGCACTCTCGCGGCGCGCGCGATGAATTCGCGCGCCGCACACGACAAACCTTCGCGGTCCGCGCGGTGAAACCGCGGTCCGCAAGCACAGTGCCGCAGTCCACGCGATCAAGCCGCGGACCGCGAAAAGTTGCATTTTCGTTCCAGGGATTGTCGAAAAATCCCTGGATTTCGCGGGCTGCGACCTAACTTTCGCGGACCGCGGGTCTTCGTCGCGGTCCGCGAGCTCGCCTTCGCGGCTCGCGAGATCTTCGATCGCGGTCCGCGCGATGAATTCGCGGGCCGCGAGGAATGGCTCCTACAGCCTTTTTGTTTTGCTCCACTTCATATCTTTTTCTACAAAAACAACACAAAAACTAGCGTAATGTTCAAATTACAAGTTTAATGAAATGTACATAGGCTATTATAGAAAGAAAGTAATGTTCCAAATATTGAAATTGTTCGACGAAATGCTTTTAAAGATCAAAACTCGTTTATTTAACATCGTCGGCACGATGTACCTCCATGGTAAAGATTAATCGTAGGTTGGTTTGCCTAGAGACATGTCCTCTAGGATCTCCGATTTGAAACCCTCGTAATACGGTTTCAACCTTTGGCCGTTGACCTTGATGACTTTGGCATCCTCGTCGCTTTGGATCTCCACCGCACCATGAGGGAAAACTTTCACAACTACAAATGGTCCAGTCCACCGAGAACGCAATTTACCTGGAAACAAACGGAGACGTGATTGAAATAGGAGAACCTTTTGACCTACCTCAAATGTTTTCCTAATTATCATCTTGACATGCCATGCCTTCGTTTTCTCCTTGTAAATGGCGGCGTTCTCATAGGACTCATTCCGGATTTCCTCAAGCTCTTGCAATTGAAGCTTCTTTTCATTCCCGGCTTCGTCCAAGTTCAAGTTGAACCTTGTGATTGCCCAATATGCTTTGTGTGCCAACTTCACCGGTAAATGACACGGCTTTCCAAGGACTAATCGGTATGGAGACATACCAATTGGAGTCTTATAAGCCGTCCTATATGCCCACGATCCATCATCCAACCGAGTACTCCAATCCTTGCGAGTCAGCCTAACCATTTTCTCAAGGATGGACTTGATTTCCCTATTGGAAACTTCGGCTTGTCCATTTATTTGTGGGTGATAGGCGGTAGAAGTTCTATGATTTACCCCATATTTCTTCAACAATGCGGCAATGGTTCTATTGCAAAAGTGAGTGCCTCGATCACTGATTAGAGCTCGGGGTATCCCGAACCGAGAGAAGATGTGAGATTTGATGAACTCTGCAATCACTTTAGAATCATCAGTACGAGTGGGGATTGCTTCTACCCACTTAGAAACATAGTCAACCGCAAGCAAGATATATTTAAAACCAGAGGAATTAGGGAAAGGTCCCATAAAATCGATTCCCCAAACATCAAAGAGTTCACAATATAGAGGGCAATGTTGGGGCATTTCATTCCTAGAAGAGATATTCCCTACTCTTTGGCATTTGTCACAAGATTTGCAAAAGGTGTATGCATCCTTATTCAAACTAGGCCAATAAAAACCACAGTCTAGCACTTTCCTAGCAGTTCGCCTAGCACCAAAATGACCACCACATGCATATGAATGGCAAAAAGCAAGGATTGAGTTGGTTTCATTATTGGGAACGCATCTCCTAATCACTTGGTCGGAACAATGTTTCCACACATAGGGATCATCCCACACATAAAACCTAGCATCATGCTTTAACTTATCCTTTTGTGCTTTTGTGAAATGAGAAGGGCACTTACTTGTGACAAGGAAATTCACAATGTTGGCATACCATGGAAGAGAAACACTAAGAGCAAACAATTGCTCGTCGGGAAACTCTTCGTGAAGGTGGTCCTTCAATGCTTTGGTCCCAAACTCCTCATTGGGCACCAAACGGCTCAAATGGTCGGCCACCAGATTCTCAGCTCCTTTCTTGTCTTTGACCTCCAAGTTGAACTCACTCAAGAGTAAGATCCATCGGAGCAACCTAGGCTTTGCTTCTTTCTTCGTCATCAAATAACGAAGAGCTGCATGGTCAGTGAAAACAATAATCTTTGTACCAAGCAAATATGGCCTAAATTTTTCTAATGAAAAGACTACCGCTAGCAATTCTTTCTCGGTAGGGGTATAGTTCCTTTGAGCATCATTGAGAGTCATGGATGCATAATAGATGGCATGGGGAACTTTTCCCACCATTTGACCTAACACCGCACCAACGGCGTAGTCACTTGCATCACACATGATGTCAAATGGAAGGGACCAATTTGGAGGTTGTATAATAGGGGCCGACACTAGCATAGACTTCAAACAATCAAATGCCCTCTTACAACTTTCATCTACCACAAATTCCACATCCTTTTGTAACAATCTACATAAAGGGGAAGAAATTTTCGAGAAATCTTTTATAAAATGGCGGTAGAAACTCGCGTGGCCAAGAAAAGATCTCACATCGCGCACACAAGTAGGGTAAGGTAAAGATTGGATGGTATCAATTTTTGCTTTATCTACCTCAATACCCTTAGATGATACTTCATGACCTAACACAATGCCTTTTTCAACCATAAAATGACATTTTTCAGAATTAAGCATAAGATTCTTATCAATGCAAGTTTTTAGGACTAATGACAAATGGAGTAAGCAATTGTCAAAAGAGTTTCCATGAACAGTAAAGTCATCCATAAAAACCTCTACAAACTTCTCAAGATATTCTGAAAAAATGCTAACCATACACCTTTGAAATGTGGCTGGTGCATTGCAAAGTCCAAAAGGCATGCGTTGGTATGCAAATGTGCCAAAGGGACATGTGAAGGTGGTCTTCTCTTGATCTTCGGGTGCAATGGCAACCTGAAAGTAACCTGAATAGCCATCAGGAAAACAATAGAAAGAGTGGCCTGCTAGCCGGTTAAGCATTTGATCAATAAATGGTAAAGGAAATTGGTCTTTCCTTGTTACCACATTTAGCCTTCGGTAATCAATGCAAACACGCCAACCATTTTGGACACGAGTAGGAATCAATTCGCCATGGCTATTCTCCACTACGGTCACTCCGGTTTTCTTTGGCACCACTTGTGTCGGGCTTACCCATTTACTATCGGAGATTGGATAGATCATTCCCGCATCCAACAATTTAAGCACCTCGGCTTTTACTACCTCCATCATTGGAGGGTTCAACCGCCTTTGAGGTTGTCGGACGGGTTTAGCATCATCCTCCAATAGAATACGGTGCATGCAAGTACTTGGACTCATACCTTTGATGTCGGCAATGGTCCACCCAATGGCCTCCTTGTGATCTTGTAGCACTTTCATCAACCTCTCCTCTTGTTCCTTGGTGAGTTTGTTGGAGATGATCACCGGTAATTTTTCACCACCACCAAAGAATGCATATTTTAGATTCTCGGGTAGTGGTTTCAATTCCACTACCGGAGGTTTATTGAGAGATGGTCGGTTGCCCGAGCTTTTCAATACCTCGAGGTCTAAAAGTGGTGCATCAAGAGAAAGCTCCTCAAAAGTATCTAGCTCAAAAATGCTTTCCTTCAAGTTAGCACTCAAAGCATATGTATGAACATTACTTGTGTGTAAACTATTGGCTAAAGCTTTTAACAAAGGATCATCACCATCATTTTCATAAACTTTTTGCACAAAAGATTCAATCACATCAATAGCATTGCAAGAAGTTTCATCATCATTGTATTTCATTGCACCATAAATGTTGAACTCTATTTTATCCTCATCAAATTCCATGGTAAGCCTACCACTATGCACATCGATTATAGCTCTTGACGTTTTCAAAAATGGACGCCCTAACAAGACAGGGGTAGCAAATTTATCATGTTCCATGTCAAGAACGTAAAAATCGGCCGAGAACACCAACTTGTCGACTTTCACCAAGACATCTTCAACAATACCCTTAGGGTATGCATTAGAGCGGTCGGCAAGTTGGATCACCACACCGGTTTTATGCAAAGTGCCAAGATTTAACGATTCATACAATGTATATGGAATGACATTTATGGATGCACCTAGGTCTAGCATGGCTCTTGGAAAATAAGTATTCCCTAAGATGCAAGGAATTGTAAACATGCCGGGATCACCACATTTAGTAGGCATTTTATCTTGGAACAAAGCCGACACATGTTCATTGACTCTTTCATTTTTTACATGCTTTGACCTTTGTTGACGATGGTTCACACATAGTTCTTTTAAGAACTTAGAATATCTAGGAACTTGATCAATAGCATCGAGCAAAGGAATGTTTACCTCACACTTTCGAAGGACTTCGAAAGCTTCTTTGTCCACCTCTTTTTTGTGAGTATTCTTCAAAGCCTCGGGAAATGGTGCTTCTACTTCGAAGGGAGCGTCTACTCTAGTTTTCTTGTGGAGAGGTGAGAATGGAGGTGACATTGGTTCAACATGAGTGGTTGAGTCCACATGTTCCTCACCAATTAGCTCTTTCTCCTTCTCAACCTCGGCATCACCTTTTTCTTTGGTTAGCCCTTCAAGAATTACTTCTTCATCGGCCAAGGTCACCTCAACTTCGTTATTGGTCAAACTCTTCTTCACAAGGCCTCTCTTGGGTGCCTTTTTCACAACCACTTCGGGTTCAATAGCTTGTTTACCACTCCTCAAGGTCATGGCACTCGCATGCGGCCTTGGATTTAACTCCGGTTGTGCGGGGAGTTTCCCGGAGTTTTGTGCTTCCAATTTCCCCAAAACCGTGGCCATTTGACTCATTTGCACCTCAATGCTTTTGAATCGAGCGTCTTGTGGGAATTGGCCCGAGCTTTCACCTTGATCACGAGATTTATCTTCCAACCTCGGGTAAGCATTTTGAGGGGCACGATTATTGAAACGGCCTTGTCCTTGGTTTCTTGGGTATTGTTGGGGTTGAGGGTGATATTGAGGGCTTTGATGATCTTGGTACCCTTGGTAGCCAAAATCTTGGTACCCTTGGTTTTGGTAACCTTGGTACCCTTGATTTTGGTTGCTTTGGTCTCCTCCGTAGCCTTGGTCATTTTGCCCCCTCGACCTATCAAAAGATTGACCACTTTGACCTTGGTATCCCCCTTGTTGGCCTTGTTGTTCCATCGGTTCATCTCTCCACCGAAAGTTAGGGTGGTCTCTAGTTCCAGGGTTGTAGTGTTGGGCAAAAGGATCATACTTCCTTTGGTTACCTCTATCACCACCTTGGCCTTGTCCACTTTGAAAACCCCTACCACCTTGGTAGCCTCGTCCTCCTTGAAATCTTTGGCCACCTCTAAAACCTTGGTTTCCACCATAGACTCCCATAACATTAACCTCTTCGCTATAGTCCTCGTTTGCTTGAGGACAAGATTCGGTGAGATGGTTTGAAGCACAAATCCCACACGTCATAACTTGTTGCCTTGGTTGATTCCCCGAGTTCACTCCGGAGCTATTTCCCATCATGAAACCTTTCATCAATGCCGTAAGCTCCTTGATATCTTGACGAGTTCCATCATTGTTCCCACCGGAGTTACCCACTCGTAGTCTCCGGTCCCTCTTTGGTTTGCATCCCTCGGCTAATTGCTCAAATAGCATCATGGCATCGGAAGAACCAAGGTTAGCAATGGAGCCATAGCAAGACCGATTTTTCATCTCGGTTTCCCTATCATTCAAACCATTGTAATAGAAACACACCAATTGAGGTTCGGTGAAGCTATGGTACGGGCAACTTGATAGGAGAGTTTGGAATCTTTCCCAATACTCATACAAAGTCTCATCATCGTCTTGAGTGATGTTGCTAATTGCTTGTATCAAGACCGATGATTTAGAGGGAGGAAAGTACTTGTCAAGGAACTTTTTCTTCAATTGTGGCCATGTAGTGATTGATGATGAAGGCAAACGGCTTAACCATTTGGCGGCCTTGTCCTTCACGGTAAAGGTGAATGTTTTCAACTTAAACTCATCCACACTCATCTCGGAAGGTTTCAAACTACTACAAACTCGGTGAAAAGCCTCAAGGAAGTCATTGGGATCATCCACTTCTCTACCATGGAAAGTTGGAAGAAAATTTATCACTCTCGTTTTGATTTCATATTGAGAGTTTGGGTAAACAATGCTCGATTGTTGTTGTTCATAGTTGGGGGACATGTACTCTCTCATAGAAATGTTGGTAGGAGAAGTGTTGGGGTTTTGGAAAGGGTTGTAGAATTGGTTTCGGGGGATGTCTTGGCCGGTCCCCTCTTCCTGGTCCTCCTCCGCCATGGTGGAAGGTGGTACTTCACTATCAAGGGAAAATGGATTGGCGGCTAGTGTCTCTTGCACTTGTCGCTTGAGTTGACGAAGACTCCTAACTAATTCGGAATCGTATTGCAAAGGGTCTTGGTTCGAGGTTCTTGTATGAACCATGCACCAAGAGCTAGAGCAATAGGGTTCTAAACCAAAAATAAGATGAAAAAGAAAGATAGGGTGTTAGTACAACTACAATAAACACACAGATATACGCCTAATTCCCCGGCAGCGGCGCCAAAATTTGGGAGGTCGTCGCCGTACCTCTCAAATATACAATTTATATTCACTCACTACCTCTACACACAACTAAGCATATAGTGGCAAGTAAGGTTCGTTCCACAGAGAAAAGGTTATTTTTACGTATATATTGTATCATACATATACATATGCATATATAAAAGCAATGTAAACAAAGGGGGGGTTTGAGTTGAGTTTGTGTAAGAAACACTACTATGTAAAGTAACTAGGGTTCTAGAGTTACAACTAGTTTAGCATTTAAGGTTTCAACTAAAGGATTAACTAATGAGAATACTAGACTTGGATATATGAGATTGGTGACTTCTTATTATGGAATTTTCCTCAAACTTTATCATGTTGCTTTGAGAATGGTGATTGTTTGTAGTGAGAAACTATCTTTAACCATAGCTATGAAAGATGAAAGCATCTTCACAACTTCGATTGACAACTTTACTAGATGATAACAACTAGTTCAAGTGATCAATATCATTTCAAATTAGATGTTTCTCAAACTTACCCATGCAATTTGATAACAAACTTGACATAGATACAATGCTAATGAATGGTCTTAAGAACAAATACAATTGATAACAACATGCACTTGATTCCTAATTTACTACTCTTACATAGAAAGAATGATAACATTCCAACCATGGAAAAGTGATATCTAACACATATCCAACACATATCTATCACTAGGAAATCATTCCTAATCATTTCAAGCATCAAATACACATATAAATTATGATCATTCAATAGCAAATCACCATTCCTAAGCTTCATAAATCATGTTCTCAATCCATAACAAGAAGTCCAATCACATATACCCAAGATGGGTTTTAGCCTACTACCATAATTATATTCACACAAACAAGATCCATACAAGAAATCATGGTGAATTCAAAGATCAAAATGAAGAAAAAATGAAGAAAAGAGTCCCAAGCTCTGTAAATTCGATCCTCTGACAAATGAGGATAAAATCCTTTTATAGTCTAAAACAATTAAAATTAAAGCAAAACAAAGTGCAAGTTGTAGGGCATTTTCGCGGCCGCGAGAAATCCTTCGCGGACCGCGAGCCTGGTTCTCGCGGCTCGCGACCGAGGATTCGCGGTCCGCGCGTCTATGGCTTCCGCGGTCCGCGACCGAGGTTTCGTGGACCGCGCGTCTGGTCCTCGCGAGCCGCGGCCGACGTTTCACGGATCGCGCGTCTTCGGCTTCCGCGGTCCGCGACTGAGGTTTCGCGGACCGCGCGTCTGGTCCTCGCAAAACAGCAACACACACCCTCGCGGCTCGCAACCGAGGTTTCGCGGCCCGCGAGAGTGTGCCTTCACGCCACTTCTATGACCGATTCTTCAATGTATCTAACTTCTTCAGGACGGTCATAGAAGGTCTTCAAATCATCCAAATCCATCGCAAGTGCAATTCAAGGTCGAAATGCACGTCTTCAATTTCAAACCATTATGAATGATTTGGTCTAAAAGTCTAATATAAAAGTACAAAATACTATCTAAAACAGCTCTCAAATGCTACAAAATAAGAGTATATCTAGGACCTATCAGTGGCCTCGGACATCTGATGTGGAGACATCCCGTCTTCTATCTCAATCCGAGGAGTGCCATCGGCCAAAGAGATAACAAATCCGAAGTTACTCGGGTCAGCACAACACTTTACATACCCCTCGTCACTTACGGAAGATAGGTGTGAAGGAGATTCAAGGCAAACCCCAGCAGTGTTGCAAAAGTCAACTTCAACCACATCCCTTTCTTCGGGAACGAAACTTTTGGGCTCGCTGACTGCTAGAAGGTCGCTGGCCGAGGTCGGAGGAGAAGAAGAACGAAGAACGGCCCAGATCCGAGGGGCGAGAGTATGCAGGCTGCCTCGGCGGAGTGCTCGGAAGCGCTGCTCATACCTGGCCCAAGCCTCAGGATGGTAGTAGGACTTCTGGAACTCCAAACGCTAAGGCCCAGGAACCCACTCACGGAGCTTCCTGTAGATAGAAGTTTCTTGGCGGTGGTTGGCTTCCTTGACCACCTCGGTCACAGCGTCGCTAAAGGTCTGGGAACTAACCACCTCTTCCACTAAGGTCTCTCCGAAGTCCCTGAGTCAGGACCCATATTTCTAGGATTTCAGGGACATCAGCTCGTCTTGAGCAGATTTGAGCTCGTTGTGAAGGGTGGTAGAGTGCTCCTTCTCTTGGGACAAATCTTCCCGGCATTTTCTAACTCTTGCACCAGAATAGCATGAGACTGACCAAGCTGTTTGGATAAAAGAGATCGGAATAGGGGAGATTTGCACATACCCTCCATGTAAGTATCAGCCTAGGTCAAGAAGGTCAGGTTAATAAATAAATAAAATGCACGATGGATACGAAAGAAAAGGGAAAAGGAGTAAGTAGGTAGGACTTACCATGGAATAAGCAGGGGGGCTCCATAGGGAGTCGGCCACTAAGGTCAGAGCCGGTTGTTCATCGACAGGAGGTAGTTGTTGCACCTGTTGTGGCTCGACAGGAGAGACAAGGCTCGGATAAGCTTCTTCAGTACGAGTTCTCTTCAAGGAAGATCGGGCCTGGAGGAATAACTTATTACAGGCTCCAAGAAAGTAGAGTCATCAGAAGGTAGGACAGGGGTGATCTTTTGGGGAGGTTCCCGTCTTGAAACCTTTTCGGCAGACTTTTCAGTCGTATGTAGGCATTGAGAGTGGTTTCCTGCCATTGGGGGATTGACGATTAGAGAGAGCTCCTCGGACAGGCCTCGGACAACTGCGAAAGAGTAACATCGGGTGAGAAAACAAAGGAAAAGGAAAAGAAAGAGAAAAAAAGAACAATAACAGATAGCAACGACAAAGGAAGTCACAAGGAAACCTTCGAAAGGCAACTCAGAGTAAAATCAAGGCACCGTAAAAATCTCCGGAGGATAAATGTCACGGGGCCAGCTGAACGCGCTGTTCCCTTTAATCTAGTATTGGATGTTATCGATAGAATGACAAGCCAGAGAGTTATGCTCGGATATCACGTTATCCGGAAGAATGGACCCGGCCTCATCGGATTGGAGCTTTTCGTTCCATGAAGGAGTGGGGTAGGCTTCCAGATTGAAGGAATAGCATCCAAAACTCATCCAACTTTTAACGCATTCACTTTTGCTGCACACGATCGGATTACCCCTTGGGTAAAAGGTGAACACCCCGGGGTAGAGGAATGAGAAAGTGCAATCCGATGAAAGGATCGGAATAGGTTAAGAGTTTCTTTCACGTTATCCCGACGGCAAAGTGTGAGGAACCCAAGGACGGTGGCAACCCCATTAGGATGGAGTTGAGTGGGGGATATGGAGAAATATTCAAAAATGGCAGAAAAGAGGGGAGGAAAAGGAAGAGAAAACTCGAAGTGAATATGACGGGCAAGAAGGCAAGGGGCATCAGATTGAAATTGCTCTCTGCTCAAAATGGATAGGTTGGAATCTAAAAGGAGAGGAATGAATGAATTCTTGGTAAGACTTTTCACATCCTCGGTGACCCAGTTGGGGCAGGGCTCGGGGTTACAGTGGAACCCAAGTGGAAGGATACGAGGAACGCGAGAAAAGTATCGGCGAGGTCTCTTGGCCTTCCTAACTTGATCCCTATCTTTTCTCGCCCTCTTGGAGGACGAGGCCGCTACAGGTTGGTCGATGGGATTCAGAGAGACCAAGTCAGAAACAGGGCCATCAGAACCTTGATGAACGGCTCGGGCCCTAGGGTCAGATTGGGTGGTGGAAGAAGCAGATTTTGTAAGAGAAATATCCATTATGTTTTCAACCCTAGGAATTAGATTCGTGTTATCGGAAGGTCTTATAGCCGACAGCGCTGAGAGACAAAGGAGGAAGGGAAAGAACAAGAGGGAAAAGTGAGAGTACCTGAATTCGAAAGGGCGAAGGGAAGAGATGATGAGGAAGAGAGAAAAGAAAAGAGGGGTTATTTATAAAAGAGGGGGAGAAATCAAGGAAAACATTGGGGGCAGGGGAAAATGATTACGCACAGGAAAAGAGAGAAAGGGTCATTGGAAAAGGGGAATCGTGTAGCCGCCGAAAATCTGGGAAAATGGTAGGACCCACTTAAAGGCGCTTGTTGCTACTTCACCACGATGTCGTCGGAAATGCCTAGGAAAGAAAAGAAAAAACACTTCGGAGGAGAACCCTCAGACCTTCCGTCTTGGGGGGCTTGTGATGATACCAAAGATTCGGATCTAGGTGGCTTTCCAGGAAACTTCCTGGTCATGTGGAAAAGATAAGGATCGGCCCATACACTAATATTCATCATCTCTTAGGTCAAAATTAGTATTGTTAAGTCAAGAACCATTGAATTGGCAATTTAGGAAAGTTTTACATTACCCTGTAAGTCCTAATGGAACGTTTCATTGTTAATATCTATAAGGCCTTTATTTTGGCATTGGGTCGGTGGAGGAGCGTTAGAGATTCTATACCTTAAAATATATCATATGATATGATGATACCAAATATTCGGATTTAGGTGGCTTTTCAGGAAACGTCATGGTCACGTGGAAAAGATAAGGATCGGACCGTACGCTCACGTGGGGAGGAGGTGCCACTCGTACGGGAAAGTGACGTACATTAGTGATAAGGCATAAGGAATAGGCGCTCCAGGACGCTTATAAATAGAGGCCACAATCAGTCATTCCAGGTAAGTTCTCTAACTCTTGAATACAGAGTTTTTACATTCCAAAGAACGAAATCTCATCTTCACACCGGAACTACCACCCTCGGAGTAGTGTCGGGGAGGATTGTTTTGCAGGAGTCGAATGACAGGTTCCAAGCAAGTCCAGTCTGAGGGCAAGGAACTCAGATGGTCAAGTACAATTAGCGAGCAACATCCATACTTCATCAACAATCAACACACCTAGAAGCCCTCGGATACGTCAGCTATCTGAGGCCTAGATTACTAGTGCGGATTTGCCCCGCATCATGATAGTTACATACTAATTTAATTGTTAAAGTTGGCATTGTTTAACTCTAAAAGTCAACCTAATACACTTTGGTTGGGAAGGAAGGAGTATGGAATAATAGGTTAAAAAAGAGTTTTGTACGAGATATGCTTATTTATAAACCATGACCTATTGTAGTTAAATAATGGGTGGAGTTAAATTTAAAATTTTCACATAACTATAGAGGTTAAACTGCAAAATAACAAATAAAGCTTGAAACACAATATCATCCTCCAGACGGGTAGCCTCTACAAATTGATGGCGTCGTGTTTCGAACTTCCCGATCCGGCGATACATCGACGATGACTCAACGGCAATACAAAGGCAGCGAATTGATCTAGAGCTTAGGAGGCAAATCGATCAGGCGGTGGGGAAAGAATTGTGTGGGGCTCCAAGTGCGGATCAATAGTGCAGGAAGAGGGCTATTGCGGCGGTTCCGTCCCCATTCCTCGGCGGTTATGAACTGCTGGCGGCAGCTGCACCGCGCAACGAAGAAAAAATTGCTCGGCGATTATGAACCGCCAAGCAAGGTTGTCAGGTTCATCCGGTTGCGAGTTCGTAACAAGCTAGAACCTGCAGGTTGTTTTCGAGTGTTGCGACATCGGATGCTGCTCCGGTTCAAAGGTTGGGAACTCGCAACCATCATTTCAGGTTAGGGTCTATGTTTGTTCCTGAATCTGGTTACGATGTCGTAACCTAATTAGGTTCTGCTATAAAAATACTGGCCAAAACTGGCCGGTAAAATTATAATGCCAAAAACGAAGAAAAGAAACAAAGCTACACTTTAATATAAATACAGAATATTCGACATATTACAAGCATCAATACATGAATGAGTTTCTTCCAACTTTCATACAATTAGATCAAAATTGAAGAAACCAGAAGTTAATTTAGGAATTCACTATAGCCACCTCTTGCATCTGCTGTCGTATAGCTCTTAAGCACAAATTATGACTTGAAATAGCACCTGCACAAATGTTGAACTTAACTAATTAAAACATAATTTAAAACTATTTATGATTATTTAGTACTAGCAACTCAACCAACTCAGACAACTTAAACAGACTGTAAAGCGCCTATTGAAAAGATATAGAAGACATGATAAAACCCTCACCGTGAATCCTAAGCTCACAATTTCCTTCAACACTTGCAATATAGTTATTTATATTTATTAATGATCTTTCATACATCGCTTTATCCTTATTATGTTGTTCTCAACAGGTCACTTGATAACATAAAAATTGCAGCAGAAGACCATTGCAATAAACAAGCATACAATTACTGATTGTAATAAACCACAAGAATTATAAACCACATCAGTTATAAACCACAGCAACTTTATAACCCTTTGTGAATACTATATTTCGGATCAACATGGATCGTTCTTGATCAGAGAGTGTATTCCATATTACAAGGATCTAATTTACACAAGAATTAACAAAATTTGAGCTAAGGTTCATCAGTTACAAAATTTCAAAGTGAATTATGAAACTGATGCGAGCAGAAAAGTACTTAACAATTGCAGAACTTCAAGAGCATTTTTCTCACTCGTTTCTAAACCAAATTGTCTCATTCTTGATTCTAAATCATAGTTTGAAATCTCGTTTTTCCAAAACTAATAAATTTATTCCAAATAGACCAGCTGTGATATTTTTAAAGTGAGTTCCAAACTGATGCCAGAAGAAAACTGAAATTAGAAATTGCAGAAATTTAAAACCCTTTATCTCTCTTGTTACTTAGCCGAATTGGCCCATTCTTGTTATGAAATAAAAGATCAGAGTTCAGTGAATACACCAGTATAAACATCAGACACAATGGAGTTACGGTTATGAAGATATGAATTTTTAAAGTAATAGTCAGCTGGCTGCCCAGAACAGCACCAGTCCAGTCACAGCAGACTTGAAACTCGTTTATCTCTATCATTTATTATGAAAATTCAGAAATTGTAGATTCTAAATCCTAGAGAATCTTACAAATATTTCACAGGTACAAGAATCAACAAAATCAGAGTTGGGGTTAAATAGATATGGGTTTGTAAAGTGAGGGCTGTGCTGTAAATATGAATGAACGAGGGCAGAACTTCGTAACCCTTTTTCTCCCTCGTTCCTAAACCAAATTGAAAGATTCTTGATTCAAAACTGCACTTCTAAAGCTCATGTATTCAATTATATTATTATTGTTATAGATTGATTAACAGTTTGAGATATATAATCTTTTAAAGTTCAGAACCTCACATACACCCACAAATTTCAGATTCCTATACTCACTCATATTTCTTTCCTAGCCCAAGCTCTTAAACCTATGGCTCTAAATTTTAAACACATATATGTATCTACTGATAGAGACTCATCAAGAAGTTTAAACTTTCATACGTGCCAAAAAAAATAGAATTCAGAAACCAAGATTTCATAACAAAAAAAGAAAGCTCGCACATTTAATGATTGTTCAGCTTGAAAATGATAATCAAAACATGAAAAGACCAAGATGCAGCCTCATCGAGCAAGAGTTTGGCCTTCTGCTTCATCAACTTATCCTCCACGATTTTATGCCTTTCATTTGAGCCAGGCCTACAAAGGAGAACAACAGATACTTAAAATGAATAGCCTCAATTTACGTAATCACGTAATTCTTTAATGACACCAAAACAAGTATAAATCTCAAAATAAAAGAATTTTGTAAACAAGAGTATAATTAGCGGACTTGACCTGAGCAAGGGGGGAGCGGATGGATTCGATGACGGTGGGGTGAAGGCGGAACTCGTCTTCTCCGGTCAAGTCAGGTAGAAAATACTGCCTTTATACTCCAGCGTGACCATGATTCCCGGTGATCGGCGGTTGTCGGGCGGCGGCGACGGTGACAATCCAGGGAGAAAGACGACGACGGGTGGCAAGGAAGAGGGCGACGGGGCGGAGAATCTGAGAAATCGCAGAGATCTGGGTGACGGGCGAAATTGCAAAGTAAGGGGTGGAGGAGTTCTAGATCTTGAGAAATGAATAAACCAATCATTTTTAATTCATATTCTTCTTGGTTACGAGTTCGAAACTGCGTCAGATTTAATTTAAAATAACCGCAGCCACAGTTACGATGTCGTAACCGGAACGAACGGCGGTGGTTTTTCAGAACCGCCGCGGAACATATGGTTAGTCGGCGGTTTATTGTACATAAGATGATCCGGACCAAGTTATGAACTTACAACTGATCAAGCACCGGTGTTTGGGAAACCTGATCAATCTTGCGAACTCGCAACCGAATCGCACGGCGGTTCTTGTATCTTTGGCCGGAACCGCCGCGAAAAAGCGCCGCCGTCCACCCTTTTTCCACTAGTGGATGCTCAATGGGATGGAGCCGTATGTCAGTGCGGGGATTTTTTCCTCAAATATTCAATATGTAATGCCTAATCTCCAGAATATTCAGTTTGCGGGGAAAATCCCTAGAATAGGTAACTCGGCAAACCATTTATCGAGTATCATGAAACGACGGGACCCACGCCGTTTAGCTAAATAAACGTAGCCTGGTGGTAAACTCCGCGTGGTCTGCTCATGTGGCAAGTAAACTCGGCAGATTGTGCACAAGACGAAAAGTAGGACGAAAAGCAGGATGTATGATGTGGTTGTTCTTGGCAGCGCCAGTTATATTGGGAGATCCAGATAAACATCTTCAGAAGAAAGCAAGATCAAATGCAGCAGAGGGGTTATTCTTAGAATTCTTATAGCCCTCATCATATTGGAAACCGAAAGCAGTTTGGATTTGAGCATAAGACATGCGGCGGTCCATATCATTCAACCTAAAAGTGATGTAATCCTCTTCAGACTCATCGTTATAGTGTTTGGCGAGAGTGGAGAGAAACTCAAGAGTGTAGCGCACATAGGTTGGTGCCGACCGATCAATGAAGCCTCTAAGACCAAAACGGTCCAAAAGAAAGGGCACATGTTGTTGTAAGCCAAAGGCTTGAAGGAGGTCAGTGGATAGAAACTGTCTCCATAATGGTTCGCTTCCCATGGTCAAACTAATGACTACAGAAGGCAAGGCTAAATCACCAAAAATGCAAAGAAAAGAGTAGGGATACCGTTAAATGAGTGGATTGAAGCCCGAGGTAGCCACAGAGAGTGTGGAGATCACCAATTGTACCAAAACACCACCAAATCGGGGAGGTGGAGGGAAGGTTTTGGAGTAGATGAAAGATTGGGGAAGTCGCCGGAGACCGTTTCTTTGCCGGAGGCAATTTTATCTCATGGAAGGTTGTAAATATAACATTTACAATCAATGTAAAACATAAATTAAATTCAAAATATGAAATCTTTTCATCAATTATTTCAAAACAGAAAAAAGATTAGTAAAAGTCAATTATATTTCTTCAAGAATATATTTTATAATTTACGATTCTATTGCATATTAACTTAGTTAAAATAGACAACTACAATTAATCTAATTGCAATCACAATTAATATAACTAGATAAGTGGAGTGCCTCATTTGTTTAATTAGATGAAGAGAAAAAATATATTTGATTAGAATAATAAATGATAAATTTCAAAATTATTTCAGTTCAGTTGAATTAAATATATTTAAAACTATTTTAGTTTGGTTCAACAAGAAAAAAATTCTAGCAATATGATAAATTTATAAATTATTTCAGTTCAGTTAGATATTTCAGTTTGGTTCAACAAGAAATAGGCCCTGTTTACCAGAGTTTATCTGTAGATCAGTTCAGTTCAGTTCAATTCAATTCAGTTCAGTTCAGTTCAATTCAGTTCAGTTCAGTTCAGTGAAAATGCAATTTGATGAAATTCAGGTTAATTCAGTCATGCTGATTCCATTTTTCAATACATCAATTTTCACTTCAGTTCAGTTCAGTTCAATTCAGTTCAGTTCAGTTCAGTTCAGTTCAGTACATCAAGAAATAAGCTCTAGTTAACAGGGCCATAAGCTTTAGCAAACATGGCAGCAGAATATGACATCCATTTATATGGAAATTAAATAGACTTTGCAAATAATCATATGATAAATTACTAATTTTAAACTACCTAAATTCTTTTAAAAATGTTTAGACAATATTTGTATTATAAATAACATAAAAATATTTAGAGTTTACTATTTTGACAGAAACAACATCGTTTATTCCACACACATTTTGAAGTGAATAAATATTATAGTTCACTTTAGAGATTATTGTGACATTATAACCATTATAGTTACATACCTTTAGAAATTAGCTTAAATTTTTTTTCCATATTATCTTAAAAAAACAAAAATTATACTATAGTATTATTTTATTAAATAATATTTAAATTAATCGAATTTATAATGTACAAGATATCATTTCTTTCCATTTCACTTTTTGTTTGTTGCCAACTTGGTAGAAATGGAGGAAGTAAAATACAACACGAATAGGGCGATTAAAGAAATCAGAAATGTGACTACGCAACTCGACACATCCTCTCAGAGTCAAAACCCCTAATCTATCCTCTCAAAACCCCTAATCTGCGCAATTCTGTTTTACTACCCACTTCTCAGCTCTATCTCTGTTTCAGCCATGGCGGCGGCGGCGGCTACCACCTCACTCTCTATCTCCTCCTCGGCGGCTGCCTCGAAAGCCCTTCTGCCTCAGACCAAAGCCCTCCCAAGCAATCTCGCTTTCCTCTCCTCTACAGCCCCGTCTTTGAGGCCTCTCACTGCACGCGCCGCCTTCTCCCCCAATGCCGGCGGCTCTGCCATCTCAGCCACCATGGTAGCATCTCCCACATCCGTGAAGCCTCAAACCTCTCTGGACTTCGATACCAAGGTCTTCAAGAAGGAGAAGGTCAACCTCGCTGGGCATGAGGAGGTAAAGTATTCATTTTTAAAAGCAATCTTTGATTTTGATTTCACATCAAATGCTTGGGTTTTAGTGATTGATTTGTGTTTTTGAATGGGACACAGTATATTGTGAAAGGAGGAAGGGACTTGTTCAATCTCTTGCCGGATGCATTCAAGGGCATCAAGCAGATTGGTGTCATTGGGTGGGGCTCACAGGTATATATATACATTCGTTCTTGTGTAAAAATCTGTTGATTTATATGATGTATAAATACCTGGATTTCAGATTTTTTGCATTACTTGTAATATTAAAGTACCTTGTGAAGATGTATATTCCCATAATACTTTTCCTTTCGATTCAAGTTTGTACCTTTATTGATTTATGTGAGCAATATTGTAGTTTAACATTTTTGCTTTTTTGTAGGGACCTGCTCAAGCACAGAACTTGCGGGATTCGCTCAATGATATAAAGTCTGATATTGTTGTCAAGGTCATTTTTGATTCATTGTTTTTTATCTCGTTAAGCCTCATTTGGAGTTCATTTTATTTAATTTTGGTTTAACTTCTCACAGATTGGGCTGCGAAAGGGTTCAAGTTCATTTGCTGAAGCCCGTACTGCGGGATTCAGTGAGGAGGATGGTACACTTGGAGATATGTGGGAGACCATATCTTGCAGCGATTTAGTACTGCTCTTGATTTCTGATGCAGCTCAGGTATTTAAATTTCTTTCCCACTCAACTTGGTACGCTCCATTGTCTCTTAACCGATGAACCAATGATTTATCGAGCCACACACATGGATTGTCATTTGTCATCATATCCTGTCCTAAAACCATTCATGTGCATTTTATCTGTTGGGTGTAGGCTTTGCTTGATTGTATCCTTTGTCATCACTATTGATTGTTTCAGCTAATAATTGACATTTCAAATGTTTATTCTTTTCATAGTGGAACTGTTCCTAGTTGTAGGTGTGAGACAAGAGTGAATATAGTTTAGCTTCTGTTCTTGTTGAGTGCTGCTACAGCTGAGTATATGTACTTAAAGTTCTAATATTGTAGTGAGTGAAAACTTGACAAGCTATGGCAGAAGTGTGTTTGAGTATGTCAGTGTTTTTCCATTGTGTTCTGAATCTCTGATATGGTACAATGATTTTGTTGCATTTTAGCAACCTTTGTATTTATGCAATCATTCTTTTACACTGTATATCAATTTATTTTTCTCTTCTATAAAATGGTTGATTGTCAATTATTCCTTGATTGTCAATTGCAGGCTGATAACTATGAAAAGATTTTATCTCACATGAAGCCGAATAGCATCCTCGGGCTGTCCCATGGTTTCTTACTTGGCCATCTGCAGTCACTGGGTCTCGACTTCCCAAAAAATATTAGTGTGATAGCTGTTTGCCCAAAGGGTATGGGTCCTTCTGTAAGAAGGTTGTATGTCCAAGGGAAAGAAATCAATGGGGCTGGAATCAATGCCAGTTTTGCAGTTCACCAGGTATAAAATCCCCCTTTGTTTCTCTGGTGCCAAAACAAGCAGTTTTCTATTCTTGTGTTAAAGTCTTTTGGGAAGTTTAACTGTGTTTGAAATCATGTGTGCAGGATGTTGATGGCAGAGCTACAGATGTTGCCTTGGGGTGGTCTGTTGCACTCGGGTCTCCTTTTACTTTTGCCACTACACTGGAATCAGAGTATAAGAGTGACATTTTTGGAGAGCGAGGTGAGACTGGTTCATTTTTGATACATCTTAGAAGTATATCAGATTTTGGTGTAACTTGTTTGATTGCAGGCATTTTACTTGGTGGTGTGCATGGGCTTGTGGAGGCACTGTTCAGAAGGTACACTGATGGTGGAATGAATGAAGAGGTTGCATACAAAAATACTGTAGAGTGTGTAACAGGAATTGTTTCGAGAACCATATCAACTAAGGTTTGTATTGAATGAATCTAGCTCTATAACACTTTCATCTGTCCTGCCTACTTCTTAGATAGCATATTTGATTAGCCTATGTTTCAGAAGAAGTCTCAGATATATCCGATAAGGAATGTTAAGAAGTATGTCTTAGTAAAGTTACCAATAATGGTGTTATTGATATATTGGCAGGGTATGTTGGAGGTTTACAACTCATTGACCGCTGAAGGAAAGAAGGATTTTGAGGCTGCATATAGTGCCTCTTTCTATCCCTGCATGGATATCTTGTACGAGTGTTATGAAGATGTGGCATCTGGAAGTGAAATCCGAAGTGTTGTTCTGGCTGGACGACGCTTTTATGTATGTGCTTTTGCAATATTCTTTCCTAAGTCTTCCTTTCTCCCTGCATGAAACTGTATGTTTCTTTATATCTAGGATCTGCCTTTGATCTTTTCTGCACAACATATTTATGTGTTAAAATTTTCACATGACAACAATATCCATGATTTCATGAGCAGGAGAAAGAGGGTTTACCTGCATTCCCAATGGGTAACATTGACCAAACAAAGATGTGGAGGGTAGGTGAACGTGTCCGGGCAGTCCGTGGGGCTGATGAGTTGGGTCCTCTACATCCTTTCACAGCTGGTGTTTTCGTGGCATTGATGATGGCTCAGGTCAGTTCTATATTCTTATGATTGTTATTACCATCATAGTTCTTTTATGTACCCAATTTCTTAGACATTTCTTGCTTATTTTGACCTGAATCTCCTTCTCCATTAATATTTAACAGATTGAGGTTCTAAGGAAGAAAGGCCATTCTTATTCAGAGATCATCAATGAAAGTGTGATTGAGGCTGTGGATTCTTTGAATCCATTCATGCACGCCCGTGGTGTTGCATTCATGGTAGACAACTGCTCAACAACAGCAAGGCTAGGATCAAGGAAGTGGGCACCCCGGTTTGATTATGTTCTCATGCAGCAGGCATTTGTGGCTGTGGACAATGCCTCTCCAATCAACCAAGACCTCATCAGCAATTTCCTGTCTGATCCGGTGCATGGAGCCATTGGCGTGTGTGCCGAGTTGAGACCCACTGTTGACATCTCAGTACCTGCTGATGCCACTTTTGTGCGGCCCGAGTTGCGCCAATCAAGCAACTGAGGTGCGAGATTTTGAGTTGGTTATATTTGGCAAACTTGACGGATATTTTGTGTGTTTTTTGTTGTAGCCTTTTTGAACTTTCTGTTCCCTTTCATCAATCATTTCTGTAACGTGGAATGTAATTGTATGAATTTTATCTCAACGGATAGCTCGCTCTATCCGTGCTTCTACTATTCCAATAAAATGCTTCTGTCCAATTTGCCTGTCAAGTTTGATTAAGTTTTGTCCAAATGAAAGAATTTTAATCTGTAAAAGCAAGTTTTAGTATTCATTTTTCTAATTTTAAAATATGAGCTAGATTAAACTTTTTATCAAGCAATTTTCAGATTCCAGATTCTATATTCTAGTCTCCAGACTTAATACGTTGTGAATTAGTCATTCTAAGAATTCTTAAAGTATGGAGAAAAATACTGAATTAAATGTCTCAAATCATTAAAAAAAAACATTTATTCTTAACATAAAGCCTCCTGTTACAAGATCTCCATAATTAAAAAGGAGACTCAAAACTGCAGGTATCCTCATTCCCTCAAGGGAAACATGACGAAAATGATGAACAATATTAAAATTGTACACCTGAAAATGATTTATTCAGATAACTATGGTGTATGTTGTGACCAGAATTCACATCCAAATAGCCCCAGCATTGATGAGCATCGGCTTCAGCTTGCCTTGAACATTAAGGCTCATAACCTCATTGGCTCCACCGACGAACAGCTTCCCAATGAAAACGGCCGGCGCCGCTGGACTGCACCCTAATCCGAGCAACGCATTCTCGATTTCCCTCCCCTTGGGATGCTCGTCGAGGTTGTAAACCACCGGATTTGCGCCGAAGCTGGAAATGAGCATGTAGATGGAATGGGAAATGCAGCAGTTGCTCTTCGCAAAGATCACCACCGCCTTCTCCGATCCCAATCTCATGAATGCCTCCATTTTACTCAATCGGAAAATTAATGTTGGCCGGAAAACGTCAGTGATGGATCAGCTACTTGATGGAAGTGATGATGAGAAAGTGTTTGAGACAAAACCTTGTGTGCATGTAGGTATTTATAGAAACATGATTCGGTGTGTTACGTACGATTTTTGTTTGTTATTAGCACTTTTTGAGAGAATATATAGTTGCTAAGATTTTGTTGATCATGAAAATCCTTGTGCGAGAAGAATATTTTTGATCAAGTTGCTGGCCCTTGGATTTTGAACATGTGATGATCGATCACACCGCTTTTTAATTCGGCTTAGATTCTCCAGGCCTTGGTGCATGCATGCGACCATGGTTTTCTTATTCTACCTGACATAACCAGATTGACATTTATATGCCGAAATCAAGAAATACGTATCCAAGAGTTATATTATCTATTTTAATAAATATGGGTCAATATGGTTAATATTATATTATGTGTTGGTGTTAATTGATTAGTCCAACTAAGAAATGATAAGTGTTGTAAAAAATAAAAATAAATTATTGATTGATTGAATTCGACTTTCTATTTATATCCAATCCATTGACATGTGTTAGTATGTAATTAGGCTATAAGACCAGCATATAAAACTTAGCATACAAAATGTTATGCTCTTATTGTTATTGCACATAAAATTATAGTTTCACTATTGGAAAGTTAGAAATGTTCGGAAGGACTAGTGTAAAAAATTACGAGAAATTATATTCGTCTCTACCAAAATTTATGTAGGGAACGACTAATTTCAATAATCCATTACAGAGACCTGTTACGTATCGAAAAATTATGAGTTGTCTATAAAGTAATCGATACTAAAGTTGCCACTTAAACGTCATGAAACACATGAATTAATTATTAATTAGTTTGCAAATGATGGAATTCAATTTGATTAAATAGAAACCAAACTTAAAGAATAGATTAGTTCATTCATGTAAAACTATGGACGTAAATTATTTATTTAAAAATCGCGAATAATGAACGGAGAATCTACCGCCCAATTGCAGTCTAGAGAAAAAGATTTCTGAACTTTGCAGCCGGCCAGTGAGTCATTATCCGTACCAAGAGGTGGACGGAAGAATCGATCGAAGGTACGTACGTGTGTACCACAAGATGGGTACGTATTCATTTTAATTTCTTATATATATATTCTCTCTTTCCAGAAAGCAGGGATGGGATTTCTCTAGATTTCCTTGGCCTGTTATTTTTTTAGTGACTTGACAACTTTTCACACTCTCGATCGATCATCGAATCTCTGTAATATATTCCAGGAATGGAGAGAAATGCTTATCATGATAGGATACTCTCTCTCATGTATAACTGTTTCTCACTTTCTCTCCTTTAATTTCTCCGAATAGTGGTCTTATAATTTCATACTACGGAGCCGTACTTTGAAGATGTTGCTAGGCCTTCTTGTCCTTTCATGAGCTTCATGAGCTGCAGTTGCACAACATGATCACTATACTTTTTTTTTTTTTTTTAAGTAGTCTACCGAAATATTATATTATGCAGAGGTCCAGAGTTCGATTCCTGCTGGGGATAAGGGGAGGGGTGAGATTTTATTGTGGTCCATTTGGATTATTATCCAATTTTTTTAAAAATACATATTATGAAAAGATGGATATACATGTTGAAGGAATAAATTATGCAATCCTCAGAAGTTGATACGGGAGTTCAATTCATTACATACTAAGGAAATCGTTAGGATAATTTGCAATCTTCGGTGATCCAACCTAATTGAAATCTGGATTCAATATCATCATTCTTTGCAGCAGCCTTCGTGCAACGTTAATAATTCTCCACATTTTATTTTTTTTAAAAGATTATTTTTTGCCGCATCTGAATTTTAAACCATTGAAATCCTTCTGATGCGGGGAAATCCGCTCCAGTAAATGGTGCCTCAAATAGTTGATGTATCCAAGAGCTTCGGAATGTGGAGTGTTAGTGAAGTATGCAGGCTGCTCGCTAAGAATGCATGACTGTCTGAGCTCCTAGGCCTCGGACAGGACTTGCTTGGGACATGTTCGTCCGAAGCCTGCAAAATAAGCCCCCGGAGCCACCCGAGGGTAGCAGTTCCGGTGTGATGATGAGATTTCGTTTATTGAAAGGAAAGATAAAACTCTGTAATTAAGAGTTAGAGAACTTACATGGAATGGCTGATTGTGACCTCTATTTATAGTTGCCTTGGGCCTTATCCTGTGCCTTCTCATCACACGTCATCTTTTGTACCTCGCTGTGGTCCTAGCCACGTGACTGTACCAGCCGAACCTTCTTCTTAGCTGTCTGTCACCTGCATCGGAAATTACCAGGAACGACACCTTTGCCAGCCACCGTTGATATTATCACCTTCTACCACGTCTCCTTTTTGAAGAAATGAGGAAATATTTTTAATTGTTTTTTATTGGTTTATGTTCTTGAATAAGTGTGGATTCTTCATACAGAACCTTAAAGTTTTTTATTGAATATTTTTTTCTTCTCTGAATCAATATTTCTGATCGAAACCCTTACTCAAATTTCTAGTAGATTGAGAATTTTCTGAATCCTGATAACCAGATCAGGATATTTGGATAATTGGTTCCGTGTTTTCATAGAGTCTACAATTTTGAACAACGTGTTTATCCTTAAGTAACAAGTGTCAACTTGTTCGTGGAGTTGCATATGTGGTTAATAGGGTGAATTCTGCTTAATGAGGATCCATTGTTAGCGATTCGAGGCTTTCACATACCGCTAGATAATATTTCTGATGGTACGAGTACGCATTAGCATCTAGTTTCATTATTTTTTATATGATACCTAGATTAGATGTTATTCCACCTATTATAATCCTTGTTGTGTGTTTCCCAACATGATGAATGTGATTGGTTTTTAAAAAATAAAGTCAATATTTTCTGAAAAACTAAAATTCCAAAAATATTAAAACTAAAATATTAAATCCTCCCCATCCTTCTTCCATTGCCGTCATGATTTCTCCATCACAATGTTGAAGAAACCATCTTGCTACCGCTCTCCCTTGTTTACTTCCTAGACATATATCTCTACAACCAAGTTCTAATTTAAGATACCGAACACGTCGTACAGCCTAACACTACCGTCACACCTAATCTTACCACCTAACGCCGCTGCTAATGAGGATAATCACAATATTTGGACTAGATTCCTTTGGAATTTAGCCGAAAGCTACAAGACTTCCCTTACTTGGAAGAGGATCTTCCATGTGACAAAATTTGCAAACTGTCACTCTAGGATAATAGTGGGAACTAAAGGAAAAAATTAAATAAAGGATAAACTTTGTAATTTCCAATATTTTCCAAGACATATAGCATCGGGTGATGTAAAAAAATGTAAAAAATTACTGGAGGGGAATTTAAAGGGGTAGTATTATAAATTAGTCGCCCTTAATAGAACTTGTAATTACCGTACATATATAATACTTGTGTAAATAAATATAGGAAAATAGTCCCCTCGCCCTATTTACTCTCACATTCTCATTAAACCCTCTTCTTCCTCCCTAAGACCTCTTCTTCTTCCAAAACCCTAGCGGCGTTGCCTTTTCCCAAAATGCTGGAAATGCTCATTAACAACGACATCCAAGTCTCCACGGGTCTTAATGCGGAAGGGCGAGATTTCTTCTAGAGAATCAGATCCGAATTCGCGATGCCGAACTTGCAACGCGTTCTGCCGAGCTCCGGTGATCGAACGGGTTGTTGGCTGAGAAGAACTTGAGGATCATTCAGGACGAAGTGGATCTCAACAATAGCAATCAGAGGATTCAAGAGCTCACGGCGGCCCTTTCCAAGAAGGACTTGGAAGCCCTCTGGGAGAAGGAAGAGATATTAGTCTTGAAGACTGAGATTGAAGTCTTAAAAACCGAGATCCTGTACAAGAATGATACCATCTCTACGCTAAAAGTTGTATTGGTGGATACAGGGAGGATGTAAAAAAATATACCGCTGAATACAAGCAGAGAGAGCTCTCTACTCTACAACGAGAGAACACGTCCGGGGAAAAGCGGAATCAGAAGCAGTCTTTGTAGCTCTGGGAGTTGACTTATTTGAAGCAGGACATGGTTGCGCTCCTTCGTAGAAGAGAAGTCTCCATCCGTTATCTGGAAGAAGAGATCGAGGAGCTGCTGATGTTAATTATGGCTGCTGAGGTGGAGATCCATGTCTCGCAGGCAATCTTGAGGGAGCAATTGCTTTTAATTTATCCTAGACAGTCTTAGTATCATTCCTATTACAATAGGTTTGTGGCTGGACCATATGTTAGTAGGTATATTATTAGGACTATTATCATTAGTAAGAACATAACCTTAATTGCATTTCTATTTGAAATAGATTTGTGGCTAGGGGTAGCCTTGTTAGATTAATCTAACAGTTTTGAGCCTACCTTAGGAATTATTTGATCTCTAGAGAAGTATTTTCGGCAACAATTTGATCTCCCAAGCTCTAAGAAATTGTTTAGACTAAATTGTTAAATAATTAATTATTTAAATGGGGCAACAATTTGATCAGTAATGAAATTACCAAATCAACAAGTCATAATAGAAAGCGGTCATGGCCTTAGAAATACTGATTTGCTGATGACCAATAGTTCAATACAATAAAAAACCTCCAGTTCCGGAAATATAATGATCATCATCCAGTGCTTGCTGGGGTTAAAAAAATAGGAAATATGAGGAACCAAGAGCTTGATTCTAAGCTATTGAAAACATATATATATTTTAGATGGGTGATAGACTTACCTTTCTACAGAATGGCATCACATACAATATTTCTTTTTTTTGCTTTCATTAGCACATTCAACTCCCTAAAGACCGCGTTTTTACAACCATCTATAATGGTGTACTCGTTGAAACTGCTAGTGTGATTGACAATTTGAACACGCAAATTCTTCGTCTGGTAATCTGGAATAGAGTAAACTGGAAGCATTTTAAGAGAGAGAGAGAGAGAGAGAGAGAGAGAGAGAGAAATGTTTGTTACAAGCTGAGCAAAGAAAGATGGAAAATGATATAGAACATACAAAGCCTTACCTTTCCCATAAATCCATTTGGCTACCCGAAATCCATAGCTTTTCAGATTTATTATCAAGGTTTTTTATCCAGTTTGTAGTTTTGAGAACAAGTAAATCAAGATTGCGTCGACCACAAATGTTCTTTATCAATGAGATCGCGTAGGTTTCCCTTTTTTTTGGTGTGAGAAGAAATTTCCCTTAGGAATTCTTCTACTTCCTTTCTAATGGTTGGGTCACGTTTGTGGTGGCCAGAATTCTAGCAGTTATGAGTGGAAAAAATTAAGTCAGGAGTTTAATATTTTAAGTTAGTCAATTTCCATTTGAGATGTATCGTACCCAATCAAGTTTTGGATAATGATATTCAACTTGTGTCACTTGAATCAGATCACCATATGTGTCACTTGAATTCGAATGATCATCTTCAATCACAAAGAAACGTATTGCAGCTTTCAACACTTTTAATATTAAAAGAAAACTTGAATATTTCAATGCACCAAATCAACAACATTAAAACAAAATTTCATCCGGATTCGTTAGTTGTGATTGATGATATGGGGCGGATTTTATTTTGCGGATTTTACCGTGACAAGGAGATTGGGTGAATCTTGATTCAGAGGAGCATGATAAAGAGAAGGACGGTAAGGTGGCAGTGGTTGAGATTAGCGGTGGTGGCAGAGCGACCAATGATTATGGGCCTAGCGGTGGGCCGAATGTGCCAAGGCACAGGCCTTAACCGATCGTGGTCATCAAAAAGGGAAAAAACTCCTCTATGTATTAATATACGGTGTGGATTTCATGGCCCATATTTGTTTCTGCCGTAAGGTTAGATAGAGTTGGGATAAATGTTAGAATTTTTTGTCCCTCCTATTTCCTTAGTTTATAACGTCAAATTAGAGTGTGATTAGTAGAGTGTTTTGCCTAAATAACCTTATTTCTGAAACTAATTCCCAAAATAACACTCTGTTGAAACTAATTCCAGAACTAATATTCCGGACTAAAGTTTAATTAGTAATAGAAATTCACCCCAAGAAATTTAGGTTTTTCGGTCATAGTGACAAGCTCCAGAACTGCACAACACAAGAAATCCAAAGGATCGCCCTCAAAAATAGGTAAATCAATTGATCCACAGACGTTATGATCAACAACATGTGGCACACGCAAATACTCAGCTTCGTTGTAGTACATCACGTTGGATGTCCACTATGGCACTTTGGATGCAAAGACGCGGCTAGGAAGACCCAAAAAAGAGCCTATCTTCATCTCTGCATCGAAAGTGAATGCCGTAGATATTTCACGATAGCCGGAGAGTGTCTGATCCAGTAGATAAGGTTGAGCACAAGTGCTTAAGATGTATTTATTGCCATCTTTGATGGGAAGCCAAACCTGGGCCAAAATACCCCATCCAGGTGATTCTTGAAACAAAGACAACGCCTTTAGCATTTTCTCAGCAAGGGTCAACGGAGTTGGCAAATCATCACATTTGGAACACCTTCATCTGTAATAGAATCATGCTGGATAGAGATCCTACTTCTTTGACCACTGAATTCAACTTTGGTTGAATCAATAGGGATAAACTGGTTGTCCATCTCCTCATACATCATCATTCTCTCCTCCGCATCACAAGAGTTCCTCCCTGACTCAGCGAAATCCCATGTACCATTTTCTCCCAGGCTCAAAGGGTCATCCTTCACACGCCTTGCAAAGGATTCATCCTTCACAAGCGGAGTCGAGCGTGATTGATCGCCTGCAGGAAAGGATAGACCGAGTCGAGGGCTAGAGATGAAAGGATCCAAGTGGTCACAAAAGCTGTGATTGCCAATAATGAAGAAGTCACAGAAACTCTGCTCAACAAGGATCAAGAAATCAATATGCTGCAGGCCGATTTGAATGCAACATACGAAAGCATTCAAGAAATGACCAAGTCTATGCTCCAAAAACCTAGCGCATTAGTGATATGTTGGATGGTGTTGCAGATATGGTGGTTGATGGCGGTGATTCTAGATAGAGATGAATTTGTGGGCGGCATGGTGCTGGTCAGGACTTAGAACCCTACTGTGAGCAGGCAGCCATTCTGATAAGGAGATTGGGTGCCTTCATTGCTAAGGCTCCTATGGCTGCTGCTGCCGGCCTGATTGGGGTTTGTCATCTGGTGGATGAGGAACCAACCCCATGGGGGAAAAGAGGAATGTAGGATGGATCCTCACCGTTCATTGCCAGCTGAAATGCGTCCACAAACATCCACAGTTGCGTACACCACTAGGATGCCGGAATCATTGGTGCAGCTCATCAGCTCCACCCTCTGGGACGAGTTGCTCGCCACCTATATATACATATACACACACATATATAATCAACATCAAAGTTATTCGATCAATTTCTAGAATTTTCTTCTAAATTGTAGTATCAATTTTACCTTTCTTATTCTACAGTTTGTTGGTACAATTTGATACTACTGAAATAATTAGGTTAAAACTAATAATTTGTGTAACAACTTTTTAGTTTAGAAAAGAAGCGAACTTTATCTGTTCGAAGAAAGTCCACAGTTCAGTTTTGATGAGAAGTTGAAGTGAGGTATTTTTTTGGGGTTTTTTGGTGCAACATTAAATTTGTGGGTGTAATTTATAAATTGTATTGCCAATTAAAATTTAGTCCAATAGTATTAGTTATAAAGTTAGCTTCAACATAGTGTTATTTTGGGAATTGGTTTCAGAAATAAGGTTATTTTCGCAAAAAACTCGTGATCAGTGTGAGATTATATTTAATTAAACTTCCATTTATGGTTAATTATTAAGGAAATATTTGGTGAGTCTAATTATAGGGGATAATTTGTTCCTTCCAAATACGAAGATACCAATGATTTTGATTAGTTTCATCAAATAATAATAATAGTTAGGTTTTAACATTAATTTAATGTAATTAACTAAATAGATAAATTTTAGGTTAACTTTTTAATGTGTGTTAATTTTTTTTATTTTATCTAATAAATAACGAACTACAAAAATAAAATTAATAAACTGAATATTTAATTATTATTATATCATTAAAATTAAATTTATTGTGCAAAATCTGATATTAAATTTTTTTTCTTATTGCCTCTTACTTATTTTTTACCTAAAATTAATTATATTCCATTTCATGAACTTAATCTATGTACTACTAAAAAAAGGTTCGAGCACGTACCGTAATTTTTATATAATTTTAGTTATATAAAAATATTTAGGCCACAATATTTTAATTTTGCACATGTGTTCTAAAATCTCCGGCTGGCGAGCGAGTTAAGAATTGATCGGTTAGGTTATTGAGAATGAGGTGCAAATCTGTGGTGGTGCCATATGCAATGTCAACAAATTAAGATCAAAACTAATCTAGTTAATTCCTGATTCGGAACTATTTCTTTCTGCCAATTAAAATGATCAAATTTAAAAGTTTCAAGTTGGCGTATGTTTTTTAAATAGACACATCCCGGTTTCGAAACTCAACCACCACTGTGAAAAATTTTAATCATTTACGACGTTTTCATGCGCGACAGCGCGAGTGTTGTTTTATTGGTAGTGGTATACTGTATTTTAGCCGAGAAGATCCGAGAATTAAACCAGATTATATATACTGAAATCTTCCTGTGCATTATAATTAATAGACACAATTACATGTATAATGATGTGAAAAAACACCCTCTTGTTATAAGTTCTCCCTAACTAAAAAAGAGACTCAAAACTGCTTCATTCCCTCAAGGGAAAAAATGACCAAAAAGAGATGAACAAAAAGATGATTTATTCAGACAAAATTAATGGTGTTTGGAGAGCAGAATTCACATCCAAATAGCCCCAGCATTGATGAGCATCGGCTTCAGCTTGCCTTGAACATTAAGGCTCATGACCTCATCGGCTCCACCGACGAACAGCTTCCCGATGAAAACGGCCGGCGCCGCTGGACTGCACCCTAATCCGAACAACGCATTCTCGATCTCCCTCCCCTTGGGATGCTCGTCGAGGTTGTAAACCACCGGATTTGCGCCGAAGCTGGAAATGAGCATGTAGATGGAATGGGAAATGCAGCAGCTGCTCTTCGCAAATATCACCACAGCCTTCTCCGATCCCAATCTCATCAGTGCCTCCATTTCTGATTCTTTTCTGTTTATGTTGGCCGGAAAAAGTGTAGTGATCAGCTATTTGATCGAAGTGATGAGAAAGTGTTTGAAGTTTGGGTTGAGAAAAAACCTTGAAGTTTGTGGTATTTATAGAGATTGATCTTCACGTCATTAAGATTCTATGCACGTACGTAGTCCTGTACATTTATTTATTTATTAATTATTAGTTTCTACTTTTTGAGAGAATAATTTTTTAGATTTTGTAGTAGGAAAATTTTGTGTTGTACGTATGTCTACAAGACTACAAAGAATATTAATATATTGTATTTTGATCGATCAAGTTGCTATTCCTAAGATTTTATACATGTGAAGATCGATCGATCGATGGTGATCACACATCTTTTTAATTAATTCGCCTTCAGATTCTTCGGACCTCGGTGCATGCATGCGACCATGGTTTTCCAATTCTTTTAATTATTTTTTTATTCTCATTGGTCAATTCTTCTTTAAATAAACTGATTTTTGGAAATTAATATTTCGAAATCAAGAAATTCAGTCTAAACCATAATGTTTGTACCAAAGACATTAAGGACATTAAGAATAATAATAATATTTATTATAGACTATGGTCATACCATATATATTAAAATTTGTTATATCCACATGCATTTTTCTTTTTTAAAGTCTATATTTCTACTAGAATATCTTTATAGTTATTATTAAGGTTAAAAAAACAACTTTACTTGATCAGTACAAATATAGACATACAAAAAATTAGACATATGCTTTAGAATCTGCAAAATATTTTTGTCATGCACTTACAAAAGAAGAAACGAGCTGTTTTTTTCTTTTTCTAGTTGTGATTGCATTTTTGTAATATGAAAAATCTTTTGGGAGAATTTCACAATTTTGCAACCAGAATAATATAAACAGGGAATCTAACAGCCCAACAAAAGAAAAAGGATATGGTTCAATATTGGACTGATCATATAAAGTTACCGTACCGAAAAGCTGAGACTGAGAGAAGAAGAATGTACGTACGTGCATGAATTGATGGGTACCTATTATCACAATGTTCTCTGTCAATTTTTCATTTCTTATCTCTTCAGAAAGCAGATGCTTTCTCTGCAATATTTCCTTGGCCTCTTAATTTTAATGGATATATATATATATATATATTGAAGCAAAAAAAATCCAATCGATGATACTCACCTCACCTCACCTCATCGAATATCTATGTATTCCATATGATGGTATATATTGTATAAGTGTTTCACATTTTCTCTACTTTCTATAAAGAAACCATAGAGTCATGCATTCAATCCACATGATTGGATCTGGTTTGTGTGTGTGGGATAGAGTGAATTGAAGTTAATCATTTTAAATTAATACTTAAGTTATTTTTCTAATAATGTTATCAAATTTGAATTTCTAATGAAATATACAATATAGTAATCTTTATTTTGTAGTTAATTTTTAACAACCTATTATCATTTTGTCCTCTATATGGCCAATTTAAAGCCTTAAAATACATGCTCCATCCGTCTGAACCAAAACTTCTTAGTTGATTTCTGCTCGGATTTTAAGAAAAATGTATTTTATATATATCTTATAAGTGAAGTTTTAAGGGGTATAAATGGAATATCACTTATTGTTATGGTTGTTTGTAAGAGTTCATTAAGGGTATATTTATCTTTTTGTAGTTATTTTTTCCAAAAGAGGAAAGAATGAAAGTAAGTGACGGAGGGAGTACATTTTAGTCAATTTCCATGCTTGAGTAACACATGTCAATGTGTTCGTGGATTCCGCTTAATCCTGATCCCATGTTAAACGGTTCAAGCCTTTCAACAACCGCTAGATAATATTCCTTAGAGCAGTATTACAGTATTTTTTGGATATCTATTTTGTAGTAGGACAATTAGTCTGAATTAGCTGTGTTTCAGTTGGGTTCCCTTGATTAGTATTGTTCATGCTTATATGGAAGTAGAATCTAATGGTTTTCCAACAGCTCTATCCAATAGTTTGTGTGAAGGAACTTAGGGTTACACCTTGCAACTAGAGGACATAGAGCTAAGTTATAGGGTTGGCATGGAGGAGGAGGAGGGCATGCCAAGTTGGTCTGCCATGGAGAATCTCGTTTCCACTTTCACCCAGTTGTGTTCTTCTCTTGAGGATAGGCTTAAGGATTTAGGACCTAAAACTTTTGTGCAGAATCTTATTAATGAAAACAGAGATGAAAGGTTGTTGAGGAATGAAAAAAGATCTGGAAAACATCACATTGAAAAGAAGGGTCTTGAGATTGAAAAGAGGAAGGGGGCTCTGTCTGACATGATAAGCATGCTTTGGGAATATGTTTCTTTCCAGTTGGATTCAAACCGTTTTCTCGAATCAGGTGAGCTGGAATTGATAAAGTTGTCTAATGCATTGAGTAAGTTATTGGAAGGGTCGAATGAGTTATTGAAAGAGGCAGTGCAAGAATATCCTAAGTCAGTGTTACAATCTCCCAAGCTAGATAAATATTTTGATGTTTAATCAAGGCAAATTTTTTGATGTTTTATCAATGTTGTCTAATTGTGACTTGGTTCGAAATAATGGTGATCAAGTTCGGGTTAACCAAGATACTTTCAAAGGCAAGTGTGTCTTGCTTTGTTGTTTCAATGTGCTAGTTCTCGTGCCCTGGGTTGGGTATCCAAGCATTTGAGATATTAATGGTTGCAAGGATGAACAACGTTGCAGATGACAAGGCTATTTTCACTCGCTTCTTTTCTGACTTCCATGAATACCGTCTTGTGGTACCTTTCAAGAACGCCAACAGACGGGATTACATATGCCGGGTACTTGCTCTGGATCTCCTTCATGACAAGTTTGAATGTGTATTCGTCAATGTTGAGGGAATTGTTGCCAACTTTTTTAGCTTGCATAAGGCGGAATTGTTCTAGTATTATGGAGGTGAGGCTTTTCCCTTCACTGATCAAGCTACATATATGAGGAATGTGGAACTCCATAGAGTGGTATTCGCTGATGTTGTCCGTTAGGAGGCACTTTTACAGTGCAATAGATCTTCACCCCCTAATGTTTACAAGTTAAATTCATCACCATGTGGTCGTCGGGATATGATATCTATTTCCAAACTTAGCAAGAGCCTGAGAGTTCAAATGCACGTTGGTGTGTTGCTATGTCGTAGGGGAGATCTAATTCCCCATCTTGCTAAAATGTATGAGATGTGCATGGAAGCAAAGTATAGGTTTGAGGTAGTAGTCGTATACCTACCCTTTTGCACAGATCTTGACCCTTCACTATTTAAGAAGAAAATTGATGATTTGTTGTTAAATCACAATATATGTCTAAATTGGTGGTGTTTGCCCTTTGACAACTCAGTAAGTCAGTGGTTTTGGAACCTCATTAGATTCTATGACACTTACAGTGGTAGCAGGGGTCTTTATTGTGATGAGCTTATAGTGGTGGGACATGGTGTTAAAAGTTTAGACATTTATGGTGGAGATGTGATGAGATGCAGTGGTTAGATGCATTCCCCTCCACTGTCGAGGCAACTATCATGTTCAAAGTGAAGAAGTTGATGAATTACATAGTTCAATCATTACTTCATGATATGTGTATTTTTCGAAGCAAAGATGGTTCATATTCGAAAGTGCCTAAGAATGATCTATTTGGCAGGCCAATATTTCTTATCATCGATGACTTGAAAGGTGGCGGTGATTTTAACACGCTCATATTCATTTATGATGAACTTAAGAGGAAGTATAGCTGTGAGGTTTTGTTCCTTGAATTGGGAACTAAATTGGTTGCTAGAAAAGTGTATCTTGTGTATTTCTTCAACTCATGTGAAGTTTATTTTTGTCCCATAAGTGGATATACTACTGTGTCGGAATTGGTTTCCAGTGATGAGCGAAAGAATATTCGATGTTCTATGCCATGGTGTTTCGGTAAGGAAATGAATGAAACAATGATTGAGTTGTTGCGCTGCTTACACTTAAGTCGCAGAATAGTGATCAGATTTGCAATATATGAGATTTGGGACACTTTACGATGATGTCAAAATGTTGCATGGGTATTGTGAGCTGTCATATAGACACATGTTGAGATTAAGTGAGTGGTTGCTCAAAGAGGGTATGGAAGATCCACCAAGGGATGCTAAAAGTCTAAGTCAATCGTGAACCAAATATTGAGATCACTGAGGTTGGGTGTAGTAGGGGTGTGGAAGATCAATCAAGGGATACTCAAACACACTTTGTGAATCGTGAAGCAGAAATTGGAAACATGTCCCGCTTCATTGACCATATGCCTGAAGAATTCCTCGACCCAATTACAAGCACTTTGATGAAGGATCCAGTGATTTTGTCATCTTCGAGGATTACAGTTGACCGGACCTCTATTGTGTGTTTTCTTCTAAGTTTTACGAGGGACCCCTTCAATGGTTCATATCTAACTCGAGACATGTTGATTCCAGATACTTGCCTCAAAGAGACTATTGTGATGTATTTGAAAAATTGCATGAGAGAGATAGATGATCCAACCACTGCATTTGACTTTTCTGAACTCCTAAAGACCATTGAAGACTGCTGAAAATGGACTATTTGAATTGAAACTGAAACTTATATGAAACAAATATTTATTTATTTAAACATATGCATTCGATATGGGCTTTGTAGGCTGACCTCTTGATGGTTTTTTTTTCCGTGAACCACTTCGTTATTGGAAGACAATTGATTTTTTTTTAAAAAGGACAATTAGTCTGATTTTTAATATCTACTTTAATTATCTTTGATATGATGTTATTCTACCTATTGTAATTACTATTGACTGTTTCCTGACATTATAAATGTGATTTTTTTAAAAAAGTCAACATTTTCTATCATCTTAATTAATTTTACATGGTATCAAAACTAAAACTCTAAAATTCCAAACATTTAAAATCCTTCCCGCACCTTCCATTACCGTCATGATTTTGCCATCACCACGGTACCATCGTCGAAAAAGCCGCCTCGATGTTACTCTACATCGTTTACTTCCTAGACCAATTTATAATTGAAGATCTTGATAATACCAATGACTCGGATTGAAGGTGACCTTCCAGGAAATTTCCGAGTCACGCGAGGAGAGATAAAAGAAAAAGATATGCCGGTACATTCACGTGGCTGAGACCCGTCACTAGTACAGGAAGATGACGCAAAATGATGAGGCATAGGAGGAAGGCCAAGACCCCTATAAATAGATGCCACATTCAGCCATTCCAGGTAAGTTCTCTCTCTAACTTTTCAATTGGATTTTATTTCCCCCAGCAAAACACGAAATCTCATCATCACACTGGAGCACTAGTGCAGAAAACAGCGTTTCACGGCGGTTTTTATGGGGTTTTACGGTGGTTTTAAACCGCCGTGGTTGGCTGCGCCGTGGCTGGTCATCGACCAAACCACAACGGTTTTAACCGCCATGGCTGGTTTTTTGGTTCCGATGTTGGAAACTGTTCAGGCTATAGGTTTCCGACGTGGTAAACTGCCCAGGAAGTAGTATAAAAAATAGCCGGCCAAATTTGGTCGGCAAAATTATGAGGAAACAGATGTAGCTTCTTTATAACATCAATAGAGACGAGAGATACTAAAAAACATAATCTTCTGAACTTTGCACCAGTCTTCTGAGCCAATTTACTTCCAGTTAATCTACAAGGAGAGATGTCTCTTTAAGACTTTAAGCCACAACATCCCCAAGAAAAGTCATAATTATGTCTCTAAAGCATGATCTAGCGCATGGAATCTTTCAAATTGCACAATAATATAAACTAGTGCAGCAGATTACATAATATATCATCCACTACATTCTTGTAAGCAAACTAAAAAAATGTACATGCTTGTCAACGGTGTACATCCCAAGATAATGATCACAGCCCAAGCATCAAACAATTTAATGTAGGAAAAGGAAAATCAAAATATAATTAGATGTCATATCTTTCTAGTGAAAGCAACTAGATTGATAGCTTCAGTACCATTTCTAGTGACACTGAAGTAACATGTCATATCTTTCTAACATAAATTTTCAACCATCAAAAGATAGAAAGTTCTAGAGCCTGATTCATGATCTACTTACTTGTCGCCAAAAGGAAAAAGGTTCAGTTTCCACTCTTTTCACAGTTATGCCATAAAGATATCTCATGGTTCGCGCAACCAGCTTGAATAAGAAGGAAGGTCCTGCAAGCAAAAAAAGAGAACTTCAATAAGACACTTCAATTTGGAAATCTTAACATATTCATGACAAGATGAATTCAACTTACTAGGAGCTAAAGTAACGCTTCATCACATCTTCTTACTTGTCTTTGCATGCTTGCATTTTAAAAATACACATTGATCATAAGAACAAGTGAAAGAAAAAAAATCTCCGCTTACATTTAAAATTCAAGAGCTATACAAAGTTAACATATCCCGTAAAATCTTGTAATAACTTACTTCCCTTTTCAGCAGAAAGGTATATCATGAAAGGTAACAAGAATGAGCACATATAACACAGATTGAAACACTACATCCCGTGCCCTAGTCCATGTTTATAAACCATGTGCTCGGAAAAAGTGAAACAAAACAACTAAACCTTGTTTATAAACCTTGTTTATAGTCTTATCGCATAGAAGTCTTAAGATCTATGCTAAGCTTTATCTACAAACAACTCCATGCTAAACTCTTTATCTACAAACAACCAATTGAATAAAAAAACCACCAAAAAAGAAAACAAGCTATATCAATAAACATATACCACATCACAATCATGCTACACTCAAGAAAATGTTTAATCTTTTGTGAGCTGACTTCACATCCCGGAAATTGGACTAAGGGAAATTGGATTCAAACCTTGAAAAATTGGATTTCACATCCCGAAAATTGGATTCAAACCTCGAAGTGTGCCAGAGGACCTTGAGGCATTTGCTGGACTTCACATCCCTAACCCGTACCGTCTCGTCGAAGGAGCTGGATACGGGCATCTTGGCCTGGTGGTTGTAACTGACGCAGATGACATAGTTGATGTGGCCGGTGAGGGTTTTGACTAGGGTTCCTGTGGTGACATCCCAGATCTTCCAATCGGAGGTTGGAGAAGCAGGCGAGGTCGGAGACTCTTTGTTTCGTGGCCTTGGAAGCCTCGGGGGAAGGAGGTGGAGCTGAGGAGGCGATCTTGTCGGCGGACGCTAAGCGAGGAGGCTATGAACTCGGAAGTCCAAAAACAAAGCAAGGCCTTCCAAAAAAAAGGTTATCATATATGTCTTTCTGGATGAGCTTTCGACATCGTACCTCAACAGATAGGGTTAGGTGGTATGAATGTTGCAGTTCCTGTTATGAATACGATATTGGAAACCAAAAAATGACGGCGGTTTTTCACAAACCGCCATTAAAATTTGTTCAAGCGCCTCCCTAGAGCTTTCCGATATTGGAACCTCTCCACCCTATAGTGTTCCGACGTCGGAAGCTTCCAGTCACGGTGGTTTTTCAAAAACGCCGTGAAAGCAGCGCCGTGAATAGAACGTTCTTCACTAGTGGAGCTACTACCCTCGGGTGGCTCCGAGGGCTTGTTTTGCAAGCTCAGGCGAACATGTCCAACTTTCCGAAGCTTAGACCCTCGACCAGTCAGAAGTCATCGGCGACTAGTTAGCAAGCAGATCCACAAGCAAAAATTTCTCGGATACACCTATAGAGAAGAAATAGAATAGTCATATTTTTATATTAGGAATATAAAATAGAATAGAAAATAATAGCATTTTCCTATTATACTTTGTATTGTATGCATCTATCCCACATCGGAAGATGGAATGATATAGGCTCTTATGTATCCCTATAAATATTGTACTCATCCTCTTGGATGAATTACTTTTGATGATATATAGAAGTGTCATTGTAAATATCATTATCACCTTTATATTTTATATATTCTAACAACACCAACTATCCGAGGCATCATTTACTGGAGCGGATCACCCCGCATCAGATCTCGAATACGTCGTCTAGCCTAACACTACCGCCTAATCCTACCGCTCCAAACCCCGCTCCTAACGAGGATAATTCATTCATGGTCCAGTTGGAAACAAATCATGATGTGCACAGACACATAGGTCCAAAAAAATCCAACATACAAGTTCAGTGACATTCCATCATAAAACCAATTGGTTCTATGAAAAGTAACCTACTAAAGTAGTTCGGAGGATTTAGGACTCAATTTGGACATGTAAATATAGGAGTCTCTTAGCCGTTTCAATAATTTTTGGAAGCTCATATGCTCTTCATTTGTAATGAACTCAGCCTCACGACTTTTTGTTCTGGCCTTTATAGTCTCTTTGGTTTGGGGAAGCCTAATATATATCCCCCATCCTCAGGATGGCTTCAAATAATAATAATAATAATAAAAAAAGTAACGCAGTCTAATACTTTTTTAGGATACACAGTCTAACATTGCTCTTTCTATTCCCCATAGAAACTCAATCGTGGGTGATGGGTGTTGTTATCGCCTTTAATGCCGACGCCCTTGAAGTGAATGTTCAAGGGTTACAAGGGTTATTTGTCAAGCCGCTAGAGATCCAAATCCTTCTGAATCTCTTTAGCCCAGAAATCCATATTATATCCTCCGGACAATCTCTGTTTGATTATCTCCCCCGTGATCTTGTATATATAGTTAGATAAACTTATCTTTCACTAGTTTATGACCTTTGATTGGAATTCAAATTGACATAACAATGTCCCGGCTTCAGAACTTGATTCAAACAAATTTAAGAAAAAATCCGCCCTGAATCCTGTTGATAAGTAACCATGGTCGCCTCTTGGTGATTAATGGTATTTACCATTGGAAGTTAGTTGTGGACTTGTGGGAGATATAGTAGTTATTGCTTCTTAGTAATGGTAGAAGTTTCGAGAGTTAACGTGGAATAAAGCACTAGTCTAGCCTTCATTAGTTTTAGCATTAAGTTATTAAATGTTATTTTTCCTTCAATTGTACACTGTAAATAGTGGCAATATAAACCTAGAAAAACTGAATGTTTTTAGCACAAAAAAATATCTGTCATGTTCTTTGATCTTTCTTTCAGTTTCTAGACATTTACGATCCCGTGTTCCAACAAATCCCAATGGAGACATGCAGCTTTCAACACATAATATAAACAAAAAAAACTTGAATATTTCAATGCAACCAAACATTAAAACCAAATTTCATCTGAATTCGGTAGTTGTGATTGATGATTTGGGCGGATCTTACTAATTTCACCATGATAAAGAGATCGGGTGAATCTTGATTTGGGAGGAGCTTGACAAGGAGAACGGTGGTTCCGATTGAAAAGGTGGCGGTGGTTGAGATTAGCATAGGTGGCATGACGACTGAGGTAAAATTGATCGAAACCGGAACCATTCCCTAAAACTAATCTAGTTATTGATCGGAACCGTTTCCTTCCGCCCAAAAAGATCAAAATACGTTTCAAGTTCCTCAGTTGGAATATGTTTTCAGACTCCGGTTTCGGAATGCGTTTCAACAATTATTAAAACCATCGTTAAAAATACTTAACCACCGTTTAATAGTCTGTATTAAACAAGGGCGTTTTCAACAATCATTTACGACGTTTTCATGCAATGATGCAAAGGGTGTTGTTGTGGTACTGTATAACAGTCCGCTTCACTAGTGCGTACAAAATCATAAATTAAACCAGACCCATATATATATAGTGTATTATCATAATACATGTAGAATGATATGAAAACAAAAAGCCTCCTGCTACAAGATCTCCATAACTAAAAAGGAGACTCAAAACTGCAGGTATCCTCATTCCCTCAAGGGAAACATGACCAAAAAGATGAACAGCAATAAATTATACAGTACACCTGATGATTTATTCAGATAACTAATGGTGTTTGGTGCTATTGGAATTCACATCCAAATAGCCCCGGCATTGATGAGCATCGGCTTCAGCTTGCCTTGAACATTAAGGCTCATAACCTCATCGGCTCCACCGACGAACAGCTTCCCGATGAAAACGGCCGGCGCCGCTGGACTGCACCCTAATCCGAGCAACGCATTCTCGATCTCCCTCCCCTTGGGATGCTCGTCGAGGTTGTAAACCACCGGATTTGCGCCGAAGCTGGAAATGAGTGTTGGAAAATAAGGAGTTTGGGCTTGGGCTCAAAAGTTTTGTAACTGCTCAAACGTTTTGTAACTGTTCAAAACTTGATGATCAGTTTTATTTTCCATTAATGTGAATCAGCTCTTATTATCGAATTAACTGCTGAATTAAAACAGACAATAAAGTAGTCTGATTTATGGTCAACAATCAAGGTGTCAGTTTCAGGGCAACAATCAAGGGAAAAAACGTCCCAAATTGATTGATTGCATTCATGTCTGCATTTAGACCTGACCCCATCACCTCCCTATAAGTACAGTCTTAGAGCCAGCCTAGAAAGGGTTCAGAAACAAAATAGCCTTAGGCAATCAAACTCTCTCTCTCCGTCATTTTCTGTCTGGCTCTGTCTGTTCTTGGTTCTGTACTCTCCCGTCGTTCTATTCAGGTCAGTGTACTAATGTGATAGAGTGCCTTCGGGCTATGCGCCTTCCGGGATGATCGTCACGAGTTGACTTTCATCCTTGATGGTTTTATCCTAGGGAACAAAGACCCATACGGGGCCTAATTTGTTTCAAGGAAAACGTTCGTCGTGATTCCATTCGAATTTATTTATGCATATTGTAATTTTCATTTTGCATATTAGTCCCTGCAAATTATATAATATTTTATTTATGCCCAAAGTTGTATACAGGTTTTAACAGTCTTGAAACAAATTACATTTTGATCTGTATATTTTCATAAAATATTAAATTACAAATTTATTAAAAATTGTATGAATAATCTAATTAGTTAATTAGATAGTATTGCATGCTTCTCGTATTTTGTCGAATTTATTTATGCACGTGTTACTTAATTTTCTTGAATATTGCATGCTTCCTTTACACGAAAATTACATGCTAAATGTGAGAATGCATAATTGTGTTGCCTTGAAATTATTACATGCTTTATGTATATTTGTTTTTTAGGGTTTTTCGGAAATGGTTCTTTTTGTGAACTTAATCCGGAAAACTCAACTAAAGTTTACTAATGATTTGCCGAGTTTGTTATTGGCATGTACGATTGAATTTCAAACGAGTCTATTCAGGTATCATAGTGAGGATGTGTGTTGACCGGAGGTCTACGGTAGAGATTGATGGTCTCGACTTTTTGAGAAGGTTATAATATCTTAAATCTCTAATAATATGCTAAATGAAATAGCATGGACCCATGGTTGCCGTATGAATGCTAAGCTGATTGATTAAATAGAGGGTCTTGACTTTATATGCGAATATTGTATGCATTATATATGGTAATTACACATTTACGGTTAGTATTGCATGTGATCGTTCAGTTACGGTTATTATTTGGATTTTATGGTAATGAGTTATCAACAATCATAAGTGTTATACAGTGTACGTTACTTAATCAAATATTTTGATTTTTCAAAAATAAAATAAAATAAAAACCAAATCAAATATTTTGATTGACGAAAGTCTGGCATAAGCCACATACGTACCGTTTCGCAAAGTGAATTATGTGCCAGGCTAGTATATGGTAATGATATTTGGCATGGTTTAATTAGGACATTTTATTTCCAAGTTTAGCCAATCTAATAATTTTGGAGTGTACTTGCATGCAAACTTGGAATATAATTAGTAAGTTTATATCACTACCAGAAAAAACAGCTTTTGCAGCGGTCTAAAATGGGGTGTTTCAGCGGTCCAAAAATCATCCGGACCGCTGTTGTTGGGGGGGGTGGAACGCAAAAAAAAATTTGGACCGGTGAAACACCATCTGGGGGTCCACATGCTGACTGGACTTATTAATGAGTCTTTCTTAGGTGGAACTTGGACTTTTTTACTTTGACTGATACGTTTCAGCGCCTCCTTACGTTTCAGCGCTTCTAAACATTTTGGAAAAAAAAAACAAAACAAAAAAAATTGGTACTGAAAAAGGTGGAATTGCTAATTACACAATTATACGAAATTCATAATTACGATTAACATCGAAATCAAAATCATTATCCATTATCATAATACAATTATATTAACCTACCAAACTATTCCTTATCAATCTACGACTATACCAACTACCAAACTAAACCTTATAATCTACAAATAATATCAAGACACTATCTTATAATCTACAAACAACTATACCAAGTATATCAACTTATAATCTTGCAATGTCAAGACATCACCTTGTCTTCAAGCATTTGCTGCGAGACGCGAACGACCTGTGCACCAGCTGAATGCCCAACAAAACAACTCAAATGATCCTTATCCCATTCAGGGTAGTGACCTGAACTAGAAGTACACATCGACACATCATCAGGACCCCATTGAACACCCTTACCTAATCAAAACCTTAAACTGAACAAACAGAGACAAATTGAGAGTATTCTTGATATCACTTCCCTTGATATCAATTTGGCATCCAAGCTACATTTTCTAAGTGGAAGAAGCTCATGAAAAGAGCAGCAAAAAACGAACACAGAATGCTAAAAGAGAAGGCTGAAATCATACCAGTTAGCAACCATTTCACTAGTCGGCACTTGATTATACAAAGTCTAGTAGAAAATCCTCAAGGGATCCCTCTGCAAGCCATTGAAAATCTGAGAGACTTCAGCTATAATGGAGCGATATTATAACACATTAACAGTAGAAAGAGATTATAGAGATTGAGTTAACCTCAGGTCTACCCGGCAAGTCCAACACAATATAAGCATGCTCAGTATATAGCCGAACAGATTCCTAACTAACTCATATAAGCATGCTCCAATCCTAACTAACTCATGAGGAAGAACAACTATGGTCCAAACACTGCAAAGAACAACATGCACACAATTATATATTTTGCTCGATCTAGGACCAAAAAGGTAATAAAAATAACAAGGATCCAAGTAACAGATGAAAAATACCTCAATATTTGTTTTAGTCCATGTATCAGCCGTTTCTTCATCTTCTAGAGCATGCATCAGAGTAGGAACAATTTCATCAATTGCTTGCAATCCAACACTCTACAGGCAACATGAATAGATGAACTTTGACCTCTATAATTATCATGCTAAGATGCAAAATGTCCCAATACAGTAAAGCACAAACACACCTTATATAGAGTACTAAAAGCCATAAATGAGAACTATACAGTTTCAATAAATGAGAGATACAGTAAAGCACAAGCACACCATAAATGAGACTATACAATTCAAATAAATTTTAAACAAGAAATACAAACCTTAGTGGAAAGTTGCTTCCTTGGGGCTTTAAACCTCTAGGACACTGAGTAGCTTGCTTAGTACTAATCATCTCTACACACAGAATAACAATATTTAGAACATTCCTACTAATTCAACTCAACATTCCATAAAATCAATATAAACTATAACAAATGCAGTGGATTAATTCAGAAAAAAACATAACCAATAGATACAATCAAACAATTTTTCTCACAGCTAACCTCATGAATTAGTTATGCTTGCTTAGCTGAAACAAAACAATCCCTTAGTCAAAAACTTACCCAGATCAAAGACATAAGCTACAACTATGCCCCTGCAAAACACACCTAAATCAATATATACACCACAACAAATTAATACTTTGAGCAAAACAAATCTCCCTCTAACTCTGAATATAGCAATTGAAAATCATTCCATATACTAAAATTTGGTTTTTTTCCATTCTATCTACTCAACATGACAATACAATTCCTCAAACACAGTCTAAATTCATCTTTGAACCCCTAGGCATATCAAACAAAAGTTCATGCTTCCTCTGATTGCTCAATTACTGAACAAGTAAAACAATGTATCGATTTTGATATCCAATTCTCACAAAATTAATTTTATTTTAAAAAATGTACAAAAATCCGATCTCACCGCGCCATACCTGCTTAGGCTTCTACAATAACGGAGGGTTTTTGCCAAGAATAGTGGCCATCGAATCACCACGTGCAGATCGAAATCCGACCTCACCGGCATGTTCATGAACTTCCTCGTGATCTCCAGGGCCTCAGGCGGCATGGTGGCGGAGCCGACTTGGATCTTCACCGGCAGAGAAGTGAATATCATATCCTTGAACCCTCTCGACAGCATCTCATCGGCTTCGTCGAGGACGCACATTCTGAGATGGTCGAACCGGATGGCCTTCCACCCAAGGCTCGATTGGTCGGCTCCAATGGGTAATCAGTCGGTGGGAACTCTAGGTTGGTCGGCTCCGGAAAAGTTTTGACGGGGGTGGGAGCTCTGCGAAGGGGGCTGATGAAATCTGGGTTTGGGGTAAGGATGTAGATGGTTTATAAGATGAGATTTTAATGGCATAGATGATGAGTTGAGGAAGATATTGACGGTTGAGATCGAACTCAAATAAACACATTATTATTTGATATTTTAAATGAATTTTAGAAAATATTATTCTTTGTTGTTATAAATTTGGATTTGGATTTGGAATCGGAAATTTTTTGTTAATTCCTTAGTCTATTTGAATTTGAACTTCAATTATAATTAGTTTCATTATATATTTTTAATTTACTTTTTGTTTAATTTGATTTATTAGTGTGTTTCTATAATAATTCCACATTCATTAATATTCAATAAGTCCATTTAAATTTGATTGAAATTCGTTAAATTAAAATAATTTGAACATATTTATATCTAAATAAAGTAGAGTAAAACATATGAAAATATATGAATGCTAGTGTGTTTAATTCTATAATTATATTATTAAACCATACCGATTTGATAAATACTAAATTGACCCGATAAATTTTTAAAAACTTTTAAAAGTGAGTATATGTAAATATAATAAGAAGGGGATTCGTTATACACATTATATGATTGTAAAGAACACTAATAAGTATATATAACTTCACAATTTAACCTTTTCAATTACATTTTGTGTTAATTTTCATTATGATCTATTATTGATGATTTGATCACTAATTATATAATGTTTAGATGTTTTGAAAATTGTCACAATGTAGAATATAAGTTAAATCATATGTAATGTATATAAATTAATCACAATTGAGAAGAAATCATGACAACATAGTATATATGTTTAAGTAATGAGTTAATGTATAAGTAGTGAGTGTTCATTGAGACATCATCGTTCTTACTATAAGTCCCCTCATATATGTGTTTTTTGTTATAAAAACTATATGAAAAGTTCCTCATATACAATAAAATGCATATTAAGATCCAAAATTTTGATTATCTTGCTTAAATATTGAAATTATTGCTAATTTTGCTAATTTCATACGTTTCAGCGGTAATGAACAACCGCTGAAACAATTTGACGGCTCACCAATGGGACGATGCCACATCATATTTCAATCATTTGAAGTAAATGGGAACATGACACGTGTTAAACATCAAATTCTTTAGAAGCTAAGTATGTTTCAGCACTTAGTTAGAACCGCTGAAACATGCTTAGTAGCAGCTGTATAATGTTGCTACTTAATAAATGTTTCAGCGGTTTGAAGGTGACCCGCTGAAATCGTCATTGGGCTTTAATCCCAAACGAATCGGGTTTTAAAAAAGCCCACGCAAATTAATTTTTTAATTATATATAATGTATTTTTCAACGTTTGACTGAACTGAATGATCCAGTCAGCAAAATGTTTCAGCGGTATTTGAAAGAACCGCTGAAATATCGTGGGCCAACACTATTAAAATAATATTTCTCAGTCAAACTAAGAAAATTCCAACTTTGAATTTTCAAGTTGCACCGCAGTCCACATTTTCCAACCGCTGAAACATTGTTTCACCGCGTCAACATTTTCACTGTACACTCTATATCACCGGTTAACACGAATAACCGCTGAAACAGGAACAGTGCGGACCGCTGAAAGACCTTTTTTTTCTGGTAGTGTATGCTTGCTAGCACGATCGATCTGCCATATTATTTGAATGCTTTGACTAATACTGAAGCATAATGTGCATGTTGTGGTTGGCTAATTCTATGATAGCTTATTGATATACTTAAAATTTAGTTTGAGTGGTCAACTATCTAAATTAGTCAATGTGATATATATGGTGAATTTTCATACGTGCATTTTTATGAAGCTAATATGCATGACTGTGTGCATGGAAGTTTGATCATGGAAAGGTTTTATTAAAAACCACGTTTACCAATGCATGCGACAGGGTGATGGTATAATTATGTTGTATAACAAACTATGCATGACTCAAAGTGAGATATCTGTGGTAATGTAAAGTATATCTCTTTGATAAATGATAATATGCATGTGTTTATCTGCTCTGTGAAATTTACAAGAACGGTTGGCGGTAACGTAGTTACGTAAGGCCTTGTCTATTTTAAATTGTATGAAATGAGCATATGGCTCAAAGTTCGATATTTTGATTATTTTATAATCTACGAAATACGAACATGGTGACATAAGTTATTTAACTATGTCGAGGGTATTGTTTTTAAGAACCCTAACGAGAAACCCTGAAAAGTATGCGGTTTTGTAACTCTGCTGAAATTCTGATTACTTGTAATAGAAGAATTATATAATCGTCAGAATTATGGTTGAAAGACCTAAGTATTTTGAGGTTAAAAATTCTAATTACTTGTAATTAAAGAATTTGGAAAAACGTCAGATCGGTTTGATAAACCAAAGAAATCTGAGGTTGAGGAATCCCAAGACATATGGTCAAATCCAGAAATTCTGAATTCTGAGATTGGGATCCCGAGATATGGCAAAGTCCAGAATTTTGGCCAGATTAACTGAAAAATTCTCAGGCTATAAAATCCAAAGACTTAAGGTCTAGGAACTCCAAGACACTAAGTTCCGAGGAACTAAATGTGTGGAGATAATCCGTCCAATGTGGGGGGACCGGAAACCTTGGAAATTCAGCGATGTGAATATTGATAAGGTTAGAGTTATCACTAAAGACTAATAGTCAAAAGAGTGAGAAACTCATAAGCCGATGGGGCGGAATCCCGAGCCAAGACTCAAATTCAACTGAGTTGAGCCTAGGGGAGATAAAATTTGACCAAGATGAGTCTCGAATGGGACCTCGGGCCAAGAGCTTAATACGTGAACTCATAACGAGAGGGAGTTGCTCAAACTTAAGTTACGAGATCAGTTCAAACATGAACGTGAAATGAGAAAGTCAAATCGAGTATAACAGTCGAGTTTTGATTTGGAAATGGGCAGAAACCATGTAGAGTTTGTAACTCACATAGTAGTACCCAAAAAGTTGGGTGTATCTGCACCATAAGGGATAGTAAAACGAAATCCCTAAAATGGAAATTGACTAAACGAGACTTGCAATAAGTCAATGAGATAGACATTGTGTCTTAATGATAGTTAACGGAAAATCACTGAAGTGATACATACATAAATGGTTCTAAGTCCATTTTCGTATCATTTGTGGTATAACGTGACTGTGAAAGTGAATACTTGAAATCTTTGTGATTGCGTTCACATTTATTCGCTAATATAGTTATTCTGTACGTACCAGCTATATATAGTGGTAGAAACAGATGTTCGCTATAAATGGTCAAGCGATGGGAGGGGACACCGATAAATAGGTTGTGATCTTTTAAATAAGAAATCCCAAAAAGGAGTAACTGAAACTCTTAGTGGTGTAGATTCATCCTATGAATTCGTTTGAATGTGGGGGCTGGTCTAATGTTGAAGAGCCATCCGATAAGTTCATTCGAATGTGGGGGTTGATATCTAACCATGTATGGTATATATATAACCTGAAATGGTATATTTACCAAAAAATGCACAATATGGAAGTGCTTGTTGAATTCTTGTGAAAGGAAATCATATATCTTTGAAATTCACAAGAAATGCGCCATGGAATAGAGAAATACATCTTTGGATGGAAAGAGTATTTGAAATTCCCAAAGATCTCGATTTATCCTAAAATTGGACTTATGAGTCAATGGATGAAATCGTTGATGATAGACCTAAATAAAGCAAATCTGACAGGACAAAGTTTTGTGCCTTGTTTGCTTTATAGGTATATCCGAAAGCTTTAAAGGCTAGAATTCCATGAAATGTTGTTTATGGAAAAACAGTAATCAATGGTAAAATTGATCTACCATGTGAGGCAAATCACTAGACTTCTAGTAGATTTCAACAATTAGTCTGTATATCTGTATACTTGATGGGTATTCTCTACAAATGAGAATGATACCTGAAATGTTGGTACTCAGTATTGAAGCTTTGCAAAGCTGAAAGTACATCAGATAGACCTAAATGGTTAAGTGGAGATTCAGGTATTAAAATCTGAATAGAGCAATATGAATAGCTACATGCTCCAAAATAGCCCATGGGTTGATGACACTAATTGTTGTTGAGCCAATAATTTGAATCAATGAGCTTGAGTTAAAGCACATGTGCTAAAGGACACGAGGAATGACCAAGTCATATATGTTCTTGGATAGTTGATTTGCTCATTGATAGCAACATTGAAATAATGACTAAATCTGTTGGAAAGATATATCGTATTCAATGGAATGACTCTAACGTGGTTGGAATACCTCAGTAAAGGTGATATTTCTCAAGATAAAAGAAATGAAGAGTCATTGAAGGTCTGTAGTACTTAACTGAGTTGTACTCGATCAGACAATCCTTACTATGATAGTAAGATGAGACACGAGTAGTCCAGAGGAAACTATTGGATCCAAGTTTGAGTGATACTCGTGTAGTCATGGATATGGCTTGAAATGTGTAGAGAAATTATTCTCTTGTAAGATTCATATAAGGAATCTAAATCCATTGGGTTGGATTAAGGAAAAGGGAATGATTATCTATACCTTTTACGAAAAGGAATCCTTAGGTAACCAAAGCAAATGTATGCTGATTGGTTTACTATAAAGCCATATCGATAAGGGTATGTCTCTACGCAGACATAGCTCTATTTGGCAACTTCTCTCAACGAGTGTGATCACAATCGACTATATAAGGTCAAATGACAACATAGTCGATCCCTTGACTAAAGAGTCAAATCGAGAGATAGTTGAGATATCATCGAGAGGATGAGACTGAAGTCCACTAAAGGGTGAGGTTACGTATGTGGAAAACCCTTCCTATGCGATTGGAGATCCCATGGTCTAGGTTCAAAGGGACAACTGAACTACAAAGACCCACCGACGTCCACTGTGGGGGCTTAATGCACCTATGGTCTCATTCCTAAGATGTAGAAACAGTGATTAGGGTTGTAGGATAAGCATTTCAATGCTTTTAATGATTCACGGCCTCAAAGTATTGATTACTTGAGTGGAGACGATAAAGTTCAATGAACTGCTCCTAAGCAAAGAATCACCTATGTAAGGAGAAGTGTGGGCCGCTTCAAAAGGGAATTGTTGGGACTCAATTTTCTAGGAAACTTACAGAACTAGGCAGTGATCCAAGGCCTTATATAATGGACACAACCGAGGAAAGCGCATGAGCTAGGAAAGAAAGCTGTGGGAAGTACACTGAAAGTCCACACAGAAGGTTCAGGGAAGTTCAAAGCGGGACAGGTGTGCTCTCTCAAGGGAAAGTTCAAAGGGCAAACCCCATACTTATCCTATGCAACATTCTATGCCATCGATACGAATCTATCACATAGTCAAACATTCCGTGTCTGTCTTGATTGTTCTGATTCCCGCACTGATATCTGATTCATGTGGGGGATTGTTGGAAAATAAGGAGTTTGGGCTTGGGCTCAGGCTTGGGCTCAAAAGTTTTGTAACTGCTCAAACGTTTTGTAACTGTTCAAAACTTGATGATCAGTTTTATTTTCCATTAATGTGAATCAGCTCTTATTATCGAATTAACTGCTGAATTAAAACAGACAATAAAGTAGTCTGATTTATGGTCAACAATCAAGGTGTCAGTCTCAGGGCAACAATCAAGGGAAAAAACGTCCCAAATTGATTGATTGCATTCATGTCTGCATTTAGACCTGACCCCATCACCTCCCTATAAGTACAGTCTTAGAGCCAGCCTAGAAAGGGTTCAGAAACAAAATAGCCTTAGGCAATCAAACTCTCTCTCTCCGTCATTTTCTGTCTGGCTCTGTCTGTTCTTGGTTCTGTACTCTCCCGTCGTTCTATTCAGGTCAGTGTACTAATGTGATAGAGTGCCTTCGGGCTATGCGCCTTCCGGGATGATCGTCACGAGTTGACTTTCATCCTTGATGGTCTTATCCTAGGGAACAAAGACCCATACGGGGCCTAATTTGTTTCAAGGAAAACGTTCGTCGTGATTCCATTCGAATTTATTTATGCATATTGTAATTTTCATTTTGCATATTAGTCCCTGCAAATTATATAATATTTTATTTATGCCCAAAGTTGTATACAGGTTTTAACAATGAGCATGTAGATGGAATGGGAAATGCAGCAGCTGCTCTTCGCAAATATCACCACCGCCTTCTCCGATCCCAATCTCATCAGTGCCTCCATTTCTGATTCTTTTCTGTTAACGTTGGCAGGAAAATTCAGTGATCAGCTATTTGATCGAAGTGATGAGAAAGTGTTTGAAGTTTGGGTTGAGAAAAAACCTTGAAGTTTGTGGTATTTATAGAGATTGATCTTCACGTCATTAAGATTCTATGCACGTACGTAGTCCTGTACATTTATTTATATATTAATTATTAGTTTGTACTTTTTTAGAGAATATTGTTTTAGATTTTGTAGTAGGAAAATTTTGTGCTGTACGATATGTCTACAAAGAATATTAATATATTGTATTTTGATCAATCAAGTTGCTATTCCTAAGATTTTATACATGTGAAGATCGATGGATGGATGGTGATCACACATCTTTTTAATTAATTCGCCTTCAGATTCTTCGGACCTCGGTGCATGCATGCGACCATGGTTTTCCAATTCTTTTAATTATTTTTTTATTCTCATTGGTCAATTCTTCTTTAAATAAACTGATTTTTGGAAATTAATATTTCGAAATCAAGAAATTCAGTCTAAACCATAATGTTTGTACCAAAGACATTAAGGACATTAAGAATAATAATATTTATTATAGACTATGGTCATACCATATATATTAAAATTTGTTATATCCACATGCATTTTTCTTTTTTAAAGTCTATATTTCTACTAGAATATCTTTATAGTTATTATTAAGGTTAAAAAAACAACTTCACTTGATCAGTACAAATTCATCTTTATAGTTATTATTAAGGTCATGCACTTACAAGGAAGAAACGAGCTGTTTATTTCCCCCACTTGTGACTTGTGAGTGCATTTTCTAAACTTTGTAATATGAATAATCTTTTGGGAGAATTTCACAATTTTGCAACCAGAATAATATAAATAGGGAATCAATATGGGACTGATATCATATAAAGTTACAGTACCGAAGGGCTGAGAGAAGAAGAGTGTACGTACGTGATGGGCACCTATTATCACAATGTTCTCTGTCAATTTTCACTTCTTATCTCTTCAGAAACCAGATGCGCTTTCTCTGCAATATTTCCTTGGCCTCTTAATTTATATATATATATATATATATACTCACCTCATCGAATATCTATGTATTCCATGAATGGAAAGAACTTATCATATATATGATGGTATATATTGTATAAGTGTTTCACACTCTCTAGCTATAAAGAAGAGAAGGTCTCTTGTGAGACTTGTCTCAATTGAGACTTAGGGACAAAATTGTCCTTTTATGTGTTAGGGGTCTTAACATAATTATTTTATGTTTCACATATTACGAAGTAGACTCATCAGATTCTGATTCTTCTTCGCTACTACTATAGTCTATTTCTATGATGTATACAATTCCTATATCATCATATTTTTCTTCTATGGGTTCATATCCCATTTCAGATGCAGTTTCTAACAATTTTATTTTGTTATTATCTTGCCTATTAGGACATTCATTAGCGTAATGTCCTTCTATGTTGCAAACCCAACATCTACAATTTTTCTTTCCTTTTGGACAGAATTTTTGTTTTTCTGATCTTGTATCAGATTTTTTCTTAAAGAATTTTCCTGGTCGGAATTTCTTCCTCTTTTTAATAAATCTATATTTAGAAGAATTTTTCTTAGAAAAGAATTTTTTCTTCTTTTTATATTCTGTTTTACAACCATATTCTACAGGATTTTCTCCTGATATTGCACAACAGTTTTTATTAAACTTTTTAAGTTTTTTCTGAGTTCTTATTAGTTCACAGAATTTTGACAGTTCATCTTTTACTATTCTTATAGCATATCCTAGACTATAACTAGAAGTTCTTCTATTGAAAGTTTCAATTTTAAACCTTTCTAATGCTTTTTCTCCTACCAAAGGTATTTTTCTAAGATATTGAAGTATCATTTCTGGAAATTCAATTTGTTCTAGTTTGTAAAGATTTACTTCATAGTCACAATTGAATTCTTCTAGGTAACATATATCACAGAGTTGTAGTTCTGCTAAACGTTTCCTAGCTTTTTCTTGTACTAGTTGTTTTTCATGTATTTTATCACCAGTAAAATCAATTCCTAGGAACATAGTATATAATCCATCTAGAACTATATCTAGAATATTATATGGAATGTTGTTATTATCATCTGTCCAAATGGTGTTTTTTATGAATTCTTTTGCTATTCCTAGACTCTTATGTTCTATTAATAACAATATAGTTCTTGATTCTGTATAGGCATCAGGATTAGTTTGAATTACTAAACTTAATTCTGCTGCCCATTTATCAATGATTTCTTTCCTATTATTTTGACAGTCAATATTTAGGAAATTATCATCTGATCCTTTTGAACTATTAACCTTAGATTTTGCACTTTCTGGAAAATACCATGGTTGATTAGCTCTTCTTCTTTTAGAGCCCATATATGAGCTTTCTCCTTTTTCTCTTTTAACATTTATGTTAAAGTTTTTTGGTGTACATTCTGAATCGTAATCGCTAATTACTTGTTCGCTTATTTCAGATTCACTAGCTGATTCTTCATTATTTAAAACTTTTAATTCTTCAATTCCAAACAATTGTTTTAGTTTGGGACTGTTTTCTATTTCTTGGTTTGCTAGTTCATCATTTTCTAATTCTAGCAACCTAAGAGCATGGTCAAGTAAATCGAAGTTTTCTTCGTTTACTTGTAATTCATCTCCTTCTAGATGATCCCAAAAGATTTTTTCAATTTTTGGTATATAGTTGGTCATATTGGTTGTTTGTCATTTTTACCAAATGGCCAAGTTAATGCTTTAGGATTCCCAGAGGATCCTAACTCTGCATTTCCTACTCCATAATTGGGGTAAGAATATTTTCCTAAACTTATAGGTTTTGGTCTTTCCTCGTCTCCTATAGGAGTTATCTTCAAATCTTTTTGATCTAATATTACCTTATGGTTTTCTTGAATTACTGTTGTTAATTCAATGATAATTTTTGCTGCTGCAGCTTCTAACTTATTATCTTCTTTAGTTAGAATATCTAGAATTTCTTCTAATTTTGTTTTTAAAAGATTCATCTCTTCTTTTATTTCTGTAAAACTCATTAGGACATTTCTTCAAGCTGAATTGTCATGTCCTCTATTCGTTTTGACATTCCCATCAAGAGATCTCTCTCGCTGGGTTCTTTAGAAATACTTCTTCTGGAGGGTTCTCCGATTATAAGTTTATTTCTTTCTACTTTTGATTTATATTTTTCTCCCATTATCTTTTTATCTTTAGCTATGTCAATAGCCCAAGAGTTATCTAAAGGAGTTATTTCTGAAAACTGTTTTTCTTCTATAGTTCCTACTTGTGAAAATACATCTTCTAATTCAATGTATTCTTTCTTTTTATAGTCAATACTGTGATGACTATTTGTTAAAGCATAAGCGACCAGATAGGTTAAGCTAAATACTTTATCTCCTTTATTCATTAAATTTTCTCTTTCAAATTTATGAACAAAGGATAATGTTTTGTCTAAATTTGCTGTATCTAGACTAATTCCAAATTTAGGATATACTGTAAACATGAATTTTTGGTAGGCTAAATTTCCTCTAGCCGCACCTAAAATGCAGTCTTGTCTATCATTTATCCTATTATCCATTAAAACCATTTTAATTGGAGAATTTATTCCTTCCTGAAATTCTGATTTCAATAAGATTTTAATGGCACCAAAGTGTACCATTGTGATAGTGGATCGAATCTTACTATCTATTTTTAATAAGTTTTCTTCAATCTCTTTTCGAGTGATTAAAGGTAAATATACTGCTCCTGTAGTATCTTTGATATCTACATGCATTTCTTTAGTTCCTACAAAATAGTAGACGCTATTTTTCCTTTTTAATTTCTCTAAAAGAGATATATTAAAAATATTTTCTTTTCTTAAGTTAAGTCTTGAGGACCTAATTTTTGAAAGTAATTCTTGTTTTATCAAGAAGCTTCCGTTGAATCCTTGATTAGATTCAAAGGTTTGAACGCTAGAAACATCTTGATTTTCATCAATTGTTTCTTCTATATTATCTAAATGATTCATTTTGACGAATTTTTTAGATAACAGTTGTTATTTTAAACATGGCTCTGATACCAGGTTTTTGGTGATCTACGAGAGATCTGCGGAATTTTTAATTTTCTTTTATACATTTTAAGCATCCTTTATAGATGTTCATATAATGCACAAGAGTTTGATGTTTTTCACAAAATCTTGTTCCAAAACTATACCTAGATTGACTATAAGGGCCAACTCTACGGAATTTAGATAATTTCTTATCTTCTTTAGTTAATTCTCTGTCAAGAATTATCTTACAAACGTTTTTATTCATTTGAATGATTTTTTAAACGTTCATTCTTTTTACAGAGTCTTGAGATTCTTTTATACATTTTATGCATACTTTAAAGGTATTCATAAATTGTAAATAAATTTGGGTTTGATGTTTTTTACAAAACTTAGTACAAAAACTGTATCTAGATTGACTATTGTCATTATTTCTATGGAATTCAGATAAATTTTTATCTGCTTTTGATATTTCTCTGTTGAGAATAGATTTACAAATATTTTTGCTCATTCAAGCTTCGATATTCTATTTGATGTAATTTATGAACTTAATACTTTAGAACCCTAAGTAATACATGCAATCTTCTTATATCTTTCTTTCTATATTATTAAGAGTGTATGGTTATCATGTTATCTGTTTATAACTTAACCAATCCTGCGAATCTTGTTTCCCTAAACGGCCACCTGCCTAAGCGGTACTCCCTATTCTATGGACTCCAGGTTTCATTATAACAGATAAACATGTATACAACAATTAATAGTAGGAAAGAAGATATAGGTTATAGAAACTTACATGTAATTACAAGAGGGCCCTAAAGGGCTTTTTATTCACACATAGTAGATCCGAAGATCAGACAGAATCCTGGACGAAGTTCGTCTCCAGGCGATTACAGAGGTTGAAAATAAAAGACAATGAGGCGCAGAAGTGAGGGGCGCTCCCATCTTACAAGAAATGAACTTCCTTTTATAGAGAAGGAAGGGTCTGTATTATTAAAGAGGGGTGCGTCATCCCTTACGTACAAACGCACTTACATTATTGCATCTACATAAAGCAGACGCACTACTGCATTATTGCATCCACTCAATGCAGATGCATTATTATCCCACTACCTGCTGTCACTAGAAGTGGAGGGGTCCATAGGACTGTCGGCAGCCCTGATGGTGGAGAGGTCACTGTCTTGATTGGTGGAAGATCCACTTTCTGAGCATTTACCACATACATAATTACTGCGGTAATTCTTCATCTTCTTGCAAAGATCTGGCATGTGTTCTCCCAAAATAAATGGATTAACCAAAGTATTTTGGAATTTTACAAACTTATCTTCATCAGCTTCACTGATCTTCTTGGGTGACTTGCTGTATATCAAGATGGTGGCATCTTGATAGTTGACAAACAGTCCATCATCTGAACTGAAACTGAAAAGTTTTTGAACAAAACCTTCCAATCTTTTTATTGCTAAGGGTAGCAAATTGCTAGCCTCAAGTTTGCACTCCATGGGCTGAGATGGATGATAATGATCTCCTTTGCAAATGCCAATCTGAACTAAATGCTGAGGATGATATACCAATAATCCTAATTGATTCCAGTATGGACCGGAACTATTAATTTTCAGAAAAACTTCTTGCCCTGGTTTGGTGCATTTTTTTCTGAAAGTCTTAATTGTATCAATAATAGCCTTAGGAAAATGGCTAATTTCTAATAAATTAGGACTTGGATATATGGTTTTTACCAAACCATATTGGAATGCCTCATAGACCTGTTCGGGATTAGCATTCTTGGTGAAGTTGTAGTAACTTAAGTTTTTGGAGTCTGTAGTGAAGAACTTTTCCTCCAAAAATTTTTCTTCATTGGCAGATCTTGCATATCGATAGCAGTATTCGAACCCTGCTTCCGTTATTTCATCGGAGTAATCTACTTTTGTAGATTTTTCCATGTTTTCCCTTGGTTTGCTGGGAAGTCTTCCTAGTGAGGTTAATGACTTCTTTTTGGACAATAGAGCTGCACTGAAGGTGTTAGGCTTCATCATCTCTCCATTGGTAACTAGCTCCAGTGGTGCTAGTAAAGATGACCCAGTGTATAGGTCTGCTGAAGTTCTTGCTTCCTGGAAGGATTTGAACTTCTTGTGTGCAATGTTGGAGACTCCTTCAGTTGCTTTTTTGGCGAAGCTCCAATCTTCATAGATCCCAGCATTAGGGCCATTATAAACCACATAATATGTTTTAGATCTTTTTGGGATTTGAATTCCCTCTTCGGATTTCTCCGATGCTAAAGGTGTAACTTTAGTCTGTGGGATTGGAATTCCCTGATTTGGCCTTAAGCAAAAATCTACTGGACTAACCAGTTTGGTGGAAGTTTGTACTTCCTTCTGGATTTTTGGCAAATCCACAGCCTTCAACGGATTTGTTGATTCTTTACCAACTGCCGTTTGCGTTGGAATAGCCTTATCTTTCTCTTTTGAGGGAGAAGGTGATAAGATAACCTTTTTTACTTCATTTTCAGAAGCTTGTTCTTTTTCTTTACCCAATTTGATCAGGTTAAGATACTTGAGCTTGGCTCGAACCAGCTCCAGTTCTTGGACTAAAAGTCCTTCTTGCAGCTTTAGCTGCTCCATTTCATCCATGCTGGATGCTTCACAAAGAAACAATCGTTAGAAACATTTGTATTATTCTTTATAACCTTGCTGAAATTCTCTGGTAAGAAAATCTGCAAAATAATTCTTGGTACCTGCAATATGAATAACATCAAAATCATATCTAGATAACCACATTTGCCATCTAACTAGACGACCTTGTTTATTATCTCCTTTTAAATTTATCTTTAGGAAATAAGTAAAATTTTTATTATCTGTTCTTACTAGAAATCTGCAAGGGGTTAGATAAACAGAGAATTTTTTAATTACTCTAATAACAGAAAGGTATTCTTTCTCGTTACTATGATAATTCTTTTCAGCAGCTTTAAAGCTTCCTGAAGTGTATCGGCAAATGTATTCTTTACCATTATTTTCTGCTTTAAGAATTCCTCCCCAGAATAAATCTGATGCATCAGTTTCTATGATTAGTTTATCCTCAGGTTGTGGGTGATAAAGTTTGAGAAAGTTTTTTAAACTTTTCTTTACTTTTACCATATAGATGGTATCTGAATCTTTCCATTCCCATGGAATATCTTCTTTAAGCTTTGCTTGTAATGGTGCTCTGACCTGGGCAAGCTTAGGAATATAATCAGAAGCATAAGTGAGGATTCCTAAGAATCTCTGCAACTGTTTTTTGTTTTCAAGGATATCTGGGAATTTTTGAATATGTTCCAAGATATGATCTTGAGGTCGATGAGACCCTTCTTCAATTTCTAGTCCTAGAAAATTGATTTTAGTTTTAAAAAGCTGTGTCTTCTTCTTTGAGAGTATTATTCCCAAAGAAGCACATTTTTTAAGTACTGCTGCTACTTGCCACAGATGTTCTGTCTCATTATTACTGAAGACTAAAATGTCATCAATATAAACACAACAGAATTTTTCAAAGGTCCTAAATGCATTCTGCATATGTCTTTGAAATATGGCTGGAGCCTGTTTTAACCCAAAGGGTACAACATTCCACTAGTAATGACCTTGTGGACATGTGAAAGCAGTTAATAATTGTGATTCTTCATCTAGCAATACTTGCCAGAATCCTGATTTACAATCAAAACTACTGAATATTTTCTTTCCTCTTATTAAGGTTAGCAACTCATCTTTATTAGGAAGGTTATGACTGTCTCCTATTGTTGCTGAGTTTATAGCTTTATAGTTGACAACCATTCTCTTTTTTCCTCTTCGTTTCTCAGCTTCATTTTCTACCAAGAAAGCTGGAGACATATGAGGAGATTTGCTTGGTTTAATTACTTTTAACTCTAGCAATTCTTTAATTTGTTTTCCAAATTCTTCTCTATCTTTAGGACTATATTGCATTGGTTTAACCTTTACAATTGTCTTTGGATTGATTAGTTTTATGGTAGCTGTCATCCAATATTTTGACTTGTTAGGGTCTATTGGATTTTCTGAACACACAGAATCTAAAAGTGTTTCTATTTTACAAAGTTTTGTATTTTGAAGCACAAAAAGTTGTTGTTCTTTGGTATATATACCCCCCCTCCTTAAAAAAGAAGTAATTTTATTGGAGCTAATATTTAGCGTCTCTGGTTTTGGTAATTTAGATTTCTTTTTCATGTGTTCTAAATAACCTGGAACTCCTACTTTAAGAGCTTTTCTTATTTTTCCTATATGTACAGGATTATTATTTAAAGTGAAAATTATCCTATCTGTGTATTGGACAAATGGATGATACAACAGACAGAAATTATTTCCAATAATAAAATCTATTCCAGATTCTTGTTGATATACAGTTGGAATATGAAATATTTCACCTGCTATCATTATGTTAAGATTTTTACAGACCTTAGAGAGTATAATGTGAGATCCATTCCCAATTTTTACTCTTATTGGTCTTTCTACATTTACCCAGTGTTCTTTAGGTATTACATTTTTGCTAGCAACACACATGCTTGCACCTGTGTCTACATAACAATGTAGTTCAATTTGTTTATATCCGGAAAATTTTAGTTTTCCTTTTATATAAATTGAATTTGGGTTGGTTTTATTATTCATTACAAAGTTTGTAGGTTAATATGTAATTATTACAAACTATGAGGGTTGCTCTTGTAAATAGACAAGAGTTAAGAAAAAGGCAAAATTGCCCTTGGTCTCATGGGAGACGCGTCTTTTTTGAGAATTGTCATATAAAGAAACCATAGAGTCATGCATTCAATCCATATGATTGGATCGATCAGGTTTGTGTGTGTGGGATAGAGTGAATGAAGTTAATCATTATAAAATGCTTAAGTTATTTTTCTAATAATGTTATTAAATTTGAATTTCTAATGACATATACATAGTGATCTTATTTTGTTAATTTCTAAACAACCTGTTATCATTTTGTACTCTCTATGTCCCAACATAAAGCCTTAAACTGCTTATTTTTTAGTTGCAGTGGTTACATATATATATATATATATATGTAATAACAGTGTTTTGCGTGATATTGTTAGATTCACACGCTTTAGTTTTTAGTTATCAAATTTTTAGATAATATTAATACATAAAAATAAAATTAGAGAGTATTTTATAGAGGCCCCCAACTTTCATGAAAACACTGAAAAAAACCTTTAGTTGTTGCAACATTGCGATCCCCTATGGCTAATTTGGCCGTTATCTTATAAAAATCGTTACATGTTGGAGGTATAATACAAGTGTTGCACATAATAAGGTTGGCCGTTATCTAATGCAGTGCATAATAAGATTCATAAGTGCTCTCTATATCACACATCGATCTATAGGGAAGGAAATCAGGAAGCTGATACTTTTGCTAACTGGATATTAGTTAATAACATTAACGATTCAAATACTTTTGCTACACTATAATACTTTTGTAATGTTAATGTTCTTGCAGGTTTCTCTGGACATATCAAGCAACTCTTTTTTTAACCTACTGTCTTGATCCATTAATTACTTGCTTCTGCATTGTTCTTGGTGAATAGCTGGCCACTTCCCATCTTTTTTTTTCTTTTTTTTTTAAATTAAGCCATCATCTGATGGAGGGAATTCTATTTGGCTTCCCCAAGCCTTCAGAAAAATAAATAAATACAAACATAGCACAGTAGCTCAGTTCAGAGTAACAGTGAAGCAAAAGAATCAAAAGCCTTGAGTGTAGCTCTAACTAAAATCTCCTTACACTTTAGTGAGTCGTTTCCCAGATGAACCACAAGTTTGTCCAGAGGCTAGTAAGATGAGCTACTTCAGGTAGATGAGATTGGAGACAATGGACAAGCACTGGGACGAAGAAACCACAACACCATCTTTGGAAGGTCAGAAATGATACATTCCCAATGTTGATAGAATGAGGCAAAAGTGCATGCTCCATCCTTGTCAGTAGCATCTGGAGATGTTGGTGTAGTCTTTCCACCAAAGAAGTACCTGGAAAGAGGAAATTTTCATCAGCAGTAACCATTCTTTGATATTCTGAGTGAAGGCATGTTCAGCCGATCAAGCCTAATTAGTCCTTGCACATTAGCTGGAAGAGAAGAAAAGGAATCAAAAGTTGCACTGCTCTTATTAGCCAGTGCAATTTTAGCTATTGCATCAGCTACCTGGTTTCCTTCTCTATGGATACGAATAATGGTGCAATTTTTGACTAAGAGATGCATGTCATCAACCAGTTGAAAAAGCTTCCAATGAGCAGTCACAGGATTAAGAACAAATGAGATGGCATTTAAACAATCAGACTAAATGATTATACTATCAGAATAGATGCATGCATCATGTAGAGCAGATTTGATAGCAGAGAGCTCAGCTTCTAAAGCTGAATCAGAATGAACACAAGAACTCCTAGCACAAACAAAACCACCCATATTATTTCTAACCACATAGCCTATACCTGCCAGAGCATTTGTTTCTGACCAAGATGCATCCACATTAATTTTAACACCTTTAACAGGCTTGGTCCAACAGATTCTGTAAATTTTTGGCTTGGGAGGTTTGATACATAGAGGGAGAAAGGAGTGAACAGCTATATATGCATCTATTTGAGATGAAATATAGAAAGGCTTAGCAGAGAACATGTAAAATACCTGATCCCTAATGCTATTAATAACAAAATGAGCATGCATTTTGCTGTTCTCAAATAGCCATCTATTTCTAGCTTTTCACAAGTTCCAAAAGGTTATGGATGGTGTAAGTCTAATGATGGAGTTGTGCAAATGTGATAAGCCTTGGAAAGTGAGGTAGAATGAGAGCCTTTCCTAGATAGAATGAAAATGTCTATCTGAGATTCCCATGAATTGGTGCACAGTTTTCCACACAGAAAGAGAAAAAACACAGGAATTGAAAAAATGATCAAGAGAATCCTCATGCATACACACAGGGCACTTAGATGGAAGGTTAAATTTCCATTTTTTGAGAATATTATCAAAAGTCAACAAGGAATTGATCAGCCTCCACATAAATACTGAAACTTTTTTCTCCATTTTTGAGTTCCAAAGATGATGTATGGAAGAGATAGTACCTCTGTGTTCTCTGATATGTTTATAAGCAGATTTGAAAGAGAAATTTCCAGTGATATTGGGTTTCCAGATCAATCTATCCTCTCTGTGCTCAGCTAGCTTAGAATCCTGCAAGAGAAGAAGTACTTCAGGGGATAGGAGAGGAGAAAGTTGAGTCAAATAATCATTTTTGTTAGCTTGAAAATCAGAGACTTTTGTATCACTAGGAATAGAGGTGAGTGAGATGTCACAATGATCACATAATAACCCAACATCAAGCCAGTTAGATATCCAAAAATTGCATAGACCTTTTCCAATAATCACTCTTGATAGCCCCTAGATATACTCTTATTTTGTAGCATTTGAGAGTTGTTTTATATAGTATTTTGTGTAATTATATTAGACTTTTGGACCGAATCATTCATAGTGGTTTGAAATTGAAGACGTGCATTTCGATCTTGAATTGCACTTGCGATGGATTTGAATGATTTGAAGACCTTCTATGACCGTCCTGACCGCGTTTGATACATTGAAGAACCGGTCGTAGAAGTGGCGTGAAGGCACACTCTCGCGGGCCGCGAACCCTAGGTCGCGAACCGCGAACCCTAGGTCGCGAACCGCGAGGGTGTGTGTTGCTGTTTTGACCATGCCGAGTTTCGCGCGGGCCGCGAAACTCCGGTCGCGAGCCGCGAAGACCGAGGCGCGCGGACCATGCCGAGACCGAGGCGCGCGGACCACGCCGAGACACGGGCGCGGACTACGCCGAGACACGGGCGCGGACTACGCCGAGACACGGGCGCGGACTACGCCGAGACACGGGCGCGGACTACGCTGAGACACGGTCGTGGACTACGCCGAGACACGGGCGCGCGGGCGCGAGACTCCGGTCGCGGACTACGCCGAGACACGGGCGCGCGGGGCGCGAATCCTCGGCCGCGAACCGCGAGAACCAGGCTCGCGGTCCGCGAAGGATCCCGCGCGACCCGCGAAGCTGCCTGCAACTTGCATTTTGTTTAGCTTTAATTTTAATTATTTTGGACTATAAATAGAACTTATCCTCAATGTTTAGAGGTCGGTTTTTACAGAGCTCCCAATCCAAAAACATCCAATTTCTCTCTTTCCTTCCCTTTGATTTGATGAACAAACATGTTTGTATTAATTAGGATTATTGTAGTAGGCTAAAAACCCATCTTGGGGGCATGTGATTAAACTTCTATTATGGGTTGAGAACTTGTTTGTGTAGCTTATGAATGTGTGATTTGCTATTGAATGATCATAATTTGTATGTGTATTTGATGCTTGAAATGGTTAGGAATGATTTCCTAGTTATAGATATGTGTTGGATATGTGTTAGACATTGCTTTTCCATGGTTGAAATGCTACCGTTTCTTCTATGTAAAGGTAGTGAATTAGGAATCAAATATATGTTGTTATCAATTATATTTGTTCTTGAGGTCATTCATTAGCATTGTATCTATGTCAAGTTTGTTATCAAATTGCATGGGTAGGTTTGAGAAACATCTAATTTGAAATGATATTGATGAATTGAACTAGTTGTTATCATCTAGTAAAGTTGTCAATGAAAGTTGTGAGGATGCTTTCATCTTTCATAGCTATGATTATAGATAGTATCTCATGATAAACAATCATCATTCTCAAAGCAACATGTCATAGTTTGAGGAAGAACTCATGGTAAAAAGTTGAAATCACATGCACCCAAGACTTGCATTTTAGATAGTTAATCTTTAGTTAGATAATTGCATGATAATTTAGATTTTCATTTGTTTTGCATCGTAGTGTTTCCTACAAAACCAACTTCAAAACCCCCCCCCCCCTTGTTTACCTTGCTTTCTATATAATATATGTATGTGTTTATAATCTTTGCTAAAACACTAAACAAGACTCCTTCTCCTTGTGGTTCGATCCCTACTTCCCACTATCTACTCTATAGTAGTTAGAAGTCGTAGGTGAATATAAATGTGTTTTGATTGAGTGGGATTCCCATTTACGACGTGGGGAAATCGCTTGTCAAAAATGGCGCCGCTGCCGGGGAGAAGGCATTTCTTGTTTTGTGTTTTATCTTAGATTTTATTGTTTACCTCCTTTGTTTTTTTTTTTTTTTTTTTTTCTTTTCTTTGAAAGTGTATTGCTCGAGTTCTTTGCGTAAACGACACCTTGTAGTGTGTATTGCCTTAGAATCCTTGCACTATAATTTCAATCCTTTCTTTACTTTGTTTTCTTTGAAGTGTGTATTGCTTGGTTTCTTGGAGTAAACGACACCTTGTAGTGTGTATTACCCTAGAACCCTTGCACTACAATTTCAATATCTTTGTTTGTAGTTTTAATTTTAATTTACATATGGATAACCTCCCTTATAACTATTCAAGGGATGATGATAATTTTGCAAACTCGCGTGATGCATACAATTTTACTAATTTTTCAGAGTCTTGCAATTTTGATTTGAGAAATGAGCACTTTCAACATGAAATGCCCGTTGGTTCCTCATACCAAGGGTACCATGATGAGTGCTATAATGAGGAGGGAGTTGGATTCCAATATCAACAAGTTTATGATCCTTACTACGATTCTTATGAGCCGCAATGGAGTGGTCATTCGAATTCGAGGTTTGGATACCCACCGGAAAACCAACCCTATGAGCAACAAAATCTACCTCACCCACCTTTTGAATTGCCTCAAGAACAAGATGCGATGAATTATGAAGATAATTTACGCTTAGAAAATCTTGAGAGGCAATTGAATTTAATGTGGGAAGCGGTGAGGAGATTAGAAGCTCAATATTCCGAAGGAGAACCATCCCAAGTAGAACCTATTCCGAGTGCTTTGCACGAAGAAGAATTTGAAAGGGATGAGGAGTTGGTTGTTGAACAAAAAGAAGAAGAGAGGGAGGTGATCGAACTTGAGAACTTACCATCACCATTGCCACCCCTACCTCCACCTATTCAACCAAAATCACCAACTTCGGAAATCTTAGAGGAGCCAAGTAGGAAGCCAACTTACTCATTCATGCTTCCAACCATCCATACTCCTTTAAGAACCTCACCTTACACTCCTCTACCTATGCTTTCTCAACCCCCCTTCACTTTTTTCTTAAAGGTGAAGGATTTCAAACTTTTGTTCTATGAATAACATTTGGGTCGTGTCGACGACGTTAAATAAATCGATTTTGATCGTTTGGAAAGAGTTTTTCAGGGTATATCCCGCGGGGCCAATAATAGCCCGCGTTCCCAGTCTTAAAGAAAGCGTCCATGTCTAGGGGAGATAGACGGAGGAAGTTATGATCGTTGGTGAGGTCTGTTGGAAGGGAGGAAAGGGGTTTCTTGTCTTCAGGAACGAGAGAATCGTTCCAGGGGGGCATTTGATACACCTGGGAATCGCAGCGGAAGAAACCCTTCGCGAGGTACCCTTTGGCAGATCTGGGCTTACCCTTCATGAAGTCCTTCGTCCCGGAACGGATTACAAAAGAAAATACCCCCGGAAAGGACGCATGAGCGCGTCGAAGGGCATAAAAGGATCGGAAGAGAAGGAGAGAGGAGGTAACATTGCATCTAGCGCAATTAAGTAAGAAGCCCAGTACCAGTACAACCCCATTGGGGTGTAGTTGGGCCGGGGCCATTCGATAAAAGTTGAAAATTTCTGAAAAAAGAGGAGGAAAAAGAAGGCTGAGCCCGTATTGGAAGTGAATCCGGGGAATGCAAGGCACTTCCCGCTCGGACACCCCCGGGGGAAGTTTTGATAAAGATGCATCCAACGGAAAAGGGATGAAGCAACGCCTTACTAAATCTAGAACATCCCTACCTAAGGAAGGGGAAGGCCCGGAGAGATTAAAAAACCGATGGCCAGAAGGCTTTACTCCGTGGGTAGGACCCCCGGGAGCATCATTGCCAACTTCCTCATCGAAAGCTTCCCCATCTGGATCCTCCCGGGGGAGATGGGAACGCCGGGTGGGGGATTAGCCCGCCCCATCTAAGGCTGACACACCCGGAGCGATTAGCTCCGGGGAGGTGCTGAAGGCCTCAGAGGGGGTACTCGAAGAGGAACCCGGAGAAGGAATTGGATGGGGGGGTTCGGAAATGAATTTCAAATTGGCCTTGAACCCCCTCGGTATCTAGAGAGGAAGCGGTAATGTGCAGGGAACTCATGATGAAGGAGGAGCGGAAGAAGCAGAGGAGGAGGGTTAGAGCTTACTTGTTAAGGAAAAGCAGAGCGTCTGGAAACGGCGTGAAGAAAGTAATTTAGTGAGGAGGGTTAGGCCCCTTATATAGGGAGGTGAATAGGAAACGTCGCCTCAAAAGGAGGAAAAGCAATGATGACATGGGAAACAAGGTACTGATTAATGCAGAGGATGGGGTTACTGAAGGTGCAATTACAGTTCAGTACTACTTACCACCCAGAAACAGATGGCCAAACGGAGAGAGTAAACCAAGTCTTGGAACAGTATTTGAGATGCTTCTGTGGGGATAAGCCAAATTCTAGTATTAAAATGACACCCTTTGAGGTCTTGTATGGTGTTAAGCCATGATGCTACCAAAATCCGTCTGTCTCCCTGGATTAGACGCTATCCGGGTTTCCTCCTTGATCGGCCCGCTACAATCCTGCAAAACAATCCCCGGGAGGCGTCCCGGGGAAGAAGCTCCGGCGTGATGATGAGATGGGGATAGCGGGGAAGGAAAACGTACGGAAGGTGCTCTCAATATAAAGTAGAGAGATATAAGTCACATACCTTGTTCACTGTTTGAGGCTAGTATTTATAGCTGAGCTTTGCCTGCTTTGAAGACCTGCTGCAGGACCACCTCCCTTGTCATCATCTGTCCTCTTTCTTGTCCGGATATGTCTCTAACCGGGAAGGGTGCCTCTCCGTTAGTTCTGGGCCGCGGGCCCTCTTCCTGGCCCAGCAGGGCTCTGGGCCGGTATTATCACTAGCCCCCCAGACCAGTCTTCCGGGTTTCTTTGACGCGGGAGACTGATCTTATATGCTCCTCCTTTTGCTACTTCTTTTGGTGGGGCCCCCTCCGCGCTATAATTGGTTTCTGACAACGCCGTCTTTTCCCTCAACTCTTTCCAAAAATTACTGGTAAAAATCTTATCCGTGTCAGAAGTGATGGTATCAGGAATCCCATGTAACTTACACACCTCAGCCATATACTTCCTGGCCACTGTTGTAGCAGAGAAAGGATGGCTCAGGCAAATAAAATGACTGTATTTGGTCAGTTTATCTACCACCACCATTATAGTGTCAAGACCATTAGATTTGGGTAGCTTTTCAATAAAATCCATAGTGACTTGCCTCCATGCTTGAGAAGGAATAGGCAATGGTTGTAATAGTCCTGGAGTCAAGCAATGTTCTGCTTTGTTCCTTTGGCACACAATACAAGACTGAATGTACTCAATGATTTGCTCCTTCATTTTAGGCCAAAAGAAGAAGAATAGAACCCTTTTAATAGTTGCTGTCTGCCCAGAATGTCCTCCTAATGCTGAAGAATGCATACATCTCAGAATCTCCTGTCTAATGTTGCCTCCACTTCCAATAACAATCTTGTGCCCTTTCTTAAGTAACCCCTGAACATAGCTAAATTGCTCAGACTGCCCATCTTCATCCTTATTAGGAGTTAAAATGAAACTGCTAATCAAAGCTTGACAGTACTCATCTTCTTCATAACTCTTTTCAATTTGCAACATCCATAAAGGAATTACAGAAGCACTTGCCTGTGTTCTGAAACAATCCATCAGATTCCCCTCATCCTTAGCTGGAGACTCTGGATCCAGATAGTGTAAAGGCTGCCTAGAAAGAGCATCAGCAGCTGCATTAGTCTTCCCAGGCTTGTACTGAATCTCAAAACTCATCCCCAACAATTTAGTAATCCACTTATGCTGCAGGGCATTAGAAAGCTTCTGTTCAATCAAGTATTTGAGACTCTGATGATCAGTTCTGATTATAAAGTGATGACCAACCAAGTAATGTTTCCATTTATCCACTGCCATGACTAAAGCTAACAACTCCTTCTCATAAGTGGAGAGGCCCATATTCCTTGGACAGAAGGACTTGCTTAGGAAAGCAATTGGTTTTTGATCTTGCATAAGGACTGCTCCCATTCCCACATCTGAAGCATCTGTTTCAATGATGAAATCCTTGTCAAACTCTGGCATTTTAAGCATAGGAGCAGTGGTCATCACATGTTTTAACTTGCCAAAGGCTTCTTCTGCTGCAGTGTTCCAACAGAAAGCATTTTTCTTCAGAAGTTGATGTAATGGTTTACAAATAGAACCATAGCCAGCAATAAACCTCCTGTAATAGCCAATGAGTCCTAAAAAACCCCTTAACTCCTTGATGTTCTTTGGAGATGGCCACTGTTGAATGCATTCAATCTTTTGAGTATCCACAGACACTCCTTCTCCTGAGATAACATGTCCCAAGTAATCTACTTGTGTACTGACAAAAGAACACTTGGATAACTTTGCAAACAGCTGCTGTTGTTTCAGAACAGCTAACACCAATCTCAAATGCTCCTTATGCTGTTCTTCATTTGTACTATATACCAGAATATCATCAAAGAAGACAAGAACAAACTTCCTCAAATAAGCACTGAAAATTTCATTCATTAATGACTGAAAAGTTGCAGGAGCATTGGTCAAGCCAAATGGCATTACATTGAACTCATAATGCCTATTGTGGGTTTGGAAAGCTGTTTTAGGAACATCTATTTCATCTACTCTTATCTGGTGGTATCCAGCTCTTAAGTCTAGCTTAGAAAAGTATCTAGATCCATACAACTCATCCAAGAGCTCATCAATTACTGGTATGGGAAACCTGTCCTTGATTGTAGCCTCATTAATTCTTCTGTAATCCACACACATCCTCCATGTTGAGTCCTTCTTCTTCACAAGTATGACTGGGGAAGAGAAAGAACTGTTGCTGTGCTGAATCACCTTATTCTTTAACATCTCAGCTACTTGATTCTCTATCTCATCCTTATGGGTATGTGGATACCTGTAAGGTTTAAGTCTGAAGGGTTTTGCATCAGCTTTCAATAAAATCTTATGATCCACATTTCTCTTAGGAGGAAGTTGAGTAGGGATGGAAAACACAATTGAAAAGTCCAAGAGTACCTGCTTGATTCCCTCTGGAACTGGCAACTGTAATATTTCCTCTCTAACACATGGTTTCTTAGCTGGAGTAGATCCAAGTTGCCCTCCTTCACCCACTGTGTTAAGCAGTAGTTGCTCTTCCTCTTCAATTTCTGCCAAGAAAAGCTTCATTTTCACAGGTTTGTCTGTCAAATGATTCACTCTCTCAGTGCTCCCCTTCAGAATCCAGTGATAACCTTGGCTGAAAATAGATACTTGCTCCTTGACAAAATCAAAAGTGACTGGATTGAAGCAGTTCATCCAGTCCACTCCCAAGATAATGTCAATGCCTCCCAGTTTCATCACCTTGAGGTCAAACATAAACTTGTGATTTTTAACTCCCCACAAAACCCTGGGACAAAGCCTTGCTCCCCTGATTACAGTACCATCAGCTATCCTTACTGCAAAAGGATCAGTTACCATGGTTCCTAGCCCCACTCTCTTGATGGTGGTAGGATCAATAAAGCTTCCTGAAGCCCCAGTGTCAAGTAGAATGCTAACTTTCTCTCCATACACCACTCCATAGAAAATGAGTGTATTTTTCCTTCTAAGCCCCCCTACTGATTTCAAGGAAATGATCTCTTCCTCTTCCTTCTGTTCCTTAGTCAACCACAGATCCTCCTCACCCTCCATTACCATGATTTCCCCTTTTTCCAGAGCCCCTTCTTCCCCAATCATGTACACCTGTTTCAGCTTACAAACATGCCCTGGACCAAACTTGTCCCCACACTTGAAGCATAAGCCATTTTCCCTCCTATATTTCTGTTCCTCAGCTGAGATCCTCTTGAAAGGTTCCCTGATGGCTGCCTTTCCTTTCCAAGCCAGTCTGTCATTAGTTCCCTTCTGCTGTGGTACTTGATGTAACTGAGCTGGTGCATGTATTTGAGCAGGAGCTCCTTTCTTCCTGAACACCTCCAACTGTTTTTCCTGCCACAGAGCCAGCTCCACTGTTTCATTCAAGGTTTGTGGCTTCAACATCAAAACCCCTGGCTTCAGCTCATCCTTGAGTCCACTAACAAAACTGGAGATAAAATACTGCTCAGAGGGGTTCAAGTTTTTCTCAGAAAGCAAAGTTCTAAGTTCATCAAACTCCTCCTGGTAAGCCTGTACAGTAGTTTTCTGATATAGTTTGTTAAAGTCAGCTACCTCATCCCTCAGACTCAGAACAGTAAATTTCTGAAGTAATAGCTTACAGAACTCATCCCAATTAACCAGCCTTTTGTCCTTGATAGCTAACTGGTACCAAGTAGATGCTTTATCCTGCATGTAGATCTCCACAGCCTCCACCTTCTGTCCATCAGCTACCTGATAATAGTTAAAGAATGTCTGGCAATTCCTCAACCACTCATTTGGTTTTTCTCCAAAGAATTTACTCAACTCAATCTTGACATGGGAATCAGAATTTCTTCCCAACCTAAACCTCCAGTTATCATCCATGTTCCCCATTCTGTCTCCCCCAATTCCAATCCTATTATCCATATTCACAGACCTAGGATCAAAGGTACCAAATCTAGCTTCCTTATTAAGCATAGCAGTTTCAACAGAATTTTTAGGCATCTGAAATTCAGGTTGCACATAGTTTCTACCTCCCCTCATGTACACATTCTTATTCATGGCCTTAACAGAACAATCACGCATAAACTGATCATGTACATTACTCAGATTGGCATGCTCAGGAAATAGCTGTTCATTCATAAAATTCATTGGCTCAAATGAACTAGGAATAGCCTCGGTTTTACCTCTGGAATTCCCCGGAGTATGCTTGCTAGAGCTAGCCACAGTGACCACTTCCTCTTCCCGCTCCGATTTCCCTTTATCGTGCAGGATCTGCAGCCTTGACACCAAGGTTTGAACGTCCTCACGCGCGGCCTTCGCCTCTTCACGCGCTGCTCGAGAATCCTCTCGAGAAGCTTTTGAATCTTCTCTCGCCGCCTGAACTTCCTTGTCATTGTGCTCGAAGAACCGATCAAACTTCTCAGCAAACACATCGAACCTTGAATCCAGCTTCGACTCTAGAGCGGACTCAATTCCCGCGGTGATTTTGACCTCCGCGCCGGCGATCCTTGATTCCATCTTCGCCTCCAATTCCTTCCACGAAAACTCCCACTGTTGCTTGTTTCGCGTTCCGTCTGCCATGGTTTCCGAGGAGCGAAGGCTCTGATACCACTTTGTCACGATCCCGGTGATCGCTGACCGGAAAAAGAACAGAAAATCCGCCGGTGCGGTTTCAATTAATCGGAAATGTAAAAAATGCAGCTAATGCTAACCGTTCCATACAATCGTGATCTTATCCAAAAGATACCCTCTACAATCTACCCCTTTCCTGTTTATATACATTGATTAGCCTAACAGAATCTCAAATGCAAATCGGTACTGGAATAACGGCCTAACCGCCAAGAACGAAGTCCTCTTTGACCAACCAGTACACTCAGCTAGACTTTCTTCTGATCTGTTCAGCTGGAATTGCCTTCTGCTCCCTTGAGTCTTCCGCATTTGCACCCAAGTCCTCCAGATGCTGACAAACGATTATCCATTGGATAATTTTGATCAAACAACCCATTGGGTTCAAACACACATATAACCTAGTTACAATCAAACAACCTAGTATAAATCAAATATCAACCGTTGCTTCATATGCGACATTGATACAATTATTAATATTATATAAGTTGTGTTAAACGTTATTTTTATTTTTGATATAACACGGTACCAGACAAACAACCTAGTATAAAACAAAAAAATCTTGTACATATCAAACCGCATCAAATATTTTACACTCCATAGCGATGACATTATTAGTTACATTTCCCAAATTTTGTTAAATTAATTTTTCCATTTCCAACGTAAAATGGTACCTAGTAAACAACCTAGTATAAATCAAACAAATATAGTACTATAATAAAAACGATCTATTATTTTATATACCATAGTTATACCATTGTCAATACTAATCTTGCATGGGCTCGTTTATATTTTAAAAGTAACATGGTAACAAACAAATTAATCTAGTATCAATCAAATCAACCTAATTTAATTTATCTTTGATAAATTATGGGTATTAAGAAAAAAATAAAATAAAATTTAATTAATCAAATCAACTTAATATTTTCACGCCATCTCAATTCAATACAGTTGAGTTCAGCTCAGTAAAATTAAATTCGGAATAATTAAGTTAAAAGTAGTATGCGATTTATTAGACATTGATCTAATAGATCAATAAGTTTTATCCATTGGATAAATGGATATCTGATCCATTTAAATGGTACCAATGGATAAATGGGTATCTGATCCATTTAAATGGTACCAATGGATAATTAGGCCCAATGGATAATTATCCACTTGATCCATTTAATTAAATGATCCATTGGATATAGATCACGGATATATCCATTTTATCCGTTTGACAGGCCTACTTGTGTGTATAAAATCAAACCAGAAAATAGTGAAATCACATGAATAATCACATGTAAATGTAACAGAGACAATTAGATTAATGTAGAATAATGAAAAAAACAAGCACTCCATAGTTAAAAAAGGAGACTCAATCCCTCAAGGGAATTATATGACAGTAAAACCTTATATATAATTTATTTAGATAATAACTGTATGTTCACATCCAAATAGCGCCGGCATTGATGAGCATCGGCTTCAACTTGCCTTGAACATTAAGGCTCATAACCTCATTGGCTCCACCGACGAACAGCTTTCCGATGAAAACGGCCGGTGCCGCTGGACTGCACCCTAATCCCAGCAACGTATTCTCGATTTCCCTCCCATTGGGATGCTCGTCGAGGTTGTAAACCACCGGATTGGCGCCGAAGCTGGAAATGAGCATGTAGATGGAATGGGAAATGCAGCAGTTGCTCTTCGCGAAGATCACCACCGCCTTCTCCGATCCCAATCTCATAAATGCCTCCATTTCTAATCGGAAAACTAATGTTCGCCGGAAAAAGTCAGGTGATCTGCTATTAATTTGAAGTGATGAGAGAGCGATTGTATTGATAAGAAAGTGGCTTGAGAAAAGACCTTGTGTGCATGTATGTATTTATAGGAAGTGATCGTACGTGTCATGAAGATTCTGTATGTACGTAGTTAGTTCTGTACAATTTTTGAGAGAATAATTTTCTAGATTTTGTCGATGAAAAACGATGTGCTGTAGTTCTTTTGAAACACTTTTTGAGAGAATATATATATATATATATATATATATATATATATATATATAGTTCCTGAGATTCTGTTGATGAAAATGCGAGAAGAATATTTTTTTGATCGATCAAGTTGCTTTTGCTGGCCCCTTTGATTTTGAACATGTGATGTGAAGGATGATGAACACACGGCTTTTTAATTAATTCGCCTCTAGATTCTCGATCCGGGCATGCGACCATGGTTTTTTCATTCTTCTTACAAATTTCTGATAATGATATGCCAAAAATAAAGATAGGAAATAGTCCAGAAACGAATGATAGGAAACTCGGGGGTGAGTTCCAAGAGTCATACAATAGGGGGTTCGACTTAGTATAGTTCGCTAGCGAATGAGCTATAAAGTTCTGACTACGGGATGCCCAGAAGGGACCTAACCAAGAACTATACTCTATCAGGCCACGAATTCGCTGAATTGTCTCCATGCAATTCACTGAGCATTCCACCTCTCCATGTACCATCTGAATCACCTGAAGAGCGTCCCCCACCAGCTTCACCTCGGGTTGGTTCAAGTCCCTGGCCAACACGATTGCCTCCTCCAGTGTCAAGCATTCAGCCAAAACTGGGTCGCTGACGTGCGGTATCCTTCGTGCAGTTTCCCAAATGAAGTGTCCTGAATGATCCAGTGCCACTGCTCCTACTCCAGCATCCCCATGCAGGATTCCTGCATCGAAATTAATCTGGATACCCGGATCTGGCGGTCTCAGTAGTGTCTGCGGCAGTAGAGAGTTCGAAGCATCCTCTCTCCAGTTCTGCGCTGCCCTGTAGTTCCTCAGATTCGCCACCACCCCGGCAGCTACAACATTGGCTGCCAACTGGGTGTGTTCGAAAATTCTCTTGTTCCTTTGAAACCATAGTCCATCACAGACCATAATCACTAGAGAACAGAATTCCTCATCCCCATCCTTCAGTATCTCGCGAAACCAGGCATCTCCTCACTCCTTCCTCGCACTCTCCACCTTCGACCTTAGTGCCACTGTTCCCCATACTGCTTTTGCATACTCGCATTCGAAAAATAGATGAGCAGCTGAATCCTCCCCCTCCATGTAGAAAGGGCAGTTCGATGCGACCTCAACTCCACGTCTCCTCAGATTAGCTACAGTCGGTAGTGAGTCTCTGCATAATCTCCATGCGAAATGCAATGCCCTCTTTGAAACCTTAAATTTCCAGAACCGAGTCCAGAAAGCCGGTGCCTCCGCGTGATGAGCCGGCGTTTGCTGCAAGTTCCTCCTCTCCACGACCGAATGGTAAGCCGATCGTACTGTATAGGCACCCGAGTTCGTATGGTGCCATACCCATTTGTCGGAAGAGTTCATATTACGGAGGGGTATACCCTTGATTGCGGCCACTTCCTCCGCATTGAACAACTCTTCGAGCAGCTCCATCCTCCACCATCTAGTGTTTTCATCGATTAAATCTGCCACCCTGGAAAGATGTCCTGGGATATTATGCGGATTCTGAATCATGAAGCTCCCCTCCTTCGGAATCCACGGATCATTACATATTGATGTATGATGACCAGATCTAATCGACCTCCTGCCCCCTCTCCGAGTCAACTCCAACGCCCCATGAATACTTCTCCAGGCCCATGATGGTCTCGAGCCGAGCTCAGAAGAAAGCAGGTCCCCGTTTCTGTAATATTTAGCACGCATAACTCTTGCTAGCAAGGATCTTGGTTGAGTCAGTAACCTCCAAGCTTGTTTCCCAAGAAGTGCCTGATTAAAAGCTCTCAGGTCCCTGAATCCCAATCCTCCTTTCTGTTTAGACCTTGACATCTTCTTCCATCCCACCCATGGTATTTTCCGTTCCGACGAAGATCATCCCCACCAAAAGTTACTCAGCAAGCCATGTATCTCATCCACCACATATCCTGGTAGTTGAAAGCAGCTCATCGTGTAGCTCAGAATAGCATGCAAGACAGATTTAATCATGATCTCTTTACCAGGTTTTGACAGGTTTTAACAGGTTTTGCTCGTTCCACCCATCTATCTTCTGTCTGATGCGATCCTTTATGGCCTGAAAGATTTCCCCTTTCCTCCTACCAATTATCGTTGGCAATCCAAGGTACTTGTCATGTGCCTCCACCTCCAGAATTTTCAGTATATCGCAGATTCGTGGTCTGAGATCCATAGCTGTGTTAGGACTGAAGAGCACTCCCGACTTATCCACATTGATCTTCTGTCCTGAAACCGCCTCGTAGAGAGTTAGCGCCCAGTGTATTCGGCTCGCCTCCTTCTCCGAAGCTTCCCCGAAAAGCAGTGTATCATCTGCAAAAAATAGATGAGATATTCTCGGTCCATTTGGAGAAGCATAGGCCCCTTTAATTCGACCTGCGTCCTCCAAGTTCGAGAGTAACATAGAAAGAACCTCCGAGCAGATAATGAACAGATATGGGGATAGGAGATCCCCTTGCCTGATTCCCCTTCTTGGCAGCAGCTGTCCAAACTCCTCCCCATTCAGTATAAACGAGAACTGGACTGATGACAGGCATTGATCAATGGTCGATACAAAAGATGGCGGGAAACCCATCTTCTCCAACGTCTTCGTCACAAAACTCCATTCAATCCTGTCGAAAGCCTTGCTCATGTCCAGTTTGATACTCATCTCTCCAACCCTTCCTCTCGTCTTCACTTTCATTGTATGGTGAATCTCGCGAGCCACCAGGACATTATCTGTGATCAACCTTCCGGGGATGAAAGCTGATTGTGAAGGCGATATAATACTCCCAATAATCGACCTCACCCTATTCGCCACCACCTTGGATGCCAGCCTATACACCACCTTGCACAAACTATATTCTGTAGAGACTAATAATAACTTTTTAAGCAAAATTTTGGTAACTAGCTAGACCGGCTAAAATGGGCATTTTATGGGTGTTATACGCAATCCAACATTTTAATCATACACAATATGAATATACCGAAATATCCTAAGTCATTTGAGTTTTATACAATTTAATTTACCCAACTTAATTACAAGAATAATATATAGTGTCATTGAATTTGGACTATAATGAGTGTAATTATAAAGACCAAGTTCATACTTGCAATTTTGTGAAGTGATGTTATAAACTTGGCAATTTAACAGAAGATTCCAAGTTATTTAGGAAAATTACAGTTGTAGTTTTCTGGAAGGATGATATTGCTTATTTTTGGAGGATGATTATTTCGATCAGAGGGGCAGCTAAATATTGTCAAGAGTCAAATCCAACCAGAATTATACGTACATAAAGAATATTGCAGACTGATTTGATAATTAAAGTTGGAAATTAAGAAGATAATCTGCAATAATATTTTTGTAGTTGGACCGTGTGAAGGTGAAGAAGTATTCCTTAACCTCTACATAATTGTAAAGGCAACATGCATGTATAGTACATTTACTTCAGGCTTTTGTCCTAGTCTCAAGTCCTGGATCACATCTTACTATTTTAACTCATAAGAGGGTTCCAATTAAGTCAGGCAAATTTTGCAGCGAAGGGTAGGGATAAATGGCATTAGGCAGGTCTGGGGTGGGGACAAGGTACACGACTTGGACGGGATCGATTGGCTAATGGCTGAGTATAAGTGTGTTTGGTTGCTAGAATTGGTGTTATAAATTCATACTAGTACATTCTAGTGTTTGGCTAATCAAAAGGATTGCTTAAGAATTGAATTGTAATGCCAATTCTTGTGTTTGGATGATTAAAAATAAACATAGTATTAGAATTGGAATTGGAATTGGATTTATTAATATTATTTTTGTGCTTTCTATTTTTTAATATGTACTTTTCTTTCTTTCATGACCTATTATTTGTTTTTTATACCGCTTAATTTCAATTTCATGCTTAAGGCAGATGATTATAATCCACATCAAACACACCCTATTTTAAAAAAAGTTCCAACGTATTTCTGTCAAACATCACACAATTTAATCAAAATTAGTTTGGTCAAAAAATATCTTTAAATCAGTAGAACATAATCTTACAACAAGCAAAATGTTTTTGCTACCAAGTCGACTGATTGTTAGTTTTATTGTAAGCTGACAATATCTTGTATCATGACACACACTCTTACTCACTGCATATAATTGAAGTCTATATCATACACTCTTACACACACACACACACACACACTAAACCTGATCACTTGTCATCTTCCGTGTCTTATTCATTACTACCCTGCATCCATGGAACTGATCAAAGAGTGTGCCACTACCCTGCATCCACTCTCTGCTCTTACCATGAAACTGAGCTTTCAGACAATGAAAACCGGAAGAATTCCTCAGAATCGAGTCCGAGCATCATCAACACAGATGGAAATCCACCCTTTGAGAAGATCGCAAAGCACACCGTGTTGTAAACATAAGTGCCAAATGCAATAGTTTACAAGAAGAGAACCAAATGGCTAAAAGAAAATACCTTGTAAAGCTAGCTCTGCACGGCGAGTCTCTCCTTCAGTCAAAACTTGCTCCAATTATCCTTTCTCTGCCTTAAGAGATAACTCTTACCTGCAGTACACCTTATTAATATTTGTGCATAGCTCAAAAAATATTTATTTAAGCTACTGTAGGCAGTAGACATGGATGATATATGTGATATTTATTTAAACAATATCATACAATCTGTTTCACAATCGCGAAAGGGAATCATCCAGTTGTACTACACAAAACTAACACAGGATACAAACGTCTCAATAAATATCTATTCCCCCGACAAGGCAAAGACTGCAAACTTCTTTCATTAATAATCTCTCAATTCCTATTTAATTGATCAACTTCAACATTAACCACAATCATAACCACCATTCACAAGCATTAATGAGCCTTTCTTTGTTTAAGGTTATCATCATCAATAATCAAGAATGCTGAAAGAAAAAATCATTCTGTTCCGTACAAACACTAATATTTGAACATAGGTACTGCTACTACCATTTCAGTAAACAACATACCAATTGCATTGTTCATTCCATACCAATTGCATTGTTCATTCCAATAAAAAAAATACCAAACACAATCCTATGTCCAAGTTCCTAACAGCTGAGAGCAATTAAAGGCAGTAAAAGCATCAAAACAGTAGTAATTCATAAAATTTCTTACAAAATGAATTAAGGAAGGGGGGCTTGATTTCAGAGTCGTCATCAAGGTCGTACAAGGACGAAGCCTTCTCCGGCTGAGTTTTGTCGCCGAGGTCCGCCGGAGTAGGAATCTCCGCCACGGGACGCTCACCACTTCCAGAACGATTACTAAACACTGAACAAACCCGATTCAATTTCATCAGAGATCTCAGTAACCCAAAAACCTGGACGGGCAATTAACTAATTAACATGGACGTAGAGATGTGTTGAAGACGAAGGTGATGGATAATAATAGCGCGACAGCGACAACCCACGATAGAGCCTGGTGAGGAAATATATTTGAGCAGTCGGCGGCGAGAGGAGAAGGTTTCGTTTCGGAAACTAGGGCTGAGCAAAACTAATCGGATAACCAAAACCGACTGGTTAACCGACCGGAACCGTAACGATTTTAAGGTTAACCGAACCGTAGGGTTAGGTTAAGGTTATCACTTTTTGACTAACCGTTCTTTCGGTTAAGTTTAAGCTTTTCAGTATTCAACACGAATAGTTAACCAACTAACCGGGGATTAATTTGCAATTATTTATTTAAATTATTATTATTATTAACCCTATATAAATAGCAGTATAGCACTGAACCCTTACCAAAACTTAACTCTCCCTCATTTTACTCTAGGTAGCTACTTTTGTTTTCCTCTTACCTCTTGTTGTATGAGGAAATATGTATATATAGCTAGATTTTGTGTAACTCTTGGCATATATATATATATAGCTTTTGTAGTATGCTAAATCGTGTCTCAAAATATTTTATAATTAATGAATTACCAAAATTATTGGTTAACCTAACCGAATTTCTAATTAACCGAGACAAAGGTTATCTGATTTTATTTGTCAATTTTAAAGGTTAATCGAACCGTTGAATAGTTGAGCGGTTAGTATATTTTCTAGAAAAGGGAAGGTTAACCAAACCGTGATAAGCCCTACCGGAAACGACGAAAGAGACGGACTGAACATAAATACAGCCGACCCATATTTTTCTTATAACCCGAATTTGACCCGAAGTTGACCCGCGGGATTTTTAAAAAATTGTAGAATTTGTGTTGGAAAACTTTGCTCCAACAAAAGAATTAGATCCATGGAATTCAAGCCCCAAAAGTTTTCAAAAACCAATTCTAACCCAAAACTTTTGTAAAAACAAACACCAGAATTGGACAATTCTGTAGAATTAGAAAATCATGGATCAATTCTAGAAAAAACAAATGTCGAAGAAAGTTTTATTAAGTAATTCACATAAGGATATATTTGTAAATACAAGATAGTATAATTTGTATGGCTACAGAAATCAAATACTTCAAATCATGAAAGACTTTTTAGTTACTTTATAACAAACTACCATTGCAAGTTTGCAACTAATTGGCATGTTATATATCCGTCCAAGATATTATATATACGTTAGGACTTAGGCTTGAGATTAAAAATTAGAAATTGCGAATCTATCATCAACATGGGTCGTGGTAGACTTTCTTTTCTTTGAGTGCGTTTGACGATTAATTTTCTATACAACTCGAATAATACTGATATCAACACGTACGGAATCTGCGCCAGCCCAGTCGACTGATCTCTCACCGGCCTCATGTAAAAAAGATTTTGTTCCAGCCGACTACTGGTGCACGTCACTTTCAGTACTCTGACTGATCATATAAAGTTTCCGTACAAAAAAAAAAAAAAAAACTGAGAGGAAGAAGGTACGTGCGTACCACAAGATGGGTCGTATTAATTCTCTTATCACAAGGATTCTCCATTTACTTATCCAGTATATATTTCTATTTTTTATTCCCTTTCCCAAAAGCAGATGATGCTTAAATTCTCTGCATTTCTTTTGCAAGGAGATGGAGTGTGTTAGGTTTAATAAAATATATGACAAAAGCTAAAAAAAATCTCTTCGAAAACAACCAGTCATGGCCAACCTCATCGAATCTATATATTCTCGGAATGGAGGGGAATGCTTATCATGATAACCATTTTTTTGTATAAGGGTTTCACTCACTCACTCACTTTATTTATTCTTTTATTATTATAAATAATAATTTAAATATATTATAAATATTTAAATATATTATTTCACAACGGCTAGTTAATTAAGAGAGAGTCTTAGGTGACACCTGTTCTTGTGGAGACCAAGAGCCTAGTGAATTAGCATTTACTGTTTTTGCTTGGGTCTTTCAGTCAATTCCCTTGAGCATTCATGTTTTGCTTAATCTTTCATTCAACTTTCTTGATCTTTCAATCAATTTCCTTGATCATTCATAATCTTTGGTATATTATTGTTAATCCGTACAAATTCATACCGAATCTCATTGTCGAGTCGGTCTATGTGAGCCGATTGACCTCTGGTGGCACCGACAACCTAAAATCTAACAACGACGGCGGGGTTGAAACTCACCAACGGCAACTTTAACCGATAATGACCCCTTATAGTACATGGTCTCTGTAGAGACAGATGTTAAATGAGAATTTGTAGTTAATTAAAAACAATAACATGAAAATGTAGTGGAACTGATGATAAATGGAAGTAATTAATGCTGATGAATTGATGATGTCACGATGAGTTTATTATTATTTTTATATTTTACATTATAAAATTACTTAAATGTCCCTACCGGAAAATAACAGTTTTAACATAAGAGGCCAAAGGTTACAAAAACTCAATGTTAAATTACAGGATTGCTAAATACGCCCTGCATCTTACATAAATTACGTCATGTATTTTACTTAAACACGATGAATTTTACTTAATCACGCCCTGTATTTTACTCATACATGATTTAAAATCGTTATAAATGGCTAACATAAAAAATTACAGAATTGTTAAATTACGCCATATATAACGATTTACGTTTGCCCTACGTACGGCCTTTATAGAAAATTTCACTTTAGTCTATGTTTTATTTTTGCTGTTTTACTTTTTTTTTTTTTAGTTTTATATTTATGTATTTTTTTTGCTTTGTTTTCCTTCCTAATAATAGGGTTACGATGGTCTTTTAACTCAAACATTGGTCAAGTGTGTATGTCTGCCAATTCTCTTTTTTTATGGGTCATTTTTGCTTGATTAAATTTTTTTGGTTATGTTGATGTTATACTGATATAAAGTTGGACATATTTGATATCCAAAGCCATAAAGACCTCAACCGGGATTTTCAAAATTTTAAGACCCAGCCATGGTCACTCCTAATCCAAGATTACAGACCTAGAATTTGCCAATTAGATTTTTAATGTTTATGTGTGGTTAAACTTAGTCTAGTATTTTATTTGTACACTATTTGAATATACAAAAATACCTTCATTATTTGAGTTTTGTAAAAAGCTTGCCCAGTTACAAAAAGAACAATAATTTCATTTCAATGGTATATTGAACTAATACTGAGTAACATTTAGTCCTTCAGTATTTTTAGTATATCATAACACATTTTTTTGTGTCTTTAAATCAAAAAAAAAAACATTTTTTTATAACCTTAAATGTTGTGAAAGTTGCCTTAACTGAATCAATATTACATGCAGGACTACAGGGACTGATACAACCAGTAGCTATGTAATATGTCCTAGTCCACTAGCAAAATGGCAGAGGCTTGTAAGTCATAAGCAATCCTGATTCTAACATGATGAATACTAATGAAAGTCAGTATAACGGAAGCACAGGCCGCAAGCAAGTGCAATGTCATCTAAACGGAAACAAAAAGAGTGAAGAAAATGCTACAGACTGGCCATAGATAAAAGCCAACACAAGGCTCTAGATAGAGTCTAAAGGTTGTCGATGGGGACAACTGAATTATAATGCTCACCAAGACCAAATGCATGCCGATGGTAGGACAGCTGAATACTAGAGCGTGATGATGAGCTATTTCCAGCATTGGATGATTTGTATTCACTTCCCATCTCCACATCAGGAAATGACCCGGAATAGATCATTATGTGTTTCTTCAAGCAGTGAGTTAGAGCACCAAGTTCCAACTGCCCACCCCAAGCTGCAGTCGACTCCACGTCTCTACAATAACTCTCAAACCTTTCTACAGTGGTTTTGTCAGATTCTGCATCCTCAGCATTCTCAGAAAGGAAAAATGGGAGGAGATCGGTTGTGTGATTCCTCATGTATGTGGCCACCATTTGCCGGAGTTCTAGAAAAGTATAAGGAGATGAACCTCCTGCGCAGAGTGCCAGCTGATCCTCCACCGCCCGGTAAAGACAATGGCCATCTGGTTTTATTTCATTAATGGCCAGGCCGAGGGGCTCGAGCTTCTTTTCTAACTTCTCATTCTCTATCGCTCGGTCACTCACAATGTTACTCTGCTCTTCTTGTATTCTTAGCTCCCTGGCAGCTTCTTCTTGAGCTCTCTTCTCACGCCTCTGAGCACTCTTGCTGGGCTTTGACCTTCCCGGTTTTTCTTCAACTGAAACTCCAGCAATTGCCTCAACTAAAGTGTCAAGATGGCCTTTTTCTTTCCCAATAGTACGGCCGCCATAGCCAGCTGAGGTAAGTTCCTCCACTTGCTTCTCTTTCAGCTTTGCCGAGAGGCTGGAAATTTCATCCTCCACTTGTTTCTTCTTAGCTTTCTGCTCAGCCTTGCTGCCCTTAGCAGCTGCCTTTTTCATTGCTGTTTCCTTGTTCTGAAGTTGGGAGATTTCCTTCCTGCAGGAAAAATAGACACATGCTGAAACACAATATTTATACATTCAAAAGAATTTTCTTAAACCTCAGTATAGAACTACAACGTTCAGAATCTGTCAACATTTTTTTTCCAATGTCAAGTTTTCAGCAACTTGGCAACAGTTAACTGCAGCATTTACACCACAAAATCTAGCTTCCTTAGCAGTAGGAGCCAAGTTGGCAACAGTTAATAAATCTAATTGCAGCATTTACATTTTAATCAAGAATGGCGCAAAAAGATGTGAATAAATCATAGGTGAAGCACACGTGAGATTTATCAATTAATGCTAAAATGGAAATAGTAATACATAGGAAGGTAGAGATGCACTGATGCAGAGGGGGGAAAAGGGTTCACACTATAGATACTTGCAATTTATCCAACAGATCATTCAGACTATAGAAAGAAACTGCACCTATGCCGAGAAAGCATCTCCTCACGAGTTTCCTGAGGTGCATTTTTCACCATTTCCTCAGATTGCTTGCCCTCCGCCATGTCCATTTGCAACTATAAGAACAAAGAAAAGACAAATCTTAGCCAAACATGAAAAATGAGGTTCAAGCGAATGAGATTTATACTGGAAACAGTAAAACCAGAGGCATGCAAACTCCCAAGAATTCTGCGACTATAACCTTCCTTACACCTCCTCGAGAATTCTAACTCCTAAGAACCAGAGTAATATACCCAACAAACCTCAACACAATCGAAACTACTTGCCTGACCCACATAGTTAATTATACAGATACCAACAATCAAAGTACTACCACCATATATCAGTCTATTTAATGAAAACTTCAAGATGTTTTCTTGACCCAAAAATAGAACATATGGCAAAGTACCTCTAATTTTTTTAAGTATTGCAAAACCTAGGGAAATAATTGAATAACCTTCTTTTTAAACAGCATTGCACCATCAAACTATAAAACAACCACCAGCATTAATACAACTCAATGGCCAAAATATGCATCTATAACCCAACTTTGCCATCACAAAACTTTCAAGGCTAGGTTTCAATTTCCACACCAATTAAACAAAACAAACAAAACTTCAGTTCCACCATGATTAAAAAAGAAACACTCTTGTTAAACAGTGTTGCACTTCATGTTCGATCAAACTATAAAACAACCACCAGCATTCATACAACTCAATGGCCAAAATATACATCTATCAACCAACTTTACCAACATCATAGGCTAGGTTACAATTTTCACCAATTTACAAAACCAACAAAAACTTCAGTTCCACCATGATAAAAAAGTAAACACCAACCAGATAACAACAATTTTCAGCAAAGTTCCAATCTTTAAATGGGTAATTATAGCAAATCAAACAGAAAAAACCCGGTATCTCAAATTCCAGTCCAGTGGTCAATCAAAAAAGAAAAACAAGATCTTAAAACCGCAAGAAGAGAAGAAAACAAACCTGCTTCCGGGTAACGAAGGGGTGGCGGAGAGGAGAACCGGGGGAGAAATCCTAAATAGGACCAGTTGGCGGCTGTCAAATCTTACTCACAGAAGGGAATTACGGCTGGCTTGAGAATTACGTTTGTGAGGGTATTTAAACATTACGATTTATGAAGGGTTACGCCAATAATTGAAAGAGCTCATGAAAATGGTAAGTACGGTAATCCCGATTAAACCAGGTTTTAGGATTCCTTTTTTTTCCGTTTTTATAAGGTATAAAGGTTTCTAATGGGGAAAAGACAATTTTGTCCTTTTTTTTTTTCTCGAAAAAAGTACCTGTACCCGAGTTTTATAAATGGTCGTGTATAGTGCTGTCAGTTCAGACCCGAACCCGAAAAACCGACCGAAACCGAATAATACCGATCCAATAATAACCCGAGAGATATAGGTCACCGAACCGAACCGACCCGAACCGAACTCAACCTGAAAACCGAACTGATCCGAGAATTTAGACCCGAAGCCAATCGATATCCGAATTTGCACGGTACCGAACCGAACCGAACCGAAATCAACCCGACTTGTAACCAACCTAAACCGATTCAAACCAATAAATAACCATCATAAATCAATCGATTCAATCAACCAAAGAAAATGGAAAATTCCTATAAATGTAATTAAGGTTTGTATTACTACTAAGCAAATAAAACTTTCAAACTTCCTAGTTCCTACCAATTAATTTAAACTAAAATTTTGATAGTAAACACCTAAAATATAAAATATACATATTCTATATACAATTCTACTCAATTTTAACAAAATAAATGTACACATTCACACATTCGACTTTTGTGTTAAATATTTGCAATTTTATTACTAATTCATATAGAGAGGAAAATAATTAAAAGTAATCAAAATTGTTAATCAGGGAATTAATCGCTTGACATTGATCTCCACCTTAAGTATAATCTAAATTTTTAATCAGGGTTCACAGAACATCTGTAATACCATAAACAAGATGATTGTGGTCAAAATTATAAAGATTTTGTATCAAACTATAAACACGTTGGAATCTCAAAATTAAACATTTAAATAGCAAGAAGTAGTAAGAAAATCATTATCTATTATAGATCAAAAACAAAAGTATCAGATGAATCAAGTAATAACTAGCAATTACATTAATCTATAAAAGAATCAAAAGTACTCAATCTGCTATGGAGATCGAGAAAAGATATCGATTTAAATGAATCAAAAACAAACACATATATATATATATATATGAAAAATCAAATTCGGCGACAAGAACAAAAAAAAATTTAAATGAACTTTATAAAACCAAACATATTTTGACCCAAAACCATTTCAATCCGACCGAATGACCCGTATTGACATCAGTATCCAAACCGAACCGACCCGATTAATATTTATTTAAACCCGAAATGAACCGGAAAAGAAAAAATAACCGAATAAATCCAACCCGACATCAACCCGACCTGACCGATATTAATCGAATAGGAAAAAATGACCAATTTAAACCGAAACCGTTTTTAACCGAACCCGTTTTTGAAAGATCGAAACCGACCTATTTACCCGAATCGACACCACTAGTCGTGTATCTCGAGTTTTAAGAAAGTACTATTTCGGTACCCTCGATTAAATTCAACTTGGTAAAAACCCTCTTTACTTTTGTTTCTAGGTAAACTGAAAAGATGAAAAACGGTGAAGAGAGTTTGTGATAGACCCTAGATATACTCTTATTTTGTAGCATTTGAGAGCTGTTTTAGATAGTATTTTGTAGATTTATATTAGACTTTTAGACCGAATCATTCATAGTGGTTTGAAATTGAAGACGTGCATTTCGATCTTGAATTGCACTTGCGATGGATTTGAATGATTTGAAGACCTTCTATGACCGTCCTGACCGCGATTGATACATTGAAGAACCGGTCGTAGAAGTGGCGTGAAGGCACACTCTCGCGGGCCGCGAACCCTAGGTCACGAACCGCGAGGGTGTGTGTTGCTGTTTTGAAGATGCCGAGTTTCGCGAGCCGCGAGGACCAGACGCGAGCCGCGAGAGCCAGACGCGCGCGGGGCGCGAGACTCCGGTCGCGAACCGCGCGAACCAGCACGATGACCGCCGAGGCACAGACGCGCGGGGCGCGAACCTTCGGCCGCGACTCGCGAGGACCAGACGTGCGCGAGGCGCGAACCTTCGGCCGCGACTCGCGAGGACCAGACGTGCGCGGGGCGCAATTCCTCGGTCGCGTACCACGCCGAGACCACGGGCGCGCGGGGCGCGAATCCTCGGCCGCGAACCGCGAGAACCAGGCTCGCGGTCCGCGAAGGATCCCGCGCGACCCGCGAATGGTCCTGCAACTTGCATTTTGTTTGGCTTTAATTTTAATTGTTTTAGAGTATAAATTGGACTTATCCTCATTGTTTTGAGGTATCGAATTTTACAGAGTTAGAACTCTTTTCTTCATTTTCTCTTCACTTTGATCTTTGAATTCACTATGGTTTGTTGTGTTGATTATGTTTGTGATTATATAACTATGGTAGTAGGCTAAAACCCATCTTGGGTATGTGAGATTAAACCTCTTGTTATGATTTGAGAACATGGTTTATGAAGCTTAGGAATGGTTGATTTGCTATTGAATGATCATAATTTGTATGTGTATTTGATGCTTGAAAGGGTTAGGAATGATTTCTTAACCATAGATATGTGTTGGATATGTGTTAGACATTGCCTTTCCATGGTTGAAATGCTATCATTTCTTCTATGTAAAAGTAGTGAATTAGGAATCAAATATATGTTGTTATCAATTGTATTTGTTCTTGAGATCATTCATTAGCATAATATTTATGTCAATTGTGTTATCACATTGCATGGGTAAGGTGGGAAAACATCTAATTTGAATTAGCATTGGTCAATTTATCTATTTGCTATCATATAGATAAGTTGCCAATAAGAGTTGTGAAAATGCTTTCATGATTCACAACTAGAATAGAGATGGTTTCCCATTAAAAACAATCACCATTCTCAAAGTATCATAAGTAGGTTTGAGGAAAAATCCATAACAAGAAGATACAAATCTCATGTACCCAAGTCTCTTATTCTCATTAGTTAATCCTTTAGTTAAATCTTTAGATGCTAAACTAGTTGTAATTCTAAAGTTCTAGTAGTTTTACTTAGTAGTGTTTTAAACAAAAACTCAACTCAAACCCCCCCCCCCCCTTGTTTACATTGCTTTTATATATATGTATATGTATATATATCCTACAAGATATACATAGGAATAACCTTTTCCCTGTGGAACGAACCTTGCTTGCCATTGTACACTTAATAGTGTGTAAAGGAAGTAAGTGATCTAAAAATGTATATTTGAGAGGTACGGCGACGACCTCCCAAATTTTGGCGCCGCTGCCGGGGACAAGGCGTATTTTTATGTGTATATTGTAGTTTTATTTCTAATCTATCTTTCTTTTTAGGTTCTATTTTGGTTTGGAACCCTATTGCTCTAGCTCTTGGTGCATGGTTCTTACACGATCCTCGAACCAAGACCCTTTGCAATACGATTCCGAACTAGTGAGAAGTCTCCGCCAACTTAGGAGGCAAGTGCAAGAGTCACTAGCATCTAATCCTTTATCCCTTGAAAGTGAATCACTACCTTTCAACATGGCGGACGATGAAGAGGAGACCGGCCAAAACCCTCCCCGAAACCAATTCTACAACCCTTTCCAAAACCATAACACTTCTCCTACCAACATTTCTATGAGAGAGTTCATGTCCCCCAACTATGAGCAACAACAATCTAGCATTGTTTACCCAAACTCTCAATATGAAATCAAGACGGGAGTGATAAACTTGCTTCCAACTTTCCATGGTAGAGAGGTGGATGATCCTAATGACTTCCTTGAAGCTTTTCATAGGGTTTGTAGTAGTTTGAAACCTTCCGAGATGAGTGTGGATGAGTTTAAGTTGAAAACCTTCACTTTCACCTTGAAGGACAAGGCCGCTAAATGGTTAAGCCGTTTACCTTCATCATCAATCACTACATGGCCACAATTGAAGAAAAAGTTCCTTGATAAGTACTTTCCTCCATCTAAGTCCTCGGTCTTGATACAAGCCATTAGCAACATCACTCAAGACGATGATGAGACCTTGTATGAGTATTGGGAAAGGTTCCAAACTCTCCTTTCAAGTTGCCCGTACCATAGCTTCACCGAACCTCAATTGGTGTGTTTCTATTACAATGGTTTGAATGATAGAGAAACCGAGTCGATGAATAGGACTTGTTATGGTTCCATTGGTAACCTTGGTTCATCCGATGCCATGATGCTATTTGAGCAACTAGCCGAGGGGTGCAAACCAAAGAGGGACCGGAGACTACGAGTGGGTAACTCCGGTGGAAGCAATGACGGAACTCGTCAAGAGATCAAGGAGCTTACGGCATTAATGAAAGGTTTCATGATGGGAAATAGCTCCGGAGGGAACACGGGGAACCAACCACGGCAACAAGTGATGACGTGTGGGATTTGTGCTTCGAACCATCTCACCGAATCTTGTCCTCAAGCAAACGAGGATTATAACGAAGAAGTCAATGCCATGGGGGTCTATGGAGGAAACCAAGGTTTTAGAGGCGATCAAGGAGGAAACCAAGGTTTTAGGGGCTACCAAGGAGGACGAGGCTACCAAAGTGGTAGGGGTTTTCAAGGTGGACAAGGCCAAGGTGGTGATAGGGGTAACCAAAGGAAGTATGATCCGTTTGCTCAACATTATAACCCCGGAACTAGAGATCACCCCAACTTTCGGTGGAGAGATGAACCGACGGGGCAACAAGGTGGCTACCAAGGGGGTTACCAAGGTCAAAGTGGTCAATCCTTTGATAGGACGAGGGGGCAAAATGACCAAGGCTACCAAGGAGACCAAAGCCACCAAAATCAAGGGTACCAAGGTTACCAAAACCAAGGGTACCAAGATTTTGGCTATCAAGGGTACCAAGATCATCAAAACCCTCAATATCACCCTCAACCACAACAATACCCAAGAAACCAAGGTCAAGGCCGTTTTAATAACCGTGCCCCTCAAAATGCTCACCCGAAGTTGGAAGATAAATCTCATAACCAAGGTGAAAGCTCGGACCAATTCCCACAAGATGCTAGACTCAAAAGCATTGAGGTGCAAATGAGTCAAATGGCCACGGTTTTGGGAAAGTTGGAAGCACAAAACTCCGGGAAACTACCCGCGCAAACGGAATTAAATCCAAGGCCTCATGCGAGTGCCATGACCTTGAGGAGTGGTAAACAAGCTCTTGAACCCGAAGTGGTTGTGAAAAAGGCACCCAAGAGAGGCCTTGTGAAGAAGAGTTTAGCCAATGACGAGGTTGAGGCGACCTTGGCCGACGAAGAAGTAATTCTTGAGGGGCTAGCCAAAGAAAAAGGTGATGCCGAGGTTGAGAAGGGGAAAGAACTTATTGATGAGGAACATGTAGACACAACTTCTCATGTTGAACCAATGTCACCTCCATTCTCACCTCTTCACAAGAAAACTAGGGTGGACACTACCTTTGATGTGGAAGCACCATTTCCCGAAGCTTTGAAGAATACTCGGAAAAAGGAGATGGACAAGGAAGCTTTCGAGGTCCTTCGAAGGTGTGAGGTAAATATTCCTTTGCTCGATGCTATTGATCAAGTTCCTAGATATTCTAAGTTCTTGAAGGAATTATGTGTAAACCATCGTCAACAAAGGTCTAAGCATGTTAAAAATGAAAGAGTCAATGAACATGTGTCGGCTTTATTTCAAGATAAAATGCCTACTAAATGTGGTGATCCGGGCATGTTTATCATTCCTTGCATCTTAGGGAACACTTACTTTCCTAGAGCCATGCTAGATCTAGGTGCATCCATAAATGTCATTCCATATACATTGTATGAATCGTTGAATCTTGGCACTTTGCATAAAACCAGCGTGGTAATCCAACTTGCCGACCGCTCTAATGCATACCCTAAGGGTATTGTTGAAGATGTCTTGGTAAAAGTCGACAAGTTGGTGTTCCCGGCCGATTTTTACGTTCTTGACATGGAACATGATAAATTTGCTACCCCTGTCTTGTTAGGGCGTCCCTTTTTGAAAACGTCAAGAACTATTATCGATGTGCATAGTGGTAGGCTTACCATGGAATTTGATGAGGATAAAATAGAGTTCAACATTTATGGTGCAATGAAATACGATGATGAAGAAACTTCTTGCAATGCTATTGATGTGATTGAGCCTTATGTGCAAAAGGTTTATGAAAATGATGTTGATGATCCTTTGTTAAATGCTTTAGCTAATAGTTTACACACAAGTAATGTTCATACATATGCTTTGAGTGCTAACTTGAAGGAAAGCATTTTTGAGCTAGATACCTTTGAGGAACTTTCTCTTGATGCACCAATTTTAGACCTTGAGGTATTGAAGGGCTCGGGCAACCGACCATCTTTCAATAAACCTCCGGTGGTGGAGTTGAAACCACTACCCGAGAATCTAAAATATGCATTCCTTGGTGATGGTGAGAAATTGCCGGTGATCATCTCCAACAAACTCACCAAGGAACAAGAGGAAAGGTTGATGAAAGTGCTTCAAGATCATAAGGAAGCCATTGGATGGACTATTGCCGACATCAAAGGTATGAGTCCAAGTACTTGCATGCACCATATACTATTGGAGGATGATGCTAAACCCATCCGACAACCTCAAAGGCGGTTGAACCCTCCTATGATGGAGGTAGTAAAAGCCGAGGTTCTTAAATTGTTGGATGCGGGAATGATCTATCCAATCTCCGATAGTAAATGGGTAAGCCCAACACAAGTGGTGCCAAAGAAAACCGGAGTGACCGTAGTGGAGAATAGCCATGGCGAATTGATTCCCACTCGTGTCCAAAATGGATGGCGTGTTTGCATTGATTACCGAAGGTTAAATGCGGTAACAAGGAAAGACCATTTCCCTTTGCCATTTATTGATCAAATGCTTAACCGGCTTGCAGGCCACTCTTTCTACTGTTTTCTTGATGGCTATTCAGGGTACTTTCAGGTTGCCATTGCACCAGAGGATCAAGAGAAGACCACCTTCACATGTCCCTTTGGCACCTTTGCATATCGACGCATGCCTTTTGGCCTTTGCAATGCACCGGCCACGTTCCAAAGGTGTATGGTTAGCATTTTTTCAGAATATCTTGAGAAGTTTGTAGAGGTTTTCATGGATGACTTTACTGTTCATGGAAACTCTTTTGACAATTGCTTAATCCATTTGTCATTAGTCCTAAAAACTTGCATTGATAAAACCTTGTGCTAAATTCTGAAAAATGTCATTTTATGGTAGAAAAGGGCATTGTGTTAGGTCATGAAGTGTCATCTAAGGGTATTGAAGTAGACAAAGCAAAAATTGATATCATCCAATCTCTTCCTTACCCTACTTGTGTGCGTGATGTGAGGTCCTTTCTTGGCCACGCGGGTTTCTACCGCCGTTTCATAAAAGACTTTTCAAAAATTTCTTCCCCTTTATGTAGATTGTTGCAAAAGGATGTGGAATTTGTGGTAGATGAAGGTTGTAAAAGGGCATTTGATTGTTTAAAGTCTATGCTAGTGTCGGCCCCTATTATACAACCTCCAAATTGGTCCCTCCCATTTGAGATCATGTGTGATGCATGTGACTACGCCGTTGGTGCGGTGCTAGGTCAAAGGGTGGGGAAAATTCCCCATGCCATCTATTATGCATCCATGACTCTCAATGATGCTCAAAGGAACTATACCACCACTGAAAAAGAATTGCTAGCGGTAGTATTTTCTTTAGAGAAGTTTAGGCCATATTTGCTTGGTACAAAAATTATTGTTTTCACTGACCATGCAGCTCTTCGTTACTTGATGACGAAGAAAGAAGCAAAGCCTAGGTTACTCCGATGGATCTTGTTCTTGAGCGAGTTCGACTTGGAGGTCAAGGACAAGAAAGGAGCTGAAAATCTAGTGGCCGACCATTTGAGCCGATTGGTGCCCAATAAGGAGTTTGGGACCAAAGCATTGAAGGAGCATCTTCACGAAGAGTTCCCCGACGAGCAATTGTTTGCTCTTGGTGTTTCTCTTCCATGGTATGCCAACATTGTGAATTTCCTTGTCACAAGTAAGTGCCCTTCTCACTTCACAAAAGCACAAAAGGATAAGCTAAAGCATGATGCTAGGTTTTATGTATGGGATGATCCCTATGTATGGAAACATTGTGCCGACCAAGTGATTAGGAGATGCATTCCTAATAATGAAACAAATTCAATCCTTGCTTTTTGCCATTCATATGCATGTGGTGGTCATTTTGGTGCTAGGTGAACCGCTAGGAAAGTGCTAGATTGTGGTTTCTATTGGCCTAGCTTGAATAAAGATGCATACACATTTTGCAAGTCTTGTGATAAATGCCAAAGAGTAGGAAACATCTCTTCTCGGAATGAAATGCCCCAACATTGCCCTCTATATTGTGAACTTTTTGATGTTTGGGGAATTGATTTTATGGGACCTTTCCCTACTTCATTTGGTTTTAAATATATCTTGCTTGCGGTGGACTATGTTTCTAAGTGGGTTGAGGCAATCCCCACTCGTACTGATGATTCTAAAGTGGTTGCAGAGTTCATCAAATCTCACATCTTCTCTAGGTTCGGGGTACCCCGAGCTCTGATCAGTGATCGAGGCACTCACTTTTGCAATAGAACTATTGCCGCATTATTGAAGAAATATGGGGTAAATCACAAAACTTCCACCGCCTATCACCCACAAACAAATGGACAAGCCGAAGTTTCCAATAGGGAAATCAAGTCCATCCTTGAGAAAACGGTTAGGCCGACTCGCAAGGATTGGAGTTCTCGGTTGGATGATGGATTGTGGGCATATAGGACGGCTTATAAGACGCCAATTAGTATGTCTCCATACCGATTAGTCTTTGGAAAGCCGTGTCATTTGCCGGTGAAGTTAGCACACAAAGCATATTGGGCAATCACAAGGTTCAACTTGAACTTGGACGAGGCCGGGAATGAAAGGAAACTTCAATTGCAAGAGCTTGAGGAAATCCGGAATGAGTCCTATGAGAACGCGGCCATTTACAAAGAGAAGACGAAGGCATGGCATGACAAGATGATAATTAGGAAAACTTTTGAGGTAGGTCAAAAAGTTCTTCTATTTCAATCACGTCTTCGGTTGTTTCCAGGTAAACTGCGTTCTCGGTGGACTGGGCCATTTGTAGTTGTGCAAGTTTTCCCTCATGGTGCGGTGGAAATCCAAAGCGACAAGGATGCCAAAATCATCAAGGTCAACGGCCAAAGGTTGAAACCGTATTACGAGGGTTTCAAATCGGAGATCCTAGAGGACATGTCTCTAGGCAACCCGGCCTACGAGTGATCTTTACCATGGAGGTACATCGTGCCGACGATGTTAAATAAACGAGTTTTGAGCTTTAAAAGCATTTAATCGAACAATTTCAACATTTGGAACATTACTTTCTTTATATATTTATTTGCTATGTACATTTCATTAAGCTTGTAATTCGAACATTACGCTAGTTTTTATGTTGTTTTTGTAGAAATAGGTTTGAAGGGGTGCAAAACGACAAACGCCAAGGAGCCAATCCTCGCGGGCCGCGAATTCATCGCGCGGACCGCGACCGAAGGTTTCGCGAATCGCGACCGAGCAATTGTTTGCTCGACGAGCAATTGTTTGCTCTTGGTGTTTCTCTTCCATGGTATGCCAACATTGTGAATTTCCTTGTCACAAGTAAGTACCCTTCTCATTTCACAAAAGCACAAAAGGATAAGCTAAAGCATGATGCTAGGTTTTATGTGTGGGATGATCCCTATGTATGGAAACATTGTGCCGACCAAGTGATTAGGAGATGCATTCCTAATAATGAAACAAATTCAATCCTTGCTTTTTGCCATTCATATGCATGTGGTGGTCATTTTGGTGCTAGGCGAACCGCTAGGAAAGTGCTAGATTGTGGTTTCTATTGGCCTAGTTTGAATAAAGATGCATACACATTTTGCAAGTCTTGTGATAAATGCCAAAGAGTAGGAAACATCTCTTCTAGGAATGAAATGCCCCAACATTGTCCTCTATATTGTGAACTTTTTGATGTTTGGGGAATGGATTTTATGGGACCTTTCCCTACTTCCTTTGGTTTCAAATATATCTTGCTTGCGGTTGATTATGTTTCTAAGTGGGTTGAAGCAATCCCCACTCGTACTGATGATTCTAAAGTGGTTGCAGAGTTCATCAAATCTCACATCTTCTCTAGGTTCGGGGTACCCCGAGCTTTGATCAGTGATCGAGGCACTCACTTTTGCAATAGAACCATTGCCGCATTGTTGAAGAAATATGGGGTAAATCACAAAACTTCTACCGCCTATCACCCACAAACAAATGGACAAGCCGAAGTTTCTAATAGGGAAATCAAGTCCATCCTTGAGAAAACGGTTAGGCCGACTCGCAAGGATTGGAGTACTCGGTTGGATGATGGATTGTGGGCATATAGGACGGCTTATAAGACTCCAATTGGTATGTCTCCATACCGATTAGTCTTTGGAAAGCCGTGTCATTTACCGGTGGAGTTAGCACACAAAGCCTATTGGGCAATCACAAGGTTCAACTTGAACTTGGACGAGGCCGGGAATGAAAGGAAGCTTCAATTGCAAGAGCTTGAGGAAATCCGGAATGAGTCCTATGAGAACGCGGCCATTTACAAGGAGAAGACGAAGGCATGACATGACAAGATGATAATTAGGAAAACTTTTGAGGTAGGTCAAAAAGTTCTTCTATTTCAATCACGTCTTCGGTTGTTTCCAGGTAAACTACGTTCTCGGTGGACTGGACCATTTGTAGTTGTGAAGGTTTTCCCTCATGGAGCAGTGGAGATCCAAAGCGGCGAGGATACCAAAATCATCAAGGTCAACGGCCAAAGGTTGAAACCGTATTACAAGGGTTTCAAATCGGAGATCCTAGAGGACATGTCTCTAGGCAACCCGGCCTACGAGTGATCTTTACCATGGAGGTACATCGTGCCGACGATGTTAAATAAACGAGTTTTAAGCTTTAAATGCATTTCGTCGAACAATTTCAACATTTGGAACATTACTTTCTTTATATTTATTTGCTATGTACATTTCATTAAGCTTGTAATTCGAACATTATGCTAGTTTTTATGTTGTTTTTGTAGAAATAGGTTTGAAGTGGTGCAAAACGAAAAACGCCAAGGGGCCATTCCTCGCGGTCCGCGAATTCATCGCGCGGACCGCGACCGAAGGTTTCGCGGACCGCGGCCGAGAACGCGCGAGCCGCGACCAAGCTCTCGCGGTCCGCAACCGAGCACTCGCGGCCCGTGAGCAAAACTTGAATTCCTGGAAATCCCTGCCACAAAAACGTCGGTTTTCGCGGTCCGCGGCTCGATCGCGCGGACCGCGACACTATGCACGCGAGACCGTATTTTGTAGATTTATATTAGACTTTTAGACCGAATCATTCATAGTGGTTTGAAATTGAAGACGTGCATTTCGATCTTGAATTGCACTTGCGATGGATTTGAATGATTTGAAGACCTTCTATGACCGTCCTGACCGCGATTGATACATTGAAGAACCGGTCGTAGAAGTGGCGTGAAGGCACACTCTCGCGGGCCGCGAACCCTAGGTCACGAACCGCGAGGGTGTGTGTTGCTGTTTTGAAGATGCCGAGTTTCGCGAGCCGCGAGGACCAGACGCGAGCCGCGAGAGCCAGACGCGCGCGGGGCGCGAGACTCCGGTCGCGAACCGCGCGAACCAGCACGATGACCGCCGAGGCACAGACGCGCGGGGCGCGAACCTTCGGCCGCGACTCGCGAGGACCAGACGTGCGCGGGGCGCAATTCCTCGGTCGCGTACCACGCCGAGACCACGGGCGCGCGGGGCGCGAATCCTCGGCCCCGAACCGCGAGAACCAGGCTCGCGGTCCGCGAAGGATCCCGCGCGACCCGCGAATGGTCCTGCAACTTGCATTTTGTTTGGCTTTAATTTTAATTGTTTTAGAGTATAAATTGGACTTATCCTCATTGTTTTGAGGTATCGAATTTTACAGAGTTAGAACTCTTTTCTTCATTTTCTCTTCACTTTGATCTTTGAATTCACTATGGTTTGTTGTGTTGATTATGTTTGTGATTATATAACTATGGTAGTAGGCTAAAACCCATCTTGGGTATGTGAGATTAAACCTCTTGTTATGATTTGAGAACATGGTTTATGAAGCTTAGGAATGGTTGATTTGCTATTGAATGATCATAATTTGTATGTGTATTTGATGCTTGAAAGGGTTAGGAATGATTTCTTAACCATAGATATGTGTTGGATATGTGTTAGACATTGCCTTTCCATGGTTGAAATGCTATCATTTCTTCTATGTAAAAGTAGTGAATTAGGAATCAAATATATGTTGTTATCAATTGTATTTGTTCTTGAGATCATTCATTAGCATAATATTTATGTCAATTGTGTTATCACATTGCATGGGTAAGGTGGGAAAACATCTAATTTGAATTAGCATTGGTCAATTTATCTATTTGCTATCATATAGATAAGTTGCCAATAAGAGTTGTGAAAATGCTTTCATGATTCACAACTAGAATAGAGATGGTTTCCCATTAAAAACAATCACCATTCTCAAAGTATCATAAGTAGGTTTGAGGAAAAATCCATAACAAGAAGATACAAATCTCATGTACCCAAGTCTCTTATTCTCATTAGTTAATCCTTTAGTTAAATCTTTAGATGCTAAACTAGTTGTAATTCTAAAGTTCTAGTAGTTTTACTTAGTAGTGTTTTAAACAAAAACTCAACTCAAACCCCCCCCCCCTTGTTTACATTGCTTTTATATATATGTATATGTATATATATCCTACAAGATATACATAGGAATAACCTTTTCCCTGTGGAACGAACCTTGCTTGCCATTGTACACTTAATAGTGTGTAAAGGTAGTAAGTGATCTAAAAATGTATATTTGAGAGGTACGGCGACGACCTCCCAGTTTGATACGTGAGGAGAAAATTCTCTCTAAATTGTGGATCCCCACTTTATTTGAGTTTATTTCTTGATTAACTGAACTGAATCGAACCGATCTATAATGAAAATTCATGTATTGAAAAATAAAATTATACCCTGTTTGCCAGAGCTTATCTGTAGATCAGTTCAGTTCAGTAAAAATGTAATTTGATGAAATTCAGGTTAATTCAGTTATGCTGATTCCATTTTTTAATGTACATCATTTTTACTTCAATTCAATTCAATTCAGTTCAGTTCAGTTCAATACATGGTGAAAATAAACTCTAGCAAATAAGGCCTTAGTATGTCTAAATTAACTTAAATTTCATAAAATAACTTATTTAACTGGACTGGACTAAACTGATATACTAATAAGTTCAAGAGAATGTGACCTTATATTAGCATCTGCCAACTTTTTCATGTGTTTTTTACCAATATTTATACATGGCATTTGTTTAAATAAATTGTGGGGATTTTAAAAGAGAATTTTCGTCTCATATATCAAACTCATGATTATGGTCAACTAACTCAAAAATTGCAAATTAAATAGTTCAACACTAGCTAAAACCTTCCAATGTAAAGGCTTACAAAGTAAACGTTTGTTCAGAAGAGCCTACGAGTACTTTCTAAAAAACTCGATTATACCAAGGTCATAGTAACTAAAAGTAACTGGTGTATACCATATATTCAATAGACCCAGCCATTATATTCGATGAGCCCAGAGTAAAATACAACAGGCCCAAAAGGTCCATATACGCACTCACAGGAGACAGAGAGGGCTAAATAGCGGCCCAGATAACAAAGAGTAAGGATCAGGTCAGCATAATACCAAGAATAGAGCGGCACGATCATCCACGAATGGTGGAACGTGGAGTACTCGTGGAGAGCTAAAACCGGGGAAGAAGTAGTATAAAAAGGAGACACACCCATCATAGAAAAGGTACACACAAGAAACTGAGAATCTAGATTCATAAAAGGGAAGAACTAACTTCAGCATCGGAGCTTATTCCCGGGTTTAGCCGGGAATCTTTTGCAGGTTTATCTCTGGTCGTCTTCGAGGTGGATATCATTGGAGTGACAGAGAGGAAATCACATCAGTGGCGCCGTCTGTGGGGATCGTTTTTTCTCTTCTCCGATGGTTTCCACCAGAAATGGTCGGGGAGAATCTCACCACAATACCAGGTCCACATCGCGGACCGTCAGCGAACGAAGAGGAAGGGATCGGGCTCTGAGCCAAGACAGAGATAACCAAGGTAGTCAAATGAATGGGCAAGGACGCGAACCGGTAAATGGCCAAGAAGAGACTCAGGCGAGTAGCCAGGACAGGGATTCTGATGATAGGGGTTCGGATGAAAACTATGGCGAAGAGGCAGAATCACCCTTAACTAATCGCCAAAAAGAACAAAAAGAGTTCGAAGAATTTCTAGAAAACCAGAAGGCAAGCCTATACGAACAGTTCAAAAAAAACAAAAGACGATCGCGGCAGGAACAGAAGAATAATGCCAAGCGAAATCAAAGCCCAGCATTCGAATGACTACTAGCAGCCGTTACAATACGAGGAAGAATTGAGAGACATCGTTGCAGGCGAATATAACGACGATTCGCCACTCTCCTGGGACATCCAGAACCTACAAATGTCAGATAACTTCAAACTGCCATTACATGTGAAGGTTTACGATGGCACGACGGATCCAAAGGATTTCTTGCACTCGTACGGGAGCAGCATGCGCTTCAGGAATGCCTCACAACAGCTGATATGCAAGGCTTTCCCGATTTTTCTGACTGGCCCAGCTATTACGTGGTACGAAGGCCTACCAAAAAGAAGTATTAAATCATGGGCACAATTGTCGGATATTTTCCTAGGAAGATTTTATAGGAATCAGAAATTCGAGTGCACCATCGCGGATTTAGTAAACATCAAACAAGGCAGCGATAGTGTGGGAGCATACCATGCAAAAATGGTGATCGAAAGTTTAAGTATCAAAGATCTAACGTATCAAATGTTCTTAGGTGCCTTCATGAGTGGCCTTAAACCCGGATACTTCTACAAAAAGCTACGAGAAGAAATGCCATCGAACGAACGCGAGTTACAGAAGCTAGTCGAGAAATATGTACGGTCAGAGGAAGCAAATGATCGAAAAATTGAGAACGAAAAAGGTGATAAACGACTCCTTGACGATGAATCCAAGTGGGGGGGGGGAAAAGCTAAAAACTGTTTCTTCAACGAAAGCTAAGGAGACCGGAGAAAGAACATTCATCACCACCCCCCTTACCAAGTCCAGGAAAGAGATTTGGCAGCTACATAAGGACCTTTTCAGTGACCCAAGGCCAATGTTAGCACCACCAGACAAGCGTTCAAAGGAAACATACTGTGCGTTCCACAGGGACCACGGTCACGACACAGAGGAGTGCGTTTCACTAAAAAGGAAAATAGAAGATAACCTACGACAAGGAAACCTCACCCAATACAAACGTGAAGGAGGACACGCAAGCAAGCAAGATATGGCTAACACTCCAAATGGGGGAAAAATCGCGGCAGCAGTGGAACGAGTAGAGGATCATTCATACCGAACGACCGATAGGGTAATATTATCCATCCATGGGTCAACAGAACCCATTTCGAACAAAGGATGGAAACAGAGGACCAGATACCTGCCGCCACAGGAACCTTCTGACAAACGGTTGAAACTATCAAAGGCTATAACGTTCGATGAGTCGGATGCGGTACCAAACGCATTTCCACACAATGACCCGCTAGTAATCGTCGCAAAAATTGGGAATTCAACGGTACACAGGGTGTTTGTGGACGACGGAAGTGCAGTCGACATACTCTTCGCCGATTGTTTCGACAAATTAGGATTCAAAAGAGATGATGTTAAGAAACCAGCATCCGCTCTAGTCGGATTCACGGGAAGATCCGAGATGCCTCTAGGACAGATTCAATTGCCAGTCACTATAGGAGAGGAAGGAAAAATCGTGACGATTATGTGCGATTTTGTAGTTATGGAAGCACAGAGTCCCTTTAACGCGATCGTAGGACGACCATGGATGAACGCCGCAAGAGCAATCTGGTCACCTTATCATTTGGTTATGAAATTTCCAACACCAACGGGTATAGCCTCAGTACGGGGGAATCAACAAGCGGCAAGGCAATGTATGGCGATTGCAATGAAACCTGCAACGAAGGCAAAGGTATTTCCATCGGTCAATACAGTGGCAGTCTCACCCAACATTGACCTTGGTGAACAGGCCGAACCATTCCAAGTCATAGAAGGAGACCCATCATCGTTGGTCAGAGTGGGATCAAATTTGCCTGGTCCGGTAAGATTGCAAGTCGAGAGCATACTCCGGAAATATGCGCCAGTGTTCGCATGGTCTATAATGGATATGGGAGGAGTTAGGTCGGACATCGCAACACATAAATTACACGTAGACAGCACTGTTCGACCCATCAGGCAGAAGCAGCGAACGTTCGCTGCCGAGAGACAAGCAGCGATAGAAGAGGAGGTTCGAACATTAACAGAAGCTGGAATATTGCGGGAGGTGCAGTATCCAACATGGCTGGCGAACCCAGTAATGGTACGAAAGGCAGACGCTGGATGGAGAATGTGCGTTGATTACACAAACCTAAATCAACACTGCCCAAAAGACTGCTATCCATTACCAAAAATCGACAAATTGGTCGATGCAATAGCAGGGTACGAAGTACTTGCGTTCCTAGATGCCTACAAGGGGTATCACCAAATCCTGATGGATCCCCTAGATGCAGAGAAAACAGCTTTCATTACAAGTGTAGGAGCTTTCTGCTACACTAAAATGCCGTTCGGATTAAAAAACGCTGGAGCAACCTACCAACGAACAATGGATAGGGTATTCGCATCACAGATAGGACGGAACATGGAAGTCTACATAGATGACATGGTCATCAAGAGCTCAAAGCTGAACGATTTTCCACGGGATTTGGAAGAAACGTTCGCATCACTTATCCTTATAGGAATGAAACTAAATCCGAAGAAATGTGTTATCGGAGTAGGAGCAGGACGATTCTTAGGGATACAAGTTTCGGCCAAAGGACTGAACCCAAATCCAGAAAGAATCAAGGAAATTCTGGATTTACCGCCACCCAGAAATATCAAAGGCGTCCAGATTTTAACAGGATACCTTGCATCCTTAAACCGCTTCATGGCGAAAGCGGCAGACAAGCATATACCTTTTTTCAATGTCCTCAAAGGGGCAAAGAAATTTGTGTGGAGTGAAGAATGTGAAGCGGCTTATACACTCCTCAAACAAGAGATTCAGAGCCTACCATCGCTATCCATTCCACTGGCAGGAGAACCTCTATTCTTGTACTTGGCCGCATCATATAAATCAATCTGTTCGGTGTTGGTGAGAGAACACACCGAGGTACAAAAGCCTGTTTACTACACAAGCAGAATGCTAACGGTAGCGGAAATGAATTATAAGCCCATCGAGAAAATAACTTTGGCGCTGGTACATTCGGTTCGAAGATTGAGAACATATTTTCAAAGCCATGCAGTAACCGTACTTACGGACCAACCGATTAAACAGATACTACAAAAACCAGAGGCATCAGGGCGAATGATGAAATGGGCAATTGAGTTGAGTGAACACGACATAAAATTCACGCCTCGGAAAGCTATCAAAGGACAGGCTTTAGCAGACTTTATGGTAGAAATGTTTTCATTGGACAACAACATAGCAAGTCATATGTCTCCAATACCTGAAGACAGGAACAAGATAAAATGTGAGGACATAGCATGGCTCCTGTATGTGGACGGCTCATCGAACAAAGAAGGTTGCGGAGCGGGCGTTCTGTTGATAAGCCCGGAAGGCGACGAATTAAAGCATGCGCTGAGATTTGATTTCCACCTGTCAAATAACGAAGTAGAATACGAGGCAGTGATTAGCGGATTGGATCTTGCCAATAAGATGAAGATCACGAGCGTCAAAGTATTCAGCGACTCCCAAATCGTGATAAGTCAAATACTGGGAGACTTCGAAGTGCGAGATAGCCAATTAGCAAAGTACTTGACAAAAGTACAGCAACTCATACCGTTGTTCGAATACATCAAGTTTATCAAAATCCCCCGAGGAGAAAATCAAAAAGCGGACGCTTTGAGTAGGCTATCGAACAGTAGATTCAGCGATCTACACAGGTCCACAGACGTACTTATTTACATAGTGCCGGTCAGAAGCACAGCTATCGTCACAGTGGCGGCAACAGCAATCGAAGAGCCAACTTGGATGACGCCTATTCGGTCCTTTCTCGAACAAGGAACGCTTCCGGAAGATATAAAAGAAGCGAGAGCCATACAACGAAAGGCATGCATGTATCAAGTAGAAGGCGGATTCTTGTACAAAAAAGGACACTTGGTGCCTTGGCTGCGTTGTGTTACTCCAAGAGAAGCGCTACAAATTGTAAAAGATATGCATGATGGAAGTTGCTGATAGGCCCTAGATATACTCTTATTTTGTAGCATTTGAGAGCTGTTCTAGATAGTATTTTGTATATTTATATTAGACTTTTGGACCAAATCATTCATAGTGGTTTGAAATTGAAGACGTGCATTTCGATCTTGAATTGCACTTGCGATGGATTTGAGTGATTTGAAGACCTTCTATGACCGTCCTGACCGCGATTGATGCATTGAAGAACCGGTCGTAGAAGTGGCGTGAAGGCACACTCTCGCGGGCCGCGAACCCTAGGTCGCGAACCGCGAGGGCGTGTGTTGCTGTTTTGATGATGCCGAGTTTTGCGCGGTCCGCGGAACTCCGGTCGCGAGCCGCGAGGACCAGACGCACGGTCCGCGAAACTCCGGTCGCGAGCCGCGAGGATCAGCACGAGGACCAGCGCGAGGACCAGACGCGCGGTCCGCGAAACCTCGGTCGCGGACCGCGGAAACCGGAGACGCGCGGTGCGCGAAACATCGGTTGCGAACCGCGGAGGCCACAGCGCGCGGTCCGCGAATCCTCGGCCGCGAGCCGCGAGAACCAGGCTCGCGGTCCGCGAAGGATTTCGCGCGACCCGCGAAGGACCTGCAAGTGGCATTTTGTTTTGTTTTATTTTTGTTATTTTGAGAAGTATAAAAGAAACTTATCCTCATTGTTTTGGGGATCGAATTTTACAGAGCCTTAAGCTCTTTTCTTCATTTTTCTCTTTGGATTTTCACTTTGAATTCACCATGTATTATTGTATGGATTATGGTTATGATTATTTAGTTATGATTGTAGGCTAAAACCCATCTTGGGTATGTGAAATTAAACCTCTTGTTATGGTTTGAGAACATGGTTTATGAAGCTTAGGAATGGTTGATTTGTCATTGAATGATCATAAATTATGTGTATTTGATTGTTGAAATGGTTAGGAATGATTTCTTAACCATAGATATGTGTTGGATATGTGTTAGACATTGCCTTTCCATGGTTGAAATGCTATCATTTCTTCTATGTAAAAGTAGTGAATTAGGAATCAAATATATGTTGTTATCAATTGTATTTGTTCTTGAGATCATTCATTAGCATTATATTTATGTCAATTTTGTTATCACATTGCATGGGTAAGGTGGGGAAACATCTAATTTGAATTAACATTGGTCAATTTATCTATTTGCTATCATATAGATAAGTTGCCAATAAGAGTTGTGAATATGCTTTCATGATTCCCAACTAGAATAGAGATGGTTTCTCATTAAAAACAATCACCATTCTCAAAGTATCATAAGTAGGTTTGAGGAAAAATCCATAACAAGAAGATACAAATCTCATGTACCCAAGTCTCTTATTCTCATTAGTTAATCCTTTAGTTGAATCTTTAGATGCTAAACTAGTTGTAATTCTAAAGTCCTAGTAGTTTTACTTAGTAGTGTCTTAAACAAAACTCAACTCAAACCCCCCCTTGTTTACATTGCTTTTATATATATGTATATGTATATATATCCTACAAGATATACATAGAAATAACCTTTTCCCTGTGGAACGAACCTTACTTGCCATTGTACACTTAATAGTGTGGAAAGGTAGTAAGCGATCTATAAATTATATATTTGAGAGGTACGGCGACGACCTCCCAAATTTTGGCGCCGCTGCCGGGGACAAGGCGTATTTTTATGTGTATATTGTAGTTTTATTTCTAATCTATCTTTCTTTTTAGGTTCTATTTTGGTTTGGAACCCTATTGCTCTAGCTCTTGGTGCATGGTTCTTACACGATCCTCGAACCAAGACCCTTTGCAATACGATTCCGAGCTAGTAAGAAGTCTCCGCCAACTTAGGAGGCAAGTGCAAGAGTCACTAGCATCTAATCCTTTCTCCCTTGAAAGTGAATCACTACCTTTCAACATGGCGGACGATGAAGAGGATACCGGCCAAAACCCTCCCCGAAACCAATTCTACAACCCTTTCCAAAACCCTAATCCTTCTCCTACCAACATTTCTATGAGAGAGTACATGTCCCCCAACTATGAGCAACAACAATCGAGCATTGTTTACCCGAACTCTCAATACGAAATCAAGACGGGAGTGATAAATTTACTTCCAACTTTCCATGGTAGAGAAGTGGATGATCCGAATGACTTCCTTGAGGTTTTTCATAGGGTGTGTAGTAGTTTGAAACCTTCCGAGATGAGTGTGGATGAGTTTAAGCTGAAAACCTTCACCTTCACCTTGAAGGACAAGGCCGCTAAATGGTTAAGCCGTTTACCTTCATCATCAATCACTACATGGCCACAATTGAAGAAAAAGTTCTTAGACAAGTACTTTCCTCCCTCTAAGTCCTCGGTCTTGATACAAGCCATTAGCAACATCACTCAAGACGATGATGAGACGTTGTATGAGTATTGGGAAAGATTCCAAACTCTCCTCTCAAGTTGCCCATACCATAGCTTCACCGAACCTCAATTGGTGTGTTTCTATTACAATGGTTTGAATGATAGAGAAACCGAATTGATAAATCGGTCTTGCTATGGCTCCATTGCTAACCTTGGCTCTTCCGATGCCATGATGCTATTTGAGCAACTAGCCGAAGGATGCAAACCAAAGAGAGACCGGAGGCTACGAGTGGGTAACTCCGGTGGGAACAATGATAGCTCTCGTCAAGATATCAAGGAGCTTACGGCATTGATGAAAGGTTTCATGATGGGAAATAGCTCCGGGGGGAACCAACCAAGGCAACAAGTGATGACGTGTGGGATTTGTGCTTCGAACCATCTCACCGAATCTTGTCCTCAAGCAAACGAGGATTATAACGAAGAAGTCAATGCCATGGGGGTCTATGGAGGAAACCAAGGTTTTAGAGGCGATCAAGGAGGAAACCAAGGTTTTAGGGGCTACCAAGGAGGACGAGGCTACCAAAGTGGTAGGGGTTTTCAAGGTGGACAAGGCCAAGGTGGTGATAGGGGTAACCAAAGGAAGTATGATCCGTTTGCTCAACATTATAACCCCGGAACTAGAGATCACCCCAACTTTCGGTGGAGAGATGAACCGACGGGGCAACAAGGCCAACAAGGTGGCTACCAAGGGGGTTACCAAGGTCAAAGTGGTCAATCCTTTGATAGGACGAGGGGGCAAAATGACCAAGGCTACCAAGGAGACCAAAGCCACCAAAATCAAGGGTACCAAGGTTACCAAAACCAAGGGTACCAAGATTTTGGCTATCAAGGGTACCAAGATCATCAAAACCCTCAATATCACCCTCAACCACAACAATACCCAAGAAACCAAGGTCAAGGCCGTTTTAATAACCGTGCCCCTCAAAATGCTCACCCGAAGTTGGAAGATAAATCTCATAACCAAGGTGAAAGCTTGGACCAATTCCCACAAGATGCTAGACTCAAAAGCATTGAGGTGCAAATGAGTCAAATGGCCACGGTTTTGGGAAAGTTGGAAGCACAAAACTCCGGGAAACTACCCGCGCAAACGGAATTAAATCCAAGGCCTCATGCGAGTGCCATGACCTTGAGGAGTGGTAAACAAGCTCTTGAACCCGAAGTGGTTGTGAAAAAGGCACCCAAGAGAGGCCTTGTGAAGAAGAGTTTAGCCAATGACGAGGTTGAGGCGACCTTGGCCGACGAAGAAGTAATTCTTGAGGGGCTAGCCAAAGAAAAAGGTGATGCCGAGGTTGAGAAGGGGAAAGAACTTATTGATGAGGAACATGTAGACACAACTTCTCATGTTGAACCAATGTCACCTCCATTCTCACCTCTTCACAAGAAAACTAGGGTGGACACTACCTTTGATGTGGAAGCACCATTTCCCGAAGCTTTGAAGAATACTCGGAAAAAGGAGATGGACAAGGAAGCTTTCGAGGTCCTTCGAAGGTGTGAGGTAAATATTCCTTTGCTCGATGCTATTGATCAAGTTCCTAGATATTCTAAGTTCTTGAAGGAATTATGTGTAAACCATCGTCAACAAAGGTCTAAGCATGTTAAAAATGAAAGAGTCAATGAACATGTGTCGGCTTTATTTCAAGATAAAATGCCTACTAAATGTGGTGATCCGGGCATGTTTATCATTCCTTGCATCTTAGGGAACACTTACTTTCCTAGAGCCATGCTAGATCTAGGTGCATCCATAAATGTCATTCCATATACATTGTATGAATCGTTGAATCTTGGCACTTTGCATAAAACCAGCGTGGTAATCCAACTTGCCGACCGCTCTAATGCATACCCTAAGGGTATTGTTGAAGATGTCTTGGTAAAAGTCGACAAGTTGGTGTTCCCGGCCGATTTTTACGTTCTTGACATGGAACATGATAAATTTGCTACCCCTGTCTTGTTAGGGCGTCCCTTTTTGAAAACGTCAAGAACTATTATCGATGTGCATAGTGGTAGGCTTACCATGGAATTTGATGAGGATAAAATAGAGTTCAACATTTATGGTGCAATGAAATACGATGATGAAGAAACTTCTTGCAATGCTATTGATGTGATTGAGCCTTATGTGCAAAAGGTTTATGAAAATGATGTTGATGATCCTTTGTTAAATGCTTTAGCTAATAGTTTACACACAAGTAATGTTCATACATATGCTTTGAGTGCTAACTTGAAGGAAAGCATTTTTGAGCTAGATACCTTTGAGGAACTTTCTCTTGATGCACCAATTTTAGACCTTGAGGTATTGAAGGGCTCGGGCAACCGACCATCTTTCAATAAACCTCCGGTGGTGGAGTTGAAACCACTACCCGAGAATCTAAAATATGCATTCCTTGGTGATGGTGAGAAATTGCCGGTGATCATCTCCAACAAACTCACCAAGGAACAAGAGGAAAGGTTGATGAAAGTGCTTCAAGATCATAAGGAAGCCATTGGATGGACTATTGCCGACATCAAAGGTATGAGTCCAAGTACTTGCATGCACCATATACTATTGGAGGATGATGCTAAACCCATCCGACAACCTCAAAGGCGGTTGAACCCTCCTATGATGGAGGTAGTAAAAGCCGAGGTTCTTAAATTGTTGGATGCGGGAATGATCTATCCAATCTCCGATAGTAAATGGGTAAGCCCAACACAAGTGGTGCCAAAGAAAACCGGAGTGACCGTAGTGGAGAATAGCCATGGCGAATTGATTCCCACTCGTGTCCAAAATGGATGGCGTGTTTGCATTGATTACCGAAGGTTAAATGCGGTAACAAGGAAAGACCATTTCCCTTTGCCATTTATTGATCAAATGCTTAACCGGCTTGCAGGCCACTCTTTCTACTGTTTTCTTGATGGCTATTCAGGGTACTTTCAGGTTGCCATTGCACCAGAGGATCAAGAGAAGACCACCTTCACATGTCCCTTTGGCACCTTTGCATATCGACGCATGCCTTTTGGCCTTTGCAATGCACCGGCCACGTTCCAAAGGTGTATGGTTAGCATTTTTTCAGAATATCTTGAGAAGTTTGTAGAGGTTTTCATGGATGACTTTACTGTTCATGGAAACTCTTTTGACAATTGCTTAATCCATTTGTCATTAGTCCTAAAAACTTGCATTGATAAAACCTTGTGCTAAATTCTGAAAAATGTCATTTTATGGTAGAAAAGGGCATTGTGTTAGGTCATGAAGTGTCATCTAAGGGTATTGAAGTAGACAAAGCAAAAATTGATATCATCCAATCTCTTCCTTACCCTACTTGTGTGCGTGATGTGAGGTCCTTTCTTGGCCACGCGGGTTTCTACCGCCGTTTCATAAAAGACTTTTCAAAAATTTCTTCCCCTTTATGTAGATTGTTGCAAAAGGATGTGGAATTTGTGGTAGATGAAGGTTGTAAAAGGGCATTTGATTGTTTAAAGTCTATGCTAGTGTCGGCCCCTATTATACAACCTCCAAATTGGTCCCTCCCATTTGAGATCATGTGTGATGCATGTGACTACGCCGTTGGTGCGGTGCTAGGTCAAAGGGTGGGGAAAATTCCCCATGCCATCTATTATGCATCCATGACTCTCAATGATGCTCAAAGGAACTATACCACCACTGAAAAAGAATTGCTAGCGGTAGTATTTTCTTTAGAGAAGTTTAGGCCATATTTGCTTGGTACAAAAATTATTGTTTTCACTGACCATGCAGCTCTTCGTTACTTGATGACGAAGAAAGAAGCAAAGCCTAGGTTACTCCGATGGATCTTGTTCTTGAGCGAGTTCGACTTGGAGGTCAAGGACAAGAAAGGAGCTGAAAATCTAGTGGCCGACCATTTGAGCCGATTGGTGCCCAATAAGGAGTTTGGGACCAAAGCATTGAAGGAGCATCTTCACGAAGAGTTCCCCGACGAGCAATTGTTTGCTCTTGGTGTTTCTCTTCCATGGTATGCCAACATTGTGAATTTCCTTGTCACAAGTAAGTGCCCTTCTCACTTCACAAAAGCACAAAAGGATAAGCTAAAGCATGATGCTAGGTTTTATGTATGGGATGATCCCTATGTATGGAAACATTGTGCCGACCAAGTGATTAGGAGATGCATTCCTAATAATGAAACAAATTCAATCCTTGCTTTTTGCCATTCATATGCATGTGGTGGTCATTTTGGTGCTAGGTGAACCGCTAGGAAAGTGCTAGATTGTGGTTTCTATTGGCCTAGCTTGAATAAAGATGCATACACATTTTGCAAGTCTTGTGATAAATGCCAAAGAGTAGGAAACATCTCTTCTCGGAATGAAATGCCCCAACATTGCCCTCTATATTGTGAACTTTTTGATGTTTGGGGAATTGATTTTATGGGACCTTTCCCTACTTCATTTGGTTTTAAATATATCTTGCTTGCGGTGGACTATGTTTCTAAGTGGGTTGAGGCAATCCCCACTCGTACTGATGATTCTAAAGTGGTTGCAGAGTTCATCAAATCTCACATCTTCTCTAGGTTCGGGGTACCCCGAGCTCTGATCAGTGATCGAGGCACTCACTTTTGCAATAGAACTATTGCCGCATTATTGAAGAAATATGGGGTAAATCACAAAACTTCCACCGCCTATCACCCACAAACAAATGGACAAGCCGAAGTTTCCAATAGGGAAATCAAGTCCATCCTTGAGAAAACGGTTAGGCCGACTCGCAAGGATTGGAGTTCTCGGTTGGATGATGGATTGTGGGCATATAGGACGGCTTATAAGACGCCAATTAGTATGTCTCCATACCGATTAGTCTTTGGAAAGCCGTGTCATTTGCCGGTGAAGTTAGCACACAAAGCATATTGGGCAATCACAAGGTTCAACTTGAACTTGGACGAGGCCGGGAATGAAAGGAAACTTCAATTGCAAGAGCTTGAGGAAATCCGGAATGAGTCCTATGAGAACGCGGCCATTTACAAAGAGAAGACGAAGGCATGGCATGACAAGATGATAATTAGGAAAACTTTTGAGGTAGGTCAAAAAGTTCTTCTATTTCAATCACGTCTTCGGTTGTTTCCAGGTAAACTGCATTCTCGGTGGACTGGGCCATTTGTAGTTGTGCAAGTTTTCCCTCATGGTGCGGTGGAAATCCAAAGCGACAAGGATGCCAAAATCATCAAGGTCAACGGCCAAAGGTTGAAACCGTATTACGAGGGTTTCAAATCGGAGATCCTAGAGGACATGTCTCTAGGCAACCCGGCCTACGAGTGATCTTTACCATGGAGGTACATCGTGCCGACGATGTTAAATAAACGAGTTTTGAGCTTTAAAAGCATTTAATCGAACAATTTCAACATTTGGAACATTACTTTCTTTATATATTTATTTGCTATGTACATTTCATTAAGCTTGTAATTCGAACATTACGCTAGTTTTTATGTTGTTTTTGTAGAAATAGGTTTGAAGGGGTGCAAAACGACAAACGCCAAGGAGCCAATCCTCGCGGGCCGCGAATTCATCGCGCGGACCGCGACCGAAGGTTTCGCGAATCGCGACCGAGCACGCGCGAGCCGCGACCGTGTCTCGCGGTCCGCGAATTAGGTCTCGCGGTCCGCGGGCAAACTTGGATTTCCTGGAAATCGCTGCCACAAAAACACCGAGTTTCGCGGTCTGCGGCTTGATCGCGCGGACCGCGACACAGTGCTCGCGGACCGCGGTTTCATCGCGCGGTCCGCGAAGGTTTTGCGCGCGGTCCGCGAATTAGACCGCGCGGACCGCGAAAAACAGGGGATTTTCAAAATTCCCTGGAACAAAAATGACAAATTTCGCGATCCGCGGCTTGGCCGCGCGGACCGCGATATTGTGCTCGCGGACCGCGGTTTCATCGCGCGGCCCGCGAAGTTTTAGCGAGCGCGGCACGCGATTTCACCGCGCGCGCCGCGACGGGATTCAGCGCACGCGGTCCGCGAATTCATCGCGCGGACCGCGACGATTTTGCGCGCGGCCCGCGACGGATGCCGCGCGACCCGCGAAGAATGCCGAGAATTCTCGGAAATCGCTGGAACAAAATGGGACATTTTCGCGGCCCGCGAAGGTGGCGCGCGGCCTGCGACGAAGTTTCGCGGTCCGCCAAATTCGGCTCGCGACCCGCGAGATTTCGGGCACTACTTCTTCCCCATTTTCTTCTATCTTTTTTTTCTTCTCCTTCCTTCCTATTCCCTCCCGACCCAAAACCCCTTTTCCGGCCACCTTCTCCAATCCTCCATTCCGGCAGGTTTTGAACCAATTTCTTCCACCCAAATCAATCCCCCAAGCTTTCCCAACAAAACCCACCAAAAATCCACATCCAAAACACCATCTTTTAACCACATTGCCCGAATTCAAACCGAAACTTCCCCATTCCGATTCGCCGGACTCCGGCGACCTTTTCTCCAACCCCAATACATAAAAACCTTCCCTACACCACCCTTAACCTTTTCCCCATCTCAATTTCCAAATGCCAAAACGAACTTAAATATCCCCAAATCTCAAGAACCCTAATTTTTGGGCATTTTTGATTTGGTGATATTTTGGTTCAATTGATGATCTCCTCAAGCTACATTGCTTCCAAAGACTTCAATTGACGGTACCCTACTGAATTTATTTCAATTTTGGGTGATTTAGGGCTTGCCGCCAATAGGTTTTCATTGAAATTTCAAAGGCTTGCCGCCTTTAGTTATATACTGAACTTTTTGAGTAGGGGCTTGCCGCCTTGTAGCTAGTTTAGCTGTGCTGGACTGTTGTTGAGTAGATTTTGATAATGGCACCGAGGAAAAGGTCTCGCCGAGGGGAAGCCTCTACTTCCCGTGAGCCCGTGCTCCCCGAATCCCCCCCTCGCCAACCTAGCCCTCCCCCTGCAGAAAACCTGCCTCCTATTGACCTTATGGGACTGTAAGGTTTGAATGACGATGCCCAACAACGGTGGAGAAAGTTGATTGGGAATGGGAGGCGAACGATCATGGAGACGAAGTTCCTCTCCTCTGAGCTTCTTCAGGAGCTAGGTTTGCAGCAGCCTGTGCTATTTTTATTGGACCGCGTGGGCATGAGAGGATTCATTGATCGGTCGGCACCGACATACATCCGCTATACACTTGAGTTCCTATCCACTCTAGCCAAGCACTACGACGAGGACCATGACAGGCATTACATCACCTTCAGGTTGAATGATGTAGACCGCAGGATGTCCTATGATGAAATCCAAGATGCTTTTGGATTCCAATATGCGGAGGGCTACAAGAATCCAAGAGAATTGACAAGCGATTTCCCCACGTCGTAAATGGGAATCCCACTCAATCAAAACACATTTATATTTCACCTACAACTTCTAACTACTATAGAGTAGATAGTGGGAAGTAGGGATCGAACCACAAGGAGAAGGAGTGTTGTTTAGTGTTTTAGCAAAGATTATAAACATATACATATATATTATAAAGAAAGCAAGGTAAACAAGAGGGGTTTTGAAGTTGGTTTTGTAGGAAACACTACGATGCAAAGCAAATGAAAATCTAAATTATCATGCAATTATCTAAGTAAAGATTAACTATCTAAAATGCAAGCCTTGGGTGCATGTGATTTCAACTTTCTACCATGGATTTTTCCTCAAACTATGACGTGTTGCTTTGAGAATGATGATCGTTTATCATAAGAAACTACCTCTAATCGTAGAGACATATTTCTCAATCTCACTATTATAGTTATGGATGACGAAAGCATCACCACAACTCTCATCCACAAATGACCTAAATGATAGCATTTAGACCAATTTGTTGATGGCATTATCAATTAGAGACTCGATAAACACTACCCATGCTATTCGATAACGAAATTAACATGTATATAACACTAGTGAATGAGATCAAGAGCAAACACAATATGATAGCATAATGAAATTAGCTCATAAATCTACTACTCAACAATAGAGGAAATGTTAGCATTTCAACCATGTTTCTAGCAACATTCAACACATTTGTATAACTAGGAAATAGTTCCTAACCATTGCCATGCATCAAAACACACAAATACAACACAATCATTCACTTGCAAATCATATATTCATAAGCTACACAAACAAGTTCTCAATCCATAATAGAAGTTTAATCACATGCCCCCAAGATGGGTTTTTAGCCTACAACAATAATCCTAATTAATACACACATGTTCATCAAATCAAAATGGAAGAAAATGGAAGAAAATGGAAGAAGAGGAAGAAAAAGATGGGAAAAATGTGATTTGGATTTGGAGAGCTCGTCCAAAATGAGGGAGAAAAGGGAGTATTTATAGCCCCAAAAATTCAGCTCAAGAGTGCAAGTGGGCAAGAGTTTAGCGACGCTTTATTTGGTCGCTGTTCATCATAGCGACACTTCTGGGCAGCTAGTGACACTTCTGGGCAGCAGTGACACTTTCTTCATCTGGAGTGACACTTCCTTCAAGCTCCAGCGACACTTTTCTGGGCACAAGCGACACTTTTCTGGGCATCTTCTACCACCTTTAGTAAAGTGGCCTTCTCGCCACTTCTATGACCAATTATTCAAGTTCCAAGCATCAAATCATCAACTCTATAACATAGTCATAGAAGGTCTTCAAGAATATCAATCCAATTACTCCAAAACATGTACATTATCATAAAATCTTGGAATTACAAATCTAATGTACAATGAGCTATTTAATACCAAAAGTTGCTCAAAAACAAGTCTTAAAATGTGCTAAAACTAGGGTATAAATAGGGCTCATCAAACTCCCCAACACTTAAACCTTTCTCGTCCTCGAGAAAGAACGATACAAGTCTAAATTTTCATACTCCTAAAAATCAATCCAATGCACATTTAAGACTTCCAAAACAAGAACTTTCTATTACTTTCATCAAAAGCAAAGTATGCCAAACATAAGTTTCATCAAAGCAATTTCCATGGCACACACAACCAACAAAAGATCACAAAATTCTCTCCTTTTGCCTAGGTTTTTACCTAGCCCCTCTTTCTTTCCACACACTCTCCTTTTGCCTAGGATTTTTACCTAGCCCCTCATTTTTCCACACACTCTCCTTTTGCCTAGAAGTTTATCTAGCCACTCATTTTTTTATTTTTTTTCAAGCCTCTCACTTTTACCTAGGCCTTTTTAATGTTTTGACCTATCCGGGCTTTTCACTCATTTTTCTTTCAACAAATTCTTCAAGAGAAGTGCACTTTTTACAATAAAAAAAACACTAAACCTAACTCCCCCACACTTAAACTAAACATTGTCCTCAATGTTTTAGAATAATAACAACACTTTAGAACGGGAGAAGTGAAAAATTTAGCAACACTAATGCACTAGATAAAAACTACCCTCTCATTTAAGAGAATACCAAGCAAACAACCATTGAAAGATCAATTTAAGCACAATGAGTGTAAACTAGTGGCGGCAAGCCCATGGTAACCATATCTTTGAACTAATGACAGGGTAATACCAATTTAGAACACCAATTCATAACACAAACAATGCACAATACCACACAAGTTAGCATATGAATGAAAGAATTGTAACGAAAGTACCCCATTGCTGTGAAAATCAAAGAGTAGTGCTCCAATCTGAATTTGAGGACTTCCCAAATGGATTGAGAAGAGGTGGTGGTCTGGCGGCGGTGAGGTGGCAGCCGGCTGGAGATGATGCCGGCGAAGTCGGATTTTTGGGCGGTGTTTGGGCGGTCGTGGGGGTGAAGGAGAGTTGGGGTGGGGTTTGGGAAGAAGAAGGGGGAGGAGTGGGGTGGTTCAGCGGTAGCGGTGGCGGCGGCGGGAGGGTGGTTCAGCGTTGGCGGCGGTGGGGGGTGAGGGCGGTGGGGGGGTCGGGTGGTAGAGGGGGCTGGGCGGTGGGTGAGGGCGGTGGGGGGAGGGGTGGGGCGGTAGGGTGGGGTGGTATTGACGGGGTGGTTCTGGGCGGGTGGTGGGAGGCTGGTCGTGGTCGGGGCGAGGTCTGGGTGGGGGGGGGGGGTTGTGGTGTGGCGGGAAGAAGGTCGGGGAAGAAATTGGGGAAAGAGGGAATTAATCGGGGTCTGGGCAAGGAAAAAGGTCGGGGAAGAAATTGGGGAAAGAGGGAATTAATCCCCAAATCTGTTTTTTTTTTTTTTTTTTTCGCGGGCCGCGAGGCTCGATTCGAGGCCCGCGAGCCCGATTCGCGGCCCGCGGGCTTAATTCGCGAGCCGCGAAAACCGGTCAATTTGTGGCAGCGATTTTTGGCCCGAAAATGGGCAATTTTTCGCGGGCCGCGAGGCCCAGTTCGCGGGCCGCGAATTTGTTTTGTTTTTTTTTTTTTTTTTTTTAACACAACCAAAGAAAAACAAGAATTAAAACGAAACAAAAACAAGAGTGAAAACGTAATCTACTAATTAAAACAATGAAAGATACAAAGAAACTATTTTATTTTTTTTTAATTTATAAACACAATAAAAGCTAAGTAAAAATATAAAACGATCAAAATCGATTTATTTAACGTCGTCGACACGACCCAAATGTTATTCATAGAACAAAAGCTTGAAATCCTTCACTTTCGAAAGAAAAATGAAGGGTAGTAGAGAAGGTGTTGGAGGAGGGATAAAAGATGGTGGTTTTAAAGGAGTGGGAATGGTAGGAAGCATGAATGAGTCATATGACTTCCTACTCTCCTCTAAAACTTCCGGAAGTGGTGAAATTTGTTGCATAGGTGGAGATGAAGGTGACAATGGAGATGGTAAAAGTTCAATAACACTCACATCTCTCTCTATTTCATATTGTTCAACAAAAATTTCCTCATCACTTTCAAACTCTTCCTCATGCATTGTGGTGATATCACTCACCATAGCAATAGGATTATGTTCTACTTCGGATGGTACTTCCTTGGAGTATTGAGCTTCTAATCTCATCACCACATTCAACATTTCGCTCAATTGCCTCTCAAGATTCTCTAAACGTAAATTTTCATCATAAGTCATTGAATCTTGTTCTTGAGGCAATTCACAAGGATGTGGGGGTAGATTTTGTTGCTCAAAATATTGGTTTTCCGGTTGATATCCATAATTCGAATTCGAATAACCACTCCATTGTGGATTATAAGAATCATCACATGGATTAAAACAATTTTGACTTTGAAAACCAATATGTGTCTCCTCCTCATAGCACTCATCATCATAGTACCCTTGGTATGAAGAACCAAGGGGCCTTTCAAGTTCATAGTGCTCACTTCTCGACTCAAAATAACAAGGCTCGGGAAAATCATTTGGAAGATAAGAATCACACGAGCTTGTTGCATTCTTCCTCATCCTTTCATGGTTAAAGGAGAGGAATTCAAGAAAATCTTTCCTTTTTAAACTAAACATAACTAAAAAAAGTTTGAAATGGTAGTGCAAGGGTTCTAGGGTAATACACACTACAATGTGCCGTTTATTCCAAGAAACCAAGCAATACACACTTCAAAGAAAACAAAGTAAACAAAAGATTGAAACTATAGTGCAAGGATTCTAAGGCAATACACACTACAAGGTGCCGTTTACACAAAGAACTCGAGCAATACACTTTCAAAGAAAAGAAAGAAAACAAAGGAGATAAACTATAAAATCTAAGATAAAACACAAAACAAGAAATGCCTTCTCCCCGGCAGCGGCGCCATTTTTGACAAGCGATTTCCCCACGTCGTAAATGGGAATCCCACTCAATCAAAACACATTTATATTTCACCTACAACTTCTAACTACTATAGAGTAGATAGTGGGAAGTAGGGATCGAACCACAAGGAGAAGGAGTGTTGTTTAGTGTTTTAGCAAAGATTATAAACATATACATATATATTATAAAGAAAGCAAGGTAAACAAGAGGGGTTTTGAAGTTGGTTTTGTAGGAAACACTACGATGCAAAGCAAATGAAAATCTAAATTATCATGCAATTATCTAAGTAAAGATTAACTATCTAAAATGCAAGCCTTGGGTGCATGTGATTTCAACTTTCTACCATGGATTTTTCCTCAAACTATGACGTGTTGCTTTGAGAATGATGATCGTTTATCATAAGAAACTACCTCTAATCGTAGAGACATATTTCTCAATCTCACTATTATAGTTATGGATGACGAAAGCATCACCACAAATCTCATCCACAAATGACCTAAATGATAGCATTTAGACCAATTTGTTGATGGCATTATCAATTAGAGACTCGATAAACACTACCCATGCTATTCGATAACGAAATTAACATATATATAACACTAGTGAATGAGATCAAGAGCAAACACAATATGATAGCATAATGAAATTAGCTCATAAATCTACTACTCAACAATAGAGGAAATGTTAGCATTTCAACCATGTTTCTAGCAACATTCAACACATTTGTATAACTAGGAAATAGTTCCTAACCATTGCCATGCATCAAAACACACAAATACAACACAATCATTCACTTGCAAATCATATATTCATAAGCTACACAAAAAAGTTCTCAATCCATAATAGAAGTTTAATCACATGCCCCCAAGATGGGTTTTTAGCCTACAACAATAATCCTAATTAATACACACATGTTCATCAAATCAAAATGGAAGAAAATGGAAGAAAATGGAAGAAGAGGAAGAAAAAGATGGGAAAAATGTGATTTGGATTTGGAGAGCTCGTCCAAAATGAGGGAGAAAAGGGAGTATTTATAGCCCCAAAAATTCAGCTCAAGAGTGCAAGTGGGCAAGAGTTTAGCGACGCTTTATTTGGTCGCTGTTCATCATAGCGACACTTCTGGGCAGCTAGTGACACTTCTGGGCAGCAGTGACACTTTCTTCATCTGGAGTGACACTTCCTTCAAGCTCCAGCGACACTTTTCTGGGCACAAGCGACACTTTTCTGGGCATCTTCTACCACCTTTAGTAAAGTGGCCTTCTCGCCACTTCTATGACCAATTATTCAAGTTCCAAGCATCAAATCATCAACTCTATAACATAGTCATAGAAGGTCTTCAAGAATATCAATCCAATTACTCCAAAACATGTACATTATCATAAAATCTTGGAATTACAAATCTAATGTACAATGAGCTATTTAATACCAAAAGTTGCTCAAAAACAAGTCTTAAAATGTGCTAAAACTAGGGTATAAATAGGGCTCATCAAGAATATGCCCCACAAGGATTTGATCTAGCTTTCTTTTGGCATTGTTTGTATGGATCTCCCAACATCACGGGCGCTACAAAGAACAACCACATCATACATCCAGCTGTTCGTATGGTGCATAAGCTCCTAGTGATGACGATCTTTTGCCAGGGGGAGTTGACACATATCAGCAGGGAACAAGTCCAATGCCTTTGGACTATGTTTTGGAGGATAGAGCACCCGTGTTGGGTAGACCTCTTTGTGCAGAAATGTCTAGAGACCTCCCAGAAGAGCTCAGGGAAGATACCGCAGGGGGGTATGATTTCTCTTCTGGCAGCTTATTTGCGCATCCATCTACCTCCAGACATTCAGGCGATAGGCAAGACAGCCGAGAGAGCTCACCAGTTACACTCCATTGCTTCTTTGGAGTCCACTAATGTCTTGCAAATGCACAAATTCCCTCCTCCTAGATTCATCTGGCTAGTAGCCAAGAATCAGCACATGTACCTGCCAAATCCGGAGGCTGTGCACCTGACTGAGCGCACCCGCATGGAGGAGCTCACCTTGCCCATCCAGATCACAGTCCCTGCACCTACCATCGCCCTTGCCAGGCTAGAGGCACCTCCGGAGCATGGAGATCATTACGCTCCTCCACATCACGATCCTCAGTATGTCACTCAGCAGCAATTCCAGGAGTTCACGCAGAGGCATGACGCGTTTACTCAGAGGTATGAGGACGACATGGAGGTGATGTTCGCCATGATGGCATCCATGCACCCACATGGACCAGGGGCATTTGACTATGAGAGCCATCGCAGATCGCGAGCTCAGCGCCGTCGCGACGGTTCCGGCCCCTCGCAGTGAGTATATCCTACACTCTTTCTTACACTATGATTTTCATTGATATATTTAAACATTGAGGGCAATGTTTAGACTAAGTGTGGGGGAGAGGTGTAGGACTTTTATTACTGCTTTTGTTGCTGCTTTTGTTGCTATTTTACTACTGTATTTTCTTTTAAAAAAAAAAAAAAAAAAAGCCCGGATGGTTCCAAAAATACGAGAGAATCAGGCAAAAATGAGAGGCAAAAAAAAAAAAAAAAATTCTTTTCTCTTGTTTAAATATGTAAGCTCTCAAATGTTATGTGCTTAATTATTTAGAGTATACACTTGAATCTTAATCGTTCTTTCTCGAGGACGAGAAAGGTTCAAGTGTGGGGGATTTTGATAGGCCCTAGATATACTCTTATTTTGTAGCATTTGAGAGCTGTTCTAGATAGTATTTTGTATATTTATATTAGACTTTTGGACCAAATCATTCATAGTGGTTTGAAATTGAAGACGTGCATTTCGATCTTGAATTGCACTTGCGATGGATTTGAGTGATTTGAAGACCTTCTATGACCATCCTGACCGCGATTGATGCATTGAAGAACCGGTCGTAGAAGTGGCGTGAAGGCACACTCTCGCGGGCCGCGAACCCTAGGTCGCGAACCGCGAGGGCGTGTGTTGCTGTTTTGATGATGCCGAGTTTCGCGCGGTCCGCGGAACTCCGGTCGCGAGCCGCGAGGACCAGACGCGCGGTCCGCGAAACTCCGGTCGCGAGCCGCGAGGACCAGCACGAGGACCAGCGCGAGGACCAGACGCGCGGTCCGCGAAACCTCGGTCGCGGACCTCGGAAACCGGAGACGCGCGGTGCGCGAAACATCGGTTGCGAACCGCGGAGGCCACAGCGCGCGGTCCGCGAATCCTCGGCCGCGAGCCGCGAGAACCAGGCTCGCGGTCCGCGAAGGATTTCGCGCGACCCACGAAGGACCTGCAAGTGGCATTTTGTTTTGTTTTATTTTTGTTATTTTGAGAAGTATAAAAGAAACTTATCCTCATTGTTTTGGGGATCGAATTTTACAGAGCCTTAAGCTCTTTTCTTCATTTTTCTCTTTGGATTTTCACTTTGAATTCACCATGTATTATTGTATGGATTATGGTTATGATTATTTAGTTATGATTGTAGGCTAAAACCCATCTTGGGTATGTGAGATTAAACCTCTTGTTATGGTTTGAGAACATGGTTTATGAAGCTTAGGAATGGTTGATTTGTCATTGAATGATCATAAATTATATGTGTATTTGATTGTTGAAATGGTTAGGAATGATTTCTTAACCATAGATATGTGTTGGATATGTTTTAGACATTGCCTTTCCATGGTTGAAATGCTATCATTTCTTCTATGTAAAAGTAGTGAATTAGGAATCAAATATATGTTGTTATCAATTGTATTTGTTCTTGAGATCATTCATTAGCATTATATTTATGTCAATTGTGTTATCACATTGCATGGGTAAGGTGGGGAAACATCTAATTTGAATTAACATTGGTCAATTTATCTATTTGCTATCATATAGATAAGTTGCCAATAAGAGTTGTGAATATGCTTTCATGATTCACAACTAGAATAGAGATGGGTTCTCATTAAAAACAATCACCATTCTCAAAGTATCATAAGTAGGTTTGAGGAAAAATCCATAACAAGAAGATACAAATCTCATGTACCCAAGTCTCTTATTCTCATTAGTTAATCCTTTAGTTGAATCTTTAGATGCTAAACTAGTTGTAATTCTAAAGTCCTAGTAGTTTTACTTAGTAGTGTCTTAAACAAAACTCAACTCAAACCCCCCCCCCCCCCCTTGTTTACATTGCTTTTATATATATGTATATGTATATATATCCTACAAGATATACATAGAAATAACCTTTTCCCTGTGGAACGAACCTTACTTGCCATTGTACACTTAATAGTGTGGAAAGGTAGTAAGCGATCTATAAATTATATATTTGAGAGGTACGGCGACGACCTCCCAGTTGCGGATCTCATCAAGGAGCAAGTACCCTCGCTAAAAGAATTATACGCGCGGGATACTACTGGCCTAAAGTGTTCGCTGACACGAATGCATACGTCCAACGATGCTGCTCCTGTCAAATCAACGCAAATGACAGTCACATACCAAAAAACAGGTTAATCGGCATCCACGGAGCATGGCCGTTCGATAAATGGGGAATTGACTTCGTCGGTCCATTTCCAAGAGGGACAGGAAATGCCAAGTTCCTTATAGTCATGGTCGATTACTTCACCAAATGGGTCGAAGCGAAAGCTATCCCAAAAATAACAACGAACGCAACGATAGCGTTCGTCTAGCAGAATGTAGTTTGCCGTTTCGGCCTACCAAGAACTATCGTTTCGGATAGGTCTGACGCCGCCGTTTGTACTTCTTAAAAAGGGGAAAATGCCTTGAACTTATCCTCACTTTCCCATTCTTCATCAATTTGGTCATCAATTTGGCTCTCCATAAGTCCCGCAGAAGTTTCTATCTCTCTCCTGTAATCAAGTAATTCTTCCAACTTCTCCTTTTGATTGTATTTCATATTTGATCAGGAAATATTTAGGCTTGTGTTGATTGCTATTTGAATCTGTGCCTCTGTTTGATTTTGGAGCCTAGTTCTGATAATTAAAGATGAGCGATTCCGAAAAGTCCCTTGATTCTTCTCGTGATTCCGGTGAGATATCCCTTGATACCGGTGTCCCTCCTGATTCCGATGATACGCTAGCCTTGCTTGAATCTGCTAAACGGGTTGAAGATGCTAGTCTTATGCATGGCCGTTCTTTGGCTTATTTCCGGCGCCGGTACCCTTGTCTGGAGAAGATCGATTTACATTCTCCTCTACCTAGTGAAAGTGTAAAAAATCCTGGAAGTGATTTTTTCGCTGTATATTGTGACTGGTTCAAAAGGGGTGTTTTGTTGCCGATTCCTTCATGGATGATGGAGATTGCTAAGGGGTATAATATGGCGCTTGCTCAATTCCATCCCAAGAGCATAATGGTCATGATTGCTTTCCATGATGCTTGTTCCGCCCTTGATGTTCCTTTTACGTTCCAGTTGTTTCGGTCTGTCTTCCGGCTGCAAAGTCTGCCTGGTGAAAGCGATCGATTTACTGTCTATAGTTATTTGAAAGAGCTGACGTTCGTAAATTCGTATCCTGATAGTTTTGCTGGGTGGCGAAGGGAATATGTGTTCGTTCGACGAAGAGCTGGGGTGGATGATCCAATGCCTTGTTGGTCGACTTCCTTGTCGGTAGATCGAGCTGTCGATGTGAAGGATCGATTGACTCGTGATACTGTCTTATACCAACGGCTGCTTCAACATACTCATAAGCCTCGAGAAAAATGAAGGAAAACTTCCTCGAAAGGTTCTATGAGATATGATTATATGGCTCGATGTTAATGCCTTTACGTGATTTTCCGCCTGATTTTCTCTGTTTTCGCTCGAGTGTGTATAACTTTTCCTGAATTATTTTATATGTTTGTATTCAGGTATGGACATGACTGATATTCCGGTTGAGTTTCCCCAGTTTGAGAAGAAACTTATCCCTGAGCAGGCAGATGTTCAGCCCAGATCTCGAAAGGTCACGAGAAAATCTACTTCCTCTGTTCCTCGGTCAGAGAAGACGGGAAACAGCTCCTCTCACCCCCGTGAGCCTGCTTGTGGCAAAAGTGGTTCTAAGCGCGATCTGCGTTCTGCTGATGGTCCTGATTCCCCTAAGAAGAAAAAGAAGGTTTCTTCAAGCGCTGTTGTGGCTGTGGCAGCCGAGTCGACCGCTGCCACTCTTGACCGTTATTCCGCTCCTGAGATGCTGAATGTGGTGAGTGATATTCCGTTCGACTCTCTTTTATCCTTTGGTTCTTCTTCTAAAGTCGATTTTAACTTTGTGTAGGTATCTGATCACCTTCGTTATGCCGCGGATTATATTAGTACTCTGAGTACGACTGTTGCCACCCGAGAAGCTATGATTAAGCTGGAGGAGGAGAACGAGGGCTTGAAACGCCAACTGGAAGCTTATATGGGTATGAGCAAGTTGGAGGAGGAAAACGCGAGCTTGAAGAGTCAACTTGAAGCTTGTATGGCTCGCGAACAGGTTCTGTCTGACGAGCTTTCTTTTCACAAGACGGAGGGTGCTCTGAATCCTTCGTATATGGGCGAATTCGTTGATGTTTTGTTCAGAACGAAGGGCTATGCTGATCATATCCGCGCTGGATATGCCTCCGTTAAGCAGGTGGGCATGTGCGAGTATATGAAGTTCTTGAAGGAAACCTTTCCTGATCCTGCGCTTCTTCAGTACCAAGATGACGCGGCCCTTGACAGACTGGTTTCTGAAGCTAAAGCCAGAGTTTCGACTGCGTTTGAGGAGAGCGTTCGTAATGGTGGCCATTCCTTTCCCCTTGTCGAACACTGTAAGCGCTTGGGTAAACCTTTGAGCTTGCCCGAACTAAGGAAATGTCCTGTCGATCAGCTTTTCGGTTATAAAGAAGTTACTGCCACTGTCGATCCTCCGGTCCCTACCAGTATCACTCCTTCTGCTAGTCCGGGTGCCTCTCTGGCCGGCGGGGAATCTCTGGCAGATGACCGTGCTGTCATTAGTGAGCTACAGGCGGAGGAGCCAGAGGAAGAAACTCCTAATAGCAATGTTAGTTAGTCTTCCTGTGTATTTTGTCTCTATTTTTATGAATGGACGAATTCCGTTTCTTGCATTTCGAAGTTTTGTTACTATTTTATATTTTATATTTCGTTGTTCTATTCCCGTTTTGTAGGATAAAATACTTCCTATAAGAAGGAACGACTGTGTTAAAGTCTGCCAGTTGAGGAGTAGTACTGACACTGTTGTACTCAGGGAATCAACTCCTATTGGTTTGCTTCAAAATCGGTTGGAAAATGTGTTTTCTAAGATATCGGACTTAGGATGGCTTGAAAAGAACCGACGAATTGCACTTGATGTTTTAAACCGGGAAAGACTGATCAGCGCTCAGCAGCAGATTTCTGCTCTATCTGATACTGACGAAAACTCCACCGACGAAGGCTGTTGTTCGTCTCCTGCAGCCGATGATGAGGAGTTTGCTTACGAGGAAGAGGAAGTGTTCGAACTTCGTGATGAAATAGAAAAATGCCGTCGGGATTTGGGAGGTGTTTGCACCTATATGTCAAGCCTTAGACTTCCTGCCGGTCCTTACCACTGGGTTATGAGGTTCGGTAAACAACTTGATCAGGTTTTTTCTCAATTCGGGCGTCGTGAGAATTACTGGACCGCTCTGTTGAAGCAGGTGGATGTGATGCGTCTTGGGTGGCATAATATTTGTTCGCAGCAGAACGATATCATTTATCATAATCGCGTTCAAATTGGTACCCTTGTTACTCAAGGCCGAGAGTTTAAACGTGCGTATCTTGACGAGAAACGTCGGTCTGAAGAGCACATCAAAACCATCTCCAACCTGCGAGGGGTCGAACGCCACCTAAAGGAGAGAATTACTAATCTCAACGGGTTCATATGTGAGTTTCAAAAGAAGTACGACGAACAATGTTCGATAGCGGAAACTGTTGCTCGAAAACACCGAGGAGCATTGGAGCGATGTTCTCAATTGGAAGATACATTGCGCAATTTACAGGCTCAGTACGAAGGTTTGCGGGCTGGTGCATCGAGTAGTGGGACTGCTGCAACTGTTCGCCACGAAGTTGTTTTGAAGGAGGGTTCATTTTTCCATCGTATCGAGGATAAAGCAGCCGAACATATCCTCGATATGGAGGATAACATGGCGGCTTTGAGGCGAGAGATACAGCAGCTTAAGGCAACTGCTGAAGCTTACGAAAAGACTTGTGCCATTATGCGGCTCCTGCTTAATCAGTATGGGACTGGACCTATTGTCGATCTTCGGGACTATTACCAGCATCAGCTGGAGAACCTGTCGACTATTAGGTATACTCAAGAGCATCCCGCGGTGGTCTTTATGCGGAATGAGTTGGTTCGCCTTAATGCTGGTGACTCCGAACGTGCTCGCGTTCGTCGTCATCAGGAATTTACTCATAGTCGAACCAGCGAACGTCGTGGGGCTCCCTCTCGTGGCGCTCGTGGTGTCTCTAGGTGGCAATCCGCTGGCAGGGGTAGTTCTCGTTAGGTTTGTAAAATAAGACATATATATTTATTTATTTTATATATATATATATATATTTTTTTAGTATTACTTGTACTGTGCTATACACTTTGTTAGGTTAACCCAGCGTGTTGCGGTTGGTTTTGTTACAAGCCCTGCTAACAAGATTGTCGTGACTTGGTTTTATGCTTGATTTGTTCGAGTTCGTTTGATTTACAAGTCTCGCTGACATAATTGTCGTGACTTGGTTTATTTGCCTACTTTATTCGCTTTTCTCTTAGTGCAAGTCTTAGCTGACAGTAGGTGTCGTGACCTGCTTTGTGCATGTAGGGCTTGAGTATTGCGCGTCGCTTAGTAGCGTTCATCGTTAGGAGAGATTGGTGCCGAAGAGTTGGCGTTTTTCTTTTTATATATCTACAAAAAAGCGAGAAATCGCTCAACAAATGCCGTCATTGATCATATCAAGGCTCCTATGCAAATGACTATCATATTTCTAAGCGTGGTATTGCCTTAGGTTAGAAACATGCCAGGTGTTCGGTATAATGGTCCCATCCAGGCGTTCTAGTTTGTATGAGTTGGACTGGTTTGCTTCGATGATTCTGTATGGTCCTTCCCACATGGGAGTCAGTTTTCCTGTCTTTTCTGCCAAACTTGCTTCGTTCTTCCTTAGCACCAAGCTGTTCACCTTGAATCGTACTTCCCTTGCTCTCGTGTTGTAAGCCTTTGCCATTTGTTCCTTGTATTTAGCTTCACGGAGGTGTGCCTGCTCCCGTCGTTCTTCCAGAAGATCTAAGTTCCCCTTGATTGCTTCGTCGCTGGCCGTTTCGTCGAAATTCTGTACCCTTTCGCTTAGTACTTCTACCTCAATAGGTATCAATGCTTCTTGGCCGAACACTAAACTGTAGGGAGTTTCTCCATGTGGCGTTCGAGGCGTTGTTCTATATGCCCATAGTACCTCTGGCAGTTCTTCCACCCATCCTGTGAGTTTCCCGCAGAGCCGTTTCTGAATTCCTTGCAACAGAGTCCTGTTCGTGACTTCCACTTGCCCATTCGCTTGCAGGTGTGCGACTGAGGTGAATTTTTGTGAAATTTTCTTCGATGCGCACCATTCCTTGAAGGAGGCAATCGTGAACTGTGTACCGTTATCCGAAACGATAGTTCTTGGTAGGCCGAAACTGCCAGACGAACGCTATCGTTGCGTTCGTTGTTATTTTTGGGATAGCTTTCGCTTCGACCCATTTGGTGAAGTAATCGACCATGACTATAAGGAACTTGGCATTTCCTGTCCCTCTTGGAAATGGACCGACGAAGTCAATTCCCCATTTATCGAACGGCCATGCTCCGTGGATGCCGATTAACCTGTTTTTTGGTATGTGACTATCATTTGCGTTGATTTGACAGGAGCGGCATCGTTGGACGTATGCATTCGTGTCAGCGAACACTTTAGGCCAGTAGTATCCCGCGCGTATAATTCTTTTAGCGAGGGTACTTGCTCCTTGATGAGATCCGCAACTTCCATCATGCATATCTTTTACAACTTGTAGCGCTTCTCTTGGAGTAACACAACGCAGCCAAGGCACCAAGTGTCCTTTTTTGTACAAGAATCCGCCTTCTACTTGATACATGCATGCCTTTCGTTGTATGGCTCTCGCTTCTTTTATATCTTCCGGAAGCGTTCCTTGTTCGAGAAAAGACCGAATAGGCGTCATCCAAGTTGGCTCTTCGATTGCTGTTGCCGCCACTGTGACGATAGTTGTGCTTCTGACCGGCACTATGTCAATAAGTACGTCTGTGGACCTGTGTAGATCGCTGAATCTACTGTTCGATAGCCTACTCAAAGCGTCCGCTTTTTGATTTTCTTCTCGGGGGATTTTGATAAACTTGATGTATTCGAACAACGGTATGAGTTGCTGTACTTTTGTCAAGTACTTTGCTAATTGGCTATCTCGCACTTCGAAGTCTCCCAGTATTTGACTTATCACGATTTGGGCAAGTGGGGATCGTTTTTTTCTGTGGGGATCCCCGCAAACCTTCGTACTGAGCCTGTAAATTGCGCAATGTATCTTCCAATTGAGAACATCGCTCCAATGCTCCTCGGTGTTTTCGAGCAACAGTTTCCGCTATCGAACATTGTTCGTCGTACTTCTTTTGAAACTCACCTATGAACCCGTTGAGATTAGTAATTCTCTCCTTTAGGTGGCGTTCGACCCCTCGCAGGTTGGAGATGGTTTTGATGTGCTCTTCAGACCGACGTTTCTCGTCAAGATACGCACGTTTAAACTCTCGGCCTTGAGTAACAAGGGTACCAATTTGAACGCGATTATGATAAATGATATCGTTCTGCTGCGAACAAATCTTATGCCACCCAAGACGCATCACATCCACCTGCTTCAACAGAGCGGTCCAGTAATTCTCACGACGCCCGAATTGAGAAAGAACCTGATCAAGTTGTTTACCGAACCTCATAACCCAGTGGTAAGGACCGGCAGGAAGTCTAAGGCTTGACATATAGGTGCAAACACCTCCCAAATCCCGACGGCATTTTTCTATTTCATCACGAAGTTCGAACACTTCCTCTTCCTCGTAAGCAAACTCCTCATCATCGGCTGCAGGAGACGAACAACAGCCTTCGTCGGTGGAGTTTTCGTCAGTATCAGATAGAGCAGAAATCTGCTGCTGAGCGCTGATCAGTCTTTCCCGGTTTAAAACATCAAGTGCAATTCGTCGGTTCTTTTCAAGCCATCCTAAGTCCGATATCTTAGAAAACACATTTTCCAACCGATTTTGAAGCAAACCGATAGGAGTTGATTCCCTGAGTACAACAGTATCAGTACTACTCCTCAACTGGCAGACTTTAACACAGTCGTTCCTTCTTATAGGAAGTATTTTATCCTACAAAACGGGAATAGAACAACGAAATATAAAATATAAAATAGTAACAAAACTTCGAAATGCAAGAAACGGAATTCGTCCATTCATAAAAATAGAGACAAAATACACAGGAAGACTAACTAACATTGCTATTAGGAGTTTCTTCCTCTGGCTCCTCCGCCTGTAGCTCACTAATGACAGCACGGTCATCTGCCAGAGATTCCCCGCCGGCCAGAGAGGCACCCGGACTAGCAGAAGGAGTGATACTGGTAGGGACCGGAGGATCGACAGTGGCAGTAACTTCTTTATAACCGAAAAGCTGATCGACAGGACATTTCCTTAGTTCGGGCAAGCTCAAAGGTTTACCCAAGCGCTTACAGTGTTCGACAAGGGGAAAGGAATGGCCACCATTACGAACGCTCTCCTCAAACGCAGTCGAAACTCTGGCTTTAGCTTCAGAAACCAGTCTGTCAAGGGCCGCGTCATCTTGGTACTGAAGAAGCGCAGGATCAGGAAAGGTTTCCTTCAAGAACTTCATATACTCGCACATGCCCACCTGCTTAACGGAGGCATATCCAGCGCGGATATGATCAGCATAGCCCTTCGTTCTGAACAAAACATCAACGAATTCGCCCATATACGAAGGATTCAGAGCACCCTCCGTCTTGTGAAAAGAAAGCTCGTCAGACAGAACCTGTTCGCGAGCCATACAAGCTTCAAGTTGACTCTTCAAGCTCGCGTTTTCCTCCTCCAACTTGCTCATACCCATATAAGCTTCCAGTTGGCGTTTCAAGCCCTCGTTCTCCTCCTCCAGCTTAATCATAGCTTCTCGGGTGGCAACAGTCGTACTCAGAGTACTAATATAATCCGCGGCATAACGAAGGTGATCAGATACCTACACAAAGTTAAAATCGACTTTAGAAGAAGAACCAAAGGATAAAAGAGAGTCGAACGGAATATCACTCACCACATTCAGCATCTCAGGAGCGGAATAACGGTCAAGAGTGGCAGCGGTCGACTCGGCTGCCACAGCCACAACAGCGCTTGAAGAAACCTTCTTTTTCTTCTTAGGGGAATCAGGACCATCAGCAGAACGCAGATCGCGCTTAGAACCACTTTTGCCACAAGCAGGCTCACGGGGGTGAGAGGAGCTGTTTCCCGTCTTCTCTGACCGAGGAACAGAGGAAGTAGATTTTCTCGTGACCTTTCGAGATCTGGGCTGAACATCTGCCTGCTCAGGGATAAGTTTCTTCTCAAACTGGGGAAACTCAACCGGAATATTAGTCATGTCCATACCTGAATACAAACATATAAAATAATTCAGGAAAAGTTATACACACTCGAGCGAAAACAGAGAAAATCAGGCGGAAAATCACGTAAAGGCAGTAACATCGAGCCATATAATCATATCTCATAGAACCTTTCGAGGAAGTTTTCCTTCATTTTTCTCGAGGCTTATGAGTATGTTGAAGCAGCCGTTGGTATAAGACAGTATCACGAGTCAATCGATCCTTCACATCGACAGCTCGATCTACCGACAAGGAAGTCGACCAACAAGGCATTGGATCATCCACCCCAGCTCTTCGTCGAACGAACACATATTCCCTTCGCCACCCAGCAAAACTATCAGGATACGACTTTACGAACGTCAGCTCTTTCAAATAACTATAGACTGTAAATCGATCGCTTTCACCAGGCAGACTTTGCAGCCGGAAGACGGACCGAAACAACGGGAACGTAAAAGGAACATCAAGGGCGGAACAAGCATCATGGAAAGCAATCATGACCATTATGCTCTTTGGGATGGAATTGAGCAAGCGCCATATTATACCCCTTAGCAATCTCCATCATCCATGAAGGAATCGGCAACAAAACACCCCTTTTGAACCAGTCACAATATACAGCGAAAAAATCACTTCCAGGATTTTTTACACTTTCACTAGGTAGAGGAGAATGTAAATCGATCTTCTCCAGACAAGGGTACCGGCGCCGGAAATAAGCCAAAGAACGGCCATGCATAAGACTAGCATCTTCAACCCGTTTAGCAGATTCAAGCAAGGCTAGCGTATCATCGGAATCAGGAGGGACACCGGTATCAAGGGATATCTCACCGGAATCACGAGAAGAATCAAGGGACTTTTCGGAATCGCTCATCTTTAATTATCATAACTAGGCTCCAAAATCAAACAGAGGCACAGATTCAAATAGCAATCAACACAAGCCTAAATATTTCCTGATCAAATATGAAATACAATCAAAAGGAGAAGTTGGAAGAATTACTTGATTACAGGAGAGAGATAGAAACTTCTGCGGGACTTATGGAGAGCCAAATTGATGACCAAATTGATGAAGAATGGGAAAGTGAGGATAAGTTCAAGGCATTTTCCCCTTTTTAAGAAGTACAAACGGCGGCGTCAGACCAAACGCATCTCAGCCGTTCAATTCAAATGAGAAGACATGATTAGGCACAGAATCTGGAAAAAGGCGATTACCTTTATGGATTTAAAAATTCAAAATTTGAAGAGTCTAATTTGAAGAGTCGGGTACGGCGAAGATGAGGGAATGTAAAACAGAAAACGGACAAAACGAACGAACACGATTCCCATACATCAGCCGCTAAAATTAGAGCAACTACTCGTTCGACTCATCTAGTCAAAACACAAACAAGAGAGTCGAACACTTAGCCTCAAATTTCAGCGACTGGGGGGGGCTTATGGTGTATACCATTATATTCAATAGGCCCAGCCATTATATTCGATGAGCCCAGAGTAAAATACAACAGGCCCAAAAGGTCCATATACGCACTCACAGGAGACAGAGAGGGCTAAATAGCGGCCCAGATAACAAAGAGTAAGGATCAGGTCAGCATAATACCAAGAATAGAGCGGCACGATCATCCACGAATGGTGGAACGTGGAGTACTCGTGGAGAGCTAAAACCGGGGAAGAAGTAGTATAAAAAGGAGACACACCCATCATAGAAAAGGTACACACTGAGAATCTAGATTCATAAAAGGGAAGAACTAACTTCAGCATCGGAGCTTATTCCCGGGTTTAGCCGGGAATCTTTTGCAGGTTTATCTCTGGTCGTCTTCGAGGTGGATATCATTGGAGTGAAAGAGAAGAAATCACATCAGTAACTAACTTGATTTGAATGTCGGCGTCGGACTTCCGTAGCAGATCAGCGGCTTGTTGGACAGATCGGGTGGAGTCGTTGCAGATCCGGGTCAGCGCCGGCGGTTACGCCCAAGATCGGCGCCGATCTGGTCCACCGGCGCCCTCGTGACTAGGGCCATTCCCATAGCTTGTCGGAGAAAGAGTTGGGTCTCGGGTTGAGGGAAGAGAAGAGGGATGGCTGGATACGTTAACTAAGGGTTGGGGTGTGCCTCCCCGGCGAGGCAAGTCGGGGGTTTTTTTGGGAGTTGGGTCTCGGAAGAGAGAAAGGAAAAGTCGATCAATTATCTATGGTAGAAAATGACTTTTATTCTAATTACAGTTCTTTCTAATTTCAAACAAAAAAGCAACGCTTTTATCGGGTTTAGGGTGTAATAAATCTCCTCCACTATTGGCGGTTTAAACTTTAAAAAAAACATCGAATAATTGATTGATTTAACAGAAAACCATAAAATTAAATGGGAGGGGTTCAATACACTCATTTATTTTCACTCAATTTTTTACTCGAAATCTGGACCCTTGAAACACATCTAATCTCAAGTCGGACCCCCTGCGCAAATATTCTACGTAAATATTACGCCAAAACGACGACGTTGTTTGTGTTTGTGCAATTAATTTGTGAAGTTAAATTTTCTGTGGACATTAATGATGTGTTGATATTTGTTGTGTTTTTCTGAGTAATATTATGGCTGATTTCTATGGATTTTAGTACTTATGGATTGTATTTGATGCTCAGATTACACATATACCTGGAGATGAACACTTGGAGCAAGAAGTCCTGTTTTGGAGCTGATTTTAAGCTATTTGGAGCCGAAGGACACTATTCCAGTTGAGCCTTATCCCGGAATAATCCTCCATGTGGCAGAGTTGTGTTTCGTTTACGATTCCTAAGTTGCTCCATGGAAATGACCCGGCTGAGGTGAAGCTGATGAAAGGGGGTCATTATACTCTTTTTTCCCGAAAGGGTTTTTAATGAGGTAATGGTCTGATCCCTCATCTAGGGAGTTGATGAAGCTGCTGTCCATTAAAGAAGGCTAATTTCAGCCAAAATAATTGGGCCAAAAAGAAGAATTTCAGCCCAAGAAGAAAAAGTTGGCGGCCAAGGCAAGAATGAAATAAATCCGTTTCTGCACATGATTCAGTCTCAAAGAAAGCTGCCGCCAGAATATTTGCTTGACAAGAATTCTACCTCTTCCAAAATTAGTGAGGATTTGATTGATTTATTTTCCTAGAATAAAGGGGAATTCTTTTGGGGAATAGAATATATATAGGATAATTCCGTAGGAGTTAAAGGAGACTTTTTGCATCGCAGAATTAGTTCCCCGTAGCTTTTCTTCTGGCCAGAACTCAGAAACTTATGACAGCAGCTCGATTTATTCAGTAATTCATCATTGGTATTTTCTTCTTTGATTCTTCTCATTGTTATTATGTTTAATTTATTCTTATTTGATTTTGTGTTTAATTCAGTCATGAGTAGCTAAATTTAATTTAATCGGCTTAGGTTAATTAAGTGGTTCATGAATTGAGATACTGTTGCATGAAACTTGATCTTGTGAGTTTTTGATTGTTCATGTTCTTCATCTATGCTTGCTAGTTTAGGATTGATCACCCTAAATTCTGTTAGGCTAGTGCTAAATAAGTAGCGAAAATCTTGTGAAAACAGATAACGCTTAAGACTGTAATAACAAGATGATGAACAATTGGGTAGATGATATTTGCATGCGAATACGTGCTTGATTATCTGTTTCAGGTTTCCCTAGCTTTAATACGATTAAAGTGTGTATCTGGGTGTGCGAATACTGCCTAGGGGTACTTTAATTAGGGTCTAGCGAATAAAGCAAATACTAGTTCGCTAGCGATAAATTAAGGGGGAATTTAGAGGGTTTAGCGAATACTTGCTCTCTTATAACTGGATGATTCATAGGATTTAGTGGAATATAGGTAGTTGATCAAGGATTGAACCAACTGATTAATTTAAGCCGATTGCTTTCTTAATATATAAACTTTCGTGATTTCATTCTCTTTCTTGCATTCATTATTCTGAATTTTTAGGATTATAATTTACAAGTTTTTCATAGCTATAAAACAAAACAAAATCAAAGTTTAAGGCGTGATTGCTAAATCAGAATTGTTTGGTAGGTTGAATTGATAGAAATTGCACTGTTCCTCGTGGGATCGAATCTGCTTACGACTATACTAATCTTTGTGTTGAGTTTGCAGAATATTTTGTGTGGTAAAACGACGTCCACCAAATTGGCGCCGCTGCCGGGGACGTCGTTTTACCACACAAAATATATGCTTTACCGGTAAAAGAATCATATTAGCAAACTTTTGTTGCTTGATATCCCCTTTGAAATGCTTAATGATAAAACCTTGAAATTAATCTGAACTTGGTTAAATGATACTGGGATGACGAACAAGACTTGCATGAAAAAGCCAAGTAAAATGTGAGGATCAGAGCCTAGAGTAGAGCACTCTCTACATCAATCTTTCTTTCTGAGTGGTGTGGTAGCTAAGGTCGATGCATGATAGGTTAAAGGAAGGCAAAATTAGGATAAGCCACACATCGTATATAGCCTACCCTTTTATATCCCCTAGTTAGCCCCGCTGAGCCTGACCTTTTCTTTGATTACCCACTGATATGAAACCCTTTAGCCTTGTTGTTTATCCTGTTCTTCACCCCATGCATGTATGCTTTTGAACTTAAAATTCAGCTCTTGATGGTCGTGAATTTGATTTCGAGTGCCCTGTTTTCATTAAAAAAAAAAAAATAGTCTTTATGACTTATTTGTTCTATGGCATTGTAGTTGTAATTTGAGCATGTATTCTGTAATTTCGGGTCTGGACAAAGAAAGAAAAAAAAAAAAAAAAAAACAGAAAAGAAAAGAAAAGGGTGTTGTTTGCCCAAGAAAAAAAAAAAGTTTGAAAAAAAAAAAAAAGAAAAAAATATATATATTCTGAAAAAAAAAAAAAAAGAAGTCCAGATCCTGAATAGTGTTTGATCAGTCCAGATTTTGTCTTGTAAATAATATGTCTTTGCTGGAATTTTTCTCCTAATTGTTCTTGAGCATATGTGCATGATTTGTGTAAACTTAGAGCCCCTAGGGTCTAACCAACATTACAACCCCCAGCCCCGTTACAACCCTTATAGACCTTCTTGGCTTGTTATGTATTGACTGAGGCTACCGCATGAATATTATTGAGTGAATGTCCCTTCATCATGTGTGCTGAGTGAAAACCGTGAGAAATTTGTGCTTGTTTCCTTTTGATCAGTTGATAACCAGATAAAGAGCAATGTAGGGGGAATTGATTTGAGTACTAAAGGGGGATGATACCAACATTTGTTTGTGAATTGAAACTTGAACTTGGCAAGGAGACATTTGTTGATGAACCGATGAAATGAACACTTGAAATGCTGGATTGTTTGACCAAAGTTTGTGTGTAGTGTGTTTAAGTTTTTAGTTGTCAGGTTTTTGTTTGGTTTGCTTGTTCCTTTTATTCCTTTCTTTTTATTTTTCTGGTTTGAGTTAGAGGAGTAAATGTGCATGAATGCTCTTGTGAAATAAGTTCATATCATACTTGAGGGCAAGCATGAATCAAGTGTGAGGATATTTGATGTGTTGATATTTGTTGTGTTTTTCTGAGTAATATTATGGCTGATTTCTATGGATTTTAGTACTTATGGATTGTATTTGATGCTCAGATTACACATATACCTGGAGATGAACACTTGGAGCAAGAAGTCCTGTTTTGGAGCTGATTTTAAGCTATTTGGAGCCGAAGGACACTATTCCAGTTGAGCCTTATCCCGGAATAATCCTCCATGTGGCAGAGTTGTGTTTCGTTTACGATTCCTAAGTTGCTCCATGGAAATGACCCGGCTGAGGTGAAGCTGATGAAAGGGGGTCATTATACTCTTTTTTCCCGAGAGGGTTTTTAATGAGGTAATGGTCTGATCCCTCATCTAGGGAGTTGATGAAGCTGCTGTCCATTAAAGAAGGCTAATTTCAGCCAAAATAATTGGGCCAAAAAGAAGAATTTCAGCCCAAGAAGAAAAAGTTGGCGGCCAAGGCAAGAATGAAATAAATCCGTTTCTGCACAGGATTCAGTCTCAAAGAAAGCTGCCGCCAGAATATTTGCTTGACAAGAATTCTACCTCTTCCAAAATTAGTGAGGATTTGATTGATTTATTTTCCTAGAATAAAGGGGAATTCTTTTGGGGAATAGAATATATATAGGATAATTCCGTAGGAGTTAAAGGAGACTTTTTGCATCGCAGAATTAGTTCCCCGTAGCTTTTCTTCTGGCCAGAACTCAGAAACTTATGACAGCAGCTCGGTTTATTCAGTAATTCATCATTGGTATTTTCTTCTTTGATTCTTCTCATTGTTATTATGTTTAATTTATTCTTATTTGATTTTGTGTTTAATTCAGTCATGAGTAGCTAAATTTAATTTAATCGGCTTAGGTTAATTAAGTGGTTCATGAATTGAGATACTGTTGCATGAAACTTGATCTTGTGAGTTTTTGATTGTTCATGTTCTTCATCTATGCTTGCTAGTTTAGGATTGATCACCCTAAATTCTGTTAGGCTAGTGCTAAATAAGTAGCGAAAATCTTGTGAAAAACAGATAACGCTTAAGACTGTAATAACAAGATGATGAACAATTGGGTAGATGATATTTGCATGCGAATACGTGCTTGATTATCTGTTTCAGGTTTCCCTAGCTTTAATACGATTAAAGTGTGTATCTGGGTGTGCGAATACTGCCTAGGGGTACTTTAATTAGGGTCTAGCGAATAAAGCAAATACTAGTTCGCTAGCGATAAATTAAGGGGGAATTTAGAGGGTTTAGCGAATACTTGCTCTCTTATAACTGGATGATTCATAGGATTTAGTGGAATATAGGTAGTTGATCAAGGATTGAACCAACTGATTAATTTAAGCCGATTGCTTTCTTAATATATAAACTTTCGTGATTTCATTCTCTTTCTTGCATTCATTATTCTGAATTTTTAGGATTATAATTTACAAGTTTTTCATAGCTATAAAACAAAACAAAATCAAAGTTTAAGGCGTGATTGCTAAATCAGAATTGTTTGGTAGGTTGAATTGATAGAAATTGCACTGTTCCTCGTGGGATCGAATCTGCTTACGACTATACTAATCTTTGTGTTGAGTTTGCAGATTAATTTCAAGGTTTTATCATTAAGCATTTCAAAGGGGATATCAAGCAACAAAAGTTTGCTAATATGATTCTTTTACCGGCAAGGGTAATCCATATCAACACCCAATTCCCTTACTAACTATCATGCTGAAAATTTGACCGACTCTACACACAAAAACACACATATTTTTTTGATTTTTCAGAATTTTTAAGACTCATTAAACACACAAAACAGCACTCAAAACACACAAATATATACATCTAAATCTCCTCACACTTAAACCTTGCTTGCCCTCAAGCAAGCTTAGTTTAAAAGCAAGAAGATACCCTATGGAAAGCATATAAAAAATGAAGAACATGGCAGAGGGATTAGAAAGCTTATTCTGAATGGCTGCCCAGTTGGGGAATAATTTCCCTGAAACTTTTGCTTGCGAATCTGCATCCCTGCGCCATAATAAACAAGGTAAATATTTTTTATTTTTTTTAGATTTTTTAGATTTTTTTTGTTTTTTTGTTTTTTAAATAAAATTGAAAACGGAAAGCAAGAAAATTTGGGTTGCCTCCCAAAAGCGCCTTTGTTTACAGTCTCTGGCTAGACTTTTCACTTGCGATCAATGAAGATGTCAAGGAAACATCCCTCCTCTATCCTTGTACCACATGGCTTGATCTAATGTATTCCAACGGAATTCTTCGTGCTCTCCAAGCTGATACATCATATCCTCCTCACACTTGGACATGTGCATATCCCAAGGAGGATTGTAATTGATTGGGAGTGTCACATTATAGCCATAGTGTGGATTGAAGGGTAACACATTCTGCTCAAAACATTCGGGCTTGATTTCTGCAGGTAGCCTCTGTTTGGCCAAACAGAGGGTGGTATCAGTACTGTACACTTCTTCTCTCATGTTCATAGAGCATCTCGGTTCTTGTAACTCCACTTCGTCCACTCCCTGATCATGCATTTCTGATCTATTTTCCTGCAAAAGTGTTGTCTCAAGATTGTCTTGGACAATGGGGTTAGAAGCATTGGCACAACCATCTTTAGAATCCATGGAGTTTTCAACAACTTCATCCATTTTAATGGTTAATTCTTCTCCAAAATAATCTAAAGATATTGTTCCTTTTCCAACACTAATTGTCGCATTAGCTGTTCTTAAGAAAGGACGACCTAACAATACCCCTGTAGTTTTATTACCCTTTGTATGCATATTAACCACATAAAAATCAGCAGGGTAAACAAAATCATGAATTTTGACAAGAACATTCTCCAAAATACCTTCAGGAAAGACACAAGATTTATCTGCCAATTGAAGTGTAGTATTAGTTCCTACCATTTTAACTCCCTTTAAAGACTTATACACAGACAATGGCATCACATTCACAGAAGCTCCTAAATCACACATGGCCGAATCAATCATCATATCACCAATTAAACAAGGTAATGAAAACATACCAGGATCCTTGCACTTGGGTGGTAGCTTCTTTTGTATCACCGCAGAGACGGACTCGCCCATGATGATTTTACTTGAATCCTTTGGTTTTCCTGCAATAAACTCTTTCAAGAATTTGCTAACTGGAGGAATTCTTATAGCCTGCAAGAAAGGAAGGTTAATCTCCATTTTCCCAAAGATGGATAGCAAATCAATTGAATCATTTTTCTTTTTAGTCAATCGACGAGGAAAAGGTGGAAGGATAATAGGATTGTTCAAACCTGGTTTTTCACTTACCTCCCTAGTCTGATTGTAATCACCTTCGTTCTCCTTTTCGGCTTCTGTCTCCGGGCTCTGTTTGGCCAAATGGGGCTCTGTGGCAGATTGGTTCGGCTGCTTCTTTGCACCTTTTTCTGTGGTTTTAGGAGGCAGTGGTTCGAGCTCCTTTCCACTTCTGAGAGTCACCTGGTTGGCCGTCTCCCTTGGATTCATTTGCACTTGAGAGGGAAGCCCTGGTTGCTTCATTCGGAGCTCGTTCATCGAGTTCGCTAACTGGGCTATTTGTCGGGTATGCTCCTCTAAGGTTGCCTCCGCCTTCTTATTGCTATTCTTCTGTTCCTGAAGCATACTCATGATCACATCTAGTTTATCGTCACTAGATTTTGCTTGAGGTGGTGGCTGATTTTGGGGGTACCGAGGTTGAGTTCCTTGATTTTGCGGAACGTAAGGTTGTTGAGGTTGTTGAGGTGGATCTCTCCATCGGAGGTTGGGATGATCTCTCCACCCTGGATTGTAAGTGGCTGAATAAGGATCCCTCATTGGTTGCCTCTCGTTCCAATTCCCCATGGCATTCACTTGTTCATCCATAACATTGTTTGCAACTGCAACTTTATCCACCACCTTTGACAGTAACCTTTCCATCCTATTCATCATATCTTTGAATTCGTCTTGATTGGAGGGTTCTGCTTGTGCTACCTTCTTCAAGATCCTTACTTCCTCGGTATCATATTCCTTCTTGGAGTTGATCAACTTCTTCACAATCTCCTTAGCATCATTAACTCTGATATCGGAAAATCCTCCATTGCTCGCTGTATTGAGCAAATCCTTGTTTACTGCCGTTAATCCTCCATAAAAGTACTGAAGTAGCTGCCCCTCTGGAAATCGGTGATTCGGGCAACTATCCACCAAACGCTTAAATCTCAGCCAAAAGGCACTAAGAGGCTCGTCATATTCTTGCTTCACACTCGAGATATCCTTTTTCAACGCCTCTGTTTTGGTGGATGGGAAGTAGTACTCCAAAAACAGCTTCTTCAGGGCATTCCATGTGGTGATGGAATTTGGCGGCAAGCTCGAAAACCACTGATTTGCTGCTCCAGTCATGCTGAATGGGAATGCCACCAGCTTGAATTGCTCCTCCGTCACGTTTGTTGGCCTCTTCTGCACCTTACAAATCTTGATAAATTCGTTCAAGAAATTGTAAGGATCTTCAGTGCTTCTCCCCTGAAACTTAGGAAGCACATTAAGCAAAGCCAGCTTGATTTCAATTGGACCAGCTGTCGCAGGCAGTTGAATGGGAGTTGGGGGATCCTCATCACTGTGACCTGTGAGCTCCCACATGTACGGGTTGTTGGCATTCGGATCAATGCGTTGGTCACCCATTTCGGATTCAGAAGATGCAGATTCGGACTCAGCTTCAAATTCAGCTCCAGAAACAACCTCCGTTTGGCCAAACAGAGCGTCTGCGGCAGATTGTAACTCCTGTTCCTTGGCTAACTTCCGATTCAACCTAGCTTGCCTTTCAATCTCAGGAACAAATAACAGTTCTGTGCTCTCAGATCTGGTCATAAACCAGCACTAACACACAATCAGTAGGAAAAAAAAAAATATAACAGAAATTAACAAACCGCTCCCCGGCAGCGGCGCCAATTTGGTGGACGTCGTTTTACCACACAAAATATTCTGCAAACTCAACACAAAGATTAGTATAGTCGTAAGCAGATTCGATCCCACGAGGAACAGTGCAATTTCTATCAATTCAACCTACCAAACAATTCTGATTTAGCAATCACGCCTTAAACTTTGATTTTGTTTTGTTTTATAGCTATGAAAAACTTGTAAATTATAATCCTAAAAATTCAGAATAATGAATGCAAGAAAGAGAATGAAATCACGAAAGTTTATATATTAAGAAAGCAATCGGCTTAAATTAATCAGTTGGTTCAATCCTTGATCAACTACCTATATTCCACTAAATCCTATGAATCATCCAGTTATAAGAGAGCAAGTATTCGCTAAACCCTCTAAATTCCCCCTTAATTTATCGCTAGCGAACTAGTATTTGCTTTATTCGCTAGACCCTAATTAAAGTACCCCTAGGCAGTATTCGCACACCCAGATACACACTTTAATCGTATTAAAGCTAGGGAAACCTGAAACAGATAATCAAGCACGTATTCGCATGCAAATATCATCTACCCAATTGTTCATCATCTTGTTATTACAGTCTTAAGCGTTATCTGTTTTTCACAAGATTTTCGCTACTTATTTAGCACTAGCCTAACAGAATTTAGGGTGATCAATCCTAAACTAGCAAGCATAGATGAAGAACATGAACAATCAAAAACTCACAAGATCAAGTTTCATGCAACAGTATCTCAATTCATGAACCACTTAATTAACCTAAGCCGATTAAATTAAATTTAGCTACTCATGACTGAATTAAACACAAAATCAAATAAGAATAAATTAAACATAATAACAATGAGAAGAATCAAAGAAGAAAATACCAATGATGAATTACTGAATAAATCGAGCTGCTGTCATAAGTTTCTGAGTTCTGGCCAGAAGAAAAGCTACGGGGAACTAATTCTGCGATGCAAAAAGTCTCCTTTAACTCCTACGGAATTATCCTATATATATTCTATTCCCCAAAAGAATTCCCCTTTATTCTAGGAAAATAAATCAATCAAATCCTCACTAATTTTGGAAGAGGTAGAATTCTTGTCAAGCAAATATTCTGGCGGCAGCTTTCTTTGAGACTGAATCCTGTGCAGAAACGGATTTATTTCATTCTTGCCTTGGCCGCCGACTTTTTCTTCTTGGGCTGAAATTCTTCTTTTTGGCCCAATTATTTTGGCTGAAATTAGCCTTCTTTAATGGAAAGCAGCTTCATCAACTCCCTAGATGAGGGATCAGACCATTACCTCATTAAAAACCCTCTCGGGAAAAAAGAGTATAATGACCCCCTTTCATCAGCTTCACCTCAGCCGGGTCATTTCCATGGAGCAACTTAGGAATCGTAAACGAAACACAACTCTGCCACATGGAGGATTATTCCGGGATAAGGCTCAACTGGAATAGTGTCCTTCGGCTCCAAATAGCTTAAAATCAGCTCCAAAACAGGACTTCTTGCTCCAAGTGTTCATCTCCAGGTATATGTGTAATCTGAGCATCAAATACAATCCATAAGTACTAAAATCCATAGAAATCAGCCATAATATTACTCAGAAAAACACAACAAATATCAACACATCAATTAACCATAATTTCGTTTTGAAGGTTTATGTTTTAGCGTTAATTAGTAAGTTTATTATTTGAGTCGGTCTCTGAGTAGACCGTCTATATTCTGACAGAATATAGACCAATGATTAAGTTGTAAATAGTGTATAAGACAAAAACACGGAGGGACCTTTATGCAATTTTAGAAAATTTTAGACAAAAACACGGAGGGACCTTTATGCAATTTTACAAAAACATGTAGGGACCTTTATGCAATTTTATAACATGGAACCTGAAGGTTAAAACATGAAGTTTTTAACATGTAACATGAAGGTTTTAACACGAAACATTAAGATTTTAACACGAAACATGAAGGTTTTATAACATGGAACCTGGAGGTTAAAACATGAAGTTTTTAACATGTAACATGAAGGTTTTAACACGAAACATTAAGATTTTAACACGAAACATGAAGGTTTTATAACATGGAACCTAGAGGTTAAAACATGAAGTTTTTAACATGTAACATGAAGGTTTTAAAACGAAACATTAAGATTTTAACACGAAACATGAATGTTTCATAACATGGAACCTGGAGGTTCAAACATGAAGTTTTTAACATGTAACATGAAGGTTTTAACACGAAACATTAAGATTTTAACACGAAACATGAAGGTTTTATAACATGGAACCTGGAGGTTAAAACATGAAGTTTTTAACATGTAACATGAAGGTTTTAACACGAAACATTAAGATTTTAACACGAAACATGAAAGTTTTATAAAATGGAACCTGGATGTTCAAACATGAAGGTCTGACACTATTCACTGGCACTGTTCACGCGCGGGTTACTGTAGCGTGTGAAAATCCTAATTTTTCAGAAATTGCAAATTGGTCCCTCCGTGTTTGTATAGTTAACATATCAGTCCCGTCTATATTTTGATCAGAATATAGACGGTCTATTCCAAGACTTATCCTTATTATTTTACGTAGGCACATCTACCGTGAGTCTAGATTAAACTATTTTGTCATGTTTTTGCTTAACACAATTTTATTTGATGTTAGTTTTATTTAAAAAACTATAATTAATGTTTAATTAAAATTTCGTATATAATAAACAACAATATTAGTAAATATTCAACAATATATTAAAATCAATTATATATTTAAATTAACGTGTGAGTTCGTAAGTCATTCATATTTTATAAATTAATAAATAAATTTAAAATATTGAATAAAATTAATTAAGTTGTATTTAAGTAACTTCATTTATATTTTAATTAAGTAAATTGAGAATGACAATAAATTAATCGACAATTATATATTTGAAATGATAAAGATTTATTCAACCTACAAATTTGGTATAAAATACACATTTTTTGTCTTTTCCATAGTATAAAATGTATGAATTTATCGATGTCTATGTATATTTTGTTGTTGTTGTCGTGTTTCTTTTCGATAAAATTTGTGATCCTTCCAATTCTAATACCAAGCCCTAACTATTTTTAAAACAATTGTGAAAGAAATGATTGAAATGGTTATATGCAAGTTATAGTAAGGAAGAAAGTCGGTCAGATTAATAAATGATTAAAATTTACCGTAAAAAAGATAAACAGGTCATTTTTGCGTAACATTGGCGTAGAATCTGTTGCGCAGAGGATCTCGAGCGCATCTAATCTAATGGCTCACTAATTTCTTTCATTTTTTCTATCTTTGTAATTTCTCTCATTAATTTCTCCCATCTTCTCTCTTTTCTGTTTATTTCCCCAGAACAACAAATTTAATTCATCTCAGAATTTCCAAAGAAATTCCTTCCCGTTCATCGCCGAAGCTCTCAGTATTGCAGATTGTTAAATTCACCTCTTACCCAAATACGTGACCAACTTCACAACCACACAATTGACATCACACATTCTTTCTTCTATCATTTCTTTCCATTTTAAATAGAGAAATTAACCTTAAGATCTTGCTTGTTTTAAACAATTTGAATCTATAAACCCTTAATATTAAGTCAAAGCTCTCAGTAGAGCCGCAACTCAATTTCCAATAACATCAATCGCCAAGTCTCAAAGGAACTATTTTCCAGAAAATAGTTACTGAAAGAATTAGATCATACGTTTAAATGAACTATACTCCAAATTTGGATGATTTTAGTTCAGTTTTTTTTTTTTTTGGATGACTTGGATGATTTTCTGATTTTAGTTCAGATGATTTGGTGTATGAGACTGTTGCTGAATTCGAGGATGCAAAAAAATATATACATGGAAGGAAATCAGAAATAAATGAGAGAAATTACAAAGATAAAAAAAAAGGAAAGAAATTAGTGAGCCATTAGATTAGATGTACTTCAAGGGTCCAGATTTTGAGTAAATAATTGAGTGAAAATAAATGAGGAGTCCGTCTCCTGAGTGACCGTCACTATATAGTGACCAAACTCATTTATAATTAAATGACACGGAGGTCCTTAATTGCAATTTCAGAGAAATTGTCAAAATCACGCGCGGCGCGTGGATACAAATTGTGAAATGATGCTTTCCTTCATATTTGATCTATTTTTGTCCTTTTACAGAGTCCACGAGCCCCATTTTCTTTCCTTTTCCTACCTATCCTTTTCTCTCTCTTCTCCCACCTAATCCCTTTTCTCTCTCTTCTCCAAAACTCCCACCAACCACCATCTACACAAAACATGAACACTTTAACTTAAAACATGAACACTTTAACTTAAAACATGAACATTTTAACGTGAAACATGGACAGTTTAACTTAAAACATGGACAATTTAACTTAAAACATGGACAGTTTAACTTAAAACATGAATATTTTTGAAACATGAACATTTTGACTTAAAACATGAACATGGACGTTTTAACGTGAAACATGAACACTTTAACTTGAAACATGAACATTTTAACCTAGAGCAAGTAGAAGGTGCAATAGGCCTAGTTTAAAACATGCACGTTTTATGTTAAAACATTCCGGCCTAGTTTAGTTTAAAATCTGCATGTTTATGTTAAAACAGTCCTGAATTGCTCAAAACATAAACAAAAAGGCAGCAGCAAAAGTAGTTTAAAACCTGTAGATCTTATCATGAAACATTCATGCTTTGTTCAAAAACATGATAATAACTAAAAGGTGGAAGCTAGAGTCTAAAACCTAGAGAAATTAATTTGTAACATCCACATTACTCTAAAACACAACTGAAACTACAAACATACAGGATTTTATATTTTCATCAGTATTAGAACAACATGGACTCATAATATAGAAAAACAACATAGCTAGCAAGGAGGAGTAATACCAGCAACACTCTATAGCGGCTCTGCGGACTGCAGTATATTGGCAGGAGAGGCATGAGTAGTTCCCTGCGGGGATGAAAGACCGGCTGAATCGCCAAAACCAGATTTACGCTCCGTGTGATGCTATTAGATTCGAGAATATGCTCGCCGCCATTAATATGGAGGAGCAGAGCGATCGAGGCCACCAGAGTTAATTGACTAAGACCGACGTCACGCGGCAATCTCGATGGAGAATATCCGATCGATTTTGGTGCGGCGATCATCCCCGGAATCGTCATCTAGGGCTCGAGCTTTGGGAATGGCGCTGCAATTGGGGAGGTTTCAGAATTGGGTGGGAGCGATTGACGAAGGCCGCCGGAGTGAATTAACGAAGGTCTCCATCACGCAGCTGTCAGAATATCCGATCGATTTTGGTGCGGTGGTCCGGCGATCGTCCTCGAAATCGTCATCGACAGGCTCGAGCTTTGGGATCGCCGCTGCAATTGGGGAGGTTTCAGAATGGGAAGTGAGAGCGATTAGGAAATTTTGGAATTGGGAATGTCATATTTATAGCGCGTGTAAATACTTTCCGGGTTTCCATATAGATTGGGTCAACCCGCGAGATTTGATTCTCAATTTTCTATTTACACTTTGGTTCTTGGTCACTATATAGTGACGGTCACTTCCAAGACTTATCCATAAATGAGTGTATTGGATTAAAAACTCAACTTTATTTTCTAAAATTAAATATATTGGATTTTGGCAATTTCCAGTTCGTTGCTTTTGTTGCTCCTAAATTACCATGAAGCCCTTATATAGTAATATTCCAAAAAACCCACATCTTTTGTTAAAGAATTCACATGGATAAATCTGTAATTTGTTCATACTATGGGTCCAAACTGCAACCCGTATCACATCACAACACCGACTTAAGAGTTAGGGATCTATAAATTGATATTAGTACTCTCTTTCGCAGCTGCGCTCTAATTCAACCTGACTAACTGTTCAGCTGTTTTGCCATCCGAATAGGTAACCTCTCAAAACCCTAATTTTTGTTTTCTGTTTGCTATCTGATTTGTGTTTAAAAACGTTCCGGCGATCGCAGCACACGTCATGATTTTCCGGCAGAATGTTTTTTTCCAACTGTTTTCGATCGCTTTAAATCCCTCACAACTGGTAGTTTTATGCATTGATTCTCGTAACCTGTGTTTTTGTATATATTGGATTTTGCGATTCGATTGCTTAATACGTTTTCTGCTGTTACTCGAATTATGACGTTTTGATTCTATTTGTTTGCTGGAAAATTGGGATTTTTTTGCGGATTTCATCGAATCTGAGATGTCTAGTTGTTTCCGGTGGTTTGTTGGTGCTTAATGATTTATTGAACATTGATGATTTGATTATCTGTTGAGTCTGGTTTAATACACATGTTTCCCAGACTATTTACTATTTGTTGAGTTTGGTACAGATGTTGATTATGCAGTTAGGGTCCAACCTTAGTTTAATGCACATGCAGACGGATTTCGATTATTAGCTTAAGATGTCAATATTAAGAATATTGGTGAATAGAATGACGGTCTTTAGGACTGTTTCGTGCCAATAATTCAATTGTTTTGCATTCTATATATAAGTAACTATTAGTATCTTGAAAGCAAGGATTTATAACATTAATAACATGAGTGCTGGTTATCTTTTGCTGGCTTAATCTTTTTCTTTCTTTGTTTCTTTCTAATTTGTGTATTAAGAATGTTTGTATTCACCTAATTGTGCCTACATAAATTTGTTCTCTCTGGGCTTGTGTGTTCAGGGTTTTCCTCCTATTTGCAATGGCAGAAGAAACTGACAAGAACATTGAGATATGGAAGATCAAGAAGCTCATAAAAGCACTGGAGGCAGCTCGTGGTAATGGCACCAGCATGATTTCACTTATCATGCCCCCACGTGATCAAGTGGCCCGTGTGAGCAAGATGCTCGGTGATGAGTATGGAACTGCATCGAACATCAAAAGTAGGGTTAACCGACAATCTGTCTTGGGTGCTATTACATCGGCTCAGCAGCGTTTGAAACTGTACAACAGGGTGCCCCCAAATGGACTTGTGCTTTACACTGGAACTATCGTGACTGACGATGGGAAGGAGAAAAAGATCACTATTGATTTTGAGCCTTTCAGGCCTATCAATGCCTCGTTGTATTTGTGTGACAACAAATTCCACGTGGAAGCATTGAATGAACTTCTGGAGTCGGACGACAAGTTTGGGTTCATTGTTATGGATGGTAATGGCACCCTCTTTGGAACTTTGAGTGGGAATACTCGAGAGGTTCTTCACAAGTTCAGCGTTGATCTACCTAAGAAGCACGGAAGAGGAGGTCAGTCTGCACTGCGATTCGCTCGTCTTCGTATGGAGAAGCGTCATAATTATGTACGGAAGACTGCTGAGCTTTCAACCCAGTTCTTTATAAATCCTGCAACCAACCAACCTAATGTTGCTGGACTAATTCTTGCTGGATCAGCAGACTTCAAGACTGAGCTTAGTCAGTCCGAGATGTTTGATCCCCGTCTTCAGGCAAAGACTATAAATGTAGTGGATGTCTCATATGGAGGAGAATCAGGTTTTAACCAGGCAATTGAGTTGTCAGCTGATGTTCTTTCCAATGTCAAGTTTATTCAGGAGAAAAAACTGATTGGTAAATATTTTGAGGAGATAAGTCAAGATACTGGAAAGTATGTTTATGGTGTTGAGGACACTTTGAAAGCGCTTGAAATGGGGGCAGTTGAGATTCTCATCGTGTGGGAAAATCTGGATATGACTAGGTATACACTAAAGAACGCTGCAACCGGTGAAATCATAGTGAAGCACTTGACCAAGGTGCAGGAAACTGATCAGAGCCAATTTCGGGACACAGCTACTAATGTGGATTTGGAGGTTGAGGATAAGACGCTGTTACTTGAGTGGTTTGCTAATGAGTACAAGCGATTTGGCTGCTCTCTGGAGTTTGTCACCAACAAGTCTCAGGAGGGGTCTCAGTTCTGTAGAGGTTTTGGAGGAATTGGAGGGGTTTTGCGTTACCAGCTTGATCTTCGTGTGTTGGATAGTTTCAGTGATGAAGGCGAATATTTTGATGACTCTGAATAGCAATCACTAGCAACCTTCTGTGATGCTGATGCTGGGAGAGAACTTCAACCTGGCACCAGTGTGCAAGGGCTCTCGGGGCTCTTGGGACAGGCTCCTATGCCTGGAATCTTTGGATACAAAGGTAAGTCAGTGTCCTTCACTCTTTTGTTTAAGTATAAGTTTGTACAATACTATGTTTTCACATTCGTTATTGGGTAACCTTTGTGTAGTCATGGGAGAGCAACAAGCTAGCAACAGTGCGTAAGAACTCCTGGGATGCTTTTAATATGAAAGGATCTACACATGTCACTCGCCATGACACTGATTTATTATTATCATTTTTCTATTGTTTTGGTCAAATCAATCGGTTGGATGAACCAAGATCTGAAACAGCAGCTTTAAGGTAGTCACCCGTGCAGTTTGATTTAACATATTTTCTCTGTGCGGTTTCTTAGTAATGAACTTATTTTGGCGCACTATTTTATGGATGATACCTTTTTTTCCTGAATATTGGATGGTTTAATGTTACTTTTGTGTTTGTTTTATGTGCTTTGATTAGCTCTCTTCAATGTTGGTTTTTTTTTGCATGTTTTGATGAAACATCTTTGAATCTTTCCAAACATTTTGGCAAAATAGTCAGCAATATAGAAACCAACCAAAAACAAGTTAACTAAAAGTTTGAAAATGAATTTCCCAACCAATGTGAATGTTAAATTGTTGTCTTCTATTGGGAAAAAGTTCTTCAGAAAAGTGATGATGCTCTTCGATGGTGCTGACTCCACGTTTTTGAGTACCACCAGGTCCGAGGAATCCCGCTTTGGTAGCCCTCCATAAACAAAGAAACTTCCTTATTTGTCCATAAACAAAGAAACTTCCTTATTTGTAGTGTGAAATCGTCCTGCATCAGATATCTTGAAGCCAATTGTAGATTTACCCTACAATCGTACAAACTAATACTCCCTCCGTGCCAGCTCAAGCTGCACACGTTCCTATTCATTTAGTCAAAATTGAGTATTTTCACGGCTGTACAGCCCTGAGTATGATGTTTCATGGATGTCCATCCATTGTCGCACAAGATCTGGAACCCAACACATTTCTATACACTTGACTATATATTTATACTTCGTTTAAGCATCACACCTTCAGAATATTGTAAAACATTCTAACAGTCATTTTCAGACTTCAATATTGCTGCAAGTTTGTTGCTGAATCCTTCACGTCTTAATCAATGTAAGGTTGTAGCATTTTGGATGACTCTGTCGATCTGCAAGCTTGGGGCATCACTTCACCTCTGTAAGCTCTACAGATGTAGGCCACAAAATTCTGGTAGTCCTACAAAATGCATGAGTACCAAGTATTAATATTATTATCAAAAGGTGAAGTGAAAATGGGAAATGGTGAGAAAGGGAACATTTTTAAGGGGTATATTGTTGACAAGCACCCATGGAACAGATGTAAGAGGAGGATTAAGGCGAGCGGTTTCATCGGCATATCCCTGCTCAATCTGCACAAATTTGTGAGCATATCTTCACTCCATGAAATTACTGCATTTGAATATGATCATATAAATGCTGACCTTTACAGCAAGCCCTGAGCTGAAGCAGTTCTTGATTGGGACTGAGCTGAAATGCAGTGTATGAAAACAAGAAATCCATTGCTTGTGCTTGTTGTTCAACTTCAACTTCTCTATGCAGTATATGAACTTGTAATGCACAATCTGCACCAACCAAAAACTGTCAATCATGCCATACATGGACATAATACTGAAACTCAGCATTTCGAGTCATATCATACCGGATCAGGCCAGTCACGGATAGCGCACGCTTCCACTATATTCAGCATGCACTCATCTGGACCATGCTGCAGGCAGGCTGAAGATGTTAATGGCCATAATTTATCATCAAAACACCAAAACCAAGGAGATCGACGAATACCTGGCAAATCCAGGAGCTGTTTGCAGAGATTTGGGTGTTTCCCCATGGGACAAACCTGATTTTCACTACAGAGATGAGATCAGTTTGGAAGATGTTCACCAGCTGATTCACTATGAAGTTCGCCGAGTAAGGACAGAGGGATTCGTAGTACAAAGAAACCGCTACAACATTGTTGTCCACAGCTTGAGGATGATTGAGAAAACAAAACAGGATCAACAGAAGTGAAATATTAATCATCATTGCTCCTCGCATGATAATTGCCATTTCCTTCTCTTTTTTTTTTGCAGTGCAATAACAAGGTACCTTCAATTCTCTCTTCTAATCTATATCTGTGCATTGTACCTTCTTCCTTTTTATGAACTCGTGCTCATTTACCACTTTAGGTGGTTTTTCTTTTTCTTCTTTAACTTGTCTAACACTTTTTATATACATAAGTAAGAGGTCATCAAATGGAAATGCTCTAGTTTGTTTTCTCATTGTTGGGTAGCAAATCAAATCTCGCATCAAAAATATATTTATCAGCACTTTGAATATAATTTATCCAATTACCTCATCTTCTACAGGATTTATTTCTTACTCATTGAACAAACTGAACTGAATTAAATTGGACTAATTTGATAGATAAATATTTTATATTCAGCTCATCTTATTCAACTCAGCACTCTTCAATTCAGCACTCTTCAACTCATATCAGCTCGTTTGAACTCCACACATTGTTAAGCATTCAAAAAGCCGCAGATTGACCAGATGGCCGGCTGGGAAGAATTATACATTTTGATTTTGTAGTAAGACATAAACAAAGTGTCCTAGTTTATAATGTTTCAGTACAGTTAATACTGAACACTGGATGAAAAATACATGTGTTGGGACAACAAACAAAAGCATGCTGCAGCTTTTCTGCAACTTAAGCTTGTGTAGCATTTTGCAGAAAGCACACTTGGTTAATGTTAGCCACTTTGGATGAATCCAACTCAGATGAATGTGATGTGCAAGCTTGGGGTCTCACTGCACCTCTGTAAGCTCTACAGATATATCCCACAAAATTCTGGTAATCCTACAGCAAACAAAAAACAAACACTAATAGTATTATTACTAGAAAAAATGGCATCTGGTTTATAGGGAGAAAAGGAGAGGAAAAAAATAGAGAGAGAACTTGTTTGAGGGGTAAATTGTTGACAAGCACCCATGGAACAAATCTATGTGGAGGATTAAGGCGGGCGGTTTCATCGGCATATCCCTGCTCAAGCTACACAGAATGATGCATCATATCATATGTTTCATTTTCATTACAATTACAATGACTGTATTATAAGTAATAACCAAATATGACCATTGTTTGCTGACCTTAACTGCAAGACCAGAGCTGAAGCAGTCCCTCACAGGAACCGAACTCAGGTGCAGTGTGTTGAAACACGATTGCCATTGTTTGTGGTTGTTGTTCAGCTGCATCATCTCTATGCAAGATATAAACTTGTAATGCACATTCTGCATCAACCATAAACTATGACCAATGAACTCAAACCAACCTGCTGGTCGAAATTCGGCATTTCTGGACTTACCGGATCAGGCCAAGCTCGGATAGCACAAGCTTCCACCAAATTCAGCATGCATTCATCCGGACCATGCTGCAAGCAGGCTCAAGGAATTGACGGTTAGAATCTATCTTACATTAAACCATGAAATGTAGATTTACCTGGCAAATCCAAGAGCTATTTGCTGAGATTTGGGTGTTTCCCCAGGGGACGAGCCTGAGCTTGACTATGGAGATGAGATCGGTTTGGAAGACTTTCACCAGCTGATTCACTATGAAGTTTGCGCAGAAGGGACAGAGGGATTCATAGTACAAAGAAACAACTACAGCATCATTTTCAACAGCTTGGGATTGAGTGGAGAGGCAAACCAGGAACAAAACTGCAAGATTAATGGTCATCATTTGCCGGAAAATTGCCATTCCTTTTCCTGCCCACTTTGCTCGATCACAAAGTACCTTTGATTCTTTCTTATCTTACTTTAATTGAGCTCTGCAGCTTCTTTGATTTTTATGAACTTGTATTCTTTTCCCACATTTGTTGGTTCCTTTCTCCTTGAACACTTTTCTTATTGATTTTTTAAAGTGAAGGTATATTTTACTTGTACCAAACCAGAATGAATGCTCTAACTAATTTTTTCCACCAGCTGCCTGACACCCATATAGACCATGATGTCCATGACCATGACTTTGCCTGCTCAGTAATTACACTACTTCAATTTTCACCATCTGGGGAATATACTCCCCTCCGTACAAGTTAAAACGGTTTAGTTGACTTTTCAAAGTCAAACTGAAACAATTTTAACCATTTTTTAAATTAATATATATTTAAATTTGATATAGTCAAAGTCGACATAGTTTCTCTAAAGACAAAGTTTTGGAAGAGACCGTCTTTACATAGAGACCAAATTTTAAATAGTGTTATAAGTCAAAAACACGAAGGGACCAATTTGCAATTTTTTAAAATTTTAAAAATTCACGCGCTACAGTAGGATTCATTATGCTGTGGAGATAACTTTTTAGGCCTCTAGGCATGTACCAGTAAACATTTGTCACTTCCTGTGACTTTACTGGAAACATTGGATTGAATGCCCTTTATAACTAACATGAACACTCTTCTCCTCTTTTAGAGGGAAGCTGATAAACTTACTTTTAAAGTATGTTACTTTTTAATTTTTTATTGCCATTTTGGGCAGCAAAGTTGGGCCGCGCCCAGAGCCCAGCAAGGCTTAAACAGTGTGCTATAGGGGACCATAAAGCAAATGTACGGGATTTTGTCTTCTCCGACGGTTTGGTTTGCAAATTAGGTATCCGGCTAAGGAAGAAATTCTCAATTCGAATGATTGGTTCGATTTTCTTCGAATCTATCTGACTCAGAAGTTTTCCCAAGACTCGAATTGCTGATTCGAGGAACGAATTGTTCAATCATTTTTATTAGGGTTATTCAAAATTAGATGAACGGGGACAAACGAATCTGTTTGGGTGCCGGAGCAATAGCAGGGATTAAGAAATAGCAATTTGATCACAGAGCTGGAGGTGGAGGAACACAGAGACCACAGAGCTGGAGGTGATCACAGAGCTGGAGGTGGAGGAACATAGAGACCACAGAGCTGGAGGTGGAGGAACACATAGATCACAAAGCCGGAGGTGGATGAACACAGAGATCACAAAGCTGGAGGTGGATGAACACAGAGCAATAGCAGTTTGATCACATAGTCGGAGGATTCCAGTTATGACTGGTTGTGGGTCTCCAAAGTGGTAAGGGTTCTAGTCTGATCATATTGAGTGAAGATACTGGGTAAATGATCCAACATCATTTATTGGTGGTTTAGTGATACAAGGCAATTAAGTTCCAGATCATGTTATGTTGATCTTATATGGTGTGCAGAGGCGTTTTGAAGATTGTTTCATCATATGATATCCAAAACAGATGATTTGAAGGTAGTTCATTTGGATGATTCTGATGAACAAAGATTGCAATAAGAGAAGATTATAAAAGTGGTGTTTGTGGTGATTTGAATTTGAACTTTCCGGTTGTTTCAAATGATTAGTGTGAGGATAAGGTTTTAGAGGAAAGAATGATTGTTTCAATCCTGAAGGATGATATCATTTATCAAAGCCGACTGAGCATGAATTCGATTGTCTAATTAGGCAGCTTGGATTCTTTGATCTGTATTTATTGTCTAAAATTGTAGCTTTAAACTGGTTGAAGTCAATGAGAGCTTTGGTAATTTTAATGAAGAGTGAAGAATGGTCTACTTCGACCGTGAAGAATTTGTGTAGACATGAAGCATTTGGATTCGTTGCCACGAGATAATTCAAAAGACTTACAGTTCAAGTTGCCAAGCACAATAGATTGATTACATTAACATGCACAAATTCACCAGTACGTTTGAAACTAGAGTGACAAAACAATTCAGTCATTGAAGAATTCAAATTCGCATGGCCTGGTAGCCTGACAACGAACTAGTTTAAAGTAACATGGAGAGGAGTTTACAAAACACCCAGTACATACTACATAGGCAGGCTTACATTGGTTCCAATTTAATCTGCAGATTTGCCCTTGAGCTTGGTTGTTATGTATGATGATAAGCTTGAAAACGCTGCAATTTTCCGTTGATTAACTTTGCTCAGAACAATGCTGCTGTAGATTGTTGCTCGAAGATTATCAATCTGTATGCCATTTTAAAAGATGTCATGTGCGTTTACCAGACTGACATAAAGCAGAAGAAAATAAGGCACGACATATTGCACAGAAATTTACCTCATTACTACTGGTAGCACGCTCATCCACCCTTGCGTTCCCCGAGTAGTTCTGCATCAGATTCAACACATGGACGCCAGCGTCGTGATCGTGAAGTTCTCTTCTTGCTACGATAGTTTTTAACCTCATGTTCTCGACGGTCGCAGCACCTTTATGGCCAACCCCAACAAGAAGCTGTGCAAGGCACTTTCGCTGCACCATGAAAACATTTTATAAGAAAAAAACTTCCTTTCTACCATGACTAGTACAGAACAACAAAAGGCGTGAAATAGTCACAGTACACCGCACAATGGACTCCCACTTCTCAGGCTTGCTGTGCTGTCTGGTGTCGAGATAGTGACATTCACGGTGTTTGAAATTGAAGGCCACAAGGATAAAGTGTTTTTCCACAGATATAGGGACAAGAATCTGCCAGGGCATGCAAGCAACAAGTCATCCCATCATCACATTGGGTCTTAAAACTTATGATAAGAAATCCGAATTCCACATTTCAAATGTAATGTTTACAAGTTCAGAAAAACGTTATCTCCCTCCAGACAAGTACAACAAAAGAACCGGTTTTTAAACTACAAGTCGGCGAAAAAATCAGTTACCTCTCTCCCTCCAGAATCTACTCTAGCTCACACCAAAAATATGTGTTTGGAAAAGGAAAATAACAAAATGAAGAAGGCATTTCAATTCACAAGTAAAACAAGAGAACCGGTTTTGTAAACTACTAGTCGGCGAAAAAATCAGTTACCTCTCTCCCTCCAGAATCTACTCAAGCTCACACAAAAAAATGTTTTAGAAACAGGAAAAAAAAATGCAGGATGCATTTCAATTCACAAGTTAAACAATAGAACCGGTTTTGCAAACTACAAATCTGGGAAAAAATCAGTTACCTCTTCCGCAGATCTAACATCTTTAGGGCATTGGGCCAACCAGGTTTCCCATGTTTCACAGGCAGCATTTGCTTTTTTTGTAAGAGATTGTGAAAGGAAAAAAATGTTAAGCTTCGGTTCAAGCTTTAGCGACATAATCATTGAAATTATTAAGGCCGTGAAAAGCAATTACCGAACGAATGATATCCAAGCATACTCGACCTTCCTTGCAATCAGGCTCCAAACCGGAGTTAAGAATCCTGGCCCAACATTGTATAATCTGGCTCGACAGTCGCTTGTTCCGGGAAAATCGGGAAAAGTCACCCCTGGACATAGTAATATATCCGTCACTGAATGTTGCAAAACCGCTGCATCATATATAGAAATATGATTAGTTGGGAAAAAGTCAAGTAAGGGTAAAACAATGCAACAGTTAGAATAGTTGTGGCTTACAGCGGGGGGCCATTATCTGATAAGCAGAAGTCAACAATCTCTAGTGCGTAATCTGGCAAATTTGTTCCATTTATAAAAACACTCCTAGCCAGGCTAGAGCAGAGCACTTTGTCTTTGTTGACTGGCAAACTCGACCATGATGCATCCTCTGCAATGGAGTGGACTGTCGAACATGATTGAGATGTTGATTTATTATCAACACCATTGAGCTGTACATTATTATCACTACAAGTCGCTGCAACATTAGGCTGAGCAAAATCATTCATTGCACCATTAGTTTGGCCGACATCAGTCACCTTAGTGTCCTGCTGCTCCAGAGAACTAATTGCAATATTCTGCTGCCCAACATCACTCACCGCATCATTCTCCTGCCCTTTGCCACTCACCTCCACATTCTCCTGCTCGACGACATTAACCTCAGTAATTTTCAGATCGATCGAATTGCCTTGAGTGTTCGTTTGGTCGAAACCATGCTCCTCACTTTCCTTCTGGTTGATACCATTGCATCCGTCAATGTGCTCCTTCGAACCATTACCTTCACCCTGGCGCTCACCAATTCGACCTGTACCATTTTGCACCTGCATATCATTGGCACCACTGATCTCCTGCACACCATTGGGCTCACCAATTCGACCTGTACCATTTTGCACTTGCATATCATTGGCACCAGTAATCTTCTGCACACCATTGGCCTCAACACTTTGTTCCCGCCCATAATATTCCACCTCCATATCAACGGCATGGTTAACTTCCTCCTCCATACCCTTGTCCTCACCAAGATGCACGGTTATATCACCAGCCTCACCATTCTGCTCACCTTTATCTTGATCGAAACCATTCATCACACCTTGAAATGGAGGCTCAGCCCCAGTACCAGCCATCAAACCATTGTTATTGCCACCATCTACTTTATCCTACAAAATCAGCACAATAGCATTCATCCCCGACTACCTTGCAAATGAAAATACAGTAGAAAAAAATACTAAATAACCAGCAGTAGCACCCACCATCATATGGCTTGGAGACTGAACCAGCTGATGGCTTGGAGACTGAACCAGCTGATGGCTTGGAGGTAAGTCGATGTTATCAACACGTTCCAGAGTTTCAGGAGCGCTAACACCATGAGTTTCCACCCCACTGGCCACCTACATTTTTAACCGACGTCACATACATACTAGTCAGGAGATATATCCTAAAACACTAACATTATACATATTTGTATGGTCAACACGTATCCAGTAAAGTACGACTAAATAAGTACCTCTTGATTCACTCCAAAATCAGGTTGGTGAGGCATGCATTGTATTATGAAACACCCCAAGTAAGTGTGCATTTAAGCATCATGTCAATCTGGAAAATAAATATACAAGTGAGGAAAATTAAATCTATAAGTACCTCAGTGGCTGCCTTTTCTTTGTTCTGGCATGATCCTTAGGTGGCACCTGCCTTTTCTTAGCTGGAACCTGTTTTTTCTTCTTTTTTGCAGCTGCCTCATTTTGGATCTGTTTTCGTAGCTCATCGCCAACCTTCTCCATGTTCTTGGCTACTCTTTCAAGCTGCTCGTGGAGGTATGGTAGTGTGGCCTTGTTGTAGTAATTGTACCCAATACCATCATCGTAGTCCTCCTTGTTCAGGATGGCCTCCATTCTACTGGCTACTGATTGAAGAATGATCTCCAAGTCTCTGCCTAGCGAAGCAATTTCCCTTTGATAAACCTGTCAAGGTTGAAAAATAAATACATAATCTATTAAAAAATAGACTAAGCAGTAGTGTGAGTATCAAGGAGGACTTACATTGGGTAGCAGTCTTTGCAGCTTTGCATCAGAATATGAAGTGGCCGGAATTGGAATAGTGATTAGCCCTGGAATTAACCATGCAGGTTTTTTCTTAACTTCCTCTTCCTTACTTATTGGGTATGAATCCAGGTCAAATAGCCATCTCCCAAATCCCCCCGCTTTCAGCTCAGCCTTAACACGCTCCATCAGTGCCTCAGTGTCCCAAAGTTGACACAGGGGACGAGACCTTAGAGCGCTTAAACCATGCCACTTAACCCTCTGCATGTAAGCTATCATAAGCAGGAGCGTGTTTTGGAGTCTTCTTCAACAGGTGATTGTGGGTTGTGGGGAAGCGTGAATATGTCCCTGACATCTGCCCAGGTGATTGCAAACTTTGCCTCCCCATTTATGTCAAATGTCCTTGAGCTTGGATTAAAAGTATCAATCAGCCATGTGGTCATACCTCCTGGTACTTCATTGATATCCAAGTAAAGGAGGCCACCAAACCCGATGTCATTTATGTCTGCCATCTGTTGGCGGGTGAGACGTCTTCTCAGCTGACTAAGTCCTGTTGGTCTAGACACGCATGCTAGTTTAATATTTCCATCAATGTTCCCCTTATCATCAACCTGGCTCGGACCAGCTTCAGTTTCTGATACCAACACGATTTCTGAGTCATCTGTACATCCTCTTTTTCTCTTCAGTGGCCCTTCTGACTGTTTCGACCCGCCATCTGCACTTCGCTTGTTCTTTCCTACAACAGGCCAGTGAACAATAATAATTTGTTTTTATTAAACCCCCAAAAACTGATTAAAAGGTAAATAAACTAAGAGTTACCATTAAAAGAAGAAAACCATGGTCATGTGCAATAATCCCATCACATTCGATGCAGGGTCATCATTTACCATAAAACACGACAAATTTTACATGAGTGAAAAGCTGAATCCCTTCTCTTGTCCAAAATGCAAAACCAAAAAAATATTTTGTGAAGTTCAACTAATGATGACTGAAAGATGTCAAGTCCGATGACGATGATACAGTGATATTAAGGTAGCAACACAATGATACTGAAGGCCTATGTTAACTATGCCACACATATATGGGTTTCCCAGTGAGAACAGCAGAGTCAAGGTTAGGGTAACTTGGAGCCTACAAAAAAAGGGTAACATGGAACTTACACAGCTAAGAGTTACCGACATTCATTCTAACATAAAGTAACAAAAATCATAACGAATATTGTCAGTCAAAAGTGAACTAATCAACAAATCACACATCTGTGGTCAAATTCCTTACAGTTCCAAACCCTAAACCCTTCTATGGCCTAATCAATTATTTGACATCCAAGAACACAGTAGAACAAACTTTGTAGATTTTCAGAACAATTATCCAAACAATGAAATTAAGAAAGAGAAACTGTGCATGGTACCTTTGCGGTGCACCTCTTCGTCATCATATTGCAATCCATCTTCAGTGTCCTCGGACTGGGTATCCTCATCGGTGGTACTAGCCTCGTCTACATCGGGTGGTTCATCTCCTTTCGGCACGTAATCCTTGTCGTCCGGGTCACTGTCCCAGCAACCTGGTGCATGCAAGGGTTGAAGACTGTCGGAATCTGATGATGAGCTCAAATCAATGTCCTCAGACTGTGTTTCCTCATCATCGCGTGCCTCCTTGGAACAACTACTCCGTTTCCCGTCCCGACATTTCGCCGGATACTTAACCGCCGTTGGACTGGGTTGTGGCTCTTCGGTGGGATTAGGAGGTGGAACCTTGGATCTGGTTATCGCCATCCCAGAAGGGAAAAACCTTGGTTTGGAACAGTATATATTGAGCAGAGCTGAAGAAGATGTGTTGGGGGAGAAGAGGAAGCTCTGCGATGTTTCAATGTTTTTGTGGGGAGCCCGTGATTTTTCTTTTTTTATGGGCCATGTTATTTTTTTTAAAAAAACCAGAATTCTTCTAAATTGCATTTTTTGTTGAATATCATGAATTTGTCTTAAATTTGTAAGAATTACTGTGATTTTTTAACAATTAATTCCAACTATATATTCAATCAGTTTAATTAGAGTAATTAGATGAATTGAGACTAGGCAAATCCTTGATTATTTTATGGTCATCAGATGAATTCTTATATTTGTAACTAATAATTTGTAAAACCTCACCAACTATATATGTTGGAATTCCCTATATATTCAATCAGATGAATCACGACAAGCCAAACTAATTCCCTATTTTATGTTCACTGCAAAACAATTATACAAAATATGAAAAAATCCAAGTTGGAAGTGGATTGATGCTACCAAAATCCGTCCGTCTCCCGGGGGTAGACACTATCCGGGTTTCCTCGACGATCAGCCCGCTCCAGTCCTACAAGACAATCCCCGGGAGGCGTCCCGGGGAAGAAGCTCCGGCATGATGATGAGATGGGGATAGTGGGGAAGGAAAACGTACGGAGGGTGCTCTCAATATAAAGTAGAGAGATCTAAATCACATACCTTGTTCACTGTTTGAGATGGTATTTATAGCCGAGTTAGCCTGCTTGAGATGGGATGCAGGACCACTTCCCTTTGTCCCCGTCCGTCCTTCTTTCTTGTCCGGACGTGCCCCTTAGCGGGAAAGGTATCGCCCTAGACGTGCTGGGCCGTGGACCCTATTATCGGCCCAGTAGGCCTTTGGGCCGGTAATATCACTAGCCCCCCAGACCAGTCACCCGGGTTTCCGTGATGCGGGGAACTGGTCTCATAACCTTCTCCTGACGTTACCTTCGGGTAGGGCCCATCCGTGTTAAAATCGGTTTCTGTCGACGCCGCCTTTTCCCCTTCTGCATTAATCAGTACCTCTTTTGCCGTGTCATGATTACTTTTCCTTCTTTTGAGGTGGCGGTTCCTATTCACCTGCCTATATAAGGTCCCAAGCTCCTTTTCTCTAAACTTCTCTCCTCAAAACTTCCCTGAAGCTCTGCTCTTTGATCAAGTAAGCTCTCGCTCTCCCTCTCCTTCTCCCCCCATCATGAACTCTCCAATTCTTTCCAACTCTTCCTCTGACACCGAGGGAGCTCGAAATCAGCTCGAGGTCCAGTCCCGGGTTGCTGATAACCTTATCCCTTCCCCCGTCTCCTCTCCAGACACCTATTCCGAGGCTTTTAGCTCGCCCCGGGAACTACTCACCCCGGGTGAGTCGAACTTGGATGAGGCGGGTTTGCGCCCATCCGGGGATCCTGACTTCCCTCTAGATGATCAGGATGCGGACGTGTTTGGCGGGGAAATCGGTGATGATATTCCCCGAGGGCCTACTCACGGAGTGCGCCCCTTGGGTCTCAAATTTTTCGACGTTCCCGGGGATTCCCCTTCGTTAGATAGGGATGTTTTAGATTTGGCGAAGCGCTCTTTTATCCCTCTTCCTTTAAACGCCTGTCTTTCCAAACTTCCCCCGGGAGTCTCAGAGCGAGGGGTCACGTGCATCCCACGGATCCATTTTCAGTACGGGCTTAGCCTGCCCTTCCCTCCTCTCTTTCTTGATATCCTCCAATTTTATAACGTGGCCTCGGCCCAACTGCACCCTAACGGGGTCGTCCTTATTCTGGCTTTCTTACTTAACTGTGCCCGGTGCGCCGTTTCTCCTTCCCTCTTACTCTTCCGCTCCTTCTACGCCTTACGAAAGGCACACGCATCCTTCCCGGGCGTTTTCTCTTTCACTGTTCGATCCGGGATAAAGGACTTCATCCTGTCCAAACCCAAATCCGCCAAAAGATACCCTTCAAAGGGTTTCTTCCTGTGCGATGCCCGGGCTTATCCTATGCCTTCTTGGAACGACTTCCTCGTTCCAGAGGAGAAGAAGCCTCTTTCCAATCTCCCGGCGACCATTGCCAGTGACCATAACCTCCCCCGCCTCACCCCCCTTGATATGGATTCCTTCTATAAGAACGGGAACGCGGGCTATTTCTGGCCTCGCGGGATCTATCCCCGCGACCTCTTCACGCTCCCGCGCATCTCTGCGGTGTGGCCAGATGGAGGTGCCTATTATGGCTTTATGTTATCAAGATATTTTTATATATATATATTTTTTTTTATTTTTTTTTTGGTCTAACTTCATTGTTTGTTTGGTTTCAGTACAACCTTCTTTGTACGCAGATGTCATGGCCCTTACCGACAAGTCTTTCGGGGGTGATACTCCAGCGAGGGACGCTCACCCGGATCAACAGACTCCTTCAACACCACTAGTGGCTTCCCAACCTGGGCCACCTCCCCCCGAGAATCCTGCTCTTGTCCCTCAAATGCCCCGTGCGCCGCCCAAGTCTCGCCAGCAGACATCCTCCGGGCCTTCTTCTGAGGCCCGTGCTACTCCCGGCTCGTCACCTGCCCCCGGGCGTCGATCCTTCATCCAACACCCTACTTACAGCGGTGGGGCAAGCTCGCGGTTCAAACGGCCGCCCCCTAGCGAGCTATCCGGGTCGCCCCCTTCCTCTCGTCAGAGGACCCAGGACTTCCCTCCTCCTCCTCCTCCTCCTCCGCGGGCTACTGCTTCCGAAGCTATCCCGGAAGAAAAAGAAGAGGTAACCACTATTCTAGATCTGTCTTTTATCTAAGGTAATTCCTCCGGTTTCCTTACTTTCTTGCCTCTTCTTTGTTGTGCAGAGCATTGCCTTTGCCGACGCCGTCCTGGCGGACTCTCAGTTTGCCGAGGCATTGAACCGAACCTACTCCAAATACAGCGCGGTGCTGTTTGCCAAGATGGAGAGGGAACTCCGCGAGACCAGGGAGAAGCTGGCCGGGCAAGATGGCCTCGCGGCCCAGCTAGAAGAGGCAAAAAGGAAGCTGGCTGACAAGGAGAAGCGGCTCGCTGACAAGGAGAAAAAGTTGGCGGAGGTGGAAAAGAAGTACTCCGCCCTGAAGAAGGACAAGAACAGTTCTCAACTCGAGACCTTGAATGCCGTCACACAGAAGCTCCTTCGCTCGGAGGCGTTCGAGAAGAAGCTAGAAGGGATTGCCGCTGCGGCCAGCGCGGACGCCTGTCATGAAATGTATCGGAGTTTGCGGGGTTGGTTGCCCGGGCCCGTGCGTCTTGATGCCTAGGCGTCCTACTATCGGCCCAAGGCCAACGACCTGTTAAACCATCACTTCCGGGATCTTCAGGAAGCGAGTCTGGAAAGTTTGGTGCCCCAGCTGTGGCGATCACTGGAGATGTCCTCCCGGGCTTCTTCTGCTTCTGATATCAGGAAGATGAAGCTCCCTGCGATCGGTGAGGCCTCCTGCCCCGACCCTGGCTCCGAGGACTTCAATGTTTATGGGGTTGTCCCAGAGACACCCCATTGGGCAGAGAATTATCTCGAGTACTGCGCGGTGCCTGACAATTTTGGGTACCAAGCAGTTCAAGTCCAAGGGGGGGACTACCGGGTTGGCCTTGCCGCGGGTCAAGACGATCTTCTTTACCAAACCCGGAAGGCTACGCGGAAGGTAGGGTATCCTGAACGGTCCGCTGATGAGCCCGCGGTGGACGCCCCTGCATATGCCGGCCCTGAATGGACCACTGAGGATCTGGTGGAGCTGGAGAGGAGGTTCGAAAGAGCTCACGCTGTTCCAGGAGAGGGGCACTCTGCTGAAGACAATGTATAACTCGAGACTTTAGCCTGCCCTTTCCCTTGTAATCTCTTTTTTTTTTAAAGTATTTTGTAGCTTTCCTTCCCCCGGGGAAGTGTATGTAGAACTTTGGCCTTGGTGCCTATTTTGATTAATGACAAGTTCTACCTTTTAATGATATTACCATTTTTTGTAGTCTGAGCGTCCCCTAGAGGAAATTCTCCCGCGCGTGTCCCTGCCTTATGTTTTTCCTCATCCTAGTAGTTCTTCCGGCACCTACTTCTCTCTCCCCCGCGCTGGGTGCCTCCAATGTTCTTTCCTTCAAAGGAAGCTAGCCCATTGGCGGTTTGGAGGCGACCAGGCTAACCGGGCATTAGCTGAGGCGGGGTTGGAATGCTTCCTTCAAGAGTTTGGGTCGATCCGGGTGCTGGTGGCGTTTCTTAAGGCGGTTGATGCCAAGTTCGGGTCGTTGAACCAGTGCTTCGACCTTGCTTCTGATCATATGCGGGATGCCTTGAATTCTCACCAGACCATAGCTGAGCTGCAAGCCCTCCACGACGACTCCCAGCATCGCACTACCAAGGAGCTAGGCATGGTTTGGGGTGAACTTGAGCGGGCGCAAGAGAAGCTTAAGAGTCTAGAGACCCGCACTGCTCAAAATAGACTGCTTGGTGACTTGGAGAAGGAGAATCGGTCCCTTACTCATAGGAACAGGGTCCTCCAGGATGCTCTACTAGTCACCCGGCTATCCTATCACCTTTTGGGTCTTAAGAATGGCTTAGTTGGGGTGTCTCCCCTCACTGATATTCCAGCCGGGGTTCGTAGGACGATTGAGCGCATGGAAGCTAACCCGAAGAAGTTTGGTGAGGGAGCTCCCAATCATAAAGCCTATCTGGACGTCGTGGAGTGGCATAACAAGATAGCCGCGGGGGAGGTTGAGCCCTATCCCTCTAGTCTCCGCCGAGTCCCTGCCCGAGTGGAGGTGGATGTGGCGTATGAAAGGTACGAGGACATGACTGTATCCATTGACCCGGAAGAGGTGGCACGCCGGATAAGACGCATCCGGGAGATTGCCGACTCTGGGGTCACCACAAAGGGGGTTAAGACCGCCGAGGGTACTCGCATTAGCCGGGAGGAGAAGGGTAAAAGCGCAGCAGTCATGTTTCCTAAGTACAGGTTTGTTACTTCTGCCGGGGTAAGGAGAATGCGCCTGGCGGAGCCTCTTCCAGAGGGATCCGTAGTTGTGCCCATCCCTGAATTGAACGATGAAGACGCCGCGCAATTGGAGGAGGAGCTTGCGTGGAATCAAGCCCCGGATGCCCGTTTTGCCGAAGATCTCATGTCCTCGCAATTCTTCGGAGGGGGTTTCCGCCCGGGTAACCCTGAGGGTGCTTCCGGGTCAGGTCCCAAGTGGGTATAGTAGCAAGTAGATAGGGATACTTGTATGTAAAATGCTTATGTAATCGTCCTACAATAAATATGACCGCATATTCATGCGATTTGTAATTTAAAGGATTGTATAAAATTGTTTTTTCGAAAAGACCCTTTCCATTAACTCTTCCTTGTAACCATTACATTCTTTGATCCCCGGGCTTCATTCAAGCTCCGGGTCCATTCTAGCGGGGCACCCAAATGGGAGCTACCCATGGGTCCCTTTTTACAAATCTTCCTTTCTAAACCCGGGACGAGGCCAAACGTCGGGGTATTTCTCCGGGCATGTTCATGCTTCCGGGCGAGGCATATTCATGCCTGACATATCCATGCCTGACATATCCATGCCTGGCATATCCATGCCCTAGTAGCTAAGGTACGATGCGGGGTACTCTACTTCCCGTAAAACCTTCTTAAATTAGCTACATTCCATCTTCTGGGGATCTCTTTCCCCCGCTTGTCCTCCAGCACATAACTCCCTCCCGGGTATGCTTCCTTTACCTTGTATGGGCCTTCCCAGTTGGGTGCAAGTTTGCCCTCCGGGGCTTGACGGCTCTTATCGTTTCTCCTCATTACCCAGTCTCCTGGGACGAAAGCTTCTTTCCGCACCCTTCTGTCATAATACCTCTTTACTCGCTCCTTCACCTTGGCTTCCTGAAGTGCCGCATTCTCTCGCTTTTCTTCCAGGAGGTCCAAGTCAAGGCGCCTTCCATCGTCTTCTTCTTCCGGGCGCTGGTATTGAGTCCGGGGGCTCGGGATCCCAATTTCTGCGGGTATCACCGCCTCCGACCCGTACACCAAACCATATGGGGATTCCCCGGTAGCCGAGCTTTCTGTAGTCCGGTGGGCCCAAAGAACACTGGGCAGCTCCCAGATCCAATTTCCCCGCGCACCTTCCAAGCGGGTTTTTAACCCTTTGATGATTGTGCGGTTGGTGACTTCCACTTGCCCGTTCGCCTGGGGGTGGTATACGGATGTCAACCTCTGCTCTATGCCATACTTGATACACCATGATTTGAAAGGATCATTCTCAAACTGCGCCCCATTGTCCGTGACTACAATCTTTGGGATGCCGAATCGACAAATGATGTTCTTCCAGCAAAACTTAACACAGGTTAGTCCCCGTATATTGGTAAGCGGTTCTGCCTCCACCCATTTGCTGAAGTAATCAATTGCCACAATCAAGTACTTGGCTCCTCCCGGGGCAGTCGGGAAGGGTCCAACCAAGTCAATTCCCCACCTACTGAACGGCCAAGCTCCTGTGACTCCGATTAACTCTTCCCGGGGAACATGGATTAGCGGGGCAAATGTCTGGCATGCCCGGCACTTCTGTACATGCTCTTCCGCATCTTTGAACAACGTCGGCCAGTAATACCCCAGCCTTAAGATCCTTTTGGCCAAGGTGCGAGCCCCTTGGTGGCTCCTATTAGATCCCTCGTGCACTTCCCGGATGAGGTGTCGGCCTTCCGACCTTTCTACGCACTTTAGCAAAGGCTGGAGATACCCTCTTTTGTACAGCTCCCCTCCCTGGATCATATACTTGGGCGCCTTAACTCTTAGCTTCCGGGCTCGAGCCTTATCCCCCGGGGTGGTTCCTTCTTCTAGGTACACCCGCATGGGCGTGATCCAGGATTCTTCCTCGTTCACCAGCATTACTTGATCGTTCTCCTGGTAGCTCCTTCTACCTAGTACCTCCAAGTACAGCTTTTGGTCGGGCTCAGGTTTCAATTCTGAGGAAGCCAACTTGCTCAAAACATCTGCTTTACTGTTCTTCTCCCGGGGAACTTGAACCAAGTTGAAAGTTTTAAACCCGGCTATCAGAGGCTTCACCGCTTCCAAGTACTTTTGTAGGCTCCTTTCCCGGGCTTCATATTCTCCCTTTACCTGCTGCACCACGATCTGGGAATCACTGTGTGCCGTGAGAGTTTTGATTTCCATCTCCTTTGCTAGCCTTAATCCCGCGATCAAAGCTTCATACTCAGCTTCATTGTTGGTTGTTTTGAAAGTGAATTGGACTGCGTAGGGATACTCCTTCCCTTCCGGGCTGACCAACAGTACTCCCGCTCCGCTGCCCCCCGAGTGTGCCGATCCGTCCACATATAACTTCCAGGCCGGGTCTGCTTCAGCCTTGGTCATATTCTCGGGGGTATTAGGCACCTCCTGTTCCTCGTTTATCCTTGCCTCTGATTCCAACAAGAAGTCCGCTAAAGCCTGGCCCATGATAGCCCTTCTTGGCTCATACCGGATTTCATACTCTCCCAGCTCTATAGCCCATTTCATCATTCTCCCTGATGCCTCCGGCTTGAACATGACTTGTCTTAGCGGGTAATTGGTAAGGACCACTATGGGATGGCCCTGGAAGTAGGGTTTAAGCCTCCTTGAAGCATGCACCAGTGCCAGGACCAACTGCTCCAAGTCAGTATACCGAGTTTCTGCCCCCCGAAGTGCCCAACTAACAAAATAGATTGGGTGCTGCTTTCCCTCATCTTCTTTGATTAGCACGGCACTTACAGCTTCCCGGGACGCTGCTATGTACAGAAAAAGCTCCTCCCCCGGGAGTGGTTTTTTTAAAGTTGGCAATTGTTGAAGGTGCTCTTTCAGATTTTGGAACGCCTTCTCACATTCTCCGGACCACTCAAACGCCTTGGCCCTCCTGAGAATGTTGAAGAAAGGCAACTGCCTATCTGCCCCCTTTGATAGGAATCGACTGAGAGCCGCGAGAGACCCTGTCAACCGCTGTACTTCTTTCACCGACCTGGGGGAGGTCATCTTAGCTATGGCCTCTACCTTCTCCGGGTTAACATCGATGCCCCGACTTGACACCATGAAACCCAAGAACTTCCCCGCCCCCACTCCAATGATACTTTTGGAGGGGTTCAGCTTTAGATTGCTCCGTTCTAGCTTTTCGAGCATCTCCTCCAGGTCATTCAGGAAAGCTCCGTAAGTCCTGCTTTTGACCACCATGTCGTCGACATACACCTCCATATTTCTTCCCACTTGGTCCTTGAAGAGTTTGTCCACCATTCTCTGATACGTAGCCCCCGCGTTCTTCAGTCCAAAGGGCATTTTCTTGTAGCAGAAGGTTCCGAAATCGGTGATGAAGGAGGTTTTCGCTTTGTCCGCCTCATCCATCTGCACTTGGTGATATCCTTTATGTGCATCGAAGAAGGCCAGCACCGAGTACCCCGCGATAGCCTCTGCCAGCCGGTCCAAATTTGGGAGAGGATAGCAGTCTTTGGGGCAACATTTGTTCAAATCTGTAAAGTCGATACACATGCGCCAGCTTCCATCGTGCTTCTTTACTAAGACCGGGTTAGCTATCCATTCCGGGTAGATGATTTCCTCGACCACCCCGGCTTTTTCCAACTTCTTTACTTCATTCTTTATAAATTCCGCTCTTTCCGGGCCTACAGGTCTTTTCTTCTGCCTGATTGGTTTTGTTGTCGGGCTTATGTTCAGCTTGTGTACTCCCAACTCTTGAAACACCCCCACCATGTCCTCCGGGCTCCATGAGAATACTCCCTGATACCTGGCCAAGAGTTCCTTCAGTGCGCCTTTTACTTCATCCGGGAGGTCTTTTCCCACCGTGACCGTCCCTTTGTCCGCCACCTGCATTTCCTCCAGTTCTTGCCGGGGAACTTCTCCATGTACCGCCCCTACTGCTTTCTTTGCGTCCCGGACCGCCGTCATCATGCAACTTCTTGCTACTGCTTGACTTCCCCGCACGACCGCCACACCTTGCACAGTGGGAAACTTCATCGTCAGCAGATACGGACAACTCGCTGCCCGGGCTAGGGTTAGCCACGGTCTTTCTATAATTACGTTATATGGTGAGGGTGCATCAATAACCGCAAAGTTGCACGTCACTGAGACACACTTGCTCCGATCCTTCTCATCCACCATACATACTGCTAGGGGAATAACTCCTAGAGGGACTTCAGGTTTGCCAGTGAATCCTGACAAGGGAGATGAAGGGGGTTTCAATATCTGTCTCCCAATTCCCAATTGATCGAAGCAGGAAGCGAACATGATCTCCACACTGCTTCCGTCATCTACGAACACTTTCTTGATCAAGAAACCTTCAATCTCCGCTGTTACCACCATTGGGTCAGAATGGGGTATCTGGGGCGGGACTACATCCGCTTCAGAGAAAGTGAGAGCCTCCTCAGGGCGAAATATTTTTCCCTGAATCTCTCCCGGGGGAACATATCGCGTCCGAGCCCGGATAGCGGAAACTGACTGGCATGCTTCTCCGATTTCTCCACTTATCACGTTGATCATCCTGTTGGGTACTGGGGCAGGCTCCACTGCTTGGACTGGTGCGGCAGCTATGGCAGGCCTCCCCGGGGCCCTGTTGCCTTGGTTGCCTTGATTTCTCCCGTTTCCTCTCCCCGGGTTAGGCCTCCACCTCCTCCGGGGCTGCTCTTGAAGCTGGTCCCGGGGATTCTCCTTCTTTGCTTCCATCGCCACACAATCTCTCAGCTGTCCCCGCTCTATCAATTTTTCTATCTCGTTCCTCAACATCCTACACCCCTCTGTCGAATGTCCATAAGACTTGTGATAGGCGCACCATTTGTCCGCATTTTCCCTAGACGGGGTCCCTTGGATAGGCAACGATCCGGGAACAAATCCTTGTGGATTGCGTGGATCTCCGTTCGGGATTTGCTGAGTGGGGTGAAACTGTCCGCTCTTGCCCGGTTTACCTGCGCGGGAGCAGGGTCCCTTCTACTTGGGTCAACCGTCCTCCTTCTTTCCATCTTATCCGGGAGGAATCCCCCGGATTCTTCTTTTCTCTTCCGCGTGGCATCATTAACCGTACAGTACAGTTGCACCGCCATCTGCAGGTTGTGAAAGGTTTCCGGGATGTTTTCCATCAACTTCTGGAACAACGCCATATCCCTCAGGCCATTTATAAACTCACTAATCACCGCCTTCTCCTGCTGCTGCCTGTCGACGACCTTCATGCTGTCGTCCATGTACCTTCGATAGTATTCCATTGACCCTTCCGCAGCCTTCTGCTGGGTGGCCAGAAGCTCAGTCAACTGCTTTCCTTCCTTCTTTAACCCGGCGTATCTGAACAGTAAAGCCTTAGAGAAATCGTAATAATCTCTGAGGCTTTCTCGGGGCAAGGAATCGAACCACGAAAGACAGTTTCCTCTCAGGTAACAGCCCACCAACTTGCATCTCAATTCCTCCGGGAAGTCCCTTGACACCATTAGGTTCTGGTATGTCCTGACAAACTCTTCCGGGTCTGTCTCTCCATTGTACGTTGGGATTCCCTCCGGGGTCCGGAGGCCCGGCGGCCATGGGTACGCAAGCACTCGATGAACCCAAGGGGAGGTAGTTTAGCCCCGTTTCTTCCCACCAATTTGTCCAGTAACCCAACGACTCCGCCGGCATGACTGGCAGGTCATACCTAATTTGTCCCGCCCCCCAGCTGGAATGCGGGTAATAGGATGGAGCATGTGGAACCAAATTCGATTGTTGTCCCGTAGCCACTCCCCCTCCGACCCCGAAACTCGGAGGGAAAGAAGGTGGGACGGTGGAAGAGTTCACACGCCCATGTATCCTTGGTGGCTGAACGACTCCGTCCAGGTCAATAACCTCTCTTTGGTACCCCCATAGAGGGCCTGCCGGGTTCCCCCCAGGTTCCCTCCGCCTACGACTTTCCCGGGTAGAGAGTACCCACTGGCGGTACAACTCCTTGTTGGCTCTCATGAACTCCTACGCCGCCAATTCCTCCGCCTCGGCTAAGGATTGCCCCTCCTCCCGGGCTTCAGGCCCCTGGGCCCGGGGACTGCCTCCCCCGGCGGACCTTGGTCCTTGCTCCTCCTGGTACTCTCTTTCCGAGTCGGCTTCGTTAGAGGCAGTTTCCACGTGGCCATCCTGCGGTACCCCTAGCTCCCGCTGGTGTCTAGCCTCCTCCTGCAACTGCCTCAAGGTCACATCATCTCCCGGGGGTGGAAAAGAACCACCCCCTGAAGGTGCCGCGTTCTTCTTCGGGCGCCCGCGCCCTCTCCTTGGCGACTCCATCATGCGAAGGTGGAAGCGTCCCACTGGGCGTGCCAATTGATGCTACCAAAATCCGTCCGTCTCCCGGGATTAGACGCTATCCTGGTCTCCTCCTTGATCAGCCCGCTACAATCCTGCAAAACAATCCCCGGGAGGCGTCCCGGGGAAGAAGCTCCGGCGTGATGATGAGATGGGGATAACGGAGAAGGAAAACGTACGGAATGTGCTCTCAATATAAAGTAGAGAGATATAAGTCACATACCTTGCTTACTGTTTGAGGCTAGTATTTATAGCTGGGGTTGCCTGCTTTGGATAAGACTCAGGACCACCTCTTTCTGTCACCTAACCGTCCTTTCTCTTGTCCGGATGCGCCTCACGCGGGAAAGTTGTTACTTCCCCGGTACTGGGCCTTGAGTCTTTTCTCGGCCCAGTAGAGTGCTGAGCCAGTATCATCAGGATGGAATTCAAGCCAAGGACCAATTAAAATCAAAACTGAATTTTATAGGACCAAGTAAGACCAAAAAAGTTTTATAGGACCAACTGAAACCAAAGTAATATTTTATGGGACCAATAGGGTCATTAATTCAAATTGAAAACCAACTTTGTCACTTGCTGAACCATAGTTTAAGGGGGTGCTTGGTTGGGGGGTTTGGAAGTGGGATATGAGTTTCATTATAGAGTTGCTTGTTTGGTACACTATAATCATTGAAGAGGGTCCACCACCATTACCCCATACTGGCCAATCATCCATTCCCCTCAAATATGAGAACTATGGGTTTCATTACTCTATAATGAATGAGACTCACTATTAATTACTTTTTTTAGTTAATTTTTAATCTATTTTTAGTATGTAAACTCATTCCCTTAATCCTAACCAAACACCAACACTATAATGATTCCCTCTATAATCAATCCCCACTATTATCATTCTCATTCCCATTCTCATTCCCCTCAACCAACCAAGCACCCCCTAAATTTTTAAAAAGAAGATATTGAACCGTAGTTTCCATTCTTGCACATTTAATCAACAAAGCAATACACTGAATATGTTATACACATGAGACACACCTATTTATAGAATCAAATAAAGCCATTGTGATTCTGCTCAGTTCATATATGTTCAGTGCATGGTCTGTGATTATGCTTTCAAATGTATAGTTATTTTTTCTCTAAAATTTAATTCTTTCTATAGTACTGTTCGGGTTGAAATACATATATATTTTATCAAGGCAAAATATATAGGCCACATAAAAGGTTTCATGTGTAAGTTGAAATGTTCCATTTTCCTTAAGGCGTTTTTTTTTCCAATTTCCATTTTTCCTTTTCTAGAATGGAATTAAAGAAGGAATTAAAATCAAAGTAGATTAGGGAAAAAAGCCCAAAGAGGAAGAGTCAAAAATCATACCCAAGGTCGGTCCTACTAGAAGATGTTATATTATTTTTTCTTCACACATTTAATACTGTTATTTTAACGCTTTTGATTTTTGTGTTATTGATATAATTTTAATTAAACAACCTTTTGAAGATATTTTCGACCATCACAACTTAGATTCCATATATGAATTTATATTAAAAATACATGCATTGAAAATTTTGACTATATCTACCTTATTATTACTAGTTAATTATCTACACTTTTTCACATTCATCTTCGCATAGTTATTCATTGACTACTAACTTTAAAATTTCTCATCGGAATTTTGGATCTCCAGGCTCCCCCACTTTGACACACGAAACAGAAGAAAGTTTTGATCATTGATACCCTCATGGAATTTTGAGAAATCCAATTCTAGAGCGGTGGGAGCACATGAACCACCACAAAAGACATAGTTGAATCTACCATAACTCAAAACTCATATTCAGGGTCGTTCCTACTAGAATACAAGATTTTTTTTCCTTCACACATTAATGTATAATTTTTACACTTTGAGTTTTTGTTGTATTGATATACTTTTCAACCAACTTTTAAAGATATGTTTGGCCATCATAAATAAGATTCCAAATATAAAATTATTATATAAAAGTACATGCATTGACAAATTTGACTACATCTCCCTTATTATTACTATCTAATTATATACACCTTTTCACATTCATTTCATGTAGTTATCTATTGACTACTAACTTTAAAATTTCTCATCGGAATTTTGGATCTCACGCTCCTTCTTTGACAAATGAAACAGAAGAAAGTTTTGATCAATCAAAAATCTTACATTTCCTTGTATTCCAACTTTACAGTGTTGGTTGTTTTGAAAGTGAATTGGACTGCGTAGGGATACTCCTTCCCTTCCGGGCTGACCAACAGTACTCCCGCTCCGCTGCCCCCCGAGTGTGCCGATCCGTCCACATATAACTTCCAGGCCGGGTCTGCTTCAGCCTTGGTCATATTCTCGGGGGTATTAGGCACCTCCTGTTCCTCGTTTATCCTTGCCTCTGATTCCAACAAGAAGTCCGCTAAAGCCTGGCCCTTGATAGCCCTTCTTGGCTCATACCGGATTTCATACTCTCCCAGCTCTATAGCCCATTTCATCATTCTCCCTGATGCCTCCGGCTTGAACATGACTTGTCTTAGCGGGTAATTGGTAAGGACCACTATGGGATGGCCCTGGAAGTAGGGTTTAAGCCTCCTTGAAGCATGTACCAGTGCCAGGACCAACTGTTCCAAGTCAGTGTACCGGGTTTCTGCCCCCCGAAGTGCCCGGCTAACAAAATAGATTGGGTGCTGCTTCCCCTCCTCTTCTTTGATTAGCACGGCACTTACCGCTTCCCTGGATGCTGCTATGTACAGAAAAAGCTCCTCCCCCGGGAGTGGCTTTTTTAAAGTTGGCAATTGTTGAAGGTGCTCTTTCAGATTTTGGAACGCCTTCTCACATTCTCCGGACCACTCAAACGCCTTGGCCTTCTTGAGAATGTTGAAGAAAGGCAACTGCCTGTCTGCCCCCTTTGATAGGAATCGACTGAGAGCCGCGAGGGACCCTGTCAACCGCTGTACTTCTCTCACCGACCCGGGGGAGGTCATCTTAGCTATGGCCTCTACCTTCTCCGGGTTAACATCGATGCCCCGACTTGACACCATGAAACCCAAGAACTTCCCCGCCCCCACTCCAATGGTACTTTTGGAGGGGTTCAGCTTTAGATTACTCCGTTCTAGCTTTTCAAACATCTCCTCCAGGTCATTCAAGAAAGCTCCGTAAGCCCTGCTTTTGACCACCATATCGTCGACATACACCTCCATGTTTCTTCCCACTTGGTCCTTGAAGAGTTTGTCCACCATTCTCTGATATGTGGCCCCCGCGTTCTTGAGTCCAAAGGGCATTTTCTTGTAACAGAAGGTTCCGAAATCGGTGATGAAGGAGGTTTTCGCTTTGTCCGCTTCATCCATCTGCACTTGGTGATACCCTTTATGTGCATCGAAGAAGGCTAGCACCGAGTACCCCGCGATAGCCTCTGCCAGCCGGTCCAAATTTGGGAGAGGGTAGCTGTCTTTGGGGCAACATTTATTCAAATCTGTGAAGTCGATACACATGCGCCAGCTTCGATCGTGCTTCTTAACTAAGACCGGGTTAGCTATCCATTCCGGGTAGATGATTTCCTCGATCACCCCGGCTTTCTCCAACTTCTTTACTTCATTCCTTATAAATTCCGCTCTTTCCGGGGCTACAGGTCTTTTCTTCTGCCTGATTGGTTTTGTTGACGGGCTTATATTCAGCTTATGCACCCCCAACTCTGGCAACACCCCCACCATGTCCTCCGGGCTCCATGAGAATACTCCCTGATACCTGGCCAAGAGTTCCTTCAGTGCGCCTTTTACTTCATCCGGGAGGTCTTTTCCCACCGTGACCATTCCTTTGTCCGCCACCTGCATTTCCTCCAACTCTTGCCGGGGTACTTCTCCATGCACCGCCCCTACTGCTTTCTTTGCGTCCCGGACCGCCGTCACCATGCAACTTCTTGCTACTGCCTGACTTCCCCGGACGACCGCCACACCTTGCTCGGTGGGAAATTTCATCGTCAGCAGATACGGACAACTCGCTGCCCGGGCTTGGGTTAGCCATGGTCTTCCTATAATTACGTTGTATGGCGAGGGTGCATCAATAACCGCGAAGTTGCACATCACTGAGACCCTCTTGCTCCGATCCTTCTCATCCACCATACATGCTGCGAGGGGAATAACTCCTAGGGGGACTTCAGGTTTGCCAGTGAATCCTGACAAAGGAGATGAAGGGGGTTTCAAGTTCTGCCTCCCAATCCCCAATTGATCGAAGCAGGAAGCGAACATGATCTCCACACTGCTCCCGTCATCTATGAACACCCTCTTGATCAACAAACCTTCAATCTCCGCCGTTACCACCATTGGGTCAGAATGGGGTATCTGAGGCGGGACTGCATCCGCCTCAGAGAAAGTGAGAGCCTCCTCGGGGCGAAATCTTTTTCCTTGAACCTCCCCCGGGGGAACATATCGCGTCCGAGCCCGGATAGCGGAGACTGACTGGCATGCTTCTCCGATTTCCCCACTTATCACGTTGATCATTCTGTTGGGTACGGGGGCAGGCTCCACTGCCTGGACTGGTGCAGCGGCTATGGCAGGCCTCCCCGGGGCCCTGTTGCCTTGGTTGCCTTGATTTCTCCCGTTTCCTCTCCCCGGGTTAGGCCTCCACCTCCTCCGAGGCTGTTCCTGGGGCTGGTCCCGGGGATTCTCCTTCTTTGCTTCCATCGCCACACAATCTCTCAGCTGTCCTCGCTCTATTAATTTCTCTATCTCGTTCCTCAGCATCCTACACCCCTCTGTCGAATGACCGTAAGACTTGTGATAGGCGCACCATTTATCCGCATTTTCCCTAGACGGGGTCCCCTGGATAGGCAACGGATCCGGGAACAAATCCTTGTGGATAGCATGGATCTCCGTTCGGGATTTGCTGAGCGGGGTGAAACTATCCGCTCTTGCCCGGTTTACCGTCGCGGGGGCAGGGTCCATTTTACCTGGGTCAGCCGTCTTCCTTCTTTCCATCTTATCCGGGAGGAATCCCCCGGATTCTTCTTTTCTCTTCCGCGTGGCATCATTAACCGCACAGTACAGTTGCACCGCCATCTGCAAGTTATGGAAGGTTTCCGGGATGTTTTCCATCAACTTCTGGAACAACGCCATATCCCTCAGGCCATTTATAAACCCACTAATCACCGCCTTCTCCTGCTGCTGCCTGTCAACGACCTTCATGCTGTCGTCCATGTACCTTCGATAGTATTCCATTGACCCTTCCGCAGCCTTCTGTCGGGTGGCCAGAAGCTCGGTCAGCTGCTTTCCTTCCTTTTTTAACCCGGCGTATCTGAACAGTAAAGCCTTAGAGAAATCGTAATAATCTCTGAGGCTTTCTCGGGGCAAAGAATCAAACCACGAAAGACAGTTCCCTCTCAGGTAACAGCCTACCAACTTGCATCTCAATTCCTCCGGGAAGTCCCTTGACACCATTAAGTCCATTATATGTTGGGATTCCCTCCGGGGTCCGGAGGCCCGGGGGCCATGGGTACACAAGCACTCGAGGGACCCAGGGGAGGTAGGTCTTGCCCCGTTTCTTCCCACCAATTTGTCTAGTCGAGCCTCCAAAGAGTTGGGGTCCTGCTGAGCCACCTGATAGCCCCGCATCCTATCGTCCTCCCAATAGTATTTCTCTTGGTAACCATAGTTCATCCCCATTGATCCGTGCATGGGCATGGAATACTGGATCGGGTTCCCCTGGGTTCCAGGGGCCTGATAACCCAACGACTCCACCGGCATGGCTGGCAGGCCATACCCAATTTGTCTCGCCCCCCAGCTGGAACGCGGGTAATAGGGTGGGGCGTGTGGAACCAAATTCGATTGTTGTCCCGTAGCCATTCCCCCTCCGACCCCGAGACTTGGAGGGAAAGAAGGTGGGACGGTGGAAGAGTTCACACACCCCTGTATCCTTGGCGGCTGAACGACTCCGTCCAGGTCGATAACCTCTCTTTGATACCCCCGAAGAGGTCCTGCCTGGTCTCTTCCAGGCTCCCTCCGCCTACGATTTTCCCGGGTAGAGAGTACCCACTGGCGGTACAACTCCTTGTTGGCTCTCATGAACTCCAACGCCGCCAATTCTTCCTCCTCGGCTAAGGATTGCCCCTCCTCCCGGGCTTCAGGCCCCTGGGTCCGGGGACTGCCTCCCCCGGCGGGCCTTGGTCCTTGCTCCTCCTGGTACTCTCTTTCTGAGTCAGCCTCGTCGGAGGCAGTTTCCACATGGCCATCCTGCGGTACCCCTAGCTCCCGCTGGTGTCTAGCCTCCTCCTGCAACTGCCTCAAGGTCACATCATCTCCCGGGGGTGGAAGAGAACCACCCCCGGAGGGTGCCACGTTCTTCTTCGGGCGCCCGCGCCCTCTCCTTGGCGACTCCATCATGCGAAGGTGGAAAGGTCCCACTGGGCGTACCAATTGATGCTACCAAAATCCGTCCGTCTCCCGGGGGTAGACACTATCCGGGTTTCCTCGACGATCAGCCCGCTCCAGTCCTGCAAGACAATCCCCGGGAGGCGTCCCGGGGAAGAAGCTCCGGCGTGATGATGAGATGGGGATAGTGGGGAAGGAAAACGTACGGAGGGTGCTCTCAATATAAAGTAGAGAGATCTAAGTCACATACCTTGTTCACTGTTTGAGATGGTATTTATAGCCGAGTTAGCCTGCTTGAGATGGGATGCAGGACCACTTCCCTTTGTCCCCGTCTGTCCTTCTTTCTTGTCCGGACGTGCCCCTTAGCGGGAAAGGTATCGCCCTAGACGTGCTGGGCCGTGGACCCTATTATCGGCCCAGTAGGCCTTTGGGCCGGTAATATCATGGATTATACCAGCTCAATTACTAGATGCAGTAATTTGTATATGAGTTTGTAGATATGTTAACTTAAATTTCAAACAAAATTGCAAGTGAAATTATCAAACTACCACACTATGAAGGGAAAATTAAGTTACTGGTTTTTCACTTCATATTCATTACATTTATTGCAACTAGGAATGCAAAGTTCAAATCTAAGGAACAAGTTAAATACGTTTCAAAAGAACCCAGCTGGGCCAAATACATACTAAGTTTATACTGAATGTTAACTTCACTCAAAAGACATAAAGTACACACAGAACATGAGTAGATGCAGTGAGAATTGTTTCAGTTTGAAAGGAGTGACAGATCCGTCATGCTTGCCAACAAGTTTTTCAGTCACATTTCGCGGAAACCTTGGGATGTGTAGGCCGATTTACCTTTTCCTGGATGAACCGGTGCACCTCTGAAAGGATCACATCTCGGTAAATGTTCCTGTTGTTCAAGACGATGCGTGCCAAATACTGTATCCTCCTTTCCAAACAGATTCGTTCCTGCGGTATGGATTTGGGTTCAAACTGATACCTTTTATATAATACAAAAATATCAATCACCAACAGGAAAAATTTATACATTGCTTACCATATTCAGTCCACCTCCATAGATGTAACTGCTGGATCCATCGAATTTCTCCATTGCAACCATAACCGAGAGACCGCAGTCATACTCATACCTTCTGCCATACTCAGGGATCAGGCGTTCCAAGCTGAACTGCCTTACAGTTTCAACTCTGCCTCCAATCCCCAATAAATTACACAAACATTTTGCCTGTGCGTAAAAATGAATGCACCAAGATTATAAAGTTGTACACAGTTACACATTAGTAGTGAACACTGAAATTTATGACTTACCACCACTAGAGTTGCACTGTCCCAGTCTTCGACGTCCTTATGCCATATATCGTCAATTATTTGAAGAGTCTTGGTGAAGAAGTTTATAACCAACTAGTAATAGTGTGATCGATACTTTATAGGGACATAATACTACAACATCGAAGAAGAGAGGCATTTTTAGCAACCAAAGGAAGCATGCATGGCATTTTAAGAATCCAATGGAAAATAAGTAAAATCTAAAAAGTAAACAAACCATTCCAGCTGTCGTGAACTTGGATAACGATCCATCTAACCACTCCTTCAGCTTATCCACACGGCATACGCCTTTGGCCTGTACAGAGATACAATCCACATCATTAAAAGGCTTTTGTGTTGCCTGGTCAAATAATATGGAGTGCCCAATACCTTCTTGACGGTCACAAGGGAGGTGGAAACTTTAGGAGCAACGCATTTGGCCCATGCGTGGTTCATTATACGTGCCCACGCCGTGATGACAAGTTGTGACACTTGGACATTAGCATCCAAAGAACGCAAATCCCTTCTCAGAAGCCAGCCACATCCACCATCATGGAAAAGGGGTTGACTGCCAACAATAGGGTGAGCTAAACTCACTCTCAGCACTATCTTTATGCATCTTAAAAATGCAGTATCAAATTACTAAACGAAACTTTCATATTGCTTCAATAACATGTAAGCAAATTACTCCAGGTCATGCATAATGAAAAATGTATTCTACAAATTTTAAACAATTGCAAGTAGACATAAAACCATCACTGCATAATTTGGTACAAACAAAAAAAATTTACCTTAAACTAATATGCAATCATGTTAACCCAGCATAATATCCAACGAAGAAAAAAAATTTGACACCCCAAAAAACATATTTTTAAGAGACTTGTACTTAAAAGTGTGTTGTTACCTTCCATTGCACACCGTATCATCTACGAGGCAATAATCCGCAATTTCAATCAGAAAAGGCTGAACAAAGTTCTGGTCCGAGGCATATGTGGAAGCTAGTTTGCTTAAATAAACCCTACCAGTGTTGAGCGGCCAATGCACCCAAGGCTGCTCATCGTTCCTTCCCTGACTAGGCAGCGGGTCATCTAGGGTGGTGATATCTGGCATACCAGAGGCACCTTCACTGGGCACAAGAGCGTTACGAACAATTTCCAAGTTGTTCATCAACTCCTTCAAGCATGCTGGCAGGGTTTCAGGGGATACAGAGCTTATGTGTTGAAGACACAAACCTGGTGACTCCACCAGCTTTGACAGATGAGTACTACGGTCGACATGTCCAAAAAGGACTACGCTAAGATCCCTGATTAAAGTCGCCACAGCCCGATCATGTACCTACAGGTGCTTGAACATCAATGCACATTCTAAATGTATGCCAATAAAGAATTAGTACAAAATTAAACAGCCAACAATAAAACATCATTATACCTCAGGAAATACTAATGCCAGCTCCAAATCATCGTGGAACCTATCATCCAGCACGAACGTGGTATTATCCTCCGATGATTCCGGTGACGGGTAATGATCAGTGGTCTCCAACACAGGCCAACAGAAACTGTTGTCATACTTCCCTCTTCCAAACCCCCCCCCCCCCCCAAGAATCTCCTCCTTAATTCGCTTACGGATCTTATAGTCTTTCCATCCATTGGGAATACTTTCCCATCGACACTTTTGAAAATATGTAATCATGAGTAGGAGTATGCAACTGATGTGTTGATATTTGTGTGTTTTTATGAAGAATTAATTGCTGAATTATGTGAATTTAAGCACTGATGGACTGTATTTGATAATCAGATTACACACATAGTTGGAGATGAACAAGAGGAGCAAGAAGTGCTGATTTGGAGCTAAATGGAGCTGAAATGAACTAAATTATGGAGCTAAAGGCATGGAGAAGGAGTTGGGCTGAATTCCATTTTCTGGCCCAAAGTTTTTTTGTAAACTCATTCCTATTTGGAATAGTAGTAGGGTTTAGGAAAGGGGGAGTATAAAAAGGGGAATGCCCCTTTTCTTTTGGGGAAGAGACACACGCACGAACACAATTCTTCTTCCCTTTTCCTCCCCTTTCTGCCGTTTCTCTGTTTTCTTCATCTACGAACAAGACCCAAGAACTAGGGTTCAGATTTATTGATATTCGGATATTAATTCGTAGTTCAATAATCTCTTCTCTATCTCTTGTTAATTTCATCATGATTTCTTCTTTGATTGTTGATTGTTTAACCCTTATTATGAGTAGCTAATTTTGCATATCGGCTTAGATTTGCGATGTTAGTTCATAAGTTGTGAGGATATTGTGCTTATAATCTTTCTCTGTGGGTTCTTTATTTGTTCATGATATAATCTATGCTTGCTAGTTTGAGATTGATCACCTTAATCTTTGTGGGCTAGGGCTAATTAAGTAGCAAAGTTCTTGTGAAAAGCAGATAACTGATACAGACTGTAATAACAAGATGATGAACAATAAAGTAGATAGTTCTTGCATGCGAATACGTGTTGGGGTATCTATGTTGGGTTCTCTTTGTGCTAAACACTGATAAAAGTGTGTAACTAGGTGAGCGAATACTTTCTGGGGAACACTTTAATCAGAGGAATAACGAGTTCAGCAAATACTTGCTCGTTATCGAATAATAAGAGGGGATTTGGGGAGTTTAGCAAATACTTGCTTCCTTATAACTGACTGATTTGCATGAGATAGATTCATCTTTAGCCAATGATCAATGATATGAACTGACTAGTAATCTAAGCCGATTACATTCTCTTATAGACTTTCTTGCATTTTTCCCCTTATTTTGTTTGTGTGTTTGCTGATTTTTAGCTCTTAGTTGCTTTACTTTTGTAGTTGTTAGAAAACCAATCTTCAAATTATAGGCGTGGTTGCTAAACCAAAACGTGTTAGTAGGATAAATTAATAGTTTTTGCTCCATCCTCGTGGGATCGACTCTGCTTTCCTCTATACTAATCACTCTTTATTCATTGAGATCGCAGGTTTATTTTGGTGTGTCAAACGACGCCCACCAAATTGGCGCCGCTGCCGGGGATGGTATGTCAATTTCTATTGTTTTCCTACTGATATGTGTGTTGTTATGTTAGTGTATGACCAGGTCTGAGAAACCTGAGTTAGTATTTGATCCAGAGATCGAAAAGACAGTGAAGTTGAATCGAAGGTTAGCCAAGGAGCGAAGGTTAAATTCTGCCGCAGAGCCTCTGTTTGGCCAAATAGAGGGTGTTTCTGGGACAATTTCTGAATTTGTGTTTGATACTTCTTCGGTTGGTGTTGAAATGGCCGAGGAACTGAATGCTAACAATCCCTTCATGTGGGAGCTGCATGGACATAGTGAAGAAGATCCCCCTACTCCCATTCGCTTGGCACAAACGGAGAACCCCATTGAAATCAAGCTTGCACTCTTGAATGTTTTGCCAAAATTTCATGGGAGGAGCACCGAGGACCCCTACAATTTCTTGAATGAATTTATCAAGATTTGTAAGGTTCAGAAGAGGCCAAATAATGTCACTGAGGAGCAGTTCAAATTGGTGGCTTTTCCCTTTAGTTTGACTGGAGCTGCAAACCAATGGTTCTCGAGCTTAGCACCGAATTCCATCACTACATGGAATGAGCTCAAGAAGATGTTTTTGGAGTACTATTTCCCCTCCACACGAACTGAAGCTTTGAAGAAGGAGATTTCAAGCATCCATCAGGAGTATGATGAGCCATTGAGTGCATTTTGGCTAAGGTTTAGAAAGTTGGTGGATAGTTGTCCTAATCATCGCTTTTCAGAGGGACAATTGCTTCAATATTTTTACCAAGGTCTCACCGTTGTGAACAAGGACTTGATGAATACAGCAAGTAATGGAGGATTCTCTCATCTTAGAGTGAATGAGGCCCGAGAGATTGTCAAGAAGTTGATTGATTCTAAGAAGGAGTATGATACGGAGGATGTGAGAATTTTGAAGAAAGTTGCACAAACTGGTCCTTCCAATCAAGATGGGTACAATGAGAGGATGGATAGGATGGAGAGGCTTTTGTCTAAGGTAGTTGATAAAGTTTCAGCTGCAAGCACCACGGCTGGTCCTTATGATAGCCCTTGTGAAATATGTGGAACCTATAGCCATGTCACCTTGCAGTGCAACTTTGCGATGGATGAGCAACTTGTTCAAGCAAAATCCATGGGGAATTGGAATGATAGGCAGCCCAAGAGAGACCCCTACTCAGCCACTTACAATCCAGGTTGGCGAGATCATCCAAATCTTCGATGGAGGGACCAAGGAAATCAAGCTCAACAACCTTATGTTCCACCTAATCAAAGAGGTCCTCAAGGTTTTCCTCAAAACCAGCCACCTCCACAGAGGAATACAACTGATGAAAAGCTTGATATGATGATGGAGATCCTCCGGGACCAGTCCAAGAGCTCAAAGAAGGCTGAGGCTACCTTAGAGGAGCATACTCGACAAATTACTCAATTGTCGAATTCAATGAATGAGCTTAGAATGCAACAACCAGGGCTGCCATCTCAGGTGCAATTGAACCCCAGAGAGACGGTTAATCAAGTCACTCTAAGGAGTGGGAGGAATATTGGAGGACCTCAACCAGAAGCAACCAAGAAATCGGTTGAGCAGCCTGACGCATACCTCGGTTTGGCCAAACAGAGGCCGGAACCAGAATCTGAAAAAAAGGTTGCAGGTAAAAATGTTGGACCCGAAGAGGTAAGTCCAAGGTTGAGCTTGAAAGATCCTTCAGTTAAAATCCTTCCACCATTTCCTCGCAGATTAAAGAAAAAGAAAGAAGGTTGTTTGGATTTCATATCTATTTTTGGGAACATGGAAATTAACCTTCCGTTCTTGCAGGCTATAAAGATACCATCAGTAAGCAAGTTCTTGAAAGAATTTATTGCAGGAAAACCAAAGGATTCGAGTAAAATCATCATGGGTGAGTCTGTATCAGCAGTGATACAAAAGAAGCTACCACCCAAGTGCAAGGATCCTGGTATGTTTTCATTACCTTGTTTAATTGGTGATATGATGATTGAGTCTGCCATGTGTGATTTAGGAGCTTCTGTGAATGTGATGCCATTGTCTGTGTATAAGTCTTTAAAGGGAGTTAAAATGGTAGGAACTAATACTACACTTCAATTGGCTGATAAATCTTGTGTCTTTCCTGAAGGTATTTTGGAAAATGTTCTTGTGAAAATTCATGATTTTGTTTACCCTGCTGATTTTTATGTGGTGAATATGCATACAAAGGGTAATAAAACTACAGGGGTATTGTTAGGTCGTCCTTTCTTAAGAACGGCTAATGCGACAATAAGTGTTGGAAAAGGCACAATATCTTTAGATTATTTTGGAGAAGAGTTAACCATTAAAATGGATGAAGTTAGTGAAAAGTCCATGGATTCTAAAGATGGTTGTGCCATTGCCACTAACCCCACTGTCCAAGATGATCTTGAGACACCACTTTTGCAGGAAAATAGATCAGAGATGCATGATCATGGAATGGGTGAAGTGGAGATACAAGAACCGAGTTGCTCTATGAACATGCGTGAAGAAGTGTATAGTACTGATACTAGTACTAGCCTCTGTTTGGCCAAACAGAGGCTCACAGCAGAGATCAAGCCTGGATGTTTTGAGCAGAATGTGTTACCTTTCAATCCACACTATGGTTATAATGAGACCCTCCCAATCAACTACAATCCTCCTTGGGATATGCAAATGTCCAAGTGTGAGGATGAGAGGATGTATCAGCTTGGAGAACACGAAGAATTCCGTTGGAATACATTTGATCAAGCCATGTGGTACAAGGATAGAGGAGGGATGTTTCCTCAACATCTTCATTGATCGCAAGTGAAAAGTCTAGCCAAAGACTATAAACAAGGGCGCTATTGGGAGGCAACCCAATCTTTTACATTTTCTGCTTTTGAACTTACTTTTCATTATTTTTGAGGTTCTGATATATATATATATATATATATATATATTGGCTTTTGGAACCTGGATTCTCGGATCTCCATGCAGAGCAACCAAGGCTATAATTTACTTCGGTGAATTCCATAACTGCTATTTGTGAGGGATTTCGGATTTTATTATTATTATGCTTACAATCACCCCTCTGTCATCTTTGCCGGATGAATACCGAGCACTTCTACTAATGCAGGTTGTTCTGAATAATGCCGAAGTGCTCTTTGTTCTGTTGCTGAATACATATCTTGTTCTCAAAACGAGCAGCCCTCCCTCCCTGAGTTTCCCTATTCCCTTCTCTTGTTTTATTTTTAATTTCTTTCGAGTCTGTACGTTTATCATAGATTCTTCTTGCTTTTAAGCTGAGCTTGCTTGAGGGCAAGCAAAGCTTAAGTGTGAGGAGATTTAGATGTGAATATTTGTGTGTTTTGTTTTGTGTGTTAATTTCCTTGATTACTCTGTTGTGTGGTGTGTTTTGTGGGGGTTTCTGAAGAACTTGGAAATTCAGCCCCAAATGCTCTAGCCGAGCGTTTTCATCTGAAAAACCTCTCCAGTTTCAGCCCCAAATGCTCGAGCCGAGCATTTTCGTCTGAAAAACATCTCCAATTTCAGCCCCAATTGCTCGAGCCGAGCATTTTCAACTGAACTTTTACCTTAAAAAAATGTGTTTTCATGTGTAGAGTCGGTCACAATTTTTAGCATGATGGTTAATAAGGGAATTGGTTTTGATATGGATTAACCTTGCCGGTAAAAGAATCACATGAGCAAACTTTTGTTAGTTGATATCCCCTTTGAAATGCTTAATGATAAACCTTTGAAATCAATCTGAACTTGGTTAAATGATACTTGGGAGGACGAACGAGACTTGCATGAAAAAGCCAAGTATAATGTGAGGTCTGAGCCTAGAGTAGAGCACTCTCTACATCAATCTTTCTTTCTGAGAGTTGTGGTAGCTAAGGTCGATGCATGATAGGTTAAAGGAAGGCAAAATTAGGATTAGCCACACATCGTATATAGCCTACCTTTTTATATCCCCTAGTTAGCCCCTCTGAGCCTGACCTTTTCTTTGATTTACCCACTGATATGAAACCCCTAGCCTTGTTATTTATATTGTTCTTCACCCCATGCATGTATGCTTTTGAACGAAAAATTCAGCTATTGATGGTTGTGAATTTGATTCGAGTGCCCTGTTTCATTAAATAAAACTTTTTGGTTCTATGGCACCGTAAATGTAACTTGAGCATGTACATTGTGAGTTTTGGTCTGGACAGAAAAAAGGGTGTTGTTTGCCCAGAAAAAATCAAAAAATCAAAAAAATCAAAAAAATCAAAAAGTCCAGAACAGTTCTGAAAAAGTCCAGATTTTTGTGTGTTAAATGATATACCTTTGTTGGAATTTTTTCTCCTAATTGTTCTTGGGCATATGTGCATATTTTGTATAAACCGTAGAGCCCTAGGATCTAACCAACATTACAACCCCTAGCCCCATTACAACCTTTAAAAGACCTTTTTGGCTTGTTATGTATTGACCAAGGCTACCGCATGAATATTATTGAGTGAATGTCCCTTCATTATGTGTGCTGAGTGAAAACCGTGAGGAATTTGTGCTTGTTTCCTTTTGATCAGTTGATAGCTAGGTAAAGAGCGATGTAGGGGGAATTGAGTTGAGTACTAAAGGGGGATGATACCAACTCTTGTTTGTGAACTGAAACTTGAACCTGGCAAGGGGACATTTGTTGATTAACCGATGAGATGAACACTTGAAATGCTGAATTGTTGTGACCAAAGTTGTGTGTTAGAGTCTTAGTTGTCAAGTTTTTGTTCTGTTTTGTTTGTTTCTTCTTTCTTTCATTTTTGGTTGAATTAGAGTCATTAGAGGGAATGGGAACCTGAATGAATGCTTTTGTGGAATATTGTTCATATCATACTTGAGGGCAAGCATGATTCAAGTGTGAGGATATTTGATGTGTTGATATTTGTGTGTTTTTATGAAGAATTAATTGCTGAATTATGTGAATTTAAGCACTGATGGACTGTATTTGATAATCAGATTACACACATAGTTGGAGATGAACAAGAGGAGCAAGAAGTGCTGATTTGGAGCTAAATGGAGCTGAAATGAACTAAATTATGGAGCTAAAGGCATGGAGAAGGAGTTGGGCTGAATTCCATTTTCTGGCCCAAAGTTTTTTTGTAAACTCATTCCTATTTGGAATAGTAGTAGGGTTTAGGAAAGGGGGAGTATAAAAAGGGGAATGCCCCTTTTCTTTTGGGGAAGAGACACACGCACGAACACAATTCTTCTTCCCTTTTCCTCCCCTTTCTGCCGTTTCTCTGTTTTCTTCATCTACGAACAAGACCCAAGAACTAGGGTTCAGATTTATTGATATTCGGATATTAATTCGTAGTTCAATAATCTCTTCTCTATCTCTTGTTAATTTCATCATGATTTCTTCTTTGATTGTTGATTGTTTAACCCTTATTATGAGTAGCTAATTTTGCATATCGGCTTAGATTTGCGATGTTAGTTCATAAGTTGTGAGGATATTGTGCTTATAATCTTTCTCTGTGGGTTCTTTATTTGTTCATGATATAATCTATGCTTGCTAGTTTGAGATTGATCACCTTAATCTTTGTGGGCTAGGGCTAATTAAGTAGCAAAGTTCTTGTGAAAAGCAGATAACTGATACAGACTGTAATAACAAGATGATGAACAATAAAGTAGATAGTTCTTGCATGCGAATACGTGTTGGGGTATCTATGTTGGGTTCTCTTTGTGCTAAACACTGATAAAAGTGTGTAACTAGGTGAGCGAATACTTTCTGGGGAACACTTTAATCAAAGGAATAACGAGTTCAGCAAATACTTGCTCGTTATCGAATAATAAGAGGGGATTTGGGGAGTTTAGCAAATACTTGCTTCCTTATAACTGACTGATTTGCATGAGATAGATTCATCTTTAGCCAATGATCAATGATATGAACTGACTAGTAATCTAAGCCGATTACATTCTCTTATAGACTTTCTTGCATTTTTCCCCTTATTTTGTTTGTGTGTTTGCTGATTTTTAGCTCTTAGTTGCTTTACTTTTGTAGTTGTTAGAAAACCAATCTTCAAATTATAGGCGTGGTTGCTAAACCAAAACGTGTTAGTAGGATAAATTAATAGTTTTTGCTCCATCCTCGTGGGATCGACTCTGCTTTCCTCTATACTAATCACTCTTTATTCATTGAGATCGCAGGTTTATTTTGGTGTGTCAGCAACCTTCACATCCCATTTCCACTACTGACTCTTTGTACCTCTTGACACACGCGCACAGATGATCCATGATGCAGCCTCCCCAATTGAGAAGCCATATTCCATCTAGGTTGAGCAAGGACTTAATCAACCCTGTCCTGACGATAGCTGTAGCAGTTGGAGTGAGCATGCATTCCAATACAAACAACACAAACATCATCTTGAAATCAGGGCCCCCTTTTTTCAGTCTACATAGAACGACACCAAGCTCTGTAGCATGCAATAGTCCCCAGTTACCAATGTCATATTTTTCCTTCCACTCACCTACCACTCTCAAGACATCAGCATCCTGATCGTCTTCTAGCACCTGAACACCATCTTCCCCATTTCCGTGGTTGAGGTTAAAAATATTCGCCACGTCGCTGCTGCCAACCACGAATGATGGAGTTCCATTCACAAAGAATTGTCGAGTTAATGGATTAAATCCATCAACGAGCCAGGCAAACATATCAGTCGGGAGATCTTTGATATACATCTCCAACAATCCATCGAATCCAATACTCTTCACATCTGCCCTCTGTTGCCTGGTTAGATTTTGGAGAAAAAAGTGTAACCGCTTCATTCGCACTCGAACCACATCCTCCATGTTTGTGGTCATATCTGAATCCACCCTAAACCCATTGGTCACCTGTTTATGACTACATCCAATAGAAGGCTTGACTGAACTTACATGTGTCTTCTGCGCTCTCTTACCTGGGTACATGGATGCTGATCCTGTAACCAATAATAACGAGACAACAATATACTCAATACTACATGAAACATACTACACTTCCATGTCTAGAAGTACACACAGTTTGGAGGGCAACATTCCTGCCTAGTTTACTCATAGTTACACATATATAACACAGGAAAAAGAGCATCAACAATTACCAATAAGTGTATAACATTAACATGGAAATATCATTAACATAAACTCATAATGTTAACAAAAAAGTGTATAATATGAAAATGGCTACATAACATTACCAATAAAATCACCAGCAGTTTCATATGGATCCATGATGTTTCATTTAAACATGTAAAAAGTTATAATGGCAGCTAGTTCCATTAAGGCAATCGTTAAGGATGCCTTTGACTTTGTTAGACAGTTCATAAGTTTTAACAACAACCTAAGGAAATTTTGACGGTTAATCAGCAGGCTGATTCCCTGTCCATAAAGACATTAATCAGAGTATAATTATATCAGCTCATATATGCAACCTGTCATCCGCTCACAAATTTTTATACTACATATGTAAACAGAGATGCGGTCCAATCTCACAAACAAGGAATGGAAATTATTTTGTTCAAAAAATGCGATGAATACAAAGGAACGAACCAGATGCTTCGCGTATTTTTGAAGACCCGTCTGGGTAGCTTTGAAAGCAAAGTGTTGAATCCCCATCATCGGCACGAAGGAGTTCAGGCGGCCACAGTTCGTCGTGAAAACCAACTTCCATGTCCTCAGACGACTCGTCGACACTCATTATTCTACCTTACAAACCCTCGTCGAAGTTCTGGTTCGGCCTAAAATCCGAGTTTATTACAAACCCTAGATTTGATTAATTTTCAAATTGTAAGATGAAGAAGAGTGGGATTAAAAAAATTGGAGGTGCTTTTTGATTTTTCAGGCATGAGTAGAGGCAAGTAGCTGGTAGATTTTGCACGGCTCAATAAAGCTGACCGCGTATAATCGTCAGTGACAGTTGACAAGCTTTACTGTAGGGAGGCAAGTGAACGTTACTGTACACGTGACTTTTCCTAGACAATCTTACTTGAGAAGATTTCATTTAATTGTTTGATAATTACAGAAAAATAAATTGTGAATTAGTAGTAATACAATTTTTTCTAAATTTTGGGTGTTGACTGTTGCAATTTAAATCGTACATGTTAATTATAAGTATACTTGAATTCAATTTAGTATATGATCATGAAATTGTTTTGAAAGTGTTTTCAATTACAGTATGAATTTTAATTTGGAAACATGCCAAATTAAAAACTTTAATTTGGAGTCACCCTACTGCGATATATGTATTTTATTTCCCCAAATTTCAAAAGGGAAGTTGATACTTCTATTGTTTTCAATAGTGTATTAAACAATCCGAATCGAGTTGTTCTATGTTCGAGTTCGAGTTCGAGTTCTTATTATATGTTCGTCGAGATCAGTCTTAACAACATATATTAGCTCAATCTTGATTCATTTTACAATTAAACAGTTCGATGAACTCAATTTACTTTCGAGCTTGTTAAAGCGCAATTGATAAATATTTTTTATCACTTTCTTAATTTTTTGGATTCAAATTACGGCTCAACTGCGATATATTTAATTACTCATACTGTATTATTAATAAAAAAAATGTATAGATCAGATCGGGTAATATTTTGTAAGGTCAATTTCTATCAGGTTGTGTCATTATCGACATTAAAACTTTGACCAACACAACGTCAAATGCCATATAGTTTAAATTTAAAGTATAAATTGTGACACTTTAATTACAATATAAAATGTAATTAATCAATTTCCAATTACACAACTATTCATTACCTACGTAATATTATATTTTATAAAAAACATAATTTAACAATTATATGAAAAAAAGATTAAAGTAGGTTACGTTTATTTATCTTAAATTATAAAATACATTTAGTTTACTGTATATTTATCATTATGTTATACACAATACATACGTTTTGAAGATGACGCTAATGATAACTTCGGCAATCAAGAGCACGCCGTGAATAAATGCGACTCTTCATTCTATGTCACTAGTCTAGGTTCAAGTGAATTTGTCAGGACTCACAATATGCGACCGTCCATTTTATTCCTCTCCCATGTTCATGTAGCCCATATATAGAGCACTCTGTGGACAGGTTGTTCTCAATTTGTATCATCATCAACTGAAATAACATAAACCTTCTATCTTGTTGCAATGGCGCAACCGTTCGATTCTCTTCCCAGGGAACTAGAGATAGAGATTTTCTGTCGGGTTGGGAGTTCTTCCTACACTGACATCTACAACCTGAAGCTATGCTGCAAGAAATTCCTCGGCATCGCCGAGGATGATAGCATTTTGCAGCATATATCGCTGGAGAAATTTCCGCCGATAGAGTGGGCTGGAAAAGCCAAGCTTGTTGAGTTTCTTGACAAATGCATCCGGTTGAAGAATCCAGATGCATTATTCAGCAAAGGCGTGATTGATTATTTCGACTCTTTGGACGATCCAAATCGCGCGCTCCAAATTCTAGAAGAAGCGTCGAGATTAGGTCATACTCCAGCATCTTATGTCGTGGCCGTGGTGTTAATTTTAAAAGGGGGCGAAGCGAAGAAGATGGGGATCAAACGCCTTAGTGACATGAAGAGAGCATGTTTTGGGAAACAAATTATCGAGCGTTGTCGGTAGCGTGTGAAGAACCTCATCCGATTTATTTGGAACAGAAATCGGGGGGATTGGGATCGTTCCCCTTGCTGCACCGTTCACCGCAAAGAGATAACGGTAGGGTGGGAGTATCATGACGGTAGATTTCACTTACTACAAATATCAAACATTGATAACTTGGAATGAAACTGGACATAATTGCAGCATGTACATGGAGGTGAAGATGTGTTACACTATCAGCGTGAGGCGATTTGGGGTTTTATTATCAGATTTAACTTTCCCTGGATAAACCGGTGCACCTTTGAAAGAACCTCGTCCCGGTAAATGTTCCGCGTGTTCAATATGATGTTTGACAGAAACCTAACTCTCTTTCCCAAACTTATCTTGTGCTGTGTTAAAATTTAGGGATTTATTAAGTGAAAATGGATACCTACAATAGAATAATTCAAACATCAAACACATCAACCATGATGCTTACCATCACTGATCCACCGTCATACGTGTAATCGTGGCCTCCAGTGAATTTCTCGATTGCCACCATAACATTCAGGCCGCAGTCATACTCATACCTTCTGCCATACTCAGGGATCAGGCGTTCCAATACTACCTTGCTTACACTTTCAACTCTGTGGTTGCCTACATTCCCCATCATATCACACAAACAATTTGCCTGGGATAAAAATAATATGCATCACATATGTCGGCAGAGTTAAAAGTATTCAATCTAGATGCATACAAGGGAGGTGAAAATATAAGCTCTTTTAGATTACCACCAATACAGTTGACATGTCTCACTCATCCTGGTCCTTATGCACCACATCGTCAATAATTTGCAGCGTCTTGGTTTTAAAGTTTATAACCAAGAGGTAAAAGTGTGACTGGTAGTATATAGGCACAAAACACTACAACATCATGGAAAAAGGTTCAGTAAGCGAAAAAATAATAGGTACGAATGTGCATACAAAACATGTTAGCTCAGGCAAATGTTTACAATAGCAACCAGCTTTATATCATCCAATACAATAAAACAAAACGTGGGAGCTAAACTTTACCATTTCGGCAGTGATGAACTGGGATTGAAATCCCTTAAACCAGTTCTTGAGCTTACCCACATCACATACACCATCGGCCTGAGAGGGGAAATTGAATATTGAAAACCACCACATTAATATACTTGTCAGAAGTGATGGACAGACAACTTGATAAGCTGGAGTGTATATCATACCTTGTTGACTGTTACCAGGGAGGTGGACACCTTTGGAGCAAGAGTATTGGCCCATTCGTGGTTCAAAATTCGTGCCCACGATGTGATGACAAATGGAGACACTGGAACTGTGCTATCCAAATAACGTATATCCCTTCTAAGAAGTAACTGACCGCCACGATCATGGAATAGAGGTTCCCTGACAAAAACATGAGAAGCTAAAGTCGTTGCTACCATGAAATCCAAAATGTTAAATGGATAACTCTAAATCTGTTTTAACATGTAGAATTTGCATACAGAATGATAAAAATACTAAGACTGAATGTCCCCCAACATACCATTACGAATCCCTAACTCTTCATGTATGAATCAACCAATAACAGACTAAGCAACTATAATTTATAACTTAAAAATTTAATGATGTGCAAATGAAAGCAGTACCTTCCACTTGTGAAAGTGTCTACAACAAGGCAATAATCAACAATTTCCAGCTCAAAAGGGTGGACATCGTGCGCGTCCGATCCATATGTGGAAGCTAGTTTTCTAAGGTATAGCCTACCAGTATTGCAGGGCCAATGTACCCAAGGCTCAACAGCGTTCCTTCCATGACTACCAGATAGGGAATCATCCAGGCTCCTGTTTTTCGGCTTACCAGAGTCACATTCAAAGGAAACACAGGCTTGAAAAATAACTTCCAAGTTGTTCACCAACTCCTTCAAGCATGCTGACAGGGTTTCAGGGGATACAGAGCTCATGTTCTGAAGAGACAACCCTCGTGACCCCAGCCGATTTGTCAGATGAGCGCTACTATCGACATGAGAAAAAAGGACTGCGTTAAGATCTCTGATTAATGTAGCTACATCACGATCCTGGACCTACATGGTTAAAGGACAAAACAAGTTGAAATGTTTTACAATTAAAGTATAAAAATGTAATTCAGCAGGTCATATTCACAAAATAATTTACCTGTGGAAATGTTTCTACCAGCTCTGAATCATGGAGGATGTTATCATACATTGGTGACTCATGTGCCGGGTAATGATCAGTGGTCTCCAAGATAGGCCAACAGAAACTGTTGTCATACTTCCCTCTACCAAATCCACCCCCAAGAATCTCCTCCTTAATTCGCTTACGAATTCTGTCGCCGTTCCAGTGCCCTATTAGTGGAACCTCCATTCTACTAGGAATACTCTGCCATCTACATTCATGAAAGTACGTTAACATGAGTACGAGAATGCATCCTTCACGGCCTGTCTTATTCCTATTGTCCTTGTAACTTTGAATACACTCACACAGATGATCCATTATGAAACCTCCCCAGTTTAGAAATCTGATTCCGTCAACATTCATCAAGGACTTTAGTAAACCAGTCCTAGCATAAACTGTAGCAGTTGGAGTTAACATGTAATGCAATACAATCAAAACGAACATCATCTAGAAATCTCGGCCCCCTCCCTCCATTTTAGTTATTACACGATCAAGCTGTGTAATTTTGATTCTTCCCTTCCTACCGATAGCATATTTTTCTGACCACTCCCCAACCAGTGACAACACATCTACATCTTGGTCGTCGTCTACCACCTGAATCGAATTGTCACTGCTATTCAACCTAAATATACCAGCCACATCCCTGCCATCAACCACGAATGATGGGGTTCCATTCACAAAGAACTGTCTGGTGCTTGGATTGAACCCATCAATCAGCCATGCAAACATATCGGTTGGGAGCTCCCTGATAGACATCTCAAATAAGCCTGCAAAACCAATGGTCTTTACATCAGCCCTCTGAGCTGGGTTTAAGTTTTGCAGAAGATACTGTAATCTTTTCATCCGTGTCTACACCACCGCCTCCATGTTCAAAGGCATATCAACCTCCTCCCTGTCATGTATGTGGTCATACATATTACATCCATATGAAGGCTCGGCTTTACTGGCAAACTCAGATTCTGTCTTGCAGGTAGTTGTTTTACCTGAAACCAAAAAATAGGGAACATAACTGTATGAGTAGGAGACATCATATTTCGAAGTTGTATTTTTTTAACCAGTGTTAAACCTAAAGGATATAGCTATATTAAAAGCTAAACACATACCTAAAATCAGTTTATGACCTATACAAGGTAGATAAGATAACTAAAGAAGCAAACAATATGAATTGAACATGAAACAGCACAGAAAACTTTAAGGCCTAAATCTATACATGTAACCATAATTATTTACCTCAACCAGCATAATTAAAAGTGTTGGTGAATTGATATTATAACACAAATGTTACTTGGTTTCTAAAGCATTTCATGTGAAAAAAGATGTTATATCTAAATTAACTGATTCTTAAAAGAACAAGAGTGATAAGGAACATACCAGAGATTTTGCGCAGTTTTGATCGCCCCTCTGGATAAATTGGAAGGCAACCCGTTGGTAGCTCTTCATCGGAAAGAAGAAGTTCAGGAGGCCAGCTGATGTCGGAACGATCAACTTCCATGCTGGCAAGGGGAAGTTCATCATCGCTGAGAGGAAGTTCATTATCGCTGATGCTACCTTCCGGCGAGGAATAGTCGCATTCAAGACCGCGATTCTGGGTCGGCCTCATATCTGCAGTGGATTGGATTCAAACCCTAGATTTGTCTGATTTAAATTCTATGGGAGATGAATATTGGAAATAATCAATAAAGGGGGGAGGTGCTTTTGATCTTTGTCTGAAATAAAAATTTGACCTGTGGGCTCGAGAAAGCTGAATGTCTTTAATCTTTCTGGACAAGCTTTGTTGTTGCTGTTGCGTGTGCAGGTTCATTTTACTGTATCTAACTAGCTTTTCTGGACCACGTGGTTTTTAATTAAAAAATAGAAAATGCGAATTCGACATATAATTCACCAAAATAAATTATGGTGATATTACAGAAATTAAGAACGACTACAAATTCATCATTTGTAATTAAATCCCATGTGTCAATTCAAATAAAATTCTAATGTTCTGGAAAATCCCTAACTTAACATAGTCAAATGATATTAATAATTTTTGGAGAAGAATGTGTTTTGTAAAATAATAAATTCTAAAGTAACAACAAAAACAAGAGAATATTAAATACTAAAATACATGATTTATGATAATTGCACAATTCAACTAGATTCATATCTTGAGGGCCAATTTCAATAAAGAGTAGTTGGGTTTAGTGGTACACTAAATAGTTGATTGGGGTTTGTACTCATGGTGGGTAACAGTTGATATAAATATGTAACATAAATTGTGTATTAGGGGAAACTAAATAAATGATTTCATTATGGTTTCATACTCCTTATAGTGACACTCTCCGTGGCTTGTAATCAAACACATTGCATTTATTGATTAGTTGCAAACCACACAATAGTTGGAGGGATAAGGAGTCAATGTTTACACCCAAAATCAACGGGCATTATATAAAAGTCATTATCGATATTAACCATAAACCAAAATATGATTGAAAACAGCCAAAATCACAAACACGGTATTAACTTGGATGATAATGGAGAATAGATTGAAAAATTAATCCTACATCACAGATAAAGCTGATTCTTGGTTGATTAGCATTTGAGTTTGGATCGTGGTTCAGCATCAATGGATGATATATGCTTAGTGCCAAGCGATTTAATTGATGTTTCATCCCATGATATGGACTAGGTTTTTGGGTTTAGGGTTCGAACCTTATACAATTAGTGGCATGTTTAGGGCCAAATCATTATGGACGTTAATAATAACTGATGTACATTCCACAATTATCAATAACAGTAGAAACAAAGTTCCATATCGATTAATCGTGTGCATTGACCATCAAAGCATGATCCATGTTTAATGGCAATCGAGTTGAGTGATGATTGATCCCATGGTTTGGATTAGATGTATGGGTTCTGGGTTTGAACCCACGCAATTAGGGTCGATGTATATTCAACAATTATCTATAACAGTGTAAGCCAAAGTCAACATTAATGGTGTTAGTGTGCAATTGAGCATGAATGGATGATCCATGATTAGTATCATTTGAATTGTGTAGATCTGTTACAGTATAAAGCAACTTAAACTTGTAATTTTTATTTTATATTGAAATTAGATGCATACAGTATTATATTTCAAAATTTATTATAAACCAATAACACCAATTCTTGTGATTTCGAATTTAATACATTACTTTTTATTTATTATATGTTCTTCTGGATATAAAAATATTTCAAACAAAAAATCCATCGAAATATCCAGCTTGGCATGGTGGTAAATCTGTAAATCTCAAAATATGCAGCTCGGAGGTTAGTGTTCGATTCCTATGACAAGCATTTTGCTCAATTAGATACGCCTTAGAAGACATTTTGCTCAAGAAATTTTGCAAGGTATTTCTTCTCCGCCATTGCAACTTGGATGCCAAAAGTTATCTTCCAATCAAAGGCCCCACGTCCAGCTCTTTTAGTCCAGGTGTTGCAATCTGCCAACCTGACATTCCTTTACATGCATGTTGCACGGCATTGATTTGGACGTGCGCAGGCGGTGCAGCCAATATTCCATCATTCCATCTATTTTGTTACTATTTCAAAAAAAAATCTATTTTGTTACAATTACAAACGAACTTCACACATATCTCGCGGGTGGATTTTCCTGTAAATCAGCAATTCGGGCGTGGGTAATACTTTTTAGTCGAATCGATTCGAGGAAAATAGAACCAATTATTCGAATCTGATTAAACAATTAATAAGTAACATACGAAAAAAGTAAGTTTATCAGAAACTTCAACCACTTGCAATCCGCAATCCTACATCAATTTTATGTGAAGCAATATTAATTTTGCTTTAAATACAAATGCTCTAACAATTAACTAGCTGATTAATGCAGGATAATTTGATCGTTTCATATATTTATAAACACGATAGATCATACATGTTCACCAAAAATCGAGACATCCTGGACGTAACACATAGTCCGGCTAACCATTTGCCCTTGTACATTTGTTTGATGGCTGTGTAGATAGATTATAGTTAGAACTGTACATATAAGACTCAATTAACCGACTTAACAAGTTTCACATCCGAGGACAGATGGCCTTAGTTTTTAGTTCATGTAAAATTCGTAGACTAAATACATGGGATATTAAAGTCATTTGATGGGAAGTTTGGGCTACAAATAGTTAAAACATTAGTATCTTTAATAGTGTTAGCTTAGTTACCTTCGAAAAACCATGTGGTGTAAGCTTAGGATTACTGAGCATCAATGGATGATACCTAACCTGTACAAAGGGAGTTGAATGACGATATAGTGTTATTGGGATGATATGTTAGGGTTTAGGGTTTGAAGTTTAGGGTTTGAACCCACGCAATTAGTGATACGTTATCCTTTGAAGCATTGTAAAATACATAATAGTATTGGTGCTTCCATGAGGACAAGCGTGAGCTATTCTCAATTGTAATACATTACTTGCTGATGGAGAGTTAGAACTGTGTGGCGATCTGTGAGGTCCAATGAGGTGGTTACATGTAAGGGTTTAGGGTATGAAGTTTAGGGTTTGTACCAACGCAATTAATGATGTATTCTCCTTTTAAGCATTGCTAAATTAAATACTAGTATTGGTGCATCTCATTGGAGAAGCTAGAGCCAATCTCAATTGCAATTCATTACTTGCTGATGGAGAGTTAGAATTGTGTAGCGATCAGTGAGGTCCAATGAGATGGTTATATGTAAGGGTTTAGGGTTTGAACCCATGCAATTCGTGATCTATTATCCTTTGAAGCATTTAAAATAAAATTTATGTATTTGTGAGGAGAAGTGTGACCTTTAAGTATTTCTACTTCATTGGATGCTGATGGAGAATTAGACCTGTATAGCGATCATTGAGGTCTAACCCAGTAACTGGTTAGACACTCAAGACAACAGATTTAAACCCTAAACCCATCCGAATTTTTTGTATGTGACATCCGTATTTACTTTAATCGAACCTATGGTAATACTGGTTTTATAGACTCATACTAGTATTGGTTTCTGATCGAGGAGAATTGTTAGTTATAACGAAACATATTTCACTACATGCTCATGGAGTATAAGAACTGTGAAGCAATTTGTGAGGTCTAACACGCTAATTGGTGGTTAGACACTACACTTGTTGTTTAGGCTTTAAAACCTTTTGCCCAAACAATAGGAAATATTATCTTGTACATTTTAGACAATTTTGTTTTTATTAAACCCAATTTTTAGTGATAACCTTTTGTATATAATACTAGGCCTAATATCATTTTATTTTAACATGTATCTCTATTATATTTACTTATTATGGAAATTTACATAAATTAATAGAATTAAATATTTTTGTTTAATTCGACAAACATTAAACATAATTACTTGTATTAAAACAATAAATAGTCTAATTCAATTAGGTCTAAACGTCGGAATATTTAGATTTGGGAGAAACCGACCTAACCTTCTCCTCCTTTTGGACTAGTTTCGTTTTGGACACATTGGTTTGGTTCCCATCCGATTCTAGTTTGTTATGAAAATGGAATTGAGGGAATCTGTATGCAAAAATTGGTTTGGGGTTCCGCACCGGCCAGTTGCTCTGTATGCCAACCATTTCGGCGCCTGTCACATCATGTTTTGCCGGTAGATAATCCCTCAAGGACATCGTAAAAATCTTCCTTGTGGCATCCTTTTCCCTATTTTGTAGGGGAGTAGCACGGCTGTACTCAAGTATGGGGCGGAATTGTATCATAGCTGACAAGTAACACACAGCCTAAAGTAATGGACTCCAGTCCTTTTGTGTTTTTAACTTTGAATTGTAGATCTAGATGCGATAATTAACCGTATTAAGATTAAGTGGTGAAAAATACAAGCTCATTTTGGAATTACTACTTGGAGTTGAGTATAATTGTGATACTTAATGCTAATGATGCTCAAACCTATAAAATTAATAATTGTGATACTTCATGCTAATGATGCCCAAGCCTAAAAATTTAAATTTTGATCACCATTTTAGTAACAGTAAATGGCCCTGTTTGCTAGAGGTTATTTCCACCATGCACTGAACTGAACTGAATTGAACTGAGCTGAATTGAACTGAGCTGAATTGAACTGAACTGAACTGAACTGAAGTAAAAATGATGTATTGAAAAATGGAATCAGCATAACTGAATTAACCTGAATTTCATCAATCACATTTTCACTGAACTGAACTGAACTGAACTGAACTGAACTGAATTGAACTGAACTGAATTGAACTGAACTGATCTACAAATAAGCTCTGGTAAACAGGGCCAATGTCTTGGGTGAGACCTGTCCTTGTGGACACCAAGAGCATTGGAATGAGCATTTACTGTTTCTGCTTCATCTTTTTGTCAGTTTGTTTGATCTTTCAATCAATGTCCTTGAATGGAGTATTCTTGTTTTGCCTTGGATTTTTCGGTTAATTTGATCTTTCGTTCAATTTGCTTGATCTTTCGGTCAATTTTCTTGATAATTTCCTTGCACAATTTCACCAACGACAAATTCAATCAAGGAAATCGGCGGGTTTAAAGCTCACCAATGACAAATTCAATCAATAGTTGTCTCATATCATAATGAATATTATGTATTATTTATATCCAAGTAAGCCGGTAATAAGTGATTTCGATTTTATACAAATGTTATCATAAGTAATTGCATTTTTTTAATACTGAGGAGATAATTGAGGATGCCATATACGTACGAAGTAATTTTTGTATCCACATATTATGTATGCAATCAAAAATTCTAGGGTGGATGTTTTTGGTGTGGCGCCAATTTTTTTCCTATTGTAACGAATTTGGCGCACAAAGAATTTGCCTATAAATTTAACCCATCTATCATCATACTCACCCAACCCTTTTTCAGTACATATTTTTCAGTACATCTTTTTCACTACATCCATTCCAACGCAATAATGTATCACACAAGAAACTGTCACAAGCTTGTCTCTTTGGAGACTGTCCCACGCAAATCTCTCAAAAACAGCCCAAGCAAATCTATCAGAAACACCAAAACTCCTTCCCGTCCCACCGGTGCTTCAAGTGGAAGATCTGTACCGCGCAGAATCTTTGCCGTTCCTCCGATTACCAAGACCTTCAAGAACAGCAAGCCAAAATAGAGCCGCAACAAGCCAATGACAGCCACACGAGTTTCTGTTATCAAAGGAAACCCAGACGTGATCGTCATTTCCGACGACGATGAGCCAGAAGTCATTGTTCTCTCCGACGACGAGGTAGATTTCCAGGCCGGAGCTAATCATCTGATGATGCTGGAGGGTCAAGCTGACATTGCACGCCGTGGCCGCTTCGTTCTCGTAGACGAGGAGGACCCTCAGCCGCCACCCCCTTACCCGGCATCTCCATGGAATGTGGCTCCACAACGTCTCCACATGCTGGCGCCACCTCCAGTGCTTTCTGTTAAGAAAGCCTCCTCTTAGGCATAACAGTTAGAAGGACGTTAGTTGTTCGCGTCTTGATTTTGTTGCGATCATCCCCTTCTGCGTTCCTTGAGGAACTGATGGATGTTCGCCCGGACAACTTTTGTTAGTTCTGTTCTATTTTACCTGTATCAAGTGATGATCAGCAGTCGGTGTATCACGTTCTATGTATTTTGGCTAACTTTATCACAAGTTATATGAATTTATTTTTCGTTCTAAATAAGTTTTAAAACATTGACTTCATTCCTTTTTTCAATTAACTCAAATCAAGCAACTTGACTAAATTACGTTAAGTAAAAGGAGACAGTTATTGTAACTGAATTTGCTCGATTTATTCCATGACAGAATTCCAGATTACATGAGTTAACCAAATCATCACAAGACTATTGATGAGGTTAGCTGAAATGGAACCTGAAATTGGCATACTAACTACTCAAATTTCATTACAGGGGATGGGGTTGAGTCTGAGTGAGAATGTTTCACGGGAGAAGGTGTCTCCAACACCAGCCTCTTTCTGCTCATTACTTTCGGGGGTGCTAGCTTGGAATATAAAACCTGCTCATCGTATGACTCAAGAAGCTTATACAATGGAGGTGCAGCCACTAATTGCTGTTTCACCATCATCCATTCGCCCGCTTCAATCATTCGCCTGAAAAGCTCTCGCACCTCATTCTTCAGCTTTTGATATGATGCTACCAAAATCCGTCCGTCTCCCGGGTGTAGACGCTATCCGGGTCTCCTCCTTGATCAGCCCGCTTCAACCCTGCAAAACAATCCCCGGGAGGTGTCCCGGGGAAGAAGCTCTGGCGTGATGATGAGATGAGGATAGCGAAGAAGGAAAACGTACGGAAGGTGCTCTCAATATAAAGTAGAGAGATATATGTCACATACCATGTTTACTGTTTGAGACTAGTATTTATAGCCGAGCTCTACCTGCTTTGGGGATAAGGTGCAGGACCACTTCCTTTGTCATCATATGTCCTCTTCCTTATCCGGATGTACCTTCCAGCGGGAAAGGTACTGCTTTGATAGTTATGGGCCGCGGACCTTCCTGGCCCAGCCGGATTTTGGGCCAGTATTATCACTAGCCCCCCAGACCAGTCATCCGGGTTTTCGTGACGCGGGGAACTGGTCTTAAACGCTCCCTCTTTGGCTGCCACTCTCCTGGTAGGACCCATCCGTGCTACAATGGGTTTCTGACGACACCGCCTTTTCCTCTTCTGCATTGATCAGTGTCTCGTTCATCGTGTCATTATTGCTTTTCCACCTTTTGAGGTGGCGGTTCTTATTCCTCCGTCTATATAAGGGGCCTAACCTCTTTCTCACTAGTTTACTTTCTGCAAAATTTCTTCAGACGCTCTGCTCATTCGCTCCCTCGCCCTTTCAGCCAAGTAAGCCCTATCTCCTTATTTTCTTCTTTTCTATGGGTTCCCCTCTTCACTCCAACTCCTCTCTAGATACCGAAGAGTTCCAGAGCCCGTACGAGATCCATTTTAGGACTGCCGATAGCCCTGTCTCCTCTCCGAATCCTTCCCTGGACGCTCGTTCCGAGGATTCCGATATTCCCCTGGAACGAGACGCCCCTGGCCCATTCGCCCTGGAAGAAATGAGTTCCCGGCAGGGTAGTTCTCCTGGTCATGCCCGGGAGGATTTGGGGGAGGAGGCTTTTGACGAAGGGCTCGGCGACGATATTCCCCGGGGGCCTACTCACGGGGTGTGCCCATTAGGGCTTAAGTATTTCGATGTTTCCGTGGACTCTCCTCCCGTAGATAGGGACGTCTTGGATCTAGCCAAGCGCTCCTTCATTCCTCTTCCCCTTAATGCCTCCTTATCCAAGCTTCCCCCGGGGGCCTCCGAGCGAGAGGCCGCGTGCATCCCGCGTATACACTTTCAATACGGGCTTAGCCTTCCCTTCCCTCCTCTCTTCCTCGAGATACTCACTTTCTATAAGATAGCCCCGGCCCAGATGCATCCTAACGGGGTGGCTCTGATCTTGGTTTTCCTTCTCAACTGCGCTAGATGCGCCATTTCCCCTACTCTTCTCCTCTTTCGTTCTTTTTACGCTCTACGGAAGGCGCACGCTTCTTTCCCGGGCGTCTTCTCCTTCAACATCCGTTCGGGGATAAAGGACTTCCTCCTGAGCAAACCCCGATCAGCCAAGGGGTATCTCTCCAAGGGCTTCTTCCTGTGCGACTCCCTGGCTTATCCCATGCCTGCCTGGAATGATTCCATTCTTCCAGAGGACAAGAAGCCTCTGTCCAACCTCCCTGCGGTCGTTGCTAGTGACCACAGCTTCCTCCGTCTTTCCCCCTTAGATATGGAGGTTTTTTACAAGAGTGGGAACGCGGGTTATTTCTGGCCTCGCGGGATTTACCCCAGCGACCTCTTCACGCTCCCGCGTATCTCTGCGGTGTGGCCGGATGGAGGTGCCCGTTAAGATTTTATTTCTTATCTTGTTTTTATGAACTTCTCTTTTTTTCTTTTTTTTTTTGCTAACTTCCTTGTTTTCTTTGGCCTCAGTACAACCTTCTTTGTACGCAGACGTCATGGCCCTCACCGACAAGTCTTCCGGAGGTGATGCTCTAGCGGGGGACGCTCACCCAGATCGACAGACTCCTTCAACACCGCCAGTAGCTTCCCAACCTGGGCCACCTCCCCCCGAGAACCCTGCTCTTGTCCCTCAGAGGCCTCGTGCGCCTCCCAAGTCTCGCCAGCAGACACCCTCCGGGCCTTCTTCTGAGGTCCGTGCTACCCCCGGCTCGGCGCCTACCCCCGGGCGTCGATCTTTCATCCAACACCCTACTTACAGCGGTGGGGCAAGCTCGCGGTTCAAACGGCCGCCTCCTAGCGAGCTATCCGGGTCGCCCCCTCCCTCTCGTCAGAGGACCCAGGACTTCCTTCCTCCTCCTCCTCCTCCGCGGGCCACTGCTTCCGAAGCTATCCCGGAAGAAAAAGAAGAGGTAACCGCTATTCTAGATCTGTCTTTTGTCTAAGGTAATCCCTCCGTTTTCCTTACTTTCTTGCTTCTTTGTTGTGCAGAGCATTGCCTTTGCCGACGCCATCCTGGCGGACTCTCAGTTTGCCGAGGCATTGAATCGAACCTACTCCAAATACAGCGCGGGGCTGTTTGCCAAGATGGAGAAGGAACTCCGCGAGACCAGGGAGAAGCTAGCCGGGCAAGATGGCCTCGCGACCCAGCTAGAAGAGGCCAAAAGGAAGCTGGCTGATAAGGAGAAGCGGCTTGCTGACAAAGAGAAAAAGTTGGCGGAGGTGGAAAAGAAGTACTCCGCCCTGAAGAAGGACAAGAAGAGTTCCCAGCTCGAGGCCTTCAATGCCGTCACACAGAAGCTCCTTCGCTCTGAGGCGTTCGAGAAGAAGCTGGAGGGGATTGCCGCTGCGGCCAGCGCGGACGCCTGTCATGAAATGTATCGGAGTTTGCGGGGTTGGTTGCCAGGGCCCGCGCGTCTTGATGCCCAGGCGTCCTACTATCGGCCCAAGGCCAATGACCTATTAAACCATCGCTTCCGGGATCTTCAGGAAGCGATTCTGGAAAGTTTGGTGCCCCAGCTGTGGCGATCACTGGAGATGTCCTCCCGGGCTTCTTCTGCTTCGGACATCAGGAAGATGAAGCTCCCTGCGATCGGTGAGGCCTCCTGCCCCGACCCTGGCTCCGAGGACTTCAATGTTTATGGGGTCGTCCCAGAGACACCCCACTGGGCAGAGAATTATCTCGAATACTGCGCGGTGCCTGACAATTTCGGGTACCAAGCAGTTCAAGTCCAAGGGGGGGACTACCGGGTTGGCCTTGCTGCGGGTCAAGACGACCTTCTTTACCAAACCCGGAAGGCTACGCGGAAGGTGGGATACCCTGAACGGTCCGCTGATGAGCCCGCCGTGGACGCCCCTGCTTATGCCGGCCCTGAGTGGACCACCGAGGATCTGGTGGAGCTGGAGAGGAGGTTCGAAAGAGCTCATGCTATTCCAGGAGAGGGGCACTCTACTGAAGACCATGTATAACTCTAGACTTTAGCCTGCCTTTTCCCTTGTAATCTTCCTTTTTTTAAGCATTTTGTAGCTTTCCTTCCCCCCGGGGAAGCGCGTGTAGAACTTTGGCCTTGGTGCCTATTTTGATAAATGACAAGTTCTGCCTTTTAATGATATGACCGTTTTTTTTTTGTAGTCTGAGCGTCCCTTAGAGGAGATTCTCCCGTGCGGGCCCATGCCTTATGTTTTTCCTCATCCTAGTAGTTCTTCCGGCACCTACTTCTCTCTCCCCCGCGCTGGGTGCCTCCAATGCTCTTTTCTTCAAAGGAAGCTAGCCCATTGGCGGTTTGGAGGCGACCAGGCTAACCGGGCATTAGCTGAGGCGGGGTTGGAATGCTTCCTTCAAGAGTTTGGGTCGATCCGGGTGTTGGTGGCGTTTCTTAAGGCAGTTGATGCCAAGTTCGGGTCGTTGAACCAGTGCTTCGACCTTGCTTCTGACCATATGCGGGAGGCCCTGAACTCTCATAGGACCATAGCTGAGCTGCAAGCCCTTCACGATGACTCCCAGCATCGTACTACCAAGGAGTTAGGCATGGTGTGGGGTGAACTAGAGCGGGCGCATGAGAAACTGAGGACATTGGAGACCCGCTCCGCTCAGAACAAGCTTCTCTGTGACTTTGAGAAGGAGAATCGGTCCCTTACTCATAGGAATAGGGTCCTCCAGGATGCTCTATTAATCACCCGATTATCCTACCACCTGTTGGGTCTCAAGAATGGCTTAGTTGGGGTATCTCCTCTTACCGATATTCCAGCCGGGGTTCGCAGGACGATAGAACGTATGGAGGCTAACCCGAGGAGGTTTGGTGAGGGAGCTCCTCATCATAAGGCTTATCTGGATGTCGTTGAATGGCATAATAAGATAGCCGCGGGAGAAGTTGAGCCCTATCCCTCTAGCCTTCGCCGAGTTCCTGCCCGGGTGGAGGTGGACGTGGCATATGAAAGGTATGAGGACATGACTGTATCCATTGACCCGGAAGAGGTGGCCCGCCGGATAAGACGCATCCGGGAAATTGCCGACTCTGGAGTCACCACGAAGGGGATAAAGACCGCCGAGGGTACTCGTATTAGCCGGGAAGAGAAGGGTAAAAGTGCAGCAGTCATGTTTCCTAAGTACAGGTTTGTTACTTCTGCCGGGGTAAGAAGAATGCGCCTGGCGGAGCCTCTTCCAGAGGGATCCGTGGTTGTGCCCATCCCCGAATTAAACGAAGAGGACGCTGCTCAATTGGAAGAGGAGCTTGCGTGGAATCAAGCCCCGGATGCCCGCTTTGCCGAAGATCTCCTGTCTTCTCAATTCTTCGGAGGAGGTTTCCGCCCGGGTAACCCTGAGGGTGCTTCCGGGTCGGGCCCTAAATGGGTTTAAGGACGCGTAGATAAGAAAACCTGTATATAAAATTCTATGTAATTGTTCCTTTGCAATTTGTCCATATGTTCATGCGATGTATAAATTTCTTATGTAATTTAAAGATTGAATAAAATTGCCTTTCTGAAAGACCCTTTTCATTAACTTTTTCCTGTAATCATTACATTCTTTGATCCCCGGGCTTCATCAAAGCTCCGGGTCCATTCTAGCGGGGCACCCAAATGGGAGCTACCCATGGGTCCTTTTTAAGCAAATATTCCTCTAAACCCGGAACGAGGCCAAGCGTTGGGTTCTCTCTCTCTCTCCGGGCATATTCATGCTTCCGGGAGGGGTATATCCATACCTGGCATATTCATGCCTAGCACATTCATGCTTAGCGTATTCACGCTTCCCGGGGGGCATATCCATGCCTGGCATATTCATGCCTAGCATATTCATGCTTAGCGTATTCACGCTTCCCGGGGGGCATATCCATGCCTGGCATATTCATGCCTAGCATATTCATGCTTAGCGTATTCACGCTTCCGGGGGGCATATCCATGCCTGGCATATTCATGCCTAGCATTTTCATGCTTCAGTAACTGTGGTACGATGCGGGGCGCTCTACTTCCCGTAAAACCTTCTCAGGTTAGCTACGTTCCACCTTCTGGGGATCTCCTTTCCCTGCTTGTCCTCCAGCACATAGCTCCCTCCCGGGTATGCTTCCTTGATCTTGTATGGCCCTTCCCAGTTGGGCGCAAGTTTGCCCTCCGGGGCTTGGTGGCTCTTATCGTTTCTCCTCATTACCCAGTCTCTTGGGATGAAAACTTCTTTCCGCACTCTTCTGTCATGATACCTTTTTACTCGCTCCTTCACCTTGGCTTCCTGAAGTGCCGCATTCTCTCGCTTCTCTTCCAGGAGATCCAAGTCAAGGCGTCGTCCATCGCTTTCTTCTTCCGGGCGCTGATATTGAGTTCGAGGGCTTGGGATCCCAATCTCTGCGGGTATTACTGCCTCTGACCCGTACACCAAGCCATACGGGGATTCCCCGGTAGCCGAGCTTTCTGTAGTCCTATGGGCCAAAAGAACGCTGGGTAGCTCCCAGATCCAATTTCCCCGCGCACCTTCCAAGCGGGTTTTTAGTCCCTTGATGATGGTGCGGTTGGTGACCTCTACTTGCCCGTTCGCCTGGGGGTGGTACACCGACGTCAACTTCTGCTCTATGCCATACTTGACACACCATGATTTGAAAGGGTCGTTCTCGAACTGCGCCCCGTTATCTGGGACTATGACCTTCGGGATGCCGAATCGACAGATGATGTTCTTCCAGCAAAACTTGACGCAAGTCAATCCTCGTATGTTGGTGAGCGGTTCTGCCTCCACCCATTTGCTGAAGTAGTCGATCGCCACAATCAAGTATTTGGCTCCTCCCGGGGCAGTCGGGAATGGTCCGACCAAGTCGATTCCCCATCTGCTGAACGGCCAAGCTCCTGTGACTCCGACTAATTCTTCCCGGGGAACGTGGATTAGCGGGGCAAATGCCTGGCATGCCAAGCACTTCTGTATATGCTCTTCCGCATCTTTGAACAACGTCGGCCAGTAATACCCCAGCCTTAGGATCTTTCTGGCCACGGTGCGAGCCCCTTGGTGGCTCCCATTAGATCCTTCGTGCACCTCCCGGATGAGGTGTTGGCCTTCCAACCTTTCTACACACTTTAGCAACGGCTGGAGATACCCTCTTTTGTACAGCTCCCCTTCCTGAATCACATACTTAGGCGCTTTCACTCTTAGCTTCCGAGCCTGAGCTTTATCCTCCGGGGTAGTTCCTTCTTCTAGGTACGCCCGCATAGGCGTGATCCAGGACTCTTCCTCGTTCACCAGCATTACTTGATCGCTCTCCTGGTAGCTTCTTCTTCCCAGTACCTCCACGTACAGCTTTTGGTCGGGCTCAGGCTTTAATTCCGAAGAAGCTAACTTGCTTAAAACGTCTGCCTTACTGTTCTGCTCCCGGGGAACTTGAACCAAGTTGAAGGCTTTAAACCCGGCTATCAGAGGTTTTACTGTTTCCAAGTACCTTTGCAGGCTCCTTTCCCGGGCTTCATACTCTCCTTTTACTTGCTGCACCACAATCTGGGAATCACTGTGTGCCGTGAGGGTTTTGATTTCCATCTCCTTTGCCAACCTTAACCCCGCGATCAAGGCTTCATACTCAGCTTCATTGTTGGTTGTTTTGAAGGCGAATTGGACTGCATAGGGATACTCCTTCCCCTCCGGGCTGACCAACAATACTCCCGCTCCACTGCCCCCGGAGTGCGCCGATCCATCCACATACAACTTCCAAGTCAGGTCTGTCCCGGCCTTCGTTGTATTCTCCGGAGATTCAGGCATCTCCCGTTCTTCACTGGTCCTTGCTTCTGATTCCAACAAGAAGTCCGCTAGGGCCTGGCCCTTGATCGCCCTCCTTGGCTCATACCGGATTTCGTATTCTCCCAGCTCTATGGCCCATTTCATCATTCTCCCTGATGCCTCCGGCTTGAACATAACCTGTCTTAGCGGGTAATTGGTAAGGACCACTATGGGATGGCCCTGGAAGTAGGGCTTAAGCCTCCTTGAAGCATGCACCAGCGCCAGAACCAACTGCTCCAACTCAGTATACCGGGTTTCTGCCCCCCGAAGTGCCCGGCTAACAAAATAGATTGGGTGCTGCTTTCCGTCCTCTTCTTTGATTAGTACGGCACTTACCGCCTCCCGGGACGCCGCTATGTACAGAATGAGCTCCTCCCCCGGGAGGGGTTTCTTTAAAGTTGGCAACTGTCGGAGGTGCTCTTTCAGATTTTGGAATGCCTTCTCACATTCTCCAGACCACTCAAACGCCTTGGCCTTCCTGAGAATGTTGAAGAAAGGCAACTGCCTGTCTGCTCCCTTTGACAGGAACCGACTGAGGGCCGCGAGGGACCCTGTTAACCGCTGTACTTCTTTCACCGACCTGGGGGAGGTCATTTTAGCTAAGGCTTCCACCTTCTCCGGGTTGACGTCGATGCCCCGGCTTGACACCATAAAACCCAAGAATTTCCCCGCACCCACTCCAATGGTACTTTTGGAAGGGTTCAGCTTTAGATTGCTCCGTTCCAGCTTTTCGAACATCTCCTCCAGGTCATTCAAGAAAGCCCCGTAAGCCCTGCTTTTAACCACCATGTCGTCAACGTACACCTCCATGTTTCTTCCCACTTGATCCTTGAAGAGTTTGTCCACCATTCTCTGGTACGTAGCCCCCGCGTTCTTTAGCCCGAAGGGCATCTTCTTGTAGCAAAAGGTTCCAAAATCGGTGATGAATGAGGTTTTCGCCTTGTCCGCCTCATCCATCTGCACTTGGTGATACCCTTTATGTGCGTCGAAGAAGGCCAGCACCGAATACCCCGCAATAGCCTCTGCCAGCCGGTCCAGATTTGGGAGAGGATAGCTGTCTTTGGGGCAGCACTTATTCAAATCCGTAAAGTCAATACACATGCGCCAGCTTCCATCGTGCTTCTTTACTAAGACCGGGTTAGCTATCCATTCCGGGTAGATGATTTCCTCGACCACCCCGGCTCTCTCCAGCTTCTTTACTTCATTCTTTATAAATTCTGCTCTTTCCGGTGCTACAGGCCTTTTCTTCTGCCTGATGGGTTTAGTTGCAGGGCTTATGTTCAACTTGTGTACCCCCAACTCTGGTAACACCCCCACCATGTCCTCCGGGCTCCACGAGAATACTCCCTGATATTTGGCCAAAAGTTCCTTCAGTGCGCCTTTTACTTCCTCCGGGAGGTCTTTTCCCACCGTGACCATCCCTTTGTCCGCCACCTGCATCTCCTCCAACTCCTGGCAGGGAACTTCCCCGTGTACCACCCCTACTGCTTTCTTTGCGTCCAGCACCGCCGTCATCATGCAACTTCTTGCGACTGCTTGACTACCCCGCACGACCGCCACACCTTGCGCAGTGGGGAACTTCATCGTCAACAGATACGGACAACTCGCTGCCCGGGCTTGAGTTAGCCATGGCCTTCCTATGATCACGTTGTACGGCGAGGGTGCATCAATAACCGCGAAGTTGCATGTCACCGAGACCCTCTTGCTCCGGTCCTTCTCATCCACCATACACACTGCGAGGGGAATAACACCTAGTGGAACTTCGGGTTTGCCCGTGAACCCTGACAGGGGAGATAAGGGAGGTTTAAGGTTCTGTCTCCCAATTCCCAACTGATCGAAACAAGAAGCGAACATAATCTCCACGCTGCTCCCATCGTCCACAAACACCCTTTTGACCAAGAAGCCTTCAATCTCCGCCGTTACCACCATCGGGTCAGAATGGGGTATCTGCGGCGGGGCTGCATCCGCTTCAGAGAAAGTGAGAGCTTCATCGGGGCGAAACCTTTTCCCTTGAACCTCCCCCGGGGGAACATACCGGGTCCGGGCCCGGATAGCGGAGACTGACTGACATGCTTCTCCGACTTCTCCACTGATCACGTTGATCATCCTGTTGGGTATTGGGGCCGGCTCCACTGCTTGGACCGGCGCGGCGGCTATGACGGGCCTCTCCGGGGCCCTGTTACCTTGGTTGCCTTGGACTCTTCCGTTTCCTCTCCCCGGGTTAGGTCTCCACCTCCTGCGGGGCTGCTCTTGAGGCTGGTCCCGGGGGTTCTCCTTCTTTACCTCCGCTGCCACGCAATCTCTCAACTGTCCCCGTTCTATCAGTCTTTCTATCTCGTTCCTCAGCATCCTACACCCCTCTGTCGCATGCCCGTAAGACTTGTGGTAGGCACACCATTTGTCCGCGTTTTTCCTGGACGGGATCCCGTGGATGGGCAATGGATCCGGGAACAGGTCCTTGTGGATAGCATGAATCTCCGCTCGGGACTTGCTGAGCGGGGTGAAACTGTCCGCCCTGGCACGGTTTATCAGTGCGGGAGCGGGGTTCCTTCTACTTGGGTCTGCCACTCTCCTTCTTTCTATCTTATCCGGGAGGAATTCCCCGGATTCTTCCTTTCTCTTCCGTGTGGCATCATTAATTGCGCAGTATAGTTGTACCGCCATTTGCAAGTTGTGAAAGGTTTCCGGGATATTTTCCATCAATTTCTGGAACAGCACCATATCCCTCAAGCCATTTATGAATCCGCTAATCACTGCCTTCTCCTGCTGCTGCCTGTCGACAACCTTCATGCTATCGTCCATGTACCTTCGATAGTATTCCATTGACCCTTCTGCTGCCTTCTGCCGGGTAGCCAAAAGCTCAGTCAACTGCTTTCCTTCCTTCTTTAATCCGGCGTATCTAAACAGCAGGGCCTTAGAGAAATCGTAATAGTCTCTGAGACTTTCTCGAGGCAACGAATCGAACCATGAGAGACAGTTTCCTCTCAGGTAACAGCCTACCAGCTTGCATCTTAACTCCTCCGGGAAGTCCCTTGACACCATTAGGTTCTGGTACGTCCTGACAAACTCCTCCGGGTCTGTCTCTCCATTATATGTTGGGATTCCCTCCGGGGTCCGTAGGCCCGGCGGCCATGGGTACGCGAGCACTCGAGGTACCCAAGGGGAGGTAGGTTTAGCTCCATTTCTCCCCACCAGTTTGTCTAGCCGAGCCTCCAAGGAGTTGGGGTCCTGCTGTGCCACCTGATAGCCCCGCCTCCTATCGTCCTCCCGATAGTATCTCTCCGGGTAACCGAAGTTCATCCCCATTGATCCATACATGGGTCCGGAATACTGGATCGGGTTTCCCTGGGTTCCAGGGGCCTGATACCCAAACAGCTCTGTAGGCATGACTGGCAAGTCATACCCGATTTGTCCCGCCCCCCAACTGGAACGCGGGTAATAGGGTGGAGCATGTGGAACCAGATTCGATTGTTGTCCCGTAGCCGCTCCTCCTCCAACCCCGAGATTCTGAGGGAAAGAGGGTGGGACGGTGGAGGAATTTACACGCCCCTGTAGCTTTGGCGGCTGAACGGCTCCGTCCAAGTCAATAACCTCTCTTTGGTACCCCCCTAGAGGACCTGCCTGGTTCCTCCCGGGTTCCCTTCGCCTCAGGCTTTCCCGGGTGGAGAGTACCCACTGGCGATACAACTCCTTGTTGGCTCTCATGAATTCCAAGGCCGCCACTTCCTCTGTGCTAACTAAGGGCTGCTCTTCCTCCCGGGCTTCAGGTCCCTGGTCCCGGGTGTTGCCATCCCCGGCGAGCCCAAGCCCTTCCTGCTCATCCTGGTACTCTCCTTCCGAGTAGGCTTCGTCGGAGGCGGTTTCAACGTGGCCGTCTTGCGGTACCCCTAGCTCTCGCTGGTGTCTAGCCTCCTCCTGCAACTGCCTTAAGGTCACCTCGTCTCCTGGGGGTGGAAGAGAATCCCCCCCTGAAGGTGCCGCGTTCTTCTTAGGGCGCCCGCGCCCTCTCTTTGGCGACTCCATCCTGCGAAGGTGGAAAGGATCCCACTGGGCGTGCCAATTGATGCTACCAAAATCCGTCCGTCTCCCGGGTGTAGACGCTATCCGGGTCTCCTCCTTGATCAGCCCGCTTCAACCCTGCAAAACAATCCCCGGGAGGTGTCCCGGGGAAGAAGCTCCGGCGTGATGATGAGATGAGGATAGCGAAGAAGGAAAACGTACGGAAGGTGCTCTCAATATAAAGTAGAGAGATATATGTCACATACCATGTTTACTGTTTGAGACTAGTATTTATAGCCGAGCTCTACCTGCTTTGGGGATAAGGTGCAGGACCACTTCCTTTGTCATCATATGTCCTCTTCCTTATCCGGATGTACCTTCCAGCGGGAAAGGTACTGCTTTGATAGTTATGGGCCGCGGACCTTCCTGGCCCAGCCGGATTTTGGGCCAGTATTATCATGATAGTCTCCCGCCATTTCACCGTAGAGTGCCTGAAGGGAAGTCGGTGAAATTGTAACAAACGCCTGAAGGGACTGTCTAATTCCGGCGACTTACGCTTCCGGTCGGATACAGGAGCCATTATGTGTATTATCTATTGTCTGAAATTGTGGGCAACTACAATCATACATTTATAATAAAAGTCCTTATTAGGCGGGAGGAATGGAATTTGGGGGGCGGGAAAATTGCCCAAAATTGGGCGGGAATTTGGGGGCGGGAGGAATGGAATAGGCGCCAATGTCAAAACTTGGGCGCCAATAGAAAGCCACACAATGGAGAAAATTTGGATCAACATAATCTTTAGCTCAAACGAAAACTATTTCATATCGTTTTAATTACATTATGAAATTTGTCACATTAGATATTTACTATATGAACGGGTAATTATAACTTCAACCACTGAATTACATTATTTATTTCCACATATATAAACATTATCAATAGTTTCAGACTATACAAAAACTTCGTTTAAATTTAGTTTAATAAACCATTTGGATGCATTGAAGAATTTGTATATGTTTGATTAATCATTTATTAGTTCAATCGAATAATAACTCTGTGGATATAAAACCTTTTCCTACCCTAAACACATAACTGGTCAGTACATGTTGTACCGTAAAATCTCTCTCAAAACCCTATAGTATATTGTACCGTAAATAGTATTGAACCATACAAACCTATGTAATGACATTGTGAGTTTAGCTCTTGTCACCGTGGGTTCATGATTTATCACGGTGCTATGATATATACCTCTTAACATGGTGGCCGTAAATGGTTTAGGTTGTAGCGCTTTTGGGTTTTTGTTCAACTTCTATCCGTAATAAATTTATGTAATTGAACTGATTTTATTTACTCCCTTAGTGTCTAACCAAATTAAAACAATCAATGGCTAATCTTTACAAATTGTAATTGTTTCAATTGAGATAGTTTCATGTGAAATTCATGTTCACTGTACAATTGTAATAATGTGAGAATTGCATAACTAGATTTCAATTTTTCATTTCAATCTTAATTTTTCATTTCCCTCTAGTTGCCTTCTTCATTGACCGAAAATCTTGACCTCTTAACGAGTACGCTCCCAATTTCCAAGGCCAAAACACTCTGACAGATGCGGCTTGCTTTTATCATAGCTCTGTAGACCAAAAATATCTCTCTTCCGATTTCACAATTACAATTTCCATCCGATGGCGACTTCGGAGGTGGCAGACGAACGCGCAGCCAGTCACCGGCGGTTTCTGAAGAGTGCTGAGGAAGCGGAAGCAGAATTACCAACAGGTTCTACATTCATTACATAGCTTAATCCCATGTTGACAACAACAAAATCAATACGATGCAACATAAACTTATTGCTAGTTTACATTTACGTTTATTTGGCAGCGCTAACAAAGATGAAACAACGGGTGGCTGATTATGTTAAAGATATGGGGGCGGATGCCCAACACGATGCAGATTTTTACCTCAAGGTCGGAAAGGTAAAAGGGTGAAATGGGTGAAATCTTTGATTGAATTTCAAAATCTGTGTTAATGAACTAGTACTTCGGCCCTCCCTAAATGTAATAGTTTGAATATATTCACAGGAGGATGTCTCCAGGGCATACAACGATCATAAGAAACGCCTTGACCTACTAGCTGAATTGCTGAACAAGGAGCATGAGAAAGTAAGATCCAAAACCGATGACGTCTGCGTGAATTACAACGTTTCCAATGTATGTAAGGCCAACGAGGCTTTGTACAGAATTAAGTTGCGCCAACACATGTCTAAGTTCACTTGACGTCTCATTGGATTAGTGGTTTCTTTGTTTTGAAGATGTTTTGGTTCTGGATTACTGTAATCCTTATTACTGTAACATCCTGCTTTTCTTTGTGTATTCTTATTGACCTGAATTATCATCTGTTTGCTTGAGTTTTGGTTAGTCTATATCATTATTAATCTGAATTCTGTGTGCCTGCCTTGTCATATGACCAAAGTATTCTGGGTGCCATATTAACATGGAAATTTGTGTTTGTGTTTATACTATAAGTTTTCTGCTTACTAATTGGAAGTATGCTTCTACTAAATCATTTACTTAAAAGTTGTGTGCTTCTCGAACAACAATAAAAACCAAAAAAATAAAACTAGGTGAATCTAAGCTAAGAAATAAGAATGTCATTAGAATCCAGTACAAGGAACTTATTACAAGTTTATTCAAATGAGGAACTTCAAAGGAATACAAACAATTCTCCCAAAAATCGCAAATAACAACAGAAACTACAGCTTCCCAGAAACAAAAGAGGCAACAAAAACAACTAATTGCCCAAAACACAATCGGCAAAACAATCACCGAGCGAGCATACACAGGCTCGACTTAATAATTAGTACCCAGTTTTATGGTGAAATGTACGAAGCACCATATCAGGCAAAATAAGGCAAGCAGGTGAAATAAACGACCTCACTGAGTCATCCTTGGGAAGCCATCCCCTGGCCGCACATCCTTGCTCCGTTCCGAGGCTGTTGAAGGCTGGCTACTGGGGCTTGGACTCACTGTCACAGAAAATGGAAAGGGTGGCACCCAGAATGGGGTAGGCTGCGTCATCTGCACACCTCTGAGGGGATCATAGACGAATACACCTGACACCTACAACAAAGAGGTACAAACATAAAACAGAGTTCAGGGTTCAATGAAAAACACGACGACGTCGTCACATTTGATGTATTCACGCTTTATCTCCAGAACATACCTCTGGCATGACAATCGTTTGCTCGGGTGTTCCGACTGGCGCATCTCCACGCTGCTTCTTTTTACTGCTACCTTTCCTATGGGACCCGGATATTTTCTTGTCCAAATCCGCCCATTTCCTCTTAGTTGGAGTTCTTCCCCTGCCTCGACGATCCACGGGATCTTTCACACGTACGGTCTCATCTTTCTCTACTTGATCCCCAGATTCGGGTTCCTTACCTCTACCCTTTCTGCTATAAACCCTTCCAAATCCTCCCATAGTTGAGCTAACAATAATGCTTGAAGTGGTTTTGCACTGAACATGTAAGCAAAGTTTACCAAGCTCCAGCATCACTTCTCTGAACATAGACTCGTCCTGCATGGCTGACAAACTTAGTCTAGAACCTACCTCTGCCATCTGAGCATACCTCTTCATTGCCTCTGTTTCATTGCCTTTCAGATTTTTGTATGGCAACTTCTCCTTCAAATACTCCCTGGGCAACTCCTTTCTCCACCTTGAATACAAGAACTTCTCAGGAACAACATCGATGCCTTCCAAAACCATTACGTTCATCGCGTGGCTGCAGAGTATACCCCTGAACTCAAAGTTCTTACACTCGCACCTCATATCCATTGTTGCCTTGTCAAGGCAGACTACAAACTTCCTTCTCCTAGACACCCCATGAAAAATCTTGCTCATCACAACTTCATACTTCACCTCATCATCGTTCCCAGAAATCATCGTCCCATTCGAATAATTCAGCATTTCAATCTGCTCCTGGATCTCTAAGAACTTAGAAGATGTAAAAAGCTCTTGAAATACGACCTCAAACCCGTGCTTCGTCGTGGTACTCCAAGTCCGATAAGCATTTCTGAACTTCAGTGTATTCTCCTCATTGGCTCTTTTCTCTACAGCCAGACCATACTGATCAAGGAACACCTTCAGTGTAGTGTCCGGAGTCACATACCCTTTGAAGAAGTGATTCATACCCTCACTCCGTTGGGTGCTCGACATGCCAGCCCAAAAATCGTTCTTGAAGTACACAGGAGCCCACCTCTTTCTGTCCTTTAACAAATCCTTGAACCACAGTTTTGATTCCAGTTTGTGCTTCTCACCCCAGGCTTTCAACCCATCCTCGAATTCCGACACCGTCATCATATGGCTAAGTAGTTTACGGAATTCTGAGTTTATCTCCACCCAGTTGCTAGCACTGCCCATGTTCTTGCACAGATTCCTCTTAATATGCCATATACACCACCGGTGTTTTGTATCAGGAAACACTGTCCTAACCGCCTTGGCTGACATACATTAACATATTTTCACATTGTTATATTGCTCATCAATTTTCACATCAAATAATCAATCAACACCTATAGTGACCATAATAACTATAGACAAAAAACCAGTAAAATCAGGATGATTCACATAATCAACTGACTCAGATTTCATAAGCCACAAATCACTATGATTCATCAGATTTCAAGAGTTTCACAAACCATCAACTCAGTGTGGGGAAATATTTCCTGACATGCACTATAACGATGTTATGTTAACATTTATTTAACGACACGAAAACTAACTGGAGTTCACTAACTTCAAAATCCACTACACAAACAACATGCCCATAATCCAGTACATTTACAACACACTTTCGACATACTCACAATGCAGTACACTTTCACCACACTTTCAACATACTAAAAATCAATTCACATTATTCTCAGCATGTACAGAACATTATACAGCTTAACTTACCTATTGCTTTGCATTGATCAGTTATAATGCCAACTGGTGCCCTTCCCATGCAACGTTGCCAAGCTTTAAAGACCCATTCATAGCTTTTAGCATCCTCCATGGTTATCAGTGCACATCCCAGAAGTAAAGAATTCCCATGATGATTCACTGAAATGAACGGTGAAAAGGGCATCCGATACCTATTGGTCACGTATGTGCTGTCAAAGGACACTGTATCACCAAACTCTTTAGCTGCAGCCCGGCTTCTACCATCGGCCCAGAAGACATTTCTAAGTACTCCATTCTCATCAATGTCATACTCATAGTAAAAATTAGGATTTTCCTGCTTCATTTCACAGAAGTGCTTCTCCATAGCATTGAAGTCACCACCTGCAACTTGCCGCCTACCGTTTGCCCTAAGCAAGTTCCTCAAGTCTCGTTCTGTGAATGGCACACCAGCGCAACCACCGTACTTAACCACAAACACTTGAAAGTTGCTACCAATCTTTACCCCTGCTGCGTCATTTTCCAGTATTATCTTTGCATCCTCGGGGGAAATCTTACGGTAGTTGGGCAGAAACCTAGAATTAGACACACACAATTCGTGATTGTGTTCCACAACACATTTACCAATCTTCCAAGTACCATCCAACGATGACTTGCTGGCAAAAACTCTGAACATACAACGTGTCCTACATGAGTGGCTGCGGCGTCTACCAACTCTAGTAACCGGGTTCACTCCAGCTTTGCTACATTCAATGGTGAGTCTCACGTACTTGCTGTAGTGTTCCTCGTTGGCAAGGCAATGAACCCGGGCGCGTGAGGCATAACCTACATTCTTTCCTAAATCAACTGCTGCTGACTTGCAAATAGCCGAGTCCCTGATTCTGACCTGGAAGCCATTAGCGAATCCATATCGATGGATATGGGTTACAAAGGCTAGGGCAGATTCGAACTCCATGCCCCTAGTAGGCGCCGCAATTTCTTCAGTATGATTTTCACCACCATTTTCTGTTTCTCCCCCCTCGGCTTGGGTGACTGGTTCAACTTCTGGAACCTGTTCCTCGTTCTCATACCACTCCTCATCTTCCTCGTCCTCATCTTCGACTGTAAATTCTGGTTCACTCATTCCATCAGCAACCTCTGGAACCTTCGGCTGATTCTTCCCATTCTCCTTATGCTCATCGTCTGTATCTTCTAGTTCAGTTTCAACTTCACACGTTCCATCCCCAGCGACACAATCCCCTGCAGCAACAATGACATGATTCCCTACAGTAATATCTTCATCCAAATCAGCAACAATGACTCCATTCCCTGCAGCACGAATGACTCCATTCCTTGCAGCAACAATGACTTCATTCCCTGCAGCAACAATGACACTGTTCCCTGCAGCAACAATGACACCATTCCTTGCAGCAACATCTTCTCCATTCCCTGCAGCAACATCTTCCACACCAACCGTTACCTCTTTATCCAAATCAATGACATTCATCACTGCAGGCACTATGCACTCCTCAACAACGTTACTTAGTCACATCAGCACCATCGACATTCCTAGACATTGTCTCCTGGTCCAAATCCAAATTCAAATACTAATTAATCGGACATCGCAGGTTTTTATGTAGTACTAGTTAACCCTTATCCAGATTCAAATCTAGCCACAACCACCAAATAATTATAAACCCTAACCCCTAATCCAGATTCAAAAAGTCCCCCAATAAACCTGAACATTAATACTTATTCCATTTTCAAATCAAACAAAGCCCATTAAATATAAACCCTAAATCAAAGTAGACTGAAGAAACCCACCTGATAAATAGAAGCTGACCCCGGATTCCGTTGAAATAGAAGTCGTCACAGCCGAGCACCTAGCCGTCGCCACCGAGTACCTAGCTGTCGCCACCGAGTACCTAGTCGTCGCCACCGAGTACTTATGGAACGGAGTGAGAATCTAGGACCAGGAATGATATACCCATTCGTGGTTGAGTGAGATTCAGTGTTCCAAACGTTTCAGGGAAGATTTTGAAATTTGTAAATAAACAAACGTTATTGTCTTCCCTTTCCCAAACATCGAAACCACTTTCCCAAACAAAATCTGACAGCCACCCCCGTCGCCGCCTACTCATCCTAAGGTCCAAAAACCATCCGTAGGCCTCATTTTCCAGCCCAATGTTATGGCCCAAGTCAACTGGTCAAAATCGGATTAAAAAATGAATAAGTAACATACTTTAAAAGTAAGATTATCATTTTTCCATTAGTTGGTTCCTTCCTCCTTGAGCACTTTTCTTATTGATTTTTTAAAGTGAAGGTATATTTTACTTGTACCAAACCAGAATGAATGCTCTAACTAATTTTTTCCACCAGCTGCCTGACACCCATATAGACCATGATGTCCATGACCATGACTCTGCCTGCTCAGTAATTACACTACTTCAATTTTCACCATCTGGGGAATATACTCCCCTCCGTACAAGTTAAAACGGTTTAGTTGACTTTTCAAAGTCAAACTGAAACAATTTTAACCATTTTTTAAATTAATATATATTTAAATTTGATATAGTCAAAGTCGACATAGTTTCTCTAAAGACAAAGTTTTGGAAGAGACCGTCTTTACATAGAGACCAAATTTTAAATAGTGTTATATGTCAAAAACACGAAGGGACCAATTTGCAATTTTTAAAAATTTTAAAAATTCACGCGCTACAGTGTAAAGTCACGTTGTATAATAACCAAAAATCTTGTAGAATATGGTCACCTTTTGGCTTTTCTTTACCGTAAGGTGCCCTTATTTGAGGCTTTCTCTTGGAAAATTGCTTTGTCGGAAATAATTGTTTATTTTTATTTTTATTTTATATTTTGAACTATCAAGAATAATTTTATTTTACTTTAAAATAAATCAACTAGTGCACAAGTTTATAATAATTAATAATAACAATACATTTTTTTAAATATAATTAGCAAATATTTTATTTACAATTAGATAATTTAAGCAATTGTATTAACATTAATGTGAAAAAATAACAGTAATAAAAAATGTATTTAAAATTCATAGTTAGTCATAGTCTTTTATATTATTTTGTGTGAACCAAGTAAAAAGGAAATAAAAATTAATTTTGTCAAACAACTAACCACCAACTACCAACAACCTTAACCAAACGTGACCAATATTTACAATGGTTGACAATGGTATGGAAATGTTGGATTACGGTTCACTGAAATGTTGATATGACAAAAACATAATTCCGAGAATCAAAATATTTTGTTTAGTTGGACCTCCTTAATTTTTTCTTTTTTGTCAAATTAGAGGAGTTGAATCTTAACATAAAATTAATTAAAAGTAGCAAAGTTTGTGCCAGAAGCATGCTATGAAATAAAATATTGTCAACATTTTCCATGGTCAAATTTTTTGATTTTTTTTTTTTTGGAGATTGCTTAAATCAATATATATTCCCACCCACCTTATTATGGTGATTTTAACATTAAAAAAGTACGGTCAACTATTCTGACAATTTACAAAATTAGTTTGGGTAGAATTAGATTAAAATTAATTAAACGGCATTAATTGACTACTTGAATTTTTTTGTCAACTCACATCTTAACATTAATGAGTTAAAATTACGTTTGACCAATTCGTTAACTTTTTTTTTTCAGATTGTTATAATCAGATTCCATCAATACAGCACTCAGATAATATTGAATTCCTTCTATAAATAGTTCAGTTCTAAGATTTTCTCATAAAAAAAATTTGGGAATTCAACATTATTCATTCTGCGTGAAAGAATGTCAAATCGATATCTAACGCTCAGTCTGATTCATCAACATCTAAAAGAAGCAAAATTCTTTGAAGCCCTTCATGCGTTAGTTTCTATCTTCATTCTTTATATATTTTTATTAATTCAATTTTGTACAAACAATTACTAACTTATTTTGAAATTGATTGCTTTGACCTGATAGACTTGAGAAGCAATCGAGGTTTTATTTAGACAAAACCTATGTCATCGAGTTAGGAATGAACGGTAAATGGGATGAAGCTGAAAAATATATATCTGGATTCATTCTAATCGATCAGTCAGAGTATTCCATGAATATCTACTTCCAGATCTGGCAGCAAAAGTATCTCGAAGCATTGGAGAAGTAACTAATTCTTACTGATCAATAATTTCATGAGATGTTGAATAATTCTTATTGATTGTATTAATTTTTTAAATAATTGTTTATGCAGGAAAGACAACAGCAATGCTCTCAAAATCCTTCAAGAGGACCTGAAACGTATTGAGACATTTTGTCGTCCATTATACATAGAATTGACGAAACTACTGACCGCAGATGACTTCAGGTAAATTTATAATCCTTTTCACATTTAATTATATTTTTTTATTTCTATTATTTTATGATGTCCCCATAAATCAAAGTCTATGTCGTCGAGGCATAATAAAAATAAATTACAGGCGATATTAAAATTTGTGGTCAAATAAATAGGTTTATTTAAGAGTCATGCAAAAGTTCAGGGACCTAATTGCAAATTTAATGACAAAAAAGTGTCATCTTTCTCCGTAGGTGTTTGACTTTTACTTAACTGCTCCTTTGTGCACTAACATATGCATGAGAAATAAACATCAAATTAGATGACTTTATCATCAAATATAGACACTAAAATTACCAAATTAAAATACTCAAATATAGAATTAAAAAACAATTAAAGTAACAAATATCGGAGTGCTATTAAAATAAAATAACTAGCATGTGTATGAAAATTCATGGAATTTGAAATAAATATATAAAATATCATATGACATAATCATATTCTTATAAAAATAAAAAGCATTCTAAAAATGATTATCATATTCTTATTAAAATCATATTCTATAAAAGGTCATGCACATAAAGTTTAAAATTTATGCAACTTTAAATTAAAATTTATTAAAAATCAAATCAAAATTCGAACAACTCGTATAATTATAATAAAATATCATCAAATCATCACAATCTTTCAAAATTACAAGCCTACTAATAAAGTTGGATACAGGTTGGTGGATAAAGTTGGTTGAATGTGATGATAGAGGATCAGAACATATACTAGTTTGATCGATGCACATCTCTCTAACTAGTAAATTGAATGAAGTAACAACAACAAAGAGTAACAACTCCGATTTAGATATGAAGTAGAGTGTTGGTACCGGGCGGTGGAAATTGTTGTAAGCGAGAGAAAATATTTTAAAAGATAAGGAATATAATATAAATTAATAAGATAATTTGGGAGTATTTATAAAGATTGGTGGATTTTTTGAATTTAATATTGAATGGGACTAAAATTTAAGAATTAAAATGAAACTCTAGTAAGGGTTATTTCAGCAACTTTACAATTAATGGAATGGACATATATATAGGAATTGAGAAAGTCTCAAGTGAGTTTATCTTACCATAAACACATGCATAAAAATGTTTTATAAGGAAATGAGGTATTTTTAAAAAACTAATAAACTCGAGTCCTTTTGTACAAATAAGTAAAAAATCTGATTGAAATTGCCAAAATCATGTCATCTTATCCAAATTGACCTGTTGATTCCAACCACGGATTCGCCCAGCCACGCACCTGATTCCCGATCTGACGAGAGCCCTTCCCATCTTTCGTTAGTTGAGTCCCTCCCGCCCTTCCGACTCAACGTGACATCGATGGAATTTGACAATGACGATGACATCGATGATGATTGATGTTAGTGATGATGGTTGATGATTGTTGAGGGTAATTGGTGATGATGATGATGATTCTCAACGTAGTGGTCTAACGACGGTATCCAATAGTGGCCATGTGACAATCTGAACCGGATCAGGAAATGGGTCGGATAATCGGGTCGGTTGACAAGTTCCAATTGATTTTTTTTAAAAAAAAATTGGGTTGATGTTTTAACGTTTGGGTCTGACTTTCTTTGTTTGGGGCTATTATAGATCATCATCACCTTTGATCATCAACTTATATTTAAAAATTATTAGGTCATATTTATAAATAATCAACATTTAAAATCATCAAGTCAAATTTTAAAGTATTAAGTGATATTTATAAAACATCAAGTATGAATCGTGACAAACGTTTTCCTCACGTTGTAAATGGAAATCACACTCAATCAAAACACAATTTATATTCACCTCTGACTTCTAACTACTATAGAGTAGATAGTGGGAAGTAGGAGTCGAACCACGGGGAAAAGGGACTTATCGTAATGTTTTAGCATAGATTATAAACATACTTATATTATACAAAAAGCGATGTAAATAATGAGAGTTTTAACTTTGGTTTATTACACTACGAAACAAAGTAAACTATGATGAACTACACTACTATGACAAGTGACAAACCTTGGGAGGCAATTGATATTCAACTTTCAACTATTGATTTATCATTCTACAACACATTGCTTTACGAATTTCCTCACTATTGTAATTAGAGAATGACTGCATCCTAACTAACCCTCACTAATGAATGACCTAATTGAGAGCATTTTAGATCAATTCACCAATAGCATCTTCATTAGAGGGCTAATAAACTTACCCATACAATTGGAATGCGAATTAAACATGTAGATAACACAATTGAAGATATTTAAGAGCTAAACTAAACGATAACATTCTAACTCAACACCCAAATTAGACTTTAAGATAAGGTTAAAACGATTGTGTTTCACCCATCTAATTAGCAAGATATTGATAGCAAATCATTACCCAAAAATACTCTTAGCTATTTATGCTTCAAACAACACATTCAACCCAAATTTTAAAATGCAAGTCAAATCATCCATGAAAAATATGTATTAAGAACTCAACATCAAGAATAGAAAATCTACATCAATTGTAACTCAAAGTTTAATTAACCTACTACAATCATCCTAATACAACATTATATAATCATAAAATCAAATGGAAGAAAGAGAAGATAAACAAGGGAAAATGTGGGTTTGGAACTTGGGAGCTCGACCAAAATAGGATAAGAATGAGGTATTTCTAACTCCACAAATGAGCTCACAAAGTCAACTTGTAGAAGTTAATTCGCGGACCACGAGTTGGGATTCATGGTCCGCGAATGATGATAGGCAACAAAAACACTGGAGTTGATTCGCGGACCGCGAGTTCGAATTCATGATCCACAAACTTGTCTTCTCACTATGTTTCGGAAGATGATCTTCTCGCCACTTCTATGACCAAATCTTCAAATTTGAAGCTTTAATTCTCTACTTCAGGGTATTATAATAGAAGGTATTCAATGATTTCCATTCAAACACTCCAAAAACATGCATATTAGCATAAAACCTTACAATTTATAATTATACGTACAATGAGTTATTTGGAACAAAATATTGCTCAAAACAAGTCTCAAACATCCACAAAAACTAGAGTATAAATAGGGCTCATCAAATCGTCAAATCATTTTTTAAATAAACCTTTAAAATATCAAGTCATATTTAAAATCGTCAAGTCATGTTTAGGCTGATATGAATTTTTTAATTTTGGGATTGATTTTTTAATATTTTGGATCTATTATAGATCACCAAATTATATGTTTAATATATATTCTGGCCGGAAAGTTGACTGGAAAAATTCTCCGGCGATCTGGTGGTAGTTAATAGTGGTGAAAAAAGAGAGAAGAAGTAATTGAGCTAAATATAAAGTTATTTTGCAAATAGGTACATGTTGGTTTGTTTCTCTTATTGTGACATGAATAATTAAAATACTTATGGAAAAACCCCCAAATTGTAGAAGAGGGTTTGCTTTATCTCATACCTACCATAAGGTGGACTTACAAGAGACTTTCTCTAATATATATGTTTTTAGCACATATTTATACATATGTATCTTATATATGTATATTTATTAAGATTTTAATTATGATTATAAGTTTAGAAAAATTTGTTCATATGCCTAAATATTGCCAAAATTTTATTTTCAATCCTAACATTAAAGAAGGCCAAAAATTATGTTTAGCGTGAAGACTTTAGGACTTTTGAATTTGGTATTAATAGATATTTATGAATAAAATATCAAAAACGTTTTGTAAAAAAATGATAGCATTGTTTTTTAAAAGTTTTGGGGGTTAATTTTGTTCACATTTAGTTTTAGGGTGCGTAAAGTACTTTTTGAAAATGTTAGACCCCGTAAATTTATTTAGCTTTCTTATAATATATGTTATTAACACATTAGGCCATATTTTGCAATTATATCACCATGAATACTAAGTTGATATTTAAAATATCAGGAAGCATCCAATGCTAATGTATTATAAAGATACAATTAGTGGCCGAACTCACGCTGTGAGTAATATAATAAAGATTCTCGATATACATCCTCTGTTCAAAGATAAACTGGTGCTTCCAGATTTGGGTGGAGAATCAATATTGAAGAAAATCGTTGGATGGCATAAGACTGAAATTCCTGGATCATCAAGCTCCCGTCCACCAAGGGTACCCTAAATTTTATCAATCTGAACTATGATGGAATAGAAAAAATCCCGCCCTTATGTCAAAAGAATAAAATTCTAGCAAACTAAAGTTGTTGTGATTGTAATAAATTTAAGATCATATTCTGTTTAACTCGCTCTTTTCTATTTATGCAGAAATATTCTTATTTATATTTCTAGATAGTATAATTTACACGATATTTTGATTTTTATATGCGGGCACATTGTACAACATAATACGCAATGTGCCCGGATGCGGAGGTAAAAACAGCATCATTGTTATTATACGACTGGATCGACAGCATGCTAGGTTTATCAAAGTGCATTTACTATTTTCGCCAAATCCTGATATGGCCGTATGGTTGCTTGATAATGTGGTAAACCGCTTGATTGAGGCCAAATTAAGAATACCATCGGACCAGTCCAAAACATTCGTGAACAGAATCCTAAAAAATCATATATATCTTCTCTTAAACACGCATGTTTGTGTATTCTCATAACTGTCTCATCAACAGTTTCTCCATTGTCGATATCAGAGTCTAACTTTGCTCATTTACACTATATTGATCACCAATGCAATTACTACAACCCCAAGCTTTATTGGCCTCCTTCGTCATCCCATAATCCCACCCAGTCTCGGCTCTTGCACAAATTACCCTCCAGTCCAACCCACGGCCAACTATCCATTTAGCCACTCACAAACATCGTCCCTAGCCCCCTGACATGATCGAAGTTTAAATCCACCTCCATGAGGGATTTATTGTTTCAATAGAAGTTAATGTGAATATCATATTGGATAGGTTGCATCAAACTAAAGTAAGATGACGAGAAAGGCAAAGCCTGCTTAGATGATTGAGTATCAGAATACTTATAAAGCCTCTGAGTCCTTGGTGATTGGATCTAAAGCCGACCTGACGACGAAGAACCTCTCCATTGGTTTGTTGTTCGTACGCCCACTTGCCTCGGCGTCAAAAGAGGATTTTATTGTTGGACACTACACCTTTAGCCGCGGCGCCACCACACAGAACCCTACAGCTTCGCCGGAAGACTTTGCACACCGATCTCTGCTTATTAGAGTTTCTAGTGTCTCCACTACTCCGGGAATCTTTAGAGAATTGCCGCGAGACTCTGCGAACATACTCCCGTGTGTCATAGATCTAGTCGTTGCCGCCATGAGGCTCTACACACATTTCTTAAAATCCCAACTAGAATGACAATTTTGGAACGAACTAAGGCGAAGGTGGCGGGATCATAGAGTGGAGGTAGTGGCGGGTGGATTTGGAACGAATTTGGGAAGAAAATTGTTTTACTCCATATGTATATAAAAGCCCCTAAATATTTTTGCGAATCTAGGCTGGTATGTTTGCTTTTTCATCCAAAACTTATAGAAAGAAAGTTTGTTATGCCCGTATCACACTTTGTTACTAGTCAAACAAGACTTTTGATCTTCGCAACCATTTAAATATAGGGCAAAATGTTTCGATGACCCTCAATTCTGGGTTAAGTGCAAATTTAACCCTCAGCCAATCAATTTTATGTAAAGTATAACTCTAAACATGTTGATAGGACTATTTCCGGTAGATGCATGTGTATCTAGATAAAAAATGACTTTTAATTTTGAATTGAATTTCATATATCACCGAATTTTACTAATATAATGTAAGGTTTGTAATCACACTTATAAAAAATTAAGGGGGATACTATTTCTACAACCCAATATCCTAAATCCACAACCCATTTAGGGTAAATTTTACTAAAATATCCCTTATTAAAATTTAATTTTAGTTAGCTATTATTATGAAACCTAGTCCCAAACAAATTCTAATTCATGAAATGTACCCCACTCTTTATATATAGTATAAAATATTCTTATCAACTTTCTCTACAAATTTCACGTAGCTATTCAGATTAATCTATAAATTCACATCCCGTTTGTGAGAGCTTATGTGTAGATCAGTTCAGTTCAGTTCAGTGAAAGTGTAATTTGATGAAATTCACATTAATTCAGTCATGCTGATTCCATTTTTTAATACATTAATTTACCCTTCAGTTCAGTTCAATTCAATTCAATTCAATTCAATTCAGTATAGTACAGTTCATTTCACAAAGAAATAAGTTATAGCAAATAGGGCCTAAATTTGAAGGTGTTGAATGAATGTTGAAGGTTTTGAGAATTTCTTAGGCCAACAATTAAATTTAACAAAAACTTGAATCCAAAATTTATTATTCAAAGGGATTTAAATGATATAATAAATGTTAATTGAATCCTAAATGTAATGAAAGGTGATTAAGTAAATTTATCACTAAATGGGTTGTGAATTTAGGATATTGGGTCGTGGAAATAGATCTTGTGAAAATTAAAGGTTATATGAGCACTTTTCACCTGTTGGAACGAATAGAAAAGAAATTGGATAAACGGAAGGATTATTAAAAGTTTCTGTATCCCACGTAGAGAAGTATTTTGCTCCCTGGAACATAAATTATCCAGAGTCACACAGAGCCGTTAAAAAGGAGAGGAGAGGAGAGGAGAGGAGGGAAGAAGAGGAAGAATAACAGGAAACATGGCTTTTACAACCATTTCATCTCTTCAATCTCCTCTATTTGGGTATTCTCAGCGCAGATGCTCAGCAGATCCCAGAAGTTGCTGGAGAATAAGGGCCTCTTCATCTTCGGCTGTTCCTGGCGTAGACCTCAGTACACTTCAATCTGCCATTCTCAAGGTTATCTTTTGTTTGGTTTTTCTGTTTTAACTCAACATATTTGATGGACAAATTCTGTAATTAGTGGCGCTTATCCGAACCCAAGAATGTTGATTTTCGGTTTACATTTTCAGCATTTACATTTTGTATCATAGTATTTGTAGCTCTAAGCCACAGCGAGACTATCAAAACTTTAGGCATCTGGAATCACAGGTTTCGTGTACCATGGATGGATGGATGGATATTGGAATTCTTCTTAATTACCTATCTGCTTCACTTGATGAATAATCATTACTTTGTCTCACTGGCTAATAAATACATGATTAAAGGTGTTTGAAGATTGAAGTTGCTTCAAGTATACATAAATTTAGACATGAGAAAAATGAGATTTTCAGGCTTCTAGTTCTTGTATTCTTTTTCTTTTGTTTTTTTTTAATGAAAATTGGTATCTATCAGATTGAGTTTTATATTTGCTCCTTCCTAATGGGTAAGCCCAAAAGACTAATACCCCTTGTGGTTTAAATTCCCACATACCCCTTGTGTTTTGGACTATACTTGTGCGACCTTAACGAAAACTTCCAATGACCTTATTAACCTAGTTATTTGGCAATAAAAAACATCCGGAGTGTTTTTATTTGGAAAAAAAAATTTCGGAGTCTCATTCCTGAGAGAAAATTCTATTAATTTATAGTCCAATATAAACCACAGAGGGTACTTGTCTTTTGTCCCTTAGCAGGGATGTCACTAGCTCCTTTTTAAGAGTTCCCAAGTGTTTTTATTGCTTTTTCGTAAAAATGATGTTTACATGCTGCAGAAAGATAGTGCTGCAGTCAAAGAAGTACTTGATCAGTTAAGTGAAGCTGGCTGGGCCCAAAAATGGAGCTCACAACCTTATGTCTCTCGTCGTCCGGTCAGTCTAACCTGAACACAAGTTCTTATATTCTGCTACTTGAAAAGTAACCTTATCATATTAAAATTTCATATCGATGTACTTAAGTAATTTTTATTGCTCTTGCCTGCAGATAACTGAACTCTGAAATTTGTGTAACAGACATCACTTCGGGAGCTTACAACGCTCGGGATGAAAAATGCAGAGAATCTTGCAATCCCAAGTGTTCGAAATGATGTAAGATTTTCCATCAGTTGCATCTTCTTGTCAGATATTGTTAATATTTCACAAAGCTTTGTGCCATCGTACTGGTCTAATCAGCTACCAGTTACCAGACCATAGAAAAAACTAAAAAAATAGCTCACTTCTGATTATTTTCATAAAACTCTACCTAGGTCCGTGACTCATTCTCTTGTATGACGATTTGATTAGAAAATACCTCATTCTAATTTGGTTACATTCAATTACTTCATTGAAACTTTTGTTGGGTAATGAATCATGGTGTTTTTCCCCTTCCCTTTTCATCCATTTACATGATTTTCTCCCAAATTACTGTCATTTGATAAATTTCTTTCAGTTGTGCAGGCAGCTTTTCTGTTTACGGTGGTAGGAACAACTGGTTTTTTGGGTATCCTCACTGGCCAGCTTCCTGGGGTAATCAATTATACATGATATTCAACTTGGATATTTTATATACCATATTCATTTATAATTGAAGCTTGGGTTTAAATTGTTATCTATGGATAGTCCAGAATATCTTTTCTCCTAAAAGGAATATAAGAAAGAGAAAATATCAAAACTTTGATTTATATTCTTTGCAAACTTCTTAGAACCATTGAATTCATAAACGAATGTGTATCGCTTGACATATGACATATACTGATGCATATACACAATGTACTTTGGTCAACATAATCATGTGGTAGCCGTTTCTTTCTGCTTAAAGATCTAATTGTGGTGTGCTCCTGCAATTTACTGATTCTAATTATTAATATGATTGCACAACCAAAGAATGTGAAGTAACGCGAGTTAGCATAAATACAGATATTTAAGGTCATTCTTTTATTATCTATATAAGGCTGTTGAAACTTTTGATGAGATTTATGTGTGCAAACTCTAGATTTTGATTGCTGAAGATAAATTGATGAAACACAATTTTATCACAGTTCTTCCCTTTCAAGGTCTCTACTTATGACGACCTCAAAGATTCTCAGTGTATTTATTTTAGCGCAAAGTTTGTATGCACACATATTGTTTGTTCCTTGATTGGTTTACAAAACACAACATGTTGGACTGATACTTTTTCAGGATTGGGGTTTTTTTGTGCCATACTTAATTGGAAGCATCTCTTTAGTTGTTCTGGCAGTTGGAAGCATTTCTCCTGGGTAAGTGACAATAACTTTAAATAATATGCAATAGGAATCTTTTACAGGAAGGAGATAAGGTTTATCATAATATGAACTGATTCAATTTCATAATGTAGCCTTCTTCAAGCGGCTATTGGTGGATTTTCATCATTTTTTCCTGATTATCAGGACCGTATTGCTAGACATGAAGCAGCTCACTTCTTAGGTAACATCTTTTGACGATATTTAGCATGTTACTGTCAAGGATAGTATTGGAACTTGCATGCAATTGAGCACTTTGTGTATGTTAATTATGCATAGGAAACTCTTAGTTGGTCTAGAAAAGGGATAACTTATTGTTTATCTGTTAATTTTACATTAGATCATTCCTTAAAAATTCTGAATACATGAATGGAGTGTGCGTAGACTGGAATACTAAAAAGAAGTGAAGAATGGGAAAATTAGGTAGCTTTGCTACTCTCTTTGATTAAGTTCTTTTATTTTTAAAATTTGAGGTTTTTTAGAGCAGCTAGAAAGTGCATTAGAATTTTTCAAAAAAAAAAAAAAAAAAGAAAGTGCATTAGAAGATGAGGACTGTCGCATGAATTTAGATGTGGAAATATGAAGAAGCATTTCAAATAAACCTAATTTCATTTGGGAAATCTCGACAGTGATGTTTGCAGTGGCTAAAACCATAGAATAAAAGTAGTAAGTACAATCTGGAATCTAAAATAATTCAGTATACATATAAGCTATAGCCATGATAAGAAGAAGTAAATACTGCTAAGGTAAGACAATATTGGTATGTTGCATGGAGAAAGGTGAAAAACAGATGCTTCCTTCAATTGTTTTTCACAAGATCTTCATTTTCAGATAGATTCTGGAACAAATGATTGTATAGTGACAATTTAATTCTTCCTCTTAGTTGCCTACTTACTTGGGCTACCTATCCTTGGGTATTCATTGGATATTGGAAAAGAGCATGTCAATCTGATTGATGAAAGGCTGGAACAACTGATATATAGTGGACAGCTTGATGCAAAAGAACTTGACAGGTATTTACGGAAGATGTATAACTTGCTGAGAAATATGTTTATATGAATTGGAACCTTTTTATTACCCTATTCATATTATGCTGTTCTATTTTTTCGGAAGAAGTAGGAAATCAAATGATACTGATATTTAGGTTGAATTCTGCTCCTTGGTTTTTGAGTGATTGATATATCCGTGAGTAGGATTGCCCATCGTGAATGCGTTCCTTTATAGCCATTTTACGGTTTAAAGACTTCCGATATATGATAAATTTGCTGGAATGGCAATTGTGTTTCTCAGGTTAGCAGTAGTTTCCATGGCTGGATTGGCAGCGGAAGGTCTGAAATATGACAAAGTTGTTGGCCAATCTGCTGATCTATTCAGTCTTCAGGTCTGTATAAATCATCTACAAATGACAGTTAATGCTCTTAAGAGATATCTTATTTTCTTGGTTTCTTTTTTATATATTCTCAGAGATTTATCAATAGGAGCAAGCCACAAATAAGCAAAGATCAGCAACAGAACCTTACAAGATGGGCAGTAAGTTTGCATTCTGATTAATCTTGCACTAAAGTAAATTATGGGGAGTTTAAGTCACACACTTGTGTTATAAGGTCCTCTTTGCTGGATCACTGATTAAGAACAACCGCACACTTCACGAAGCACTAATATCAGCAATGTCAAACAAGGCAACAGTTGTGGAGTGCATACAAGCAATTGAAACAGCAGGGAATTAATGATTCGGTAATGTTTTAAAGTTTCTTTTCTTGGAGATTTAGAATGAGCAGATGAGATCTATGAGCTTGATCATTCACGAGCTAGTTAATGGACCGTTTATGTTTCATTTCATTTTGAGATATCTGAAATTACTACACTGGATGAATACTGGTGTGGTTCTCCCATTACTGCATGGAGAAATCCAGTAGATTTTAGTCTATGTGAAAAGGGCATATCTTATGCCTCATGGTGTAATAGGATATATTACATTATAGAAAAACTTTTGCCCAAATGATGATTGAGATTAAGAATCGGGTTCCTAAAGACCAGGCACAGAGATCATTTACATTTTTACCTTCCAAAATAAAGTTGAGTAAATGATGGTGGAGAGATTGCCACAAAAAATATATCCCTTATTGTCCATTAACGTTGAAGATAATGTCTAGCCTGCAAGAAATGTGCTTCCCAATCTCTTACCTTTGTCTTGTTAGGATTCCAGCCCTAATTTTTGAAGATTAAAAAGCCATGAAGCTTGATGTCTCCAGGATTTCCAAATTCTTAGATTCATTTAGAGACTTATATTCAAATACTTAAAAAAGAGGTCAGTGTACAAGTTATGTAAACATTTGAGCAAAAAATCAAAGACTATTGTTGTCACTTTCAAAATCATCTACTAACAATTGATTTCCCAGACTCTTACCTCCAACTTTTTAATCAACTTGTTCAAAGTATGTATAACTTTGGTTGCATAGTGTATTACCAGGAATCTAACTGTATCTCGCAGTTTATGCATGTGAAGAATACTCTAAAACCTAGGAACGGAGGGGAGTAAAAGGTGACCTCAACAATCAACATAATGCAAATCACAAAATATCTCTGACTTTTGTATCCCACAAAACAAGTGGTCCCATCCTCATTCTCTTCCACACTTGCATTGTTCAATCATTTTTTTCTTGTTTCATTATTTTCCAGAAAGCAATATGGCCACGGCCAATATCATAACTCATATTCACTCTGTGTTGGAAGATGTTGAGTTTCTGGTTCCGGCGGAAGTAGATACGTGGTCTTTGGACAAACAAATACTCAGGCGACTGAGGTTCAGGTTAAGGAGTCTGAAAAGGTTTGTTCTCATTTGTGCTAGAATTTTGGGCAATGATGCAAGTTTGAGATCTATTTTTGTAAGGATTCAAGATACCGTTTGCAGAGTCACAGAGGAAATTCACTTTCAATTAAATGGCCAGCCTGCTGATTCGCATATAAACATGATTTATTATTTCGAAGGTTCCATGATGTGCTTGGATGAGGAAATAGATGAATGGTACCGTGCACGGAGATCAAGCATTAGTTGTACCAAGTATGAATTCATCGATTACATCCTCGAGGCTCTAGTGGATATTCGAGGTACAAACGCTGATTCCCCGTATCTCATCAAAAACTTAGTAGAAACTATTGAAGCTTTGGAAGAGCAGATGTTATTCATGAAAAGACTCATCAGCCTTGCAACAAAAAAAGGTGGTGCTGATTTGTTGGCTCATGCTGAATCTGTTGCTATCAAGGCTGCCTATCTCCTCTATACTTTCCTTAATTGGGAAGATTGTGCTTCTAACTTGTCAATGCTGTTGAAGATTGCTATGCCCATTGATTCAAAAGTCTGCCAGGCTTACACTAAAGCCCTAAGCAGCTCCAAGGTGCAGATGGGAAGGCGAAGGCAAAAGCGATTCCATGCTTCCACTCAACACAAGGATGATGCATTTATTGCCATGAAGGATCTTCTTGATTCTCTAGTATCTCATCTTTGGGAGCTGCTGAGACTCGGCTTGTACAAAGTCTCCATGGAGGATATGCAAGAGCTTTATGGAGGACTTAGATCCTTGAGAACCATTCTTAAGCATCATTTGGCCTGCAACTTGAGTATGGCAATCAAGCAAGAGATTGGAGATGCCATCTGTGATGCCGGAGTTTTCATTTGCTCATTTCACCAGACTCATACTGAAGCTTACTCTGCTCTACTGAATATGTGTGAAGTGATTGACATTATTCGAGCGGAAATTGGATTTGAAGAACCTCAAGTGTTGATGTCCAACTTCCCTGGCCACGAAGATGATCGATTCTCCACTGCAAGCAACAACCGAGAAAGCGAAATGAAGATACTGCACGCTGAAGAAGCTGGGAAGATAACAAATGAAGTTATAGGTTTACATGAGGAAGAAGTGCAAATAGTTGATCAACTCGAAAGGGGATCACGACAGTTGCGGATAGTTGCCATAGTTGGTATGGCAGGTCTAGGTAAGACTACTTTGGCTGCAAAAGTTTACACTAATCCTTCAGTTACGTTAAATTTTCATACCCGTGCATGGTGTCCTATTTCACAAGTTGCAACAAAAAGAAAGTGCTGCTGAATATTTTGCAGCAGATTGATCCTCACAAAAGCTCTAAAAATATCACGGAAGAAGACCTAGAAGTGTGTCTGTGGAGGAGTTTGAAAGGAAGGAGATTTCTCATCTTCTTGGATGATTTGTGGGACGCTCAAGTTTGGAATAGTTTGAAAGGTTCATTCCCTGATGATAATGTTGGAAGTAGAATTATTTTGACAAGTCGACAAAATGATGTTGTACCTCATGATATTATGGTCGAGCAGAAACCTTACTCTCTTCGTCGAATGACTGATGATGAGAGTCTGGAGCTACTGCTGAAGAGGTCTTCCTATAGCCTGCCCTTATCAGTTGAACTCCGGATGAAAATTGCAGAAAAATGTCAGGGACTATTGTTCTAGCTGGACTTCTGAAAACAGTAGCCTTTGAGGGCTGGGAAGCCATTTTGGATGGTTTGACTTTGAGCAGTGTATCAATTACAGATCAGTGTTGGAACGCGCTGGAGCTCAGTTACAAGCAACTACCAGTGTACTTAAGACCATGCTTTCTCTACTTTGGGGCATTTCCCGAAGATGAAGAGGTTTCAGTCAGGCGGTTGGTTCGATTGTGGATTGCAGAAGGATTGGTTGAGAGGGATGCTGCTGAGCATTACCTGAATGATTTAATTGGCAGAAGCTTGATTATGGTTGCCAAAGAAAGATCTCTTGGTGGAGTCAAATCATGTCGAATCCACGACTTGATTCATGGATTTTGTATACAGAAAGCCAAAGATGAACATTTCTTCCACTTCCTGAGAGGGTATGATGAGCTTGCAGCATTTCATGAGCCACACAGCCTACAAAGATTGTGCATTCACTCCAATGCACAACATGTAAAAGAGTCCAAGTTATTCTGTCCTCGTGCACGCTCTATCATTGTTCACTCCTCCGATCCAATACACATTTCTGCAGAAAGAATGTTGTGGTTTTACCTCCCAACAGCCATCCACATCTTCAAGCTCTTAGCAGTGCTGGATTTAGAGCAATTGCATTTTGGCTACAGATTTCCACCTGAAATTAAACAGCTTGTTCAGTTGGCTTTCCTGGCAATTCGAAGTCAAGTCTCTCAAATTCCATCATGGATAGGTGACCTCTCAAATTTACAAACTCTGATTTTGGGGGAATACTGTAAGAGTCAATTGCCAGGCAGCTTCTGGAATCTACAGAGATTAGAATCTCTCTGCATGGAATTCGATCGCTGTTTTCCCGAAGGAAATCTCAACAGTTCAGTTACTTTACATGAGCTGGACAGGATATCTGGTGCAATAATACCTTACAGGAGGATGGAACATCTGTTAAGGAAGTTTCCAAACATCTGTAGGTTGAAATGTGAACTTGAATACTGCAAGGATGATAGTAGCAGCCTTATATTTCCAGACATTTTGAGTCGAATAGAATCACTCTATTTGCGCTATTATAGTGCAGAGGTCAGTGAGGTGCATTCATCTCCTTCCGTTCCATTGGATGAGTTCAGTCTGCCAGCAACTCTGAAGAAATTGACCTTGCAATTTTTCCGTTTGTCTTGGAGAAACATGTCAACTATTGGCACTCTGCCGAATCTTCAAGTCCTCAAATTACGGTGTACAACATTTGAAGGGGAAACGTGGGAAATGAAAGAAGGGGAATTCGACCAGATTAAAACTTTGAAGTTGGTTGGGTTGGAGCTGGTAAGTTGGCTTTCAGATAGTGATGATCAACTTAGCTGCCTGCAGAAGTTGGTTTTGAGTGGTTGTTTCAGTTTAGAAGAGATACCTTGCTGTCTCGAGAACATCTCGACTCTTCAAGTGGTTGAAGTTGATGGTTGTTACGACACTGTAGTTGATATGGTGAAGCAAATTGATGAGGTTAGGGGAGATTCAAGCTTGAAGATCATCACCAACATCTGGAAGTCGGATCCGTAGATCGATCTATATGTGAGCTTAAGATTGATGTCATGAATTGTTTTTGTCTGTGTTTGACCCCAATCTATACCGTGGGAGCTGTACATTTGTATCTTTACTTGATTATTTCGTTTGTCTAAATGAAGGCATGAAAGATCGAGGCTGGTTGTGTATGTGGCCGTATGATGGTGATTTATGAGGTTTCATAATGCAAAGGACTGCATTCAAACAATCTTTTTCAATAGGAAGAGCTAAATTGAGCATACGTCCAAACACACGGTCAAATAATATGATTTTTGAAGAAAAAAGTTTATTTTGTTAGATAGTCCTACTACAAGCTTATGGTAGGGTGAAGGATATAATTCATCTGTTTGTTATAGTTGTTTGTGTGATTCTAAGTTTTGTTTGTCTTTCTAACTTAATTAGTTCATTTACACGTGAACACATCTTATGGAAAAACACAAACAAATCTAATAAACATATTACTATTATTTGTCGTTCTACCATAAACTTATGTTAGAACGATCTCACCCAAGAATTTGTATAAAAGATGTCCTATCGCAATTAATTCATGCATGAAGAGCTGAGGTTGCAATCTGAGGGGTGAGATCGAGCAGAGCCGATCTTGATTATTGGTGGGCCCGAGCTCGGCTCCCGTGCAATTCGAGTAAGCCATCAAAGTTTCAATTAATAAAAAAAAAAATCGTAGGCCCATCAAATTCTTTGGCCTCTAAGTCCAATAGAAACGTAGTTTAAAACACATGCTTACTCCAACTTGGAATGTATATATTTTTTAATAAATATGAGTTATCCTCCATACATAGTATTCTAAATGTGAAAATATTACCACAAATCCGAAATAAAAATAACACTACTACATAGGATATTAATGAAAAATACATAACTAATTCTCAGGATTCTCCAAGACCATGACTGCGTGAATAAACATACCTTAAACGCAAGGATGGTCAGCTTATCGTGATCCTAGTCAAAAGGTTGGCCACAATTGTCGCATTTCTTGTATTTCCGATAGTGAGGGGTACTTTTGGATGAGTATTCTTAGAGGTTCTGTTGGGGTTATCTATCGGGTGGGGTTCTCTAGTTGTGTTTGCAGTGTGTATAGCAGATAGAAAAAACGTGTATCTCTAATAAATAACCCACATCATCACACATATTTCTTCTAGTCATTACAAACACATGAATGAAAATGTTTGAATTAGCATAAAGGAAGGATTTGATATGGAAATGTATCTTTTTGTCTTTCTTTTTAACATTCCTTTTTATTCAAGTTTTCATTGTGACTAATTTATAAGAGCATCCACAATGGTGCTCCTTAAGTGCACTGTTCTTAATAAGGAGCACTCCTTATTGAGAAATGACCATTGTGGAGTTCTTAAGATCAGGGGCGGACCCAAAAATTAAAGCCAAGGGGGGCCATAATAGAATAAAAGTAAAATTATAACACTAAATTTTAATATATTAAAAATTACAAGGGATAAAATGCAATTTTTATTTTTTTAAAAAAATTACAAAGGTATAAAATGTAATTTTTAATTTTTTGGGGGTGGCCAGGCTACCCTGGGCCACCTATGTTCCGCCCCTGCTTAAGATCACTCCTTAATAAGGAACCACTCCTTATTTAGGGAGTGATTACCTTCTTTTATGTGTGTGATTAACCAATAAAAGCATTACTCTTGCCATTTATTATTATTTTTATTTAAGTTTTAAAATAAGATTAAAGAGAAGAAGTGCTTCTTAATTGTTGTTACATTGTTGGTAGTGGGTTCTTACTTAGTTTTTCTAAAAAAAGATTATGTGGCACTTAAGAAGTGCTCCTTATATCCAAACCAGTGTGGATGCTCTAAATTATTAAATATTATTTATATTTAATTAATAAATTAAATTTAATCGATTGTTTTTTTTTTTGAAAAGTCAACCGAATCATGTCATAAAAAGACCCAAAAGCCATAAATTCACATCTGAATACAAAACATAATAAAGATAGTCTTTAAGTCAAAAAACACAGTTCTGAGATCAAGAAGCTACAAAAGTCTTGCCAAATTCCCACTCAGTTCCTTCTTCCACTTGACCTCTTCTCCTTTTTGCCTTTGCTGCTACCAGCTTCCTCATCATCATCTTCTTCTTTCAGGGGCCTGGGGATATGCTCAGTCTTCCTCTCACCATCCCCAAAAATGCTCTTGTCCCAAAGCTTATAGTTGTGGACAGGGGGCATGAGAGGGCTGAACTTGCCCTCCTTCACCATTTTCTCCCAAAAGTCCTCGACTATCGGAAAAAAAGTCTTCTCCACAAAACTGTTCTCAAATTCATCGTGGTGGTCAATTTCAATCCTTATGATCAGATGGAACTCTTTGGTAAATTCAAAGACCAAGTCCTTCCCCATCTTATACCTGAAAGTCAAGTACTCAGTCACCGAGTCATGCAATTCCTTGAGGAACTCCTCAAGGGTGATCGGCAGCAGCACCTGGGATGAGCTAGCTTCAACAGGTCTAGAGATCGTTTTTGAGGGTTTCACCATGGCTGCAGATCTAGTTCTTGTTTTGCTTTTTCAAAATTTAATTGATTGTATGTGAACATAAACGATCTTTTACAATCATGTTTGTTTATTGTACATTTAATAACTGGACGATTTTGATTCGAGTTTTAATCGATTCGATATCGCTCTTGTTCACGGATGTTCGTGATCGTTCTCACCTCTAGAAATGCCACAACCTTTCTAAGTTTGCTATGTTGAGTATGTTCAATCTAACAAGAATAGACAATCCCACTTTCTTGTATCGGGATTCCGAACATCGATATTAACCCTTAAACCCTGAAAAGAGTTTATTCCTATGCACCAAGATGGTGGTATGATGGTGTCATCATAAAGAAATTTATTTGTATTTTAAAAAATATACTAAAAAATTTCAAAATATTCCATTTGGAAAGATTTTCTATTACTTGAAGAATATTTTGTGACAAATCCAACCGATACCAACCACCTCACCATTTCGACCATCATAACTCATTAATTTTTTGTGTCACTTGTGTTTACCCAAACTGTGTTTAGTGTTGACCCAAATTCGTGTTCAGTTTGGATCAAATTTTCGTCTATTTATAGAAATTATCATCATATATACTTGTATGTGTAAATGTATTCTTGATTTCTCAAACCTACGGTAGTATCCCTAACTTTTTCTACATTCCCCGCAAATCTTAGTGAAAGTCGTTCAACAATATTACCCTTTTACCAATATTGATGGATATGACATCATATTATGAACGGTAAATATTTAGTCAAATCAAGGTTTAACATTGTGATTAATTTTTACTCAAAATTTGCACAAGTAAGAAACATGACGAAGTAACTCACGACCATCACCACACTAGTAAAAATATGATTACTAACAAGAACATGTAAATTATTTCATCAGATGTTCTATAGAGATAATTTTCCCTCAACGGAGAATTTGGACCATGATATAGACATGTTAAACCTCCATACCAAAGTTCTTATGACACCTTTTGACAACACTTATTTTTCTCCAACTCTCTTAGCACATCATATTTGATTTCCAGATGACTTGCGTGAAATATTATGTGACCTATTTTATGTATTTTTTTGACATTATCAAACTGAGGACGCGTGCTCTAATACCAATTTGACGAGAACTACTTTGAATTGATGGAGAAAATCGTAAAAATTACAAATATTGGAGGCTAGGCCTCATAATTTAGGTGAGAATAGTATAAAGATTTGGGGTTGAGAAAGAATAGCTTGTCCTTCTTGCTAATAAACTCCTGTTACTACAACGTGCTCATAGCCAATTGAAATGACCATTTTACCCTTGGACCATTTCTAAGTTCATTACACACAAAAATAAATGTGGATGAAATTTATAATTGAAGGAAATGTTGTGAGTTAATCCTCCAACTTTTCCTTACCCTTCTCAAAGTGCAGAAATTTGGGTACCAAACTACCGATAAAACAATAACACAAGTTTTAAATATAGATCCAAAAATCCGAAATACATATCCCACTTATAATCAAGTTTACTATAATATCATTAACTTATTTTGGTATTATTATTTTTATTTTTAAAATAATTCCTCAAAACTTACAAAACTCTTTCATATTTTATCATAAACTTATAACATATATTAAAATTGGGGCTAGACTCAACTCATCTAAATGAACAACCTGATTTATCTGATTAATAATAAAATAAGTGCAATGAAGTATATTAAAAATTAATTTAAATTCTATTGAATAAAGATTGATTGAATTAAATTGAATATATTTAATAAGACTGAACTAAATTGAACTAAACTAAATTAAGATTGAGACATAGCTCCAATTAGCTAAACTAAAGTGGGTTACTTGAAATGGGTTGAGCTGAAATGAAAAAAAGTTAACAAATAAACTAAATTGAATAGCCTAAACATGTAAATGTGAATTAATAAATAAATAAGAGTTGGTCTCTTGAGTGACCGTCACTATATAGTGACCAGATCTATTTTAATATTAAAAAATACGGAAGGACCAAATTGTAAAATTTGAAAATTCTAATAATTCACGCGCTATAAAAAGATGCGCGTGAACCTAGCTAGAGAGACTCACGGCACGTCGGCACCTATTTTCTTGCCTTTCCTTTTGTTAAAAAGTATGTGTGTCAACTGTTCCCAGTTCCCACACACCTCATTCATTGGCCTCATTTTCATTTTTTTATTTCAAAATTAGCATCCTGCAGTTTATTATTCATTTTAAATTCTTCATGTTTTACCTTTTCAAATTTATGTTCCATATTAAAACATTCATGTTTCAAACTATGGGTGTTTTTGAATTGTATATTATATTGCAAAATCACGTTTTAGCTTTTGTAATTCATATTTCATGTTAAAACTTTCATGTTTTAAATCATGGATACTTTCTTAAAAAGTTGGTATTTAATAGTGAAAAGTTGACATTTAAGAGTAAAAGGTTGTTTGTTACTTGTTTATGCATTTTGTCTTTGTTAAAAGGTTGTTGTTTAATTGTGAAAATTGACATTTAATAGTAAAAGGTTGTATATTTGTACATGCATTTTTTTGTCTTATGAAAAGGTTGATGTTTGATAGTAAAAGGTTGTATATTATATATGTGCATTTTTTGTCTTTCTTAAAAGGTTACTGTTTAATAGGAAAATGTTGATAGTTAAGAGTGAAATGTTATCTGTTTTTGTATACACATTTTTATCATTCTTTAAAAGGTTGGTGTTTAATAGTAAAAAGTTCACATTTAATCATATGATAAAACATGGAGCTTATAAATTAAAACATGAGCATTTTAAAACAAAACATGAAAGATAGTTTATCATATGAAAAAATAAAACATGGAGCTTATAAATTAAAACATGAGCATTTTAAAACAAAACCTGAAAGATAGTTTATCATATGAAAAAATAAAACATGGAGCTTATAAATTAAAACATGAGCATTTTAAAATAAAACCTGAAAGGTAGTTAATCATATGAAAAATAAAACATGGAGCTTATAACTTAAAACATGAGCATTTTAAAACAAAACCTAAAAGGTAGTTAATCATATGAAAAAATAAGACATAGAGGTTATAACTTAAAACATGAGCATTTTAAAACAAAACCTGAAAGTTAGTTAATCATATGAAAAAATAAAACATGAAGTTTATAACTTAAAACATGAGCATTTTAAAACAAAACCTGAAAGGTAGTTAATCATATGAAAAAATAAAATATAGAGGATATAACTTAAAACATGAGCATTTTAAAACAAAACCTGAAAGGAAGTCAATTCATATGAAAAAAATAAAACGTGTATGTTATAACTTAAAACATGAGCATTTTAAAACAAAACGTGAAATATAGTTAATCATGTAAAAATATAAAACATGAGCATTTTAAAATAAAACATGGAAAGTAGTTCATATAACTAAATTTAAAAGGTATAGTGTTTAATTTGAAAGGTTAGGTTTTTAATTTAAAAACATTTATGAGGCATAGATGAGAATGAATTTGGAGTGGTGGGGAAATAGATTATTGCTTTTGAACATAAAAGGGAGGAACATCTGGGCACGTGCAGTAGGAGAAGAGGTGACCAATGTTGGTGTGTCATTAATGAACATTGGAGATCCAGAAGGTTGTGGCGCGTGGCCGTGCGTGATTAATGAAGTTTTTAAAAATTGCAAATATGCCCTTCCGCGTCTTTCAATTTTAAAACAGGTTCGGTCACTATATAGTGACGGTCACTTCCAAGACTTATTCAATAAATAATATTTTATTAATTTTTATGAAGAGAAAAGTACGATTATAACCCTGAGTTTTGGTAATAGTGCACATTAAATGACTAGAATACCCTCCCTTGAAATCAAAAATCTTGGTCTTTCGTGATGCTGTCGGCTGCTACCTATTCCATCTCTGATCCATTTATCCACAAACTCGAACTCCAGTTTACCACCATCTCCGATCCAAGACCACTTTTTCTAGAAACAAAACTATGATTTGAACTCTTATGTAAAAATCTATAACATAAGGGATCGTCTTCCATTAAACTCTGGTATCTTCAAACCGAAAACGCTGGACAAGTCATTAGCTTCATCACCCGACCTAATATCCTACTCGGATCCGAGCTGCGGCGGCAACCTTTGTGAAATGGATTGTTTTTGAACATAGGAGAATGATATACTCAAAAGAGCAAATCAGATTCCATCGAAAATAGCATAATTTTATCATTTTAGAATTTGATTAAGGGATTCTTCAGTTTGATTCTACAGTCTTATTGAATTTGGGGCCATCTGATTTGAAATGCGCTATTCCTTCAATGATTTTGGCTCTGGTGGCCGTGTTATTCATGTTCTTTTCCATCTTAGCTTCACTATGTTTGCAGGAAAAGGTACTCGGGTTCATAGAAAATTCATATCACGATGAAACGGGAAAGTTGAAGTTACATGAATCACTTGAAATCAGACTTTTGACTTTTCCTGCTAATATTACTTTTTGCTTGTCAAGAATTTCAACCAAGAAATCGATCCGCCGCGAGTAGAAGAATAACCCAAGGGCAACAATAAAACATCATCTCCGAATCGGTGGGATAATTCATTGTGTTCCCGGCGATTATCACCAGTTTTGATTGGATTGAGATATGGCTGCCGTAGAGGTCCAGAACAGCTTGGCATCGCAGAGAGAAGAAATCTGCTCTAACAAGGTGGCGATGGTGAAGCAAGGCCAAGGACTGAGGCAGCACATCCACGATCTCCAGCTCCAGGTCCGTCAGAAAACCCCCGCTTCGAGGCCCAGCGCAACGAGCTCAATTCTAAAGGTCCCTCTCTCTTGAAACCCTAGTTTATAGAACCTTCGAATTTTCGAAATTTATGATTCTAATTTTGCAACTGTTCTGTAGATTAGACTGGGCTAGGGTTTTGTCGATATCTAATTGTATATTCCTGAAATGCAAGTTGCTAGGTCATTTCTCTCTTTCCGCTATCATTTCCATGACTTTTATGTGCCTTTGACAGTGAGAATGCTCAAGGAGGAGTTGCAATTACTTCAGGAGCCTGGATCTTATGTTGGTGAAGTTGTGAAAGTGATGGGAAAATCCAAAGTCTTAGTTAAGGCAAGTTTATCACAAACCTTGTTGATTTCTTTATCATGTTTCAAGTTCAGGTTCACATTAAAAACAAGGACAAAGTGAATGTGAGCTAAGCTATTGGTAGATAAGCAGTTAGAATAGTTACTTCCAACCTAGCAGCTGATGTCAGTATTTGTCAATCAACAAGAAAAATTCATGCTTTAGTTTGAGGTCATCATATTCATCTTGTGTTCAGTTTCCGTATTGATAATGGCATCTCTGGCAGGTTCATCCGGAAGGAAAATACGTGGTGGATATTGATAAGAGCATTGATATTACCAAGATCACTCCCTCAACCCGAGTTGCCCTTCGCAATGACAGCTATGTTCTACATTTGATCTTGCCCAGCAAAGTGGATCCCTTGGTTAACCTCGTGAAGGTTGAGAAAGTACCCGATTCCACTTATGACATGATTGGTGGTCTTGATCAGCAAATCAAAGAAATTAAGGAGGTACCTATAGAATAACTCCATTTGTTTCAAAGTTTCCAGCATCACTGTTTTTAGGCCTATAATGTGGCATATATGATTCTTTTGGTGATATAATTAGGTTATTGAGCTTCCAATCAAGCACCCTGAGTTATTTGAGAGTCTTGGAATAGCTCAACCCAAGGTATCGTCATTATACTATGTACTATACCCGCTAAACAATTCTATTTGTGTTTTTGTGCTCTCTGTATTAATTTCTTGTGTATTTGGTAGGGAGTTCTGCTTTATGGGCCTCCAGGAACCGGAAAACACTGTTGGCAAGGGCAGTGGCACATCATACTGATTGTACTTTCATCAGGGTATCTGGTTCTGAACTTGTGCAGAAATACATTGGGGAAGGTTCTCGGATGGTGAGGGAACTCTTTGTTATGGCAAGGTGGGTTTAAAATTTTGATATGTGCTTTATGATTGCATGTTGCTGTTTCCTATTGGTTCATCTCTCCTAGGGTGTATGAATTTGTCATAATAACGTGGTTTGCCGACTTGTGGGGCGAATGTAGGTTTGTAATGATTATATTGCTCACATATTATCCTATTGGGTCTAAAAGATTTCAATGCTAATTGATAGAGGCATCTGTGAATTTTAAGTTTTGACAGTACTGCGTGATTTGGATTGGTTCAGATGAATGCATTAAAAGACCAAATTGTTTACTTTGGCTTTTGTTATTTCACAGGGAGCATGCTCCAGCTATCATATTCATGGATGAGATAGACAGTATTGGATCTGCTAGAATGGAATCTGGAAGTAGCAACGGAGACAGTGAAGTACAGCGCACTATGCTTGAGCTTCTCAACCAACTTGATGGGTTCGAGGCATCCAATAAGATCAAGGTAAGTGCTAAGTGCACAGTTTATTAGACTTTTTTTTTTTTTGGGTTCATTCTTCATGTTGATTTTCCATGTGTGTTGCCATTTATTTCTTCAGGTTTTGATGGCCACAAATCGTATTGATATTTTGGATCAAGCCCTCCTTAGACCTGGAAGGATTGACAGGAAGATCGAGTTTCAAAATCCAAATGCTGATGTAACAATAAACAATTTGATCCTTCTGCTTACCTTAATTTTATATGAACACCTCATTGTACTCATGTTGGTGCTTCATTTATTTGGCAGTCTCGGTTCGATATTTTGAAAATTCATTCAAGGAAAATGAATTTGATGCGTGGAATTGATTTGAAGAAGATTGCAGAGAAGATGAATGGTGCATCAGGCGCAGAGTTGAAGGTACAAAGTTTTTTAAATTCCTTTTTTGAACGTTTAGGATATTTAATATACCCTGCAAAGATGCATCTTCTAGCTTCCTAAACAAATCTGGAGATTTCATTTTTGCAAGCATTGTTTTGACAACAATTATTATGTCCTTTTGAAGGCCGTATGCACAGAAGCAGGTATGTTTGCTTTCCGTGAGAGGAGGGTCCATGTGACTCAGGATGATTTTGAAATGGATGTTGCTAAAGTGATGAAGAAGGACACAGAGAAGAATATGTCACTGCATAAGCTATGGAAGTAATCGGCTATTTCTTGTAGCTGAAATTTGTGAAACTTCTTGTCTTTATTACCTGGAAAGGGTTTGCCAGTTTCTTGTATTTGAAACGCCAGATGTCACTCATAAATTTGCATCAACATGTCATCTTGTTTCACTCGGAATCTTATGAGTTTGAAGCTTCTTGACAATTATATGTATTAAGCTTTTCCAAGTTGCTCTTTCTTCCATGTTCTATGCAGTAGTAGATACCTTTCAAATTCTGGGCACATGAATGAGAGTGTTACCTCTCTGTATCATGCATATATGCATGACTGGAGATCTGCTGGTACTTGCCCTCATTAATTCATTGCATAAAATTTAGTGGGGGTTAGTCAAAATGATTGTGGGATCTTGCTGTTTCGTTATAATTTCTGAAGTAGAACAAATTATGAAATACATGAAAGCATGATTTGTAGTGGAAAGATGTATCCTTCCATTCCATTGGATGAGTCTAGTTTGTTAAAAACTCTAAAGAAATTGACTATGGAATGCTTCAATATGTCTTGGATAAACATGTCAACTCTCGACACTCTACCAAATCTTCTAGTCCTCAAATTACAGTGGAGAGGCGTGGGAAATGAAAGAAGGGGAATTAGACCAGCTTAGAGCTTTGAAGTTGGTTGGGTTGAAGCTGGCAAGGAAAGTTGGTTCTGGACGATGCCAATTCAAAAGAGATAACTTGTCTTGGGAACATCTCGACTCTTGAAGTGATTGAAGTTGAAAGTTGTTTAGATATTGTTCCAATTACAATTTTGTATATGGATCCGAAAACGATATAAACGACCCCGGTTGATCCAACCTCTTCTTCCACCACGTACATGTCAAAAGTCAATATCTCCATTTTCCACCACACATGTGTCAAAATCTGAAGGAATTTGTTCCTAAAAGCCCATATGATTAACCACTTCTATAAATGTATATTTACAATATTTATGTATACATCTATCATATTTTCTATAATATTATACATGTAATGTATATATATTATGTACAATATTATAATATTATACATACAATCAATGTATATACATTATTAAACAATTTATACACATTATTATATAATGTATATACAAGTATAGTTGTTTAATGTAAATATAAATATAGTAAAAAAATAAATACAAGAAGCATTAACTAACAAATTTAATCATCTTTGATCTTGGCCTTTGGGGTATTGGGCCAAATGAACTTCAAAAGTGTTGTTTGCAATTTTGCATCACTGAGATAGGCCACATGAGACTGTCTATGTAACATATACAAAATAATCCATATCCAATTTAGTAATTGTGCAGCATAAATGCTTAGATTACAGAGTGAGATAAGAAAGAACAGAATTCTAAGGAGAGAGACTAAACTAAACTAAATTAACAGTCTAGATTTTCAATCAGAATTTGAAATTGAAAGTTGTTTAGATATTGTTCCAATTACAATTTTGTATATGGATCCGAAAACACTAACTGACATTAACTTTATAAATTGTACCCTTAAAGCTACGACTAACCATTTAAATATGTATTCTCATGTTTTAGCTGAATTGAAAAGACTTAAGAATAAACATCTAAATTGATAGAATTTTTAGGGGTACAATTTACAAATTAATGTCGGTGACATTTTTCACAAACCATTGGATACAAGCACATAACGAAAAATCCAGAGATATGAGGTACTTTTCTCAAGAGTACTTCCTCTGTTCCATACTATTTTTCATACTTTAAATTTTGACCCTATTTACTATCAAACGTGACCATATATTTAAATAGACTAGGTGGGGTGGACCGCGCCTCACGCAGGTTGGTAAACTGGGCAAATGAGGAAGTACTCCCTTCCAAAGTTGAAAAGGAACTCGCTTGCTATTTGTGAGTATTTTTAGTATTAACGTGACTATATTGTTATTTGGGATGCAAAAATAGGAAACACCAAAAAGAATGCCATCGAATTGCCATTCTTTAAGAGTACTACAAAAGATTGTCATTCATTTATAGCATATTAATAGTAGTGTAAAGAATATACAACACATTTCCACTATAATGTGGTGAAACCGGTAATTGAACCGGAAAGGGCACTAAATCTGAACCAAAACCATCTACTTTACTGAAAACCAGCTATATGAATATAGGTTGAGCTTGCTTCTCCCTCTCAAGTCGTCTTCACTTTCCACAATATGGCTTTCAGAGTCTACTCTCTTCACCTTGACTTTCACAATCGCGCTTTCAGTTTCAGTATGCTGCACTTTCCATTTTCCATTCATTATATCTCTAAGAAACCAGAAACTACAAGTCTTTGAATAGGCAAAACTACACGATTGAAATTTAATAATAACATGCCTTCGTCAAAACAATGAAATCTAATACATTACAAAAATCACCCTTATTAAGTGTGAAAAATATTGAAACAGTACAGTGGACAAACCTGAATATGCTTTGCTTCCCCTGAATGGATCATGTATATTGCTTAGGGACTGTTTCAAAGTAAATAAATTTATGGTTTAATTCTTTTAAAAAAACAGTGTACTAAAGAAAGCTCTATGTATTGGTACTTGTCACCAGATCACTACACTGTCTATTCTAAGGCTTGGACTGTGCTAAAGTTCGGCTTGAACTCATTGGTAAAAGTTCAGTTAATATAATTGGCCACCTTCAAATCAACCATAACATAAACAACTTATGATACTTACCTTGATTTTGCTTTTGAGTTCCATTCCACTTCTGCTAGGATAGGTCCTATCAGTGATAAACCACAACAGTATAAGCCTCCAAGGATTCAACGAAAGTATCCACATAAAGAGACATTTTCATGTACATTAGCATATATTCTGTGCTAATTTAGACAAAGTCTAAATCTGTAAAATATATGGACGAATTTTAAAGGTTTGATTCATATATAGACAAATTGAGCACAATAATAATAAAAAAAACTTACAAGACCTCTTTAAATGGATGAAAGTATGGCAATAGTTAAAATTTTTAAAAGGAACTCGAAACAAATTGTTCAAACTTCAAAGAGGTCATATTTTAGGAAAAAGATATTGCTTATGAGAAGTTTTTTTTAAAAAGAGTTGTATTCAGCAGGAAAACATTTTTAGGAAATAATGACAGTATGGCCTCGAAAATAATAACAGTATGGAAATAGTTAAAAAATTTAAGAGGAACTCGAAACAAATTGTTCAAAAAGGTCATATTTTAGGAAAAAGATATTGCTTATCAGTTTTTTTTTTTGAAAGGGCTTGTCAAAACCTTTGGCAGAGGTTAGTTTTCATGTTGACTACCGCTTTAAAAAGAGAGATTATATTGGCATGTAAATATAGCTAAAAAAACATCAATCATATTCACTCTATTTCTTAAAACTTTAAAAACTGTATCTCACAATTGATCAAGTGAAAATAATGGAAAAAGGATATAAATTTCAGCAATCAATTGCATACTGTAAGTACACCATTAGCACTTAAAAATTATAGATTGGAGCGACACATGCACGCTATGCCTTTTGTCCCAATGCCCTATCTGCAAAGAAAAATTTATACACAGATCATGTAGACTCAAGTATGTCAAGAGAAATGAAGCTTTCTTGTATATGATGAAGAATGTCAAAAATTCCAAAATAAAATTAAGAGAATGAAGCTTAACAGAAAAAATACTTGTCTCTGCCTATAAGTGAAGCTATTCTTTTGTAATTCAATAAAGGTTTTCATAACCAGAGAAACAATCTATATAATAAACGTTGTCATAATCAAAGTATTAAATTTAAGAGCATTTAATATATATCTCAATCATCTACATTCAAAGTCATTCTTATCAGTTTCCCCTGGTTCAAATATTAATAACATGTACTTGTCCAAAAGAGTATTTAAGCACCACCGCAAGTAATTTTAAATATGATTACCAAAAACTAAAGAATAACAACTATACAAAGTCTTGGGTGAGACCGTCCTACCATAAGTTTATGGTAGGACGAATGATAGTTCATGTGTTTAATAGATTTGTTCATGTGTTTCACAGTTTTGTTCATGTGTTTCACATGCAGTATTGTTTGTTATAAGCTGGGTTCATGTGTTTGACAGATTTGTTCTTGTGTTTCACAATTTTGTTTGTTATAATCTGTAACAATATGTAAATGAATTAACAAAGTTGTGAAACACATGAACAAATCCATTAAACACATGAACTATCATTCGTCCTACCATAAGCTTATGGTAGGACGGTCTCACCCAAGACCTTCTCTAACAACTATTAGGGCACCATTGAGACTCCAAATCTCAGTCACCATTCCCCCACACTACGAGAAAAACTCTTCGTCAAGGTCCACCTGCATCAGAGTTCCACACTGAAGAGCATCAAAGCATGTAAATGGGGGGTCAACAAAATATCCAACATCCCTTATCATGTTGAACATGATAAAGAAAATTCGTATGAAGGTGGTCCTGAAGAAACCGATCAGGTCTAACAACCCCTCAGATTGAGAGGGTTGGTGTTTTCAGATTCAATCAAAAATGGGGAAAAGCTAACAATTCGATTAACTTTCTCAAAGTAATATTGTCAAATCTGATGAGTATATATACAAGGCTTGTGACCACAGCAAATGTGACACGTAATGAAATCTGAGGCATGGCTCACACGAGTATAAGGACAAAAATAATGCAGAAATAAAATGGAAATAACTAACGACACCGTTTGCTTCTTGGCGCCTGCAACACACCAAAGATATCTACATCACAACTGCAACAGGTTGTCTTCTATAATTTCTACACGCCCTCCTCAAATGGAAGTGTTGTGAGAAACAAAAACCCATCTTGACCAGAAGAGCATGAAACATAGCAGGTGGGAGCAACTTAGTGAAGCCAACAGCCAGATTGCAGGAAGAGTAGACATGCAACGGATCAATGAAACCTTCAAGGAAAGCATCTCGGATATAATGGCAAATCAATCTCGATGTGCTTGGTCCACTCGTGAAATCTGGGGTTTTTGGGTGAGGTGTAGGGCAGCAGTGTTGTCACCCTTTAGTGGAATTGGGAGAGAGGAATGGAGAAATCAGTCAATAGATAGGAAATCCATTTAAGTTCATATGTGGTCATGGATAAGGCCCTATATTCTGACTCAGCAGGACTTTGAGGCAGTGCGTTGTTTCTTGAACTTCCAAGAGATCAAAGAACTACCAAGAAACACACAATAACCGGTTGTGGACCTCCTAGAAACCTTACATGTATTCCAGTCAGCATCACAGAAGGCTGATAGGGTGAGTGAGCTTGAGGCAGAGAAGAAAAGACCATAAGTAGGACAACTGTCAGACACTTGACAATATGAAGAGCTGAGGTCCAATGATGAACAGTTGGGGTTTGAACAAATGTGAGAGCTGATGAACAACAAATGTTATATCTGGTCTGGTGAAGGAGAGATAAAGTAATCTCCCAATGAGCCTTCTAAAGGGTCCAACATCTGGAATAATGGGTGAAGTGTTATCCTCTTGCTGCCATGAAACTGGTAGTGGACTAGCAACACTTCTGCACTCAGTCATGTGAAGATCCAAAATGATATCATTGATATATTTAGTTTGACTGAGGAACATACCTGTATCTGATCTAGCAATTTCAACCCCAAGAAAGTACTTAGCACATCCTAGGTCCTTGATTGTGATAGAGAGTGTAAGTAGGCCTTGAGCTTGGCAATGTCTGCCTCTGAATCTCCAACAATCAAAACATCATCAACATAGATCAATAAGGCAAGGCAACCTCTAGGACTGTACTGCAAGAACAGACAATGATCATTTTTGGATTGTGAAAAACCAAATGAGATAAAATGCCTAGTGAATTTTGCATTCCATTCCCTGGATGCCTGCTTTAAACCATATAAAGACTTTCTCAGCTTGCAGACTTGACCTGGAAGTGCCTTGGTGTATCCTTGAGGTGGTAGCATATACAGCTCTTCAGTTATATATCCATGTAAGAAGGCATTATTTACATCAATTTGATGTAAATTCCAGGATTGAGTAGCTGCTAAGGCCATAAATAGCTGACAGTGACTTGTTTGGCAACTGGAGAAAATTAGTCAAAATAATCAACTCCTTCAATCTTTGAAAAACCTTTTGCCACAAGCCTAGTTTTATACCTCTCTACAGAGCCATCTGCATGGCATTTAACTTTATAGACCCATTTACAACCAATAGCCTTTTTTCCTGCAGGCAAAGAAACTAAATCCCAGGTGTGATTAGTTTCAAGAGCTTTTAGCTCAGTGGCCATAGCTTTTTCCCACTCTGCAATTCCACAAGCTTGCTTATAAGAGTAAGGTTCAGTGATCTTAGCGAGAAGAGCAACAAAAGCAGTGTGTGACTGAGAGAATGTGGGAATAAAAACATCATTATCAGTGACTGAATTGATCACAAAATCATGCATCTAATTAGGTTGTATTGGTATTCTTTGACTTCTCCTAGGAGGAGGTGGAGACACTGGTTCTGAAGAGGACTGCATGTATTGTGGTGAAACTGACACAGGAGAAGAAGAGTGTGATAAAGAAGGAAATAGCAATGGAGTGTGAGTGATTGGTGAGGAAGGTGAGGGGGACAGTGATGAAGAATGATGTATGATAGAGGTATGTGGTGGTGAAGAAACCACATGAAGGATTGATGACTGTGTAGAGGTTTCAGGCAGTGGAGAGTTTGAAGATGTAGGGTGGATGGGTGTGTCATGTTGACTCATTGGGACACAAGACAGGATCAGAGCCAACATGAACATGAGGAGAGGGAATTGGGATGTGAGGATCATATTTGATGTAAGGAAATACAGTTTCACGAAACACAATGTCTCTAGAAACTGTGGTTCTCTTGTTGAGTAGATCAAAGATTTTATAGCCATTATGGTGTATGGAATAGCCTAAAAACACACAAGGATTGGCTCTTGGACTGAACTTGTGTTTATCAGGGCTAAAGTTGGTGGTATAACAAGGGGGTTGCTCCATGCAGGTCTATTTTTCTCTTGCAGGTCCGTATTTTTACCATAATACCTCTAATATTATTAATGCAAAAAATGGGCTTGAAATCATAGGGTTCCATCAGGGGGCATTATGGTAAAAATACGGACCTGCAAGAGAAAAATGGACCCGCATGGAGAAATTGCTTATAACAAAGGCAACCAAATACTCTCATGTAGGATAGATTTGGTGCCTTGGAAAACAGGATCTCATATGGTGATTTGCATTGTATAACATGTGAGGGTAATCTATTGATGATGTAAGTGGCTGTAAGCATGGCTTCCCCCCCAAAAAATGTGTATGCAAATGGGATTGAAACATGAGGGATCTAGCCACTTGAAGAAGGTGTATGTGCTTTCTTTCAGCTATCTCATTCTATTGTGGGGTATATGGGCAGCTTTTCTAGTGTAAAATACCAAGGGTGGAAAATAATTTATGACAGGTATTATTGACAAATTCAGTGCCATTGTCGGACCTAATGGTTTTGATGTTGGTATGAAATTGGTTTTTAACCATGGGTATGAAGGTTTCAATCAGGTGTGGCACCTTGGCTTTGCTGTTTAGTAAAAAGGTCCAGGTTGTTCTAGTAAAATCATCAACCACTGTTAGGAAATATTGACATCCATCAGTGGTTTTAGTTTTAAAGGGACCCCACTCATCTAAATGAATCAATTCAAAGGCAACAGAAGTATGTATAGTAGAAACTGGAAAAGATGGCCTACATTGTTTTGCCAATGGACAAATAGAATTCATAACAGGCATATTCATGTGTTTCATCACAACATTTGAAGGATGGCCTAGCTTAATGTGTAACAACTGACTGTTTGTATCTATTACATTATTTACTGAATATGAAATAGACTTGGATAACAGGTTTCTTAGACTTGAATCAGAAAGGTAGGACTTCATTTCTTCTGGCTTGAAAGACTTCTCACTTAGGATGTATAGACCATTCATTTCAGGGGGCACTCCTAACACTCTATCAGTCTTGAGGTCCTGTATGAGACAGAAAGTAGGATGGAAGTCAAAATGCAATTGAGATTGCTTGGATAACTTGTTGACAGATAGCAAATTGAACTGAAACATTTAACAAGCAAGCATTCAGAAAGATTGATGTTATCAATGATCTTGATTGATCCTATGGCATCTACAAACACTGTTGATTTATCTGGAAGGAATATAGGGGTTCTTTCTGTGACAGAGTTCAAAGAATCAAAGGCTTGAACATCACTACACATGTGAGATGTTGCTCCACTGTCTAAAACCCATTCATGTTTTGTTGGCTTTGAAAACCAAAACATGATTACTTTTAAAAACAGTTGCAGTATTGACAATATGAGAAATTAAGCTACCTGAGAAGTCACCAAAGTGTTAAAATTTGAGATGCTCTGCTCCTCCGGGTTCCTTCCCTTTTCCCTTAATCATTTTTCCAAGCTCCTGCTGAATCAGATTCTGGATTAAGGACTGAATATTCATCATTCCCTTTGTATCTTCAAGCTCAAGTGGTGTAGTCTGACTGGCATGATCTTCTTCTTCTGTTGAGTAGCCTTGGTTGGAAGCATTAGCAAAGTTGTTAGCCTTCAGCTTTGAGGCATCTGGCCACCAGTCAGGGTACCCATAGATTATGTAGCATGTCTCTTTAAGGTGACCTGTCTTGTTACTGTAACTGCATTTCAGCAGCTTCTTCTCCTTCATTTCTTTCAGTTTCTGAGACGGTGTCTTAGCTCCAGAGGATTACCCATAGGGTAAGGACTGTCCATAGGATTTCTTAGGGTTCTGCCTAGCCATAAATGAAGTGTTATGTATTATCCCCAGACAACATAACAACATTTTGTGCTTCCCTTTGTTGTTCCTGTTTATGAAATAAGGTGTATGCCTTGGCCACAGTAGGCAAGGGGTCCATTATCATCACTTGGTTTCTTAAAGTATCAAATTCATCATTCAAACCTTTCACAAACTGCTCCATCTTATCTTCATTTCTCCTCTTAGCATGCAATTCTTTAAATCCACAGAGGCGTTCACTATCACAACACGTACATAGCATATCAGGTCTGATTGTATCTAACTCATCCCACATATGCTTCATTTCAGAGTAGTACTGGTTTAGGGTTTTAGTACCTTGTCTGAGGTCACCTAGCTTCCCCACCAGCTAGTAAAACAGTGGACAGGACCGGCCCTGGGGCTGTGCGACCGCCGTCGCACAGGGCCTCAAATTCCCCAGGGCCCCAAAATATATATTTTACTACGGATATAAATAGAAGAAGTTCATGGTAAAAATAGCAGAGATACGTAGAAATAGCATAAATATAGAAGTTTGTTGACGTTAAAATCTGTATTAAATGGGTAATACAGATTGTATTAAAAAGAGATTGTATTAAATGGGTAATCAATTATTTTATGAGCTCGAGGATCAATTCACATCCCATTAAAGTAGGGAATTCACATTTTCCTGTTTTACTCTTACCAATTTTATATAATGCTAATCATGTACAAGTACAAAATATAAAACAATAATCCTAGAGTTCAATTTATTTAGGCTCTGTTTGCTAGAGCTTATCTGTAGATCAGTTCAATTCAGTTCAGTTCAGTGAAAATGTAATTTGATGAAATTCATGTTAATTTAGTTATGGTAATTCCATTTTCCAATACATTACTTTTTACTTCAGTTCAGTTCAGTTCAATTCAGTACATCATAAACTCTAGCAAACATGGCCTTAAACTTCTTAAAATTTAATTTTGTTCAATAATTTTTACTAAATGTTACTTTATTATATTGTATACTACAATGATATATAATAAATTTAAAAATATTACTGTTGAATTCAGTTTCAATATATTTAAACTTTTTAGTTCAACATGAAATAAAATCAAAAATAAGGCCTTTATGTAGACTTATAAATTAAAATTAATATTGTAGACTTTATAATATATTTTTAAACAAGAACGAGTTTATTAGTTACAAGCAACTATTATGAATACATAATTATTAATCTATATAACGTTCTTAGTTTTATTATTTTAAAAGTGTAATTTATATACCCATATGTAATTAAAATCCTCTTACAATTTTTTAATAAAAGTTAGATTTTAGGGCCACAATTACATTATTGCACAGGGCCTCCGAAATCTCAGGGCCGGCCCTGACAGTGGACCTTGATTCTCACCAAATCTCTCTTCAATTTCATCCCACGGTGCTTTAGCATCCTTGGCAAATGCAAAACCCTGCAGCAGATTATCACTTATAGCGTTCTGAATCCACCCAATCATCGTGGAATTCACCTTAACCCATTGTTTGTACATCGGCGAAGTCAACGCCGATTTTCGATAAGCTCCAGTCAGAAGACTCATCTTCCCCCTGGACTGAAGAGCATTAACCATGGCCTCCCTCCAGGTTATATAGTTCTATTCTGTCAATTTCTTCGTCACGATCGTGAGATTAGCATGATCCGAATTCGCCAGAAACTAAGGATCGTTCTCGCGAATTCCAACAAACCCATCGTCATACACAGGGTATTGATCCATGCGATTCCAAGCACCGCCGTCGTTCCTGTTCCTCGTGAAGAAATTCTCATCTACGTTGGATCCTGATCCCGATGCCATCTTCTTCCTCTATTCTTGATCTAAGATCTACTGGATCGAGATGCCTGAGCTCTCTGATACCATGAAGAAACCGATCAGATCTAACAACCCCTCAAATTGAGAGGGTTGGTGTCTTCAGATTCAATCAAAAATGGGGAAAAGTTAACAATTCGATTAACTTTCTCAAAGTAATATTGTCAAATCTGATGAGTATATATACAAGGCTTGTGACCACAGCAAATGTGACACGTAATGAAATCTGAGGCATGGCTCACACGAGTATAAGACTAAAATAATGCAGAAATAAAATGGAAATAATGAACGACACCGTTTGCTTCTTGGCGCCTGCAACACACCAAAGATATCTGCATCACACCTGCAACAACTTGTCTTCTATAACTTCTACATGTCCTCGTGCCAGTCAAGGATATCATTCCTGACGTAAATTGAATAAAAATTCACGTGCTATTCAGTCCACTCTGAGCAACTAATTACCAACATGACGACGTGCATTCCTCTCACACATTACATCAACAGTTGTTCAGAAAATCACTTTGTGATAATTGTTTTGAGTGCGAAGGGGAAAAAAAGACAGCCACTGACCTACATATTGATAATCCAACTGGAATCCTAGCAGTGCACTTCCGAAAATATTGATCCCCTGATGATCATTGGCTTCTATTAAGCTTATAAAGTCTTCCGAGTCAAGGATTTGATAGAATCCAATCATCAAACACCTAGCATGCACAGTAAAAAAACATCAAATCAGAAAAGAAAGAATCTTTAAAACAACAAACAGAGCAACGGATGCAATTAAAAACAAAATGATTAACAAAAGGTGTGAGCTTTACCTCTTATTTCAATCGAATCACGTAACAGAAAAGGCTTGGAGCCAGAGTTAAGTGAATGATAAAGGCGTAGGTTCAGACTCGATAATGCTGAACCACCATGTCTGACCATTATTCTAAACCTCCGGTCCATTTTGGGGAAAGCTTGGAGAAAGTTGAGTGGGAAGAAGAGTCCAGACCGGTGAGTGGGAGGACGCGTGGAGGAGCGAGGTGAGATTGCAGGATGATGACAGAATAATTATAAAAAGAAAAGGGTAAAGGCAAAAGAATCACGTGAATTGAGAAAATAATTAAAAAACGACGACCAGGCAAAATCAGGGGATTAAAATTAAGTAAGCATTAGAGCATCTCCAATGCTATGGTAGTCTACCACAAAAAAAGGAGACACTTGGCAGATGGAGAATAGACCTTCAGTATGACATGGATTTGAAGTTTTTGACTTTCAACCTTTTTTAAACTCATTCTCCAATCCAATCCTCAAGAGTAAACTTCAGTATGACATGTTTGAATTTAAATTCATCAACAAATGCCTAGAATAGTTATTTCATATTTGCACTCAGTCTGGAATTTCACAAATGAGGGATATGAATATTGTTGCAACAATTGCAGCCAAAATAAAGGCAATTTTTTAAAATAAACATAAACGCAAGCAGTAAGAGAAAAGCCTAAACCGCATCAGCAAAACAGCCTCAACAAATTGAAGATAAACTCGGGTAATCGTCTGCAACCATTAAAGCAACAACATGTGGTCTTGTGGTGGCCATGGCCGCACACAGACCATCTCTCAAGGTATCCATGAAGCCCAGCTCAGAGCTCGGCTTCGTTGAATCCAGTTTAATGGCATCAAATTTTCCTGCAACATCACCGCCTCATTCGGCCTTCTCTCCAGCTTGTGGCGCGTAGGATCTGTCCGTTCACGGGGAAGAAATCAAACAGAGCAAACAAAGTTTCTCATTCGAACCACAAAATAGACGTTGCAGTACATGATGATTTGGTGGGAGGCAGGAAAATGCTATATATGCCAAACTTTGTTTATCAATCAAGGCAATAAAGACCATGAACTGGACTAGATGTTGTTGCAGAAAAAAAGGCTGTAATCAACCTTGGGAAGAAGTAATTAGCACACAACTGATGATATTTTTGGCTTGTATTCAGAGGCACTAGAAAAATCTCTTAAGATCTTTTCTAAATCCAAATAGTACTACAATCACATGCACATGAAGTGTAAGCAATATTACAAGGATAGAAGATAAAAACTTTTTGCATCCACCCCAGATATATACATCCACCCCAGCACATACAACAAAAAATCTTAAATAAAAACCTATAAATCAAATTAATAGACATCTGAGTAGGAGTGTTTGAGTGGCTTCATTTAATTCATCAACAAAATGACTAAAAGTCAAGAAAATTTGACCTTAACGAGTGCTACAACTATAACTGGAGAGTTGAGGATAGTTAAGTGCCAATTCCAAGGTTTATACCATTTGAAAGTGCTTATGGTAGGCACTTCACTTGACACAGATAACAAAATACATCTTTGAGCTGGCATGCTAACGATAATCCATACCTGTTTTATCTCCTTCAAGACTCCTTGAACTTTTCAGGTTTAGAAACTGCCTTTTCAGGTTCAACCTTTCCACTATTGCTAGAGTTGGAGTCAGTGGAGAAGATATAGGAGTTTCATTAGAAAACTCGGCAAGTAGTGTTCTTGAACTAGTAAAGCCCTGTCACGAAATAAGTTTTACATGAATCAGTGATAAATCCAAAAAAGGAATGATTAAAAAGAATCAAGTCTCTTACCAATTGCTGTAGATACTGATATAGCGGTCTTGTGCATGTGGAAAGTGGATATGAAGGGGGTTTCGCAAAAGCGATTTCACCTGCAAAAACTCTTCCCATCAGTTAACAATCTCCAGAGTAAATAGGCTGGTTAATTTCGAACAAAGTTCAATTCAAGATAAAAAAGTCTAAATTTCAGAAGAGAACAAGCAAAACTGTTATACAGAGGCCATCTGTGTACCGTCCACATACATCATCATCTCATTCAAATCATATACATTGTTATAAGCTGAGCCAGGAGCAATTCCACTACATCTCTAGAAAATTAAATACTATAAATGATAGAGATCCAGTTAGCTCAGATGGTTTTAAATCATTCGAAACAGAGCCAGTTTCAGGTTAGCACAAAAACAACAGACGGACAAATAGTCAATTGGCATTTCATCAAATAAATAGTCTATTGGCATTTCATCGAACAAGTATCAGGCACGAACTTTAAACGCCAAAAAGGATCTCATAACATGTAAACAAAATACTGACAAACAATTTCTTCAGCAGAGAGCTACATAATTCGATGCCACACCTACTCAAATTACTTTCAATACAATAAATTTCGAGAATTGCACGATTCAAATGCTGATCGACATTCTAACAGTTTAACAATTTATCAGAGTTAATCGAAGTAAAAGTAAAAAAGGAGCAGAACAGTGTGAGAGAGGAGTCGCACCGGCCAGTTTGATCCATCCATTCCGATCAAACATATTTGCTCGGGCTCGTGAAATTATCCGATCTCATAGAAATCTCCGATATTAGCTCCAAGCGAGTCTCGCCGGCGTAAAAGCACGATCTGCTGCTCTCATACTTGGCTTGGCGGGCAATTAGTTCTGTGCAGAAGTTTTAGCCCAGCCTTCGCGCCCAATTTTTGCCGAGCTGGCGAAGAGCGGGTGTCAATTTGATCCTCGGAAAACAGAGGTTCGATTTGAGGACCGCTGTTTTAATTTCGTCCACGTCACATTGACTCTCAGATCTGACTTTTGGCATACAATCAATTAATCCTACGTGGCAAGAGACATTTAGCAAAGGGAGGATTACGTTGGAGATGCTCTTAGCATTGATATCATTAAGTTCATTGCAATATATAATATTCAATATTAAATTTTACATACAAATTATAATCGTAATTAAAAATATTCACTGGTCTGCTACCCGGTTACGTTTAACAGTATTTGTTAGGAGAAATTGAGACGAAACACCACCAAAATTCCCATTTCTCACCTCCGAATATCAAATCATCCTCATCTCCTACGTCCCATGATAAGTGCTGGTAGCAGCAGCAGCTGCATCGAAGCGTCATCAGAGCAGGAGCTGATCCCAGACCTCCCAGATGACGTGACCTTGAACTGCCTAGCCAGAATTCCCCGACCATTTTACCCCAAACTCTCGGTTGTCTCAAAATCATGGCGCGCTGCCATCTCCAAACCTGCTCTCTTCAACACCCGATCCCTTCTCCACGCCACCCAGACCTCCCTCTACATCAACCTCCGCATCAATTCCACCTTCCACTGGTACACTCTCCTCCACAAATCCAACAAACCCCGTGTTATCCCCCTCCCGCCGGCGCCATCTCGCACCGTCGGTCCGGCGTTCGCTGTCGTCGGCCCCAAGATATACGTGATTGGGGGCTCCGTGGATGAGGTCCCCATGAATTGCGTGTGGGTTTATGACTGCAGGTTCAACAGGTGGGACCCTGGCCCCAGGATGCGTGTAGGGAGGGAGTTTGCTGCAGCTGGAGTGGTGGGCGGGAAAATCTATGTGGTGGGCGGTTGCGTTGTGGATAACTGGGCTCGGTCGGTGAATTGGGCGGAAGTGTTTGATCCGGTTGCGGAAGAGTGGGCTCCGGTGCCGAGCCCGATCGAAGTGAGGGAGAAGTGGATGCACGCGAGTGCGGTGGTTGGAGGGCGATTTTACGCTATGGCGGACAGAGGCGGGGTGGTGTATGATGTGGAGGCGGGGAAGTGGGTGAGTGTGACAAAAAGGCTTGATTTGGGGTGGAGGGGTCGGGCGGCGGTGGTGGGAGGAGTGCTGTATTGTTATGATTATTTAGGGAAGATTAGAGGGTTTGATGTGGAGAAAGATGTTTGGAAGGAGCTTCGGGGTGTTGGAAAAGGGCTGCCTAAGTTCTTGTGTGGAGCCACCATGGTGAATTTTGATGGGAGGCTGTGTGTGGTTTGGGAGGGTAAGGGGAGTGGGAAAGAACTGGATATAATGTGTGCCGATATTGAGGTTTGGAAGGATGAGGATGGTTTCTTGAATGGAAGGATCTTGTGGTGTGATGCCATTCTTACCGTTCCTAATGGAGCTGTAATCGTGCATTGCATGGCAGCTGACTTCTGACCTGCGGTAAGGGAATGTCCCCTCCTTATTTGTGCTTAAGTTTGTGTTCTTTTTATCTGCTAATTATTCAAGTCTTGTCTGCATTTGCGGATGCTTTTTAATAATTACATTTTTTCTTGGCTTGCATTTGAATCTTGTGCTGTTAGCATAGATGCTCATGCAATCTCATGACTGTTTTCATGATGAAACTGTATTAGATATTCTGTTTTCAAGCTATTATCTTGGACTTCTCTTTGATGAAGACTTTTTAGCTTTTAAGCCTGTAAAATTGAAGTAGCATTAGGCCCTTCTGACTAAAGTTGATCCCCAATGTTCATTGAAGAGTTTGAAACTGGATACACGACGAACCAGCAGTATATATATAATACTCCTATTCCTGATATTAGATTCCATTCGAGATGTGACTCTCCCAGATTTAGTCATCGTTAATTTTTTACAACCTTGTTGTATTCATTATAATTTATATTTTGCTTTTCTGCAAGTTTTCTTGGTCTCCCGGTCATTGACAAGTTTAGTACTGTGAGAAAGTTAGCTCAATTTTTACAAGAAATACCAAGAATGAAGGAGTAAAATATAATATCTGATGATTTTATTTCCTCTGTAAATTTAGGAGGCTTAATACTTGGAAGCGACTTTAATAATTGAGATTTAAGGGGTTGATTGACATGGTTGATTCTTGAGCTGAGCATAAAATGAAGTTCATTTTGTGAAAGTTAGCTTACCACTTTGCGAGTGCATCAGTTCGTGTTAATCAAGGCTGTAGCTCCTGGCATTCAGAAAACAAAGTAGATGGTTGAGTCTCCTTTCTAGTAGCTTATATCACTTATGGATGGCTAGGACAGAAGACCCGTCCAAAAGATGAAACTGCACTTGTTCATCAAGTAAAAACTGAATTACTACTGAAGGAGTAGTTCAGCTGAATGTTGTCTTCGCCACCTGAAGTAAGTTTGTTTAGAAATGGGTTGTATTTTGCCAATAGTTTTGAATCAATGTAACAGTGTGAATTGCATGAGCTAAATATCTGTAGGCTACAAAACGTGTCAGAGGATGTATATGTTTTAAATTGTTTGTTGTGATAGTTCTCATCAGTTGATCTATCCTGATCATTACTGTAGTTGAAAAATACAAATGTTACTACTAAATGGAGTTTTAACTTCTGTTCAGAGTGCAGACAATATCCTGCTAAGTGCTAACTGTGAAACAGAGTCAGTGGAGTAGCTACCCTTGGTCCCATAATTAAAACATAACTTGCAATCCAATTATTCATTATAAAATTGCAACCCTATTTTAGTTCAACAAGCTGAACTCTAGTTTATGAAACATAGAGAGTATGTTGTCTAGTTTTCTTTGGAAAATTTATACCATGTTGAAAGGAGAGATTTGAAAAGATTCTTTGGCTAAGCTGCCTTAGGAATCTGCAAATTTACCAAAGCCACGGGGTTATTTGTTGGTTGTTGTTTAACGGAAAGCTACTTTTGATAGACTCAATGTTTTGGGGCTATCTAGGCAGCATAGCAACAATGCAGTTTATGTGGGAAGGAAGTAGAAAGTGTGGCACGTCTGTTTCCACGGAGGTTGTTTGAACTGCTGCGGGATGTAAGAAAGTTAAAGAGGAACTTGCAAATGATGAGGAAGAACTTAAGGCTTTAGCTGATGAAAGCTTCAACTGTCTTACACCAAATATGGTTGTCCCTGTCTCTAGATTGAAACTGAAACAAATTGGAGACTTGATGATTTATGTAGTTGCAATCAGTTTGTATGCTGATTTTGTGCATGTTAATCTTATGTTTCGTTGTATTGAGCTTAGAGTGTGGCTATAAATAAGTTTTATTTGGAATGAAAAATATCCCAATCAAAATTGAGTCAGTATTTACCATTTAGAACTTTATCTTTTAATATACTTAGAATTCAAATGTACTTTTTTAATGACATTAGAGGGCCAGCTTTGTTGATCGGAACAAGGGGAACCGAATCCAAGGAGATGATCATGCCATCAAATCAAGTTTGACATCTCGATGAGATATTATTCATGTTTAATTCCACGGTTAACCATGTGGGGGATGAGATATTAAACATGTGGGATTTCACAGTGCAGATTCTTGCGACAGGAGCAGTTGGCAGTGCCATAAGAAAACCGGAAGTAGTATCAAAGTCTTTTGTGAGTTTCGTCCATTTCCAGACTCTACACTCCTGAAAATGTAAATTCTGATGCCAATTAATCAACCAATTTCTAACATTTGAATCCATTGATCTACTGTACAGAACGTTAAAGATGTCTGTTTGGTTCTGTACTATCAACCACTTTGTCACGATGTGATGATTTTCATCATATAACACAACTGCCATGAGCTTCAATAATTGGACTGAGTGAAGATGACATAACCAAGGCAATAATAATTTTTGGTACAAGCAATTGAAAGAAGTAGCTAGATAAGATATGTGGAAGTCATTATACTCACAAAACAACTCTTAAACTAGAGTGCTTGAAAATTAAAGATACAATCATACAAGATTTAAGATTACAGATCAAATTACTTCTGCACCATCAGGCCTTAACGCAGCAGTTGAAGCACCTGAAGAATTTCCTCCTACCCTGTTTGACAAAATAACGATACCACCCTTTCAAAATCAATTACAAGTTAAACAGCACTAAACAGAAAAACTTGATCAAATTCAGACAAAATTATCAATTTGTTACATCTCAAATTACCACCATCAATAACCGACAAATTATTCCAAAGCAAAAAGGATATAATATGTTTATTATCGACACATACGTGTGCACGCCTTTCTTCAACTAATAAGTACGTTAATTTCCCAAAACAAGTTCAAAAAAAAAATAACTATTATGTTTGGATAACTCCCACAGAATAAAGCTAATACACTTGTTGCCTACCCACCACAAGAAGTTGTTCGAGTAATAACACAGATAGGAAAGTGCTTGGCTGACTCAATTTCCCATATGGATACGTCAATGCCTACAAATGTAATCCCATACCTCATGTGATGAGATATGCTTTCCCAATGAAGGACCATATCCAGTCAGTATCATCACATGCCAATTAACCCTCCAAATGCAAATCTAAGACTTTCATACCAATCTAACCGCTAAGTTTGAACAATGATCAGCTGGCTGGTTTTTATTTCAAACACAAGTAGGCCATAGTTTTACTAGGAAAGTTTGGTGAATGGAATCATCAATTCACTGACCGACTTGTTTAGACAAGTTGACAAATAGGAAAAATAAGCATTTGCAGCTCACCACATAACTTTCAACATGAAACATTGGCTAAGAGAAAATAAAATGATAAAATGAGCAGAAGTAATCTTACAGTCGGAGAATTGCTCTGATCGAATTGGTGTTCATCGGTATGACTATGACCAGCATTCGAGTTGGTTGTAGCTGAGGATGCAAAATCTTCCTCATTTCCGATGCTGGCTCTAGATGGATCCCTTTTGTTCTGCTTTCTGCTCTCTCTGATTTTAGAGAAGTCCATCGAGTAATCAGGCATCGCTCCACCCTTCTGGTCCCAATCTCCAAATTGTGGTACAGATAGCCATGGAGTTGTTTTCTGCAAACAGTTGAATAATCATGTCAACACTAGTTAGCTTCTTATATCGTTCTAGCTGCTGTAACTGACAAGGCTTAATCGACCATTGACTATAATAATCAAACACTTCACCACACATACGTTATGTAAGAAACACAAGAAAAGTCCAAGAAATGCAGAGGTTTAGAGAAGACTATTATATACAACTAGTTTCTTCAATCATGTACTTAGACCAAAAATGCAAATTTAAAGTTAGATAAGACTGAAGGTGGGACCTTTGACCAATTCCAAATGATAATTCCAGTCTGCACAGTCAAAAATCTAGAATGGCTGACATAAAAAAGTAAGAACTTTGAGTCCACAGATTCATCATCAAGAGCCAGAACAAAAACAACCTTAAACCATTACAATCTGCTCATCCCTGCTTAATTGGAACCAACAAACAGCTAAACTAAACTAAAGAACCATCCTCGGCTGAAAGAATTTTACAAAAATCAACTGTAACAAGAATTGCAGGAAACGTTTAAAAAACTCCGAAAAAGAAAGTGCCCAGAAGCGAAAATCAAGAAAGGAGGGAAAAAAGAAGAGCCCTTCACCTCTTTGCGATAATCCATGGACATGATGAATTGATGATGGTTGCAGAGAGTCCTCGAAACCTCAGAAGAAGAAGAAGAAGAAGAAGAAAGGAGAGAGAGCTGAGATGGGTGGTTTGTGTTCCCTAAAAAGTAGAGAAGATTGAGGGGTTTTATGTGTGCAGACCGTGTAAAGCAAAACAAGCACCTTAAATGCACTGTGTATTTGTGGTGACAGTCTGACAGATGACAGATGTGAATTTAGGCAACACATTATTATTATTTTTATGAAGGATTATTGAGCGAACATTCCAATTATTTTAGGGGGTTAGTGTCTGTATTTTACTAAAATACGCTCTGTATTTTAATTATTATTTGACTATATTTTAAAATAATATTATATTGAAAAATTAAAAAATGTATTTAGATCGTGTTTAATTTTCCGCAACTGAAATATAAATTTAGTTTGAAAAACATATAAAAATAAATATTTTAGGACATATTTACATTATTTTAGGGCCTGTTTAATTAAAATACAGGTATGGTATAGTAATTCTGTTATTTTATGACAATAATACAATATCAACCGAAAAAACAAACACGCCTTTGCCAGCTTTTATTGATACCATTTGTACTACTGATCGACCTGTTTTATTTTTCTTTTCTTTCTGTTTATATTTCGCATTTCTGGTTCCAATTTGGCTTTCCCTTTCAGATAAGTCTCCGTGACCGTGAGGCGTGACGTGAATCGTGATTTCAGACTTTCCTTCACCCATGAGTAATTGAGTAGTGAGAGCATCTCCAATGCAAGCCTCTCAATCAAAAAAATTGATGACCACGTAAGATTGATACTCTAAAAATCTAAAAATCTTCTCCAATCCAAGCATCAATTAAGGGGTCAATATTATGTGTCACATGACATGGATTGAAGGCATCAATTAAGGGGTCTATACATTTATGCTCAATTTGAAGGCATCACTTTGCCAACTTAACATATTTAGACTTTTTTATTAATTAAATCATTTAATCATTCCGTATTTGAATTTGAAAAATAAATGCAATATTTAATTCAATAATATTTTTTGTGACAATTGATGGTTGCATTGGAGAACCAAACTTCAAAATAAGAGCATCTCCAATGGTTATGTTTTGGAGTTGCTTGTAAATATTTCAAACATCGCAGCATACTGCTACACCATTATTGTTGCACTGCCAAGTCAGCAGCTGCGTCAAGCAGTACTGCTCTACCAAGCTACACTGCTGCATTTAATGTTTTGACTTTATCGATGCAAAACATATCATACGTGATTTTTTTTAACTGCATATATTCTTGGGTTATTTTTCGCCCCCCCCCCCCCCAAAAAATACCCCTCCATCGACGGGGAGGCACCGGCCGGCGCCCCTCGCCGGTCCGGTGGTGACCTCCCCACCCCCCTTTATTAGGTGTACTTTAGTTTTCCATACCACTTGTCTCCGCCAATTACAGACATTGAGGGTTCTAGTTTTTCTGGCGGAAGAGGCCGACTTCACCGGAGGCGTTGAGCTCGTCACAGATCGAGCCAGATCGAGCCAGCTGCCGGGAATCCACCACAACGGAGCAGCAGATGAGCAGCTCGCCAGATCTTGCGCCGGGCGACCGAGCCCGCGCACGGAGCAGCTCGGAGCGGCGGGAGACCGCCCGCGCGCAACGATCTTGAGCGTCGGGAAGTCCACCGACGGAGAACGGAGCAGCAGCACAGATCAGTGCCGATCCAGACTTGCCCGACCCTTGCCGGAAACGGGAGCCCACCGACCGGACCACACAGACTCAGATCTGTTTTTTGACCGGTTCATGCCGGTCCGGTCCAGCCCGGTCCGGTTCGCCCGGGTCGCCCCGTTCTACCGGTTCGGCTCACCAGCACTCTCTGGTCTGGACAAGCTAGGAGGGAGGTGGTTTTGTTCAATTTAATTTTAAGTTTTTTGCTTTTTTATTTCAACTGGGATAAGTGCTTTATTGCTGTGTTTTTGCTAGATAATTAGACGAATGCTATCTGTCAAATTGAGTTTCCGACGGGTCCTTTTTAGTTCGGTAAACTTTATTATGACTTCTAATCTAGCTACTTAACGGGAGGAGAAATCCGAGTCAAAAGTAGTCTTTACTCACTTTTTGGCGACTCCGTTTTCACTAGATTAGTAGACCGTGTGGGCTGACTTGTCTGCTTATTGCGTGTTAGATAGCATTCATGCGTGCTTAATACTGTCATATAGCTTTTCGGAAATTCTCTTTTACCGTGAGATGACCGGAGAGTGAGAGTTTTGAGCTGATAGAGTCTGAACTGACCGGGGTTTCTTTTACCGTGAGACTTACCGGAAGGTGATGATAATATCTTTGCGTAGTCTGATTTTCTGAATATTACTTGGGCATCCAACAGGTGAGACCAGCACTTGTCGGTTTGTTGGTAGTATTTGATTCCTTGTATCCCAGTTCTTTAGTTTCTAGTCGTAGTCTAGTGTAGTTTTAGATATGCTGTTACAGGCATTAGACACAGAGAAGTACTAGAATTGCTACATTGTTAGAAAACCTCTCTGGAGTTCTACTCATCACCTCCACACGTGGAGTTACAGCAGCCTCCGGGCTACACCCTGCTTTCGGGCGAAAACTTAGGAAATATCGCCTTCGGGCACCTGTATTTTATTTCTGTTCTGTTATTTACGGCATGGGGAAGCCAATATAATCCCTCCACCAACGGTGGTTTCATTTAAAAAAAATATATATATATATATATATATATATATATATATATATATGATTACAAAATTTTGTATATGCGTACGTTATTCATACCTTTTTAATCTATATATTCATATTCTCTACCCATTGTTTATACATACTCGTATGCATATGCATCGCTCTAGTTTTTGACGTCAGTAAAGAGTCCATGATTGAGTGCATATCAAATTATGTTTCTAATTGTTATATAATATTTATTCATATAAATAATATTATAATATAGAATAACAAAAATATTGATATAAATTAAATTAAACCATAAATTTTTGAAATTATTCCATCCGAACTCAACCTATATATAACTTGAATTGTATAATTATTTAAATTTGTTATTTAAAATAACATAAATAAGATAGAATAAAATTACATAATGATTTCTAATAATAATAAATAATGTTTATAAAAAAAATGATTCTATTCAAATTCGAATCTTTACCCAACTTGAATATTATAATTTTGACATTTTTAACTATTTTAATTCCTAAACTGAAAATGATTTTGATATTTTATTTGATAAATCTTACTTATTATAGATATATTTTATTTTATTTTACTTCAAATTTAATTTAAAGTGTTAGTAAGGAAATATATAAAATATTTTCAAATGAAAAAATATGTGGGACCTATGAATTTATTATGAATGTAGCTCACTATTGTAAATGTGTGTAGCTTGTCATGTCATTAGCTTGAAATATGACATGGCAAGACAAGCTACACAATCATGTAGCTTGCCATTGGAGATGCTCTAATAGTTTTCAATCTTACATCACATTGACGCCCAATACAATTTTGACAATTGGTACCTATTTTTACTCATGACTCTCTCACCATTGGAGATACTATGAGTGGTGAGTAGTGAGTAGTGATCATTTATTAGAGCATCCCCAGTGCAAGTCTTTCAATTAAAAATATTCATGTACACGTAAAATTAATACCCTAAAATTCAAAAAATCTCCTCTAATTCAATGATCAATTAATGGGTCAATATTATATGTCACATGACATGGATTGCAGACATCAAATAGTTCTTCTATACATTGATGCTCAATTTGAAGGCATCACTTTGCCAACTTAACATATTTAGAGTTTTTTATACTAATTAAATCATTTAATCATTCCATATTTGAATTTGAAAAGTAATGCAATATTAAATTCAATGATATTTTTGTGACAATTGATGGTTACATTGGAGAACCAAATTTCAAAATGAAAGTTTTTAATTTTACATCACATTGACACCCAATACACTCTCACCATTGGAGATACTCTTAGATAGTATTTTCTCCGTCCCAATCTCATATTAAATTGCACATTATTTTTTTACACACTTATCAATGCATATGTTTAACTTTAAATATCATTAATAACATGTCAACGCATACGTTTAACCGTAAGGCCCTGTTTGCCAGAGCTTATCTGTAGATCTTATCAGTTCAGTTCAATTCAGTTCAGTAAAAATGTAATTTGATGAAATTCGGGTTAATTCAATCATGCTGATTTCATTTTTCAATACATTAATTTTCAGTTCAGTTCAGTACAGCAAGAAATAAGTTCTAGCAAACAGGGTCTAAATATCGCAGCACATAAAATTTTGATATTTGACTATTATTATATATTAAGATGATTTTAGTGATATTAATATGTCTATTGAAATATATGGACAAGGTTTTAAAGTAAGGAGAGAGACTTGGGTGAGACATGTCATTGTAGAGACCAGGGGTTAGGGGAATAACCATTTAATGTTTTTGTTTGATCTTTTAGTAAGTTTGATTGATCTTTCAGTCAATTCCCTTGAGCATTCATTTTTTTACCTTGATCTTTCAGTTAATTTGATCTTTCATTCATTTTGCTTGATCTTTCCGCCAATTTCCTTGATCATTCCTAATCTTTGGTACATTACTGTTATTTCATACAAATTCACACCTAAACTCAGTCTCGAGTCGGTCCATGTGAGACGGCTGATCTCTGGCGACACCAGCAAACTAAAATCTAACAACGGCGGCGGAGTTGAAACTCACAAACGGCAATTTCAACCGATAACGGTCTCTTATAGTAATTGGTATCTGTAGAGACAGTCAGACAGGTCTCAAATGATAATTTGTAAAAAGTAAATAGTGTAAATAATAAAGTGTGCAGTTTAGTCCGGGACAAAGGGAGCATACGTATATATGTAATTATCTTTATACAAAATCCTTATATCACAGTAAGGTACTCAAAGTTATTTAGTGTTTGTTGGCAAATATAATTGAGATGGGATATTTTAAAATTTGCTATTATGCTCGTCTATTCATTTCCTTAGAAAAATAATCAGAAATAGAATAAGATAAGGGAAAAGGTAAAAATTCGTATTAAAAAGATGCACTTATACCATTAGAATAAGATAAATATATCAAGGATGAATCATTACAAGGAAATGAAAATAAATCTTGAGTTAATCGTAAACCTATCATATTTATAAGATATTGCAAAGGACTAACATGTAGTGTGAATTGTCAATCTGCTAAACTAGAGTATAAGATGGTGTGAGCATCTCCAATGGTTCTAAAAAACGAGTTGCTTGTAATATTCCAAACTTTGTAGCAGCACTGCTTACCATTGTTTCACCATCCACGTGTGCTGTTTGTTAAGCAGTGCTGCCGCACCGATTAGTACTGCCGTCATAAATGTCATATTTACCTTTCATTTACCTTCCATTTACCTTTATTTACTTTTATGGTTAAACATTATCTTTTTGAATTATCCAAACTTTGATTTGTATGCTATCTTAAAATTCTATTGATACGTTTTTCATATACCAATCAAATATTTCTTTCTTTTGGGAAGAAAGAAATATTTACATTAGTATACTGGTGGGTGGTGCAGCATTTGAACGAGCTCTTTCCCAAAATGAGGGAAAAGTCAAAAGAAATTCAAAATCTAGGTTCAAAATTTTGATATTTCTAGGACTGGGATTGTTTTCAAAACATGGATGAAAGTGTGCATAAAACACTATTTCAATTATTAGACACTCTCCCACAAAGTCTCTAATAATAGAAAAAACAACCCCAAAACTCTATAATGGTTAATAAAACTAACCCAAACTCAATATATATCATGGGAAAATTAAAATTTTCTGGATATAAACAAATTGAACTACACTGTTACGTAGATACATGAGCAAGCCTATGTATAGCATCAAAATATGTTATTCCCGAAGAACATTGGGAAAATGTTGCAAGACCTATTCATGTAAAAATTGCAAATGCCACAAGCATTACAATAACAAGGGTATGTAAAGATTTAAACATTCTTCTAGCAGGAGAAAATTTTCATATACCAACAGTTTACCAACAAGAATCTGTAATAAATTTCATAATTGGTAATAACTTCTGTCAGTTATATGGACCTTTTGTCCAATATACAGATAGAATTATTTTTACCTTAAATAACCAACCAGTTATTATTGGAAAAATAAGAAAAGCCCACAGGGTAGGAACAATAGGGTACTTAACGGCTATGAAAAAGAAATATAAGACCGTAAAACCTGAACCTATTGACATAACTACCAGTAAAATTCATTTGTTAGAGGGGGAGTTATAATACAAAAGGTAAAAGAATTTAAAACTCTTATCTTAAATCAAGAAAAGTTTTCAACCATAGAAAAACTACTTGAAAGAGTATGCTCAGAAAATTCAATTGACCCTCATAAGTCTAAAAAGTGGATGACGGCTAGCATAAAACTCCTAGATCCCAAGACAATTGTTAAGGTTAAACCTATGCAATACAGTCCTCAGGATAGAGAAGAATTTGGTAAACAAATTCAAGAATTATTAGAACTTAAGGTAATCAAGCCTAGTAAAAGTCCACACATGTCACCTGCCTTCCTTGTAGAAAATGAAGCAGAAAGAAGACGTGGAAAGAAAAGAATGGTGGTTAACTATAAAGCCATTAACCTAGCAACAATAGGAGACGACCATAATTTACCTAATAAAGATGAACTCTTAAGTCCTATTAGGGCAAGAAGATTTTCAGTAGTTTTGACTGCAAATCAGGTTTCTGGCAAGTATTGCTAGATAAAGAATCACAATTATTAACTGCATTTACTTGTCCTCAAGGACATTATCAATGGAATGTTGTACCATTTGGTTTAAAACAAGCACCTTCCATATTTCAAAGACATATGCAGAAAGCATTTAGATTCTTTGAAAAATACTGTTGTGTCTATGTTGATGATATTCTCGTCTTCAGCAACAATGAACCAGAACACTATATACATGTAGGAATGGTCTTAAATAAATGTAAAGAATTAGGGATAATTCTTTCTAAGAAAAAAGCACAACTCTTTAAAGAAAAGATTAATTTCTTAGGATTAGAAATAAATCAAGGGACTCATAGTCCTCAACCTCATATTCTCGAACATATACATAAGTTCCCGAATAAGATAGAAGATAAGAAAGAGCTTCAGAGATTTCTCGGAATATTGACTTATGCTTCTGATTACATTCCTAAACTTGCAGAAATAAGAAAACCTCTACAGGTAAAACTGAAAGATGGAGTTGCATGGGAATGGAAAGATTCTGATACAACCTATATAGGTAAAATAAAAAAGAATCTAACAAGTTTTGAAAAACTTTATCATCCTCTTCTAGAGGAGAAACTCATCATTGAGACAGATGCGTCCAATGAATATTGGGGAGGAATCCTCAAAGTCATAGATGGCAACAATATCGAAAGAATTTGTCGCTACACCTCAAGCAGCTTCAAGGCAGCAGAATTAAATTACCATAGTAATGAAAAAGAATATCTTGCAATTATTAAGGTAATAAAAAAGTTTAGCATTTATCTAACTCCTTGCAGGTTTCTTGTTAGGACCATGGTAGTAAAGACACTCGCTATGGCACGCCACGGCAATGCCATGGCGATAAGGCGTTATTTCAAGATTGCCTTAACATTGCCTTACAAATATGGCAAATATTTGCCTTAAAGCAACGCTATGGCATTGCCTTAGCGCCATAAACCTCGCCTTAAACCCATTAATCTGCTTGGACCAGTTTTTTAAAATAAATTATTTTGTAAATATAAGATAAAATGCAGGAAGTTAAAGAAAGAAAATAAAGGGTTTTGACAAATCTAAAATTGAAGGGTTTCTTTTCAAGCTCCGTCCGACCACTTTGGACCGTGATCATGTACAAACTAAAGACAGTACAATTATGAGTTTTTACATTGAATTTTTATTATATATTGCTCTTGTCTTGAACTTTTTTTTTTTTTTAAAAAATGTTTATTTTGATGCTTTATTTGCAATTTATGTAAGTTAACTATTGTATTTTGTTAAAATAAATGTGGATATATATATATATACAATTATTATGTATTCATATTTCCCTAAACGCCTTAAGGCGAGTGCTACATCGTTGTGGCATTAAGGCGCTCGTTGGCAAAACGCCTTAAAATCGTGCTTTAACTACCTTGGTTAGGACAGATAACAAAAACTTTACATACTTCCTGAAAATCAACCTAAAAGGTGATAATAAACAAGGAAGATTAGTTCGATGGCAAATGTGGCTAACACGATATGATTTTGATGTTGAACACATTGCAGGAACAAAAAATGTCTTTGCAGATTTCTTGACAAGAGAGTTTTACAACTAATCGACTCTTATGTTTTCTGCAGCTGATAACCATCATGGATGGGGTATATTAGAGGGTAAAACCTCAGTCTCTATTTGAGATTGTTAAAATCATCTTACGATGGATGAAGAACAACAGTTGTTGTTAAGGGAAGGACTTCTAGTCCAAGAACTTGCGCTCATCAGAGCTAAGCTCAATTTTGTAAGACTTTTTAAGTCTGAACAACAAAAGGATAATTCTGTTCCTTCTTCTAAAACAATGAAGAAAACTGAATCTAGTCTCGAGAGTCCGGCTCCGAGTAAAGACATCAAATCTGGAGAAGGTTGTGAATTTACCAAAAATTCAGACAGAGGTACAGACCTCACAAAATTTGATTAAGCCAATAGATTTAATTCTAAGGCCTAATATGGGAATTCCAGTCCCTATTAAACCTGATTCATTATCAGCCTTGGAGAAATCCAATGAAAAGGGAATTCAAATCCCAAATACAAATTCAAAGGCATACTATGTTGTCTTTAATGGTCCAAATGCAGGCATCTATGAAACATGGAGCATTGCAGAAAAAGGCACATGTGGTGTTTCTGGCATTAAGCATAAAAAGTACAGAACGTTCATGGAGGCAAGAACAGCAGCAAATTTATACTGCACAAAGTAGAATGTAGCTCCCCTAGAATACATCACCAGTGCTGCAACCCTCAAGCCAAACAGCTATGCGTTAACAATGAGCCAAGCTAAAATGACCAAAGTTTTTCTCGGAAAACTCCCGGTTAAGATTCCTAATCCAGTGGATGACGGTAAATTACCAGATCTTAGAGTCTCTGACTTTATGTATCTTTATTCCATGGCAAGACGTGCCACAAAGCAACAATTCGTTGATGAACATTACTTCACCAATGATAAGACCAACATTAGTTATTATAACTTTTGTGAAAATGCTAATTCTTCAGCAGATAGAAGAGGCATGAACTTGTGGATTGATTCAGACAATCAACCCCAGCAAAAACCTCTTGGAAATCAGTATGCTACCCAAGCAGGTCAAAAAAGCCATCAAGGCTTACAGAACTAAGGTGCTCAAAGATTCTGAAAAAGATATCTTCATCAAAGTTCAAAGTACCCTTCCTTTGTGGAAAGACGGTGTACAAGTATATACTCCTCACTACTTGGTCCAAATCGGGGTCAGTAGAGGAAAGCAATATCTTTCTTCAAAAGCAATGGAAGAAAAACTGGAAGAATCAGATCTCCCAGAGCTTGCAGAGAAGAGTATTGAAAAATACTTATCTCGTATCCTCGGATTCCATTCAGAGGATAAGATTTTCGTCAATCATGCAGACGATAAGATCTTAATCTTCTCCAGCTCATTCAAACCAATCGGAGAGGAAAGTGAAAAAGCAATCTTATCTTTTCAGAGAAAGATTTGCAATAATGGAACCTTTGGGTCCCACAAGACCACTATCTGCAAAATGATGGAGGAAAAAGCACAGAAAGCTGGCATCCACTATATGTGTCAGGAGTGTAATGAAAGCAGCGACATCCCACTTAAAGATACCCTTGGCTCCACCAGTTCATCCTCCACCATGTAAAAATTAGTGGAAGAAAACGTCAGCAATGAAGAACAAGACCCTCTCTCCTTGTCTATAAAAGGAAGAGTTTCATTTCAGTTGAAGGATCACGATTCACACACACACTCCACTACCTTCATCCATCCCAGGCTTCCCAGCTAATAAAGCCTTTATGTTTGAGTAAAATCCTCCCCAGAGGAATAGTATAGTTATAGTGCTGATCATGTGTTGATCTTACCAAGCACTATCTGTAATTTCTTCTTATTATCAATAAAAGCCGTTTAATTTTCACTATATATCTTCATATTTCATCGAGGTAGCATCCTGGAGTCCAACGCCTGAATAGTTCAAAAGTACCGTTTAGACAGAATGTCGTTAGGGAAGGGAATTGGCAAAGGATTGGATCTACAGGTTCAGAAATTGAAGAATTCAGCTGAAAATTAAGGTACGGCAGTATACTTTGATAATATTACAAGGACAGATATTTGCTCTAATATTCTTTACATGATCTATTATAAGCACTTAAAAACTTTACTATTTCCTCTGAGGAATTTAAAAATATAACTGTTTAAATCAATATCTAACTTGAATGATAAATCATTAAAGGATTTAATTAATCAAATGAGTAAAAACGTTTGTAAATCTATTCTTGACAGAGAATTAACTAAAGAAGATAAGAAATTATCTAAATTCCATAGGGTTGGCCCTTATGGTCAATCTAGGTATAGTTTTGGAACAAGGTTTTGTGAAAAACATCAAACTCTTGTCCATTATATGAACATTTATAAAGGATGCATAAAATGTATCAAAGAAAATCAATATTCCGCATGATAGCCATAGAAAATTGGTATCAAAGCCATATTATTAATAAAAACTAATAATAATTTGAAAGATTCAACTTTAAAATGAATCATTTAAAAATGATATAGAAGAAACAATTGATGAAAATCAAGATGTTTCTAATATTCAAACCTTTGAATCTAATCAAGGATTCATAGAAAGTTTTATGATAAAACAAGACTTACTTTCAAAAATTAGGTCTTCAAAAAGAAAATATCTTTAATATATCTCTTTTAGAAAGATTAAAATGAAAAAATAGCATATACTATTTTGTAGGAACTAAAGAAATGCATGTAGATATCAAAGATATTACAGGAGCAGTATATTTACCTTAATCACTCGAAAAGAGATTGAAGAAGATTTATTAAAAATAGATAGTAAGATTCGGTCCACTATCTCAATGGTACACTTTGGTGCCGTAAAAATCCTACTGAAATCAGAATTTCAAGAAGGAATAAATTCTCCAATAAAAATAGTTTTAATGGATAATAGAATAAATGATAGACAAGACTGCATTTTAGGTGCGGCTAGAGGAAATTTAGCCTACCAAAAATTCATATTTACAGTATATCCTAAATTTGGAATTAGTCTAAATACAACAAATTTAGACAAAACATTATCTTTTGTTCATAAATTTGAAAGAGAAGATTTAATGAATAAAGGAGATAAAGTATTTAGCTTAAACTATATGGTCGCTTATGCATTAACAAATAGTCATCACAGTATTGACTATAAGAAAAAAGAATACATCGAACTAGAAGATGTATTTTCACAAATAGGATCTGTTTAAGAAAAAAAGTTTTCTGAAGTCACTCATATGGATGAGTCTTGGGCTATTGATATAGGTAAAGATAAAAAACGCATGGGAGAACCTTATAAATCAAAAATAGAAAGGAATAAACTTATAATAGGAGAGCCTTCCAGAAAAATTATTTCCAAAGAACCTAGCAAGAGAGACATCTTGATAGGAATTTCAAAAAGAATAGAAGACATGGAATTACAACTAGAACAAATGTCTTGATGAGTGTTAAAGACATACATGAAGATATAAAATCTTTAAAAACAAAACTAGAAGAAATTCTAGATATTCTAACTAACGAAGAAAGTAAGTTAGAAGTTGCAGCAGCAAAAATTATTATTGAATTAAAAATAATAATTCAAGAAAACCAGAAGGAAGTTTTAGAACCATAGAGCAAAAAGATTTAAAAATAACTCCTTTAGACGACGCAGAAAAGCCAAAACCTATAGGTTTAGGAAAATATTCCTATCCAAATTATGGAGTAAGAAATGCTGAATTAGGATCATCGGGAAATCCTAACGCATTGGTAAAAAGTAATAAGACATGACCAATTATATGGACAAGGTAGAACAAATTTTCTGGGATCACCTAGAAAATAATGAATTACAAGTAGAAGAAGAAAATTTTAATCTACTTGACAATGCTATTAGGTTGCTAGAATTAGACAACGAAGATCTAGCAAACAAAGAGATAGAAAATAGCATAGAACTAAAACAATTATTTGGATTTGAAAAACACCAAATAAAAATATTAAACAAAGAAGATTCACTAAGTGAACTTGAAACAGAAGAAGAAGTTTCAAACAGTGATTCCGAAACTGAAACCATACCTGAAAATTTTAGGGTAAAGTTAGAAGATATAGCTGGAACCTCTAAATCAGGAAGAAAAAGAAGAAAACCTAATCAAGCTCAGTACTTTCCAGAAAGTGCAAAGACTAGGGTTGGAGGAAGTTCAAAAGGATTCGATTGAGATTTCTTGAATATTGATTGCCAATATGACAGAAAAGAACGCATCGATAAATGGGCAGCAGAACAAAGTTTGATAATACAAACTAATTCTGAAGCTTATGAAGATCCCAGAACCATATTACTATTACTAGAACATAAAAGTCTAGGAATAGCAAAACAATTTATAAAAGATACAAATTGGAGAGAACCTCCAAATGGAGAAATACCACATGACATCTTACATAAAATCTTGGATGCATTATATACCATGTTCCTAGGAATTGACCTTTCTAGTAATAAAGAATGAAAAGACAATAGAACAAGAAAAAGCTAAAAAACGATTAGCAGAGTTACAACTTTGCGATATTTGTTTTCTAGAAAAATTCAACTGTGATTATGAATTAAATCTTTATAAATTAAATCAAGTTGATTTTCCAGAAATGGTACTTCAATATCTTAGAAAAATCCCTCTCACAGGAGAAAATTGCTTAAAAAGATTCGAAGACGAAACAAGAGGTAGTACAACCACCAGTTACAGTCTATAATATGCTATGAGAATAGTAAAAGATGAATTAGCAAAACTCTGTGAATTAACAAGAACACAGAAAAAACTTAAGAAGTTTAATAAAAAATGTTGTTCCATATCAGGAGAAACTCCTAAAGAATATGGATGTAAAACAAATTATAAAAAGAAGAAAAAATCATTTTTTAAGAAAAATTCTTCTAAATATAAATTTATTAAAAAGAAAAAGAAATTTCAACCGGAAAGTTCTTTAAAAAGTCAGATCATAAATCTGAAAAACAAAAATTCTGTCCAAAAGGAAAGAAAAATTGTAGATGTTGGATATGCAACATAGAAGGACTTATGCGAATGAATGTCGTAATAGACAAAATTATAATAAAATCAATATATTAGAATTAACAAATAAAATGAGATATGAACCCATAGAAGAAAAATATGATGAAACAAAAATGTTCACATCATAGAAAAAATAGAACCAGAAATCAGCTTTAGTTCTTATGAAAAATCAGATTCATCTGACTAAACTAATGGTACAATACTATAAATACTAGAAAATATTACCCTAGAAGTATCCAAGGTTCTAAAACCACCCTAGAAGTAGAAAGAAAATTTCAAACATGAATAAAAGAAGAAAAAGTTCGCATTTGAACGGTTGTGGCAGTGGGCTCTGACGGATTGCAGCAGCAAACCTCCTATAGAAAAAACATCTCGGTGGAGAGAACTCACCTGCAACATATAGGCCTTTCCCTGGTGGATAACGTTGGTAAGTCTTATTCCTCCTTAATCAGTAGCGTAGGAAATCTCGAATTAGCAGATGAGCTTTCCGAGCAATTCCGAGACGACTCCATGTGAATTAGGTTTGGTTGTTTTTTGCTGAGTGATTTCGAATTAAACATAGCGGGGTATCTTCAGAATTGCTTGAAGATTTAATCTGCTGTACATCAATCAGGTGTAATGTTTGTTCATAAAAACTTCAACTGGAGTACTCAACCTCATGTTTTAATTTGACTATCAGTTGAGAATTAAATTGATAGGCCTCGCACAATGTTCCATTTTAACATTATATTGTTAATCAATTATATCTGGTTTTTATCTGAAGTAGAATATCTAGTTCATAGAGGAGAGTGTTCGTACGAGTGTAATAGTGTGCACAAACTGACACGTTTCACTCAACTTTGAATTTCAAGAAAGATTACAAAAATACAATTGCAAAAACTAAAATATGAACTTGAAATAAGGAGGATTAGTAGGAAAAACACTTTCTTTTGGGCACTGAGTGTAGGATTGAGGGTTCACTGTTGTTGCTTCTTGATCATCCCATTGTTCCCCCACCATGGGTAGGTATGCTGCTTTTAGAGGCATTAAAGTTGTGATTTTTACCATAAAGATTATGTTTTGTTTAGCCATTGACTCATAGGTTCTTGGTTTCATTTTTTTGTGCGCTGAATCTTTCAAGTCAATATTGAGTTGGAATCTTTTTTTTTTATTGATGTACCATTCTGTGTTGTTTCATACATTGCTTTTGGCTAGATGAATTGTCTTATAGTTTTGCGTACTTACTGAAGTTTTGCCTAGAGAGAAAAATATTACAGAGAATCCATACAACACCTTTCATGTGTGTTTAAGGCCAGATAGTAGTCAACTTGACATAAAAATTAACATCGGAATTGCCGAACTTCAGGCATACCCAACATAATCCGTCTACATAGTATATACTTGTATGTTGTATCTTAGGATCTTCCCTCTGAATTGATAATGTTGTGTAACAGCTGTGAAGACCCGCTTTAGGTGTTAGTTTAATGTGTTATAGTATACTTTTGCAAATAAACTCTTGGCGTGGTTAATAAACATATACATAAATTTAAATGACAACGTAATGGTTAGTAATCACCTCCTCATTGAAAATATATATTTACAAACTGTGAGAAGACTATTTTTGAACACATAATAAAGTAGGAAATTAAGTCTAACAAAAATGCAATAAAATAAATCATGCAAACTAATGAAAATCTAAATGATAGTAATGTAGTAAAAATATTGGATTAAAGGAAAAGCTACAAGAAACTTAACAAAAAAAAAGAAAGATGATAGTCAACATAGAAAGGGGTGAGTCATGAAGTTCAAAGTGGGCTTAGAGTTGGGATACATACTCTGAGGAGCTTCCTATAATAAATCAAGAATACAACGAGCGAGAAAGAAATAAATTGAGAGGAAAGTGAATTAGAAAAGTAGAATTGAGTGAAGAAGAAGGGTGAGGAACTTTCAGAGTTTCATGAGGTAGTTTTTAAGATTTAAAATAGTGATGAAACCTCTGGAGTTCTAAGTTTTGACGTTAACCAAAGGCCCTAGTTCTTCTTGCTTTCAAATTTGTAGCTCTTTTGTCTGAAACAATAGTTTATTAATTATGTGATATATAAAATCACTGTTAGATTGGTTGTTGTTTAAATTTGAGGCTCACTAATGGACTACAATTACCTAGAGAAATTATATATCCATCTGTGGTTGTCAAATTTGAGTGCTTGATAATAGGCTAATAGCCTTGAAGGTGTTTGAAGAAATGTCCAAGTGAGTAAATATTTGAGTACTTAATAATAGCCTTGAAGGTTTTTGAAGAAATGCCCAAGAGAGTATACTTTCAGTTTACTAGAGTGTATTATATAGTTAGATATATATTCTCTGCCAAGAGCTTTGTTTTATAAATATTTTTGTTATGTTTAAAGAAGAAAAGAAAAGAATTGAGAAGTTTCTTAACTTAATGACCTAATTTACTTTCGGTTGTTTAATCTGGATGCATCAGTTATGTTCCCAGTTCTTTTTAGAAGCTCTATTTATTTTTAAAATCCTTCTCACTAGTCCTATACATACATATTGTCGTAAGTTTAAGATGCATGAGGTGACTTATCTAGATATGATTCAGGTAAACGTGTTTTCTTTAGCATATGATTTAGGACACTTGATTCGAAACGTTTGTTTCGGAATTCATTGGTTTTTCATTTTATATACAAATACTGTCTTGAGAGGTTAAATTCTATAGGATGGACAAATCAAATTTTAATTAGGTCTGCATTTCTTTTTATTCTAAAATTGATCCTTGAATATTTATTTGGATAAAACTTTGAATTTGATGCACTTGAAGTTGTTTGTACTGCCCAGCCTTGAGTCCTGAGTGTAGGGTGGTGTTTAATTCCTATTTCTTTTACTATTAGGCAATTCAAATGTATTTTAATTACCATATTGTGAACTCACTTTTTATAATTAGTATTTTGCCTAAATATTAAAAAAGTAAGGATACTGGAATCTTAGGGCAACGATGTTAATTTAAAATAATGATATTTCAGATTTCACCGAAGGAACTCTTACGAAGCTTACGGATTTGAGTGAGTATCCTCACTTTCTAAACCTATATATTTTAACTGTCATGCCTAGGTGTATAGTATATTTATACAACCTTACATGAATAATATTTTATTTTCTTGCAAGTTCTGTTCTTTTCTTTTTGTTGTTTTTCCCTAAATATGTGGATTACTGCTTTTTAGTCAGAGTTATAAAATATGCCTGAGTATAATTGAGAAGAGATTACCTCTCCTTAGTATCTTATAAGGTGACTGAATGAAAAATATGAAGCTATTTCTGACCGGAGTTGTAGCTATCCGCATAATAACTGTCACAAGGACTATTGTTATACTTTCTTTTATCTGGACTATTCCTTTGATGTTGAAAGTTTTATTACTGTCGAATGGTGATGCCTGAAAGTTACATAACCGTCGAAGGTAGTGGGGTTATGATGCCCGTAAGTTATATTTACTGTCGAAGGGAGTGGGGTGGTGATGCCCGTAAGTTATTGTTACTGTCGAAGGGAGTGGGGTGGTGATGCCCGTAAGTTTCTGTTACTGTCGAAGGGAGTGGGGTGGTGATGCCCGTAAGTTTTTGTTATTGCTGAAGTGAGTGGGGTGGTGATTCCCGTAAGTTTTTGTTACTGTTGAAGGGAGTGAGGTGGTGATGCCCGTAAGTTATATTTGTCGAAGGGAGTGGGGTGGTGATGCCGAAAGATAATTTTATATACCTGTTTGTAATTGATGAATAGTGAGGGTGGTGAATCCCTGCCAGAATATATTGTTTGAAGGTTGTCTGCCTTGTAAATTTATAATTGTATTGCTGAAAGGTGAGGGTAGAGACCCTGCCTTGTCAACATTCTTAATTATCTTATTTGTTAAGGGGATGGTGATGCGTAAAAGTTAGAGCAAGTCCAACAGATACTACATAAAAATCTCCAAGATTAGTATGAATTGCTAAAATGTAGTATGAAATTTTTGATCATCTCCAAGAGTTACTACATTTTGTAGCTCTTGCATTGATTATCATTAATATTATCAACATTTTTAATTTTATTTTCTACCTTTTTAGTTTTAAACAATACATTGTTTTGGGACTTTTGATGTTTTGCATTGAAGATGAGAGGAGAGAGGGTGAAATTTGGGTTTAAAAAAGGAAAGAATGCATTGATCAATGTGTATGCATTAAATTTTCAATCCTCTAAATTTTTTTTCTCTTACTACACATATGGAGGATGAGTTTCTCTTACTACCCCAAATCTACATCTTGTAGTAGCATATGTAGTATCTCTTGGAGCTCAATAATGGGGTAAAATCTCCATACTTCCTCCAAAATCTACAAAATGTAGTATCTCTTGGACTTGCTCTTATATTTCTATTGAATGGAGTGGGGTGGTGATTCTCTGAAAATTGTGTTTTCGTGTACTTTGATTATAGAACATGGTTTGTACCCTTGCATTATGTGCTGCAGACAATTACTGTGGTTGATAAATTGCACATATGCCCTGTTACGAAAAATTTAGGATAAGAATAATAATTGATGATTCATATGCTATCAGGGTGACATCTGCACCTTCTATGCTATGCTTGTTTGAATGTCGTTGGTTTGTTGCATAATTTATAGTGTGAATGGTACATGCATTGCCATCTTTACATGTATTTAGAAGAAACCGAACTGAGGTAGCTGATATTGCAGTACTTTCTCATACATAGACATAATTGGTATATGCTCAGTGTTGATTATTATAGAATAAGTTAATTTTACTCTGGACACTATTACTAAGCTTACAAGTTGTATTGTGTGTCACAGCTTTTGAAAAGTTATTTTATATGTACTAGTCTTCTCATACTAAGGAACAAGTTGAATGTTGTCTAATGAATGATGTGGTTTGTAAAGCTCTCTTATAGTATCACATTGTTGACAGTTCCAAAACATTGGCTTTTGTACAGTAGGAAATGAGTTAGATTTCATTCTTGAGTATGCTATTATATATATATATATATATATATATATATGTAAATATATATTTAGGATATCACTAGGCGAAAGCTTATTTCTGTGTTATATGTGGCATGACAGCCTTATGACGGTCATTATGCCAATCAGGAGTCGAAGCACTAGGTTGACACAGGATGCTGCCACAGTTTTAGAAACTTTTGAAATCTGTAAAATAAATAAGGGCTTGCTGCCACCATGTTAGAGACTTATGGGATCTGTAAATTAAATAAAGGCCTAAACGCCACATTCTGATTTCAGTATTATTCAACCTTGTATTATTACTTTGAGTTATAATATTATTGCACTTCTGCTTTGAATTACTTCCTCTGTACTCGTGCTCGAGTCCTGGTGTGAACCAGGCAGGTGCTCGATTAAACTCACCTATCGGATAGGTGGTTTAGTTGGGGCGTCACAAAAGCTGCATTTCGTTTTAGGCTTCAGGGCTTAAAATTGTGTGGTCCTTGGAAATCCCACGTACACTAACAATCATATTGCTTATAAGAGAAGTTGTGGAATTTGAAAAATTATTTTACATTGTTAAGTTAGGTTTTTGTAGAAATGCATTTTGTTGTTCAGCTTTTCTGTTGAATTTCCAGATCTCATAAACAGTATGGTGATTTTGGTCATTTGGTATATATTCTGTTGTTTGGCTGTTTTGTATCTGAATTATTTGAAGCTTTCCCTGCTCAATTTGGTTGCTCCAGAGACTAGAGATAATTATTTTGCAATGTTTTATTTTGTGTGTACAATTGAATGTTGCTGATTTCAAGACACCCTTTGCCTGTATATCAGGTTTTGGGTTGCGTGTTGTGTTGTTTGTACTTTTAAAGTTTATTTTTGCTGCTCTGTTTTACTGTGCTTTGATTGCGCTTTGCTGATGTGTATGCATTAAATTTTCAATCAAACCTAAAAGTTCATTTATTCTGGTAATTGGATTCCAATCAAACTTTGTTGCTCGTTATTGTAGGTTGTAGCTGCGATAGCTATGGGAGAGATCACATTGGGCATGCCTGGGCCCTGGGCCGATGATAATTATGAAGTTGCTGATCATTACACAATGAAAGTTGGAGGAATCCCTGTAGGTGAATTGTTATAATTTCTTGAATCCGAACTTAAATAATACACAGAGCATGATTGCTCATTTGAACTATTTTTTTTGTTGTTGTGTAGGATTGGCCCATTCCTGATTTTTCCATTGAGCCTGACATGCTTTTGTGTGGAAAATGTAGAAGTAACCTCTGCTTACTTGCTCAGGTTTGGAATGGCAAAGGTTTCTCTTGTTTAGTTTAGTTCCTACAAATCTGTCTTTTCATCTTTATTCTGTCTTACTCAGGTTTATGCTCCAGTTTCGGCTTGTGAAGAACGTGTTATTTATGTTTTTGGTTGTAGCATGCCGCAATGTGGGAGTGAACTTTCAAGGTATTACTTTATTGTCAGTGCCATTTGTATTGAATTCTATCACTCACTTGTTGTTTATCGTTTTGTTTGACATCAATTTTAGTTGGAGAGCTCTACGAGTTCAGAAGCTAGTCAGCAGTGAAGAAATGATCCAACCATGTCATGATGCTGCCCCATTGCCATCATCTTCTCATCCAGCTGTAGATAATGGATGGAAAGAAGATTTATTTACATTTCATGGCAGAGAAGATGCTGATGGTGGAAGTAGTGATGAAATGGATTTTGAGGAGTTAAGTAGGGCCTTTTCTGAAATTGCAAGTTTAAGTCCCAGTTCAAAAAAACAAACTTGTGATTCTGATGAGGCTCCTGCAAAACCCTCAACTGCAGACCGGAAGTGCAAATTACATGATAAAAAATCAACAGGTCTTTATTTTGAACTACTAATATGCAACGAATGCCTTGCTCTGCACATGTATAACTGTTTTCGTCCATGTTGTGGGAAAAACGGATGGTCTGATGCATGCATTTAACTTCAATTTTCATTCTCAAAAGTTTGACATGTATAAAATTTTAAAAGAGCATTAGTCTTTTAGTTGTTGCATGTCATGTCTGCTATTTTAGTTTAGAGGCATGATTTCGGTCTATAACATTTTCTATGAATTCGCATATTTTATTTTTGTTATGCATTAGTAACATACTCCCTCTGTCCCCAAATAAGTGTCTTACTCATTTAGTCAATTTTTTTCACACCATGTTTGACCATTAATAACTTTAATACACTTAATTACACTTAACATTTATTTAGGGATGAAGGCCCTCCAAGTTTCAAACTTGATGATCTATGTCTTTATACAGACTTCTTTTTTTCTGTATTGTTCTTGCAGTTCTGCCTTGCTTCTATATCTACTCTCAAAGCGAGATGGTTTCAAAAAGGCCCGTACACCCTTATGAATGTAATGAAATTGATAATGATGGGGATTCACATGAAGAGGCATGGGAAGGGGAAAGCTATGAATATGATAAAGCCTTAAATGCAGACAGGACATACCTAAAGTTCAAAAAACGAATTGATGCAAACCCAGAACAGTGTTTTAGGTAATTATATATTTGTTTTTGTTCATTTTTTTCAATAGTAAAATGGTACTGATTGCCAATTTTTGATCCGATAGGTTTAATTATGTTTCATTTGTGTGAGCAAGTGATTTAGAATGTGGGAAAATCTTTCTGTTCCAATTATGTGGTTTGTTAAAATTGGGAAATATTGACTTGATGGAACACAATTAGTTGCAGTATGAATCAGAACATGTGTGGAAGTCCCAAAAGTTGGGTTGTGAAACTTGAGATTGATTTATTAGGCCTAGTTTGTCAACTGGTCTGCTTTTTCTATATAACTCTTACATGGGATTCGTAGATGAGCGTCAGTTAATCTGTCATCTGTAGGAAAAGAAAGACAAAGACAGATTGATTCATCTGATAGCATGGTGTAGCTAGTTTTAAACTGTTTTTGCTTCTTGGGATAGAAACTCGACTTCTCTTAGCAATCTTAATCTTTTTGTATCTTTATGGTCTTAGATATTCATATGGTGGGAGAGCGTTAATGGCTTCTTTAGCGGAGGTGGACTCTGGGTCGTGCAGCCTTTGTGGTGCGCCTAGGCAGTATGAGATGCAGCTGATGCCTCCATTGCTCTATTTTCTACAAGAGGCCGCTAGTGGTGATCAAAAGAATAACTTGCAAAACTGGAGTTGGTTGACTCTGATTATCTTTACGTGTTCTAAGGTGAGTGTTGTATTATCTTTTAAAACCTTGTTGTGGAAGTAGCTCTAATTTGTTAAGTTTAGGCATCTTACCAACCCTGAAAATTGTATTGTACAAGTTAAACATGACCCATAAGTAAAACAGTCTGAACTTAGCAATTCTCAACATCTGATTCTACAGAAAGAAAGTGTCGCAATTTGGTGGTGTTACTGTTATTCAATCCTACTCCTTGAGCATTTTTTATTCCTCCTATACGCGTCGACTTTAGCCATATGAATGAGATAATGCACTCATCTTTTACTTGCCAATTTTTTAGATTTGCAGCTGCATGTTCTATTGATCTTATTACATATGCATGTGTTTAATACTATTTTCGCTCTTAAACTCTCATACAGAGCTGTACAGGGACATCCCATGAAAACAAGTCTAGCAATCAAGGTTGGGTTTTAGCAGAGGAAGCTGTAGTAGTGCAGTTTGAATGACATGATTTGAAGTGATGTTTTAGAGTTTTTCCTGAACAACTTGCTATATATTTAATTAATTGGCATATGATATGGATTTGAGGTTACACAACTGAGTCATTTTTTTATTTTTTATTTTTAAGATAAACCACCTATGAAAGGTGGGGGGAGATTTCATTTGGGATCCCCAATCCCTAAATTTTTGAATTTTACAAGACACCTAAAAGAGGTGTATCAAAAAGGAGTAAACTCCTGAGTACAATAATCTCCAACATGGAGGCAGTTTGTAAGACTGCAGAGAAGTTTCTAAGCATATGATAAATCTAAACCTTCTCTGGTCTGAAGCGATATGTAATAAAAGCCATAATAGCTAATCTATATCTAAACCTACTAGATTTACATCCTTGTCCCAAACCGAACTAAACAACTCCCAAGTGCAGCATTCTAGAGCTCTAGAGACTCTGCCCCTCGCATCTGCTTAGCCAAAACAGGATACCGGATTTGTTAAAAACTAAGGAATCTCTGCCTGAACCTCGGCCAGAAACCCATTGAGTCCGGCGGCCTCTTGACCGCCGGAAGATAGCAGGTCTTTGAAAGGTTGGACAGCAAGAGTAATCCTTAAAAGGATTCCGGGATACTCCCAAAGTGACTGTAAGACTGAAGGGGTTTCATCTTGAACCTAACTAGAGATTGCTGCAAAGATTTCTCTTAAAGGAATAGGTCAATCCCGTCAGGATTAGGAAGAAATCCCAAAACACAAAAACTAATTGAAACACATACTCCATCTAACATAAATTAAGTAAATAACATAAAAATAAAAAAGTAACAGACTTCTCACTGCAGAGTCACCCAGGAGGGGACGCGACAATCTGTCGGACTGCCACTGGAGCGGAGGAGCGTGGTCAGCGCGTCGACGCCGGCAACACGGAGGAAGACGTGATTGCGCTTGACCAGAGCGGCTAACCCTCGTCCTCCCTTTTCCGGCACATTCCGGTACTGAGGGAGCTGGCTTTGACTCCTCGGTTTTCCGGCGATTTGGGCGTAGTCGAAGACTAACGCGAGCTGCAACGGAGCAGGATTTTCCGGTGCGTCTGAGAGGAAAATCTGGGCCTTCGCGGAGCTGTTCTGAGGATGGGTTCGCGTCGATTGGATCGCGATCTGTTCGTCGGGGTCTCCGCGAGGATGAGATCCCAATCTGGACTCCTCTTGCCAATCTGTGGATATGCCGAAATTAGGATACGGCTCTACTGATCTTGGACGCCGCTGCGATGACGACAACCAATCAGGTGGTTCGGGCCCGTACGCCGTAGGGGGTCGGAGGGGAGGTTAATCTCTGGTAAAAGGTAGAAAAAGGTGTTAAGATCTAGCTAAGGTTGGGATGGGGAGGTGGTCGGAGTGGTGAGGGTTCACCGACGACCACCTCCCCGGCGGCGGGGAGACAAAGATCTGGTTTTTTTAGAGAGGACGGAGGGTTTGGCTGGGGAGGGAAAAAAAAATGTCCACTTTCAAACTGAGTCTATTTATCAACTTATTTGGTTTTAGCCCAGATTTTGAGTGGTTTTATTCACTTTTTGCATAGTAGCAGATTTATTAATCAAATAAAGCAAATTAATATTCCAACAACCTTGTCTCGTTCATAAAGTGAAAAGTGCAAAGTACGCTTTGTTTAGTACACTTTGTTTACAGGGTAAAATAAATTCTACTCAAACTTCTTCACTAGAGAAAGGTCATTCAGCATTTTTTCGATGGCTTCCTCAGTAATAGCCCGTTCCTTACCCTGTTCAAACGTAATGAGCAACAAGATATGATCAGTCGTCAATTCCCTTTAAAAAGTTTTGTTCATGACTACAGAATTGCTCTTCAAAAGGGATAAATGAGCCAGAATTTAATCAATTACTTAAACATCGAGCAAAGTTCACTAATATAACTATCTTTGCAAATTATAATCGATATGGAGTGATTTAAACCTACTTCGGTATATCATAGGGCTACTGTCAGCACTCAGCTGTATAATTATTTTAATGGAGTTCCATTCCACTAGTTTGTGGGATCTCAATCATAAGCTTACTTTTAGAACTTCTCCATGTCTGGCCTAAAAGTACTTTTATGAAGCATTTGAATCCATTTTTAACTTCTAGACTTGGTTCTAAAATTGCGCGCAACAAGCGCAATATTACGCGCAATATTATGTTGCGCTGCCTTAGTGCAACGGATTTGGTATATTTTGTGTTTTCCAAGTTGCGGTCGCAACGGGGCGCAACAGAGCGCAACGCCAGATCGCAATATTGCGATGTTGCGGGCGCAACACGGTCTGCTGCTACTTTTGTTTATTTAAACCCATCCCACTTTATTTTATTAATTTCAGCTCACTTTGTTTATTAAACACAGCCTAAAATAGCTCTAATTTACTTAGTTTCTTGTGACTGTGTGTTCTTTTTCTATGTTTTTGTTCAGACTTGAAAGTCTTGGAAGTTTGGTACTTTATATCATTGGCATATGTTCTTCGTATTTGGTATTTAGTCACTATTTGGTATTTGATTGAACTTAATAAGTCATTTTATATGTGATGAATATTTGAACTCTCTTGCACATGCCTATATATTTGTAAATAAAATAGGTAGTGCAACGAACCGTGTTGCGCTCGCAATATTGAGCGCAACACGCATTATTCATTATTAGGGGTCAAGCGCAACAGAGCGCAACACTTAATTTAGAACCAAGCTTCTAGATTAACAGTACCTTGATTGATGGGACCATAGCCATAGCTTCCTCAGCAGTCTCAGGGCTTAAATTACCAAGAACACAAAGCTGCAGAATGAAGAACGTTAATAGAAATGTAGTGAAGGCTTAAAGCTGAATATAATTTAAGTAGCCAACATAGATAAATTACTTGCCTCAAATTCAGCCAGAGGGTAATTGATAAGGATTCTGATGATTGGTTAAGGTACATCACAAGATTGAGTAAAATTTCCAGGTTGATAAAAAGCCACCTAACATCAGAATATAAAATAGCTACCCACACAAGTAGCCAAAACAAACAATGAGGTCCTCTTCAACTTATTCATAGAAATTGAGTGCTGACAATTGCTTAAAACAATAAGTATCCCTTAAAATTTTCCATACATAAAAAATCAGCATGCTAATGAGGATAACGCATGTCCATAAATCTGCATATCAATTATGAAGCACATATATTCCAGACAGTAGAGTAGGGAGGAATTTGCTTTAAAGGATACTCTCTAACTTGTCTAACAGAATCAGGATTCTTATAGCGGCTGAAACGCTTGACATACTGCAATGACTTCTCAAAAACCCTGAAAAGTGTAAGTTACAGTCTAGATTAATATGTGTCATTAAAAGAATTTGGAAATTCAAATAAAGTATTACTTTATGAGGCAAATGCCAACTTATTTAGTCCAAATGCTGTACTGCTTCTCAATCATCAAGTATGTAATCAAGGTATATCCTTCTACGCATTGTAACTAAAACCTAATAAAAACTATAACTAGTAGCTTTTAAGAAGTGGTTTAAACAAGAAATGGTAAAGAGATATTCAGACTGTATGACTGTGTAAACGTTAAAGAGAAGTGATGCTCTTCACTACTTGCTGAAACAACCCCAGCCTACATATGCTATGCTTATCTTAGTGGCCATGCCTGTATTATGGAGGTTTTATCAGGCTTTCACAAATACATCAAATTGGATGAAGAATCCTCACTAAACACCTTGCATTGAGTATTTGATAGAGAATGAGGCCGGAAGACGCATAAGTTATAATAAACCAATATTAATCTCCAAGCCATTTACAGAAGACTTACTGAGACACTCCATTCATTGGATCTTCCGCCATCTGCTGCATCTGCTCATATTTATGCTCGAGAATCAGGGCAACTTCACAATTCATCAAACATTTGGCCTTTTCAAATTCTGCAAAACAATTTTACAATGGGGAACAAGAATTAAAAATCTCTGCAAACAATGACACTCAGCATAACTGAGTCATATTATTCGAGAAAAACACTCAACCAAAGAGTGAAGCTCAGTGATGATAAGACACCCTCATTCAAAATAGTAGAAATAGAGTGTAATTACCCGCGCCAATTTTGAGCTCGGCGGCATTCTCTTCCTCTTCTGCAGACATATTGGAGCAACCTAGAATAACACCAAGAACAAATTAAAGAAGAAAATCATCCAAAACATGGAAACCTTAAACAAAATCAGCATAATCATCAAGCAAGGTCCGTCCAAAGAGAGAGGCAGATGACAGAAACCCATCAATCGAAAACCGCGAACTCAATTTTACGGTAAACTTTTGGGAGCCCTAACGAATTCACGATTGGGATAAAAGGAAAATACAATACCGAAGGAATTAAACTTGATCCATCACTGTGAGATTCAGAAAATAGCAAAAAAAAAAAATCACTCACCGGTTGTTTGGCGAGGAGAAGAGCAGCTAGAGCGAGACAAATATTTTGCGATGTTTGGCTTAATGCTGGAGGCCTACATCGTTCTTTATACTCCCCATTTTCCCCAACATACGGCCAGAATTTGGAATAGAGGAAATGCAAATTTATTTTGAGTTTTTTAGCCCAATATTCATACCATTACCAGTTTACCACCCAATTTTATTTTATTTTGCTTTTGTCATTACATTAAATTTGACAGTTACAATTAGTTTTTTTTTTTTTAAGGTACAGTTACAATTAGTGGTTTTAGTTAATTTTAGGGATGCTGTTAATATGCCAGAGTTAAATTATATTTCAGGGCAAATTTTAACTTTTATTCCAAAATTACCCCGCTTCTAATCCCTAATCATGTACTATGTGTTTCGATAGCTCCATCTTATTCAGGTTTAGTTCTCGCGGCGAAATCTTGGAGCCTTCGGATAGACGAACAAAAAATTAATGGCGTTCCTCATCTTGATCCCAAAATCCCGTGGAGAGCTCGTCGCTCCGCCCCCATTAATCCGCCATGACCAATAATGAGTTTAAAGCCACAATAAGTTCGGATGACGGGGGAGACAAGTAGTAATCGCTAAGAATGGGCGGCATCGACCATCTCTGGCCAGTGGCGACGGCTGAAGTTCCTCGCCAAATGCGTTGGCTGGATTTTGGGCAGAAAATATAGAAAAAATGGCAAAATAGTGGCAGAAGCCGTGAGTAGCTATCGCGAAAAGGGCCGAGGGAATAAGCAACGATAAGGCCTTGGTAAAAATGGCAGAAAATATCGGGTTCTCTATGACGGTTTTGAAGCCTGAAAAAACTGCAAAGGTAAGCTCAGTGATAGTGAATGGTGATGCTCTCTTGCACTGGCCTATTTCTTGTTCACTAAGCTATGCTACAAAATATTTGGAAAAGAGTTTTCTTTATGATGGAGAGAAAGTTTTGGGTGAGACTATGCTTATGGTAAAACGAATGATGGTTCATGTGTTTATTACATTTGTTTGTGTGTTTCTAATATTTGTTTGTCATTATACATGAACACAAATTACATCAAGCAAAGTCTGGAAACAGATAAGCAAATGTTATAAACAAATGACAAATCATTCGTTCTACCATAAATTTAGGGTGTTGCTCCATGCAGGTCCATTTTTCTCTTGCAGGTCCATATTTTTACCATAATACCCCTAATATTGTTAAGGCAAAAATGGACTTGAAATCATAAGGTATTAGGGTTCCATCAGGGGGTATTATGGTAAAAATACGGATCTGCAAGAGAAAAATGGACCTACATGGAGAAATTGCTTAAATTTATGGTTGGACGGTCTCACCCAAAATTTTGTACAGATCGAAGGGTGGAAGATGAAGCAAGGTAGTTTTGGAATAAAATTTAAAATTTGCTCTCTGAAAGTTTTAGCTTTGACATTAACAATTATCCATAGATAAAATCGAACTAAATTATGGTAAAAGACTGAATTTTTTAATGAACTTCTTACTTCAAATTTAGTTAACTTAATTATACTGATTATTTTTTGATACGTATATAAATTTTATTTCAATTCAAATCAGTTCAATTTAGTCTCAAATTTCCCCGGTTTATTTTCCACTTTTAGAACTGAACTAAGACGAGCTGAAATATATTTAGACATACATTTTCTCCAATTACACTTTTTTTGGGAAGAAAGAAATATTTACATTAGTATACTGGTGGGTGGTGCAGCATTTGAACGAGCTCTTTCCCAAAATGAGGGAAAAGTCAAAAGAAATTCAAAATCTAGGTTCAAAATTTTGATATTTCTAGGACTGGCATGGGATTGTTTTCAAAACATGGATGAAAGTGTGCATAAAACACTATTTCAATTATTAGACACTCTCCCACAAAGTCTCTAATAATAGAAAAAACAACCCCAAAACTCTATAATGGTTAATAAAACTAACCCAAACTCAATATATATCATGGAAAAATTAAAAATTTCTGGATATAAACAAATTGAACTACACTGTTATGTAGATGCAGGAGCAAGCCTATGTATAGCATCAAAATATGTTATTCCCGAAGAACATTGGGAAAATGCCCTTAATCCAATGCCCTCTTGTATCTACGTGTGTTTTTTTTTCTTCAGAAAAATGCATGACAACTATGTTAGCTTGTTGATGTTGGAAACGAAGCATGGTTTTTGAATGTTGGGTTATAAGATATAAAATAAGTTAAATCTCTTTTGAGCTTAACCCAAGATCAGTTCATATCAGTTTAGTTGTTAAAAGTAATAAATTGTTAACTTAATTTCAAATCAGTTAAGACTAATTTATTAGTTTATAATAGTAATAAGTCCATTTCAGATAATTTCAACAAATAGGCCTTAAGCGACTATTTGGATTAATTTTTATTCCACAATGAATGTAATGGCCGTAGATATATTGCATGTTATAATAACATAAACTAAGTTATTCTCGTTTTGTGGCTTTTTACTGAGTGAAGTTTGTTGTAAGATAATCCTGGTTTATGTATCCCAACGCAATTAAACATAATCCTTTTTAAGCTGTTCATTGCGAAAAATTTGCTTGATGTATCCACTGCCGCAAAGCTTTAAACTTTGTGTCACTTGATGATCAGCACTGCCATGAAACTTCAGTGGTGTATATAGAGCTCGGATGTCTGTCATTAGTATCCACTAAGTTCTTTTCCTGATTAATTTGAGTGAAAGGCATTGGTATGGAATGCTACTCTTGTGTTGAATCATCAAATCACATGACTGGAGATTTGTTGTACTTTGACAGCTTCCGAAAGGCACACATGAATGGTCAAGTTTCCTTAACGCCGGAAGAGCTAGTTCTAATCCTGGAGCGAGCTTCTATCTCTGTAAGTAAAACGGATATCTTGTTTTATACGGTTGGTCTAACGAATTCCCTTACTCTGGAAGTCTAACACACTCTATCTCATGTGCTGGTTATCTGGGCAGATTCAGGAGCCCATTGATAGGAAATTGGAGTTTGTCTGATGATATCGATGTAAATTTTATCGCTTATGGTACCAAAAACAGTGAATCAAAATTTTGTTGATGTTGAAAATGTCCAGAGTTTTCTGTTAGACTCCCTGTATTTAAAGCATTATACAACAAAGTCAAACCATCATTGTTCAAGTAGAAATACATGGAACTCATATTCCACAATATTATTCTTTATACTCGAAGAAATACATGTATAATTCTTCAAGCTTTCTTGAAGAAAACTCTGAATGGTGCATCACCGAGAGCAAGACGTCTGATTCCACCTTGGTCGAAATGAACGGAAACATCCCCGCAGACCGGTTTGCAAAAGTTGCACACAGCAGGACAAAACACTAACTTATAATACGATGCAATGTTGGATTCTTCAATCTTAAACCAGTTGCTTAAGGTTTCAGGCCCAGGGCTTCCTTCCACGCCGTTGGTCTCGATCACATATTTCCGTATTTCCTCAGCATAATCGAGCTTCCACACGTTTGAATTGATGCAGATGGTCTTAACATCCTTAAACTTGATGTTCAGATCTGTAGAAACCCTAACCACTCCTTTCTTGCGGTTAACCGGAGTAAAAAGCACAGGATTACCGCGGTCGACTTCTTGGCCCTCCTGGATAACAGTGAGAGGGCAGGTTTCAGTGGCGTTGACCGGCCTACCGAGAGTAGCGCCGCCTCCGGAGCCTCTTCTGAGCGGCAGAATGTAGTATCCCGTCCCTGAACGGAGCTCGTTTCCGTCGATATCGCGCACCGGCTTCGGCTGCTCGGCGGCTAAACATAAGGCGGAGTTTAGGAGAAGAAATGAAAGGGCTAACAATGTTTTCGACATTGCTTGAAACTTCTTGAGGTGGGAATTATGGTGTGTTTGTATATAGATGATTATTCTGGATAAGAATGGTTGACTATTGGTTTCAGTTGCAGTTGCACGAGAGTTGGGGCGCAGCTGGATTTTTTGAGACGGGAAAAGTCGTGTTTTGTGTGCACTATTCAATATGGGTGGTCAACGTACCGTAGTAATAGTTTTTCGGATGGATATCTTATAAAAACTGGAAAAAAATATGATTTCCTAACCCATTCCCACGTTCTGAATAGGGGTGAGCACGATCACGAGCGTTCGTTAATCGGATCGCGATCGGATCGGTTAAAAATCGGATCGAGATCGTTCATTTAATAAATGAGCCGATCATGATCAAAATTTTTTGATCGTTTAATAAATGAACGATCAACGATCATAGACATTAAAACTCGATCATGATCGCGAACAGATCGATAAGGTGATCGATATCGATCGATAAGATAATCGATTAATATAATATAAATATATACATCTAAATGAATTATTTTCTAGTAATTTGTTAATTTTTAACTTTTTTAAAAAAACTTTTAAACTGATCATGATTGATCATTGATCATTTGATCGAGCCGATCGTTATTGATCATTGATCATCTGATCGATTATCTAAATGAGTCGATCGCGATCAGATCGCGATCATTATAATTTTTAAACGATCCGATCATGATCATGAATTATTTTGATCGCTTTGATCGCGATCGGATCGTGATCACCTCAAAATTTAAACGAGTCGATCATGAACATAGTGATGATCGTGATCGGATCGACTCGTTATCACCCCTAGTTCTGAATCACAGAAAATCGGGATTTCATGCACGTTATACGTCCGTATGATAAGGTCAACCAATTCCTCAAATTCAATACTCCATAGTTCTTTTTGTAGATAGGCCCTTTGAGCGGCTGTTTATTAGAATTGTTGTAATGAAGTTAAAATATATAAATTTTAGTTTAAATACTTGCAAATAAATAGGAAATAGCTAATTCAACTGAGTCAACTAAATTTAACTGAATTGTATTAAAATGAATTATACCTAATATCCATTCTATTTTATTTAAAACAATTGAATTGTCACAATTTTTTTTTTTTGATATTTATGCAATTTTGCATTCACATTATGAGTTGAATTTGCACGCAACAGAAATAATCAGGTAATTTCTGCCCGGATTGTGCACGTTAGTGCATGACAATAACTGCATAAACAAGGAGCGTGCTCCAGATGGATGACACTGTGGACACACTTGCCACGAGACCTTTCCCGGCAATCAGACTTTCCTAAAATCGGTAAGCGTGTTGCTAGTTACACCCTTTGACCAAACCACCTTGAAGATACAAATATCATATTGATTTCTACAAAAGCATTTTCATTTGACCAATCAGGATTTCAGAATTCAAATTAGTGGGGTAAGAATAGGGGTGCAAATAGAATCACCCAATCGGTAATTGTCAGACGTCAAACTGTGTCCCATGATCGCTTTAAATTGCGTGTTGGCCGTCTCAACATTGTCTTCAATCCAGCATGAAGGTAATATAATTGCTGGCCTTGTTATATACATTCGATATTTTACTTCACATAGTCGGTATTTTTTTCTATACCGATATATACGTCATCATTTTGACATACGTTTTTTTGAAATTATACGTATTAGAATATTATAAATAACACATTTGTTAGATTTTACACAAATCTGAATTAATGATGATGTATTAAACATGTATAGCATAATGTGACAAGAATTAAATTCAACATCTCTGCATAATGTTATATTGGGGTTTCATGCACGTTATACGCCCGTGCAACCAATTCCTCAAATTCAATATTAACTACTACTGTATTTCCTTTTCAAATAAAGAGATCGGACCGTATATAAAACAAGATATATTTTCGTTTTCCTTACAGAGATAGAAGCTACAACAAAGTAGAATTTGAGGGGATAAACCAAATTTGTAATGTCTAAGATATTTTATTTGTAATTCTGCAATAAAGTTTAAATAAAAACTCAACTTCAGAACAAATGCAAAATGTAACTTATATGGGTTCCCAAACACATGGAAGCAAATAAAAAAAAATCAAATGATTCAAATCCCTCATAATTGATTGTAATGGAAACATGCATATAGGAATAGGATGCCCACATGGGAATAAGCTTGCCTCTGCATCTCATGTCAAGCTTGCCTCCAGCTCCAACGCCGTGCCGTCCAAAAACAGCAGTAGAAACGGTCTAAAGCCTTCATGCATTTACCTTAAGAAGAATGCACGAATTGAGGATCAGAAAAACCAAGAAATGCAGGAAAAGAAGAGAGATAAACAACCTAAATAAGGTCTGAAATGATATATTTACACAACTTCATCAAGAATCAACAAAAACAATCAAAGTCCACCAACAAGCAACAAGAGAGTTAAGGCTCTCAGACAAACCAAGAAACTGAAATACAATGAAAGAGAGAGAAAAGTGAAAAAAGAAAGCTACATTATCTGACCTTTTGTAGAGTGAAACAATGTCAGCCTTAAGGCGTTCATTCTCCAGAAATGAATCTCCGCAGCTGTTCACATCGACAGCCTCCATCTCAAAGACGTCGAGCCCCTGATACTCATTCCATTCAAACCACATCTTGGCAATGCACTCCTTTCTGAAGCATATCATGTGATCTTCCTCCTCGGGAGAAGCTGAAGAAACCAGCCTATAGGTGTACACTTTCCGCTGCTGACCAGGTCTAAAAGCACGCCCAACTGCTTGGCGAGTGACCGGGGGGTTCAAATGTACATCCATGATTATGACTCGTGAGGCTCCCACAAGAGATATCCCTTCTCCACAGGCTTTGATGGATCCAAAAAGGACTCTAGAGTTTGAAGATGTGTTAAATTGCTCCATGGATGAATCGCGAATATCTCCGTCTGAATCACCTGTGATCACAAACATTTCCTTGCCTACACTGTAATTCTTCAGCTTCACAGTTAGCCTCTCCAAGAATTTCAGAGGGCCAAGATACTGGCTGAAAACCAGGAGCTTCTCTCCTGTTGATTCACATAGGTTGAGAAGGTTTATATAAAATTTGGCCTTTGCTCCTACCTCACTCATATCCTCCAGCAGTAGGTGATCTATTTTTTCAGCGTCAATCCTACCAGATTGTTTCATAACCGAATTCAGACGCGGATGCACGTAGATTGCACTACCTTCTGAGATGATTTTGAACTTGTTCTTGCATTTCTTTAACACATGAATGGCTTCCTTTTGTTTCTCGCTCAGTTTAAGGAAGACAGTAAAATCCAGCAGACCAGGGAGTTCATCCAAAGAATCACCCTTGTAGTAGTGAAGGACCTTTCTGGTCATGTCCCTCAGATCCTCTATGATGTGCACCTTCTTCCTAAACTTGATGTCATCCAGAATCGTGCGCTCTACTGCATCATAGAAACTATCATCAGTCCATGCACTTCTTTCACCGACCTTGCTCATAATCCGTCTTTTAATCGATCTGGCCTCATCGGTCTTTAGAAAATTCGGGCGTGCAAGGTTTAGCACGTTGAAGACTTCCTTGACATGGTTCTGATAGAGAGTTCCAGAAAGAACCACCTTTCTAGGTGTCTTGACCTTCTGAAGGGATGTCAGAGTCTCCGTTTCATCATTTCTCGGGGTATGCCCTTCATCCAAGATGAGCACAGAAGGTGTCTCCAGCAAGAAATTCTGGCAGCTTCTGGTGGTGCTGTTCGTCTCAGCATCACACACGATGACTGTAAACTGCCTGTAGCTCAGGAACAGAACGCTCCTCTCAGATCCCCATCTCTGCAAAACATCAAGTTGCTGTCTTCTGTTTTCTGCCTTCACTGAGTAGAAGTCATAGAGGGGTATGTCTTCCACTTGCCATTTCTTGAACTCTTGCTTCCATGTCGATAGGATGCCCCGAGGAAGCACAATCAAGGGTCTTGCAGTTGGATATCTGGTCATGAACATCTGAAGAAAGCTCACGATCATGAATGTCTTGCCAGATCCTGGAGCATGCGCCATTACACAACCCCCCGGCTTCTCAATCATCAGGTTTCCTGATAGAAACTTGACTCTCTCATACTGGTGCTCCTTCATCACCTTCTGATGTCGCGGATGAACGAAAATCTCAAGAGGAACTTCATCCAACTGTGTACCATCAGGCACCATAATAGTCTCATCTGACCTGCCTTCCGTGCTACGCTCGTATTGGCTGTAAGTCCTTGCACTCTTTTTGCTCTGACATAAATAATAACAATGGCATGATTCTTGCACGTATTAGTCTCATCAAATGTAGTGTGTATCTTGCACATGATATGAACATAATAGTCTCATCAAATGCAGTATGTATCTTGCACATTGCACATAATAGTCAGTATGTATCTTGCACATAATATGCACACAATAGCACAATCAATGACACGATTATTTTTGCACATAATATGCACATAATAGTCTTATCAAATGTAATATGTAGCTTGCACATAATATGCACATGATAATCCCAAAAAACAAAAAAACTACGCACATCACTATGAAACTACGCACAACAAATACTCATACACCAAATGAAAAATAAGATACGAAGCATAAGAACAAATATTGAAGGTTGATATCAAATACAAACCTTTACAAATTGATAATCAATGATGGAGCCAATTTCTTTCTCAATGAGTCCACAGACGCGACAAACAGAACCAACATCTTCCCTGAAGACGAATGAATGGTCACAATTACGTGCATCTCCATGCAACCCATCCCTAGAGGGATTGTAAGATGAAGAATTCCCAAAAGGATCCTATTCAACAATAGGGTAAAGAACAATGATCACTATCAGATATCTAAGAAAATATTGGACGAACTAATTACAAGATAATAAGAACTAGAAGAGAAAGTACCTCGCAGTCTCCTATCCACGATGAGTTCATCACGGCCCAAATTTCATCTAGACCATCATCATTAGAATTATTTTCCATTTCATCATCATCATCTTCAGACCCAACATATTCTCCTTTTTCTCTCTCAACATCTGAAACATTATCTTCATGATCAGTACCAGGAATTTTCTTTTTCTCACCTTCCCCAGCTTCCTCAACCTGCACCACTAAAACATCAACTACATCATCAGAAGCATCACCAGTCTTTTCCTCAGCTCTCTCTATCTGCACATCTGGAACATCAACTACATCATCAGAAGCATCAACAGTATTTTCCTCTCCCTCAATCCGCACACAAACCCTCCGGATTTTTTCTACATCATCAGAAGCTTCAACCGTGTTTTCCTCAGCTCTCTCCATCTGCACACCTGAAACAACAGCTACATCATCCGAAACATCAACCGTCATTTCCTCTCCCTCAATCCGGACACAAACCCTCATGCTTTTTCCTACATCATTAGAAGCATCAACAAACTTTTCCTTAGCTCCCTCAAACCGGACAGCCACATTGGAAGCAATAGCTACATCATTAGAAGCAGTCTTTTCATCAGCTCCCTCAATCCTGACGGATACCCTAATACCTTTGTCTTTCTGCACATAATGAAGTTATATCATTATTGAAGCTACACCCTAATATGTAGCTTCCACATAATATGCACATAATAGCACAATCAATTGCATGTTTCTTGCACATAATATGCACATGAAAATCCCAAAAAACATAGAAGCTCAGTTATTTTTCAGTTATCACACATGATCCCAAAAAATCACATACGTGATCTAACCCTAAGTTCCTAACGATCACAGGAAAAATGAGAATTAACTTTGAGACTGATGCAGCTGAATTTGAACCTTCGTGCAAAAACACCCAAAACATCCAAACAATCACAGAGACACAAATGTAACTTCATTCCAAACCCCAAACGATCACAAATCACAGAAAATGGAAGCTGTATTTGAAGTTATATCATTATTGAAGCTGGTGCAAGCTAAACACTTGTAATGACTATCACAAATTAAAAGTAAATATGATTTCATCAATTAGAGCACGTAAAAGTTCGCCTATAAAAAATATGGACCGTTTTTCATGGTTCATAAGAATTAATGTCAAATTTTACCTTATGCGATTTGATGGTCATAATTTACCCATCAGTTATGCAGACTACATGAGATTATGAAATTGGACTCATCAATTCATTTTTATCAGATTATGCATGTTTACCGATTATCACAACTTAAAAACTATACCATTTTTCAAGCTCCTATAAACTTAGCTCTTGTGCACTTACAGATAACAACACAAACTAAAAGCCAAATTAAAAATTACTGATTTCATCAATTAGGACACGTGAACATACATGCAACTACTATGTAATTTATTTCATAACAAACCACGTAATGAGTCCACCTATAAATATATGAAATATTTTTCATGGTGAATTAACACAAAGAACATGATCCATAAGAAATTATTGTCATATTTTACCCAATAAGATAATCATATTTAACCCATAAGACATGCGATTATCAAACATAATGTATCAACTCATTTATTTGAACATATAATCAACGTTAACTTACTAAGGAAGTTGTGGAGCTATTAACGTTGAAAGCATATTAAATGATGCATAGTGATGGCAGAATGATTATGAAATATTCTCACCATGTCAAACATTCCTACCTAGGTCTGTGTATACTCGACAAAAATAAATAAATAAAATGTAAATAATTAAATTCTACTCAAAAGAAATAATATAAGCACTTGGAACCACTTGATCATTATCATATAAAAGAATGAAACGTTTTATACTAACACACAAAAAGCGAGCTATAAAACAGTAGAAAACCACAAATATATAAACTCACATGATGACTATCAGAGGTATCAACCCGTGACCATCGCTCTTTCTTGAGTATTAAATACTCTACATCTCCATCAAAATATGCCACCTAAAGCAAAATAGATGAAAGCAGATAGATATCTCAAATAACTGAAACCACATTAAATATAATGGCTTAAGAATATAAATCGTTCAATAGTAGAACATTTATATGAAATTATCACCTTATGTTTCTTCTTGACATAATCATATGATTCAATAATTCCTTCATAGTACCTGCAAGAAACGAGTCAATCCATGAGAAGATAGTTTTTTAACTCAAAGAAAATCTACTGCTAGAATTAGGTCACTATTGTGCAAATTAAATAGAGAATATCAGAGTGAAAGCTTTCTAATAATTACAAGTTTATGCATGAGGTATAATAACATAGTGAATTATCATGAAGATAAGTGATTCATTAACGAAGTTTATGAGATCATTTAAAGTTAATGCTCCTACTGGCTACTTTATCAATCATGCAATAAATTTCAAACAATGAAAGAAGATCTGGTAAACTGGATTAAGATGACTCAAGTACTAAAATAATTGAAGAAAAATATTATGCAAAGATGCTAACTTTGATGATCTAAAGAAATCAAAATCAAAACAAAATTCATAAGGATTATGCTTCATTATACAAACAACCATATTAAAATGGGTCAGCTCAAAACTCTGATGCATCAAAATGGCACTAATAAAAATGTTAGATATAATAATTAGCACACTAACTCAAACTGCAGTCATTAAAATGTTAAGGTGTACTTACTGTTGGTCAATAGGCCACCACACCTTTACATGGGAACCAACCAATTCTTCCTTGACATCATTCTCCTTTTTAGCTCTCTTGTTATTCTGAAATAAGGTAATGGAAAAATAAAAAATTAGCTGAATCTTTTAGGAACAACGGTATCATTTTGTGTCAAATCATCAACGAAACAAAACAATTTGGCTAAATATCAATTCAACTCTAGTTGTTACATACCCTTGTAAGAGAATGTCCAATATGTGTGTGTTCCTTGGCTCTCTCAATTGTGACATTGACCCTAATGCTTTTGTCATTGTCAACATTGTCTTGATTCTACAATGTGGAAACAATAATTGTTAGTTTTTGAGGTCAAGGATAAATGACTAGTGGAACATTAAGTTCAGATGTCAAAAATGGACATTAAAAGTAATGCAAGTATTTTAAAAGAAAGACATGTAAGCCTTTTTTTTTTTTTTTGAAGTAAAAGACATGTAAGCCTTAAAGGCATAACAAAGACATGTTCATTAATATCTATGCCTCGCCTAGAGTAAGACGGTTTGAATTAGGAGAGAGGGGTAAACAAGTCTTTATGCTAATTTTTGAAGGATTTTATTCATAAACGCACATATATTGAGAGACCAAAGTGCAAAAACGGGTTATTTTCACTCAATTCTTGGGTTTGGGCTTTTGATATTGTTTGGTTCTGCCTAAAATTTATTTTTGTTTGACGTTTCTTTAATTTTGAACATGTGATTATTTATAATATTGTTATATGATTTTTATTTTTTTATGATATTTAAATATTTTTAATTGATTTTTTCAATTTAATGTGTAATTTGATAATTTGGATTTTTATTATTATTTATCAACATTAATTGATAATTTAAAATTGTAATTTATAAATATTATTTGATTTTAAATTATGACTTTATGTTTTTAAAATTTGATGATTATAAATACGATGTGATGATTTAAATGCTGATAATTTATAAATATAATTAAACAATTTAAATGTTGATTATTTATAAATATGACTTGATAATTTATAAATATGACTTGATGAATCATTGGTATCTAAACCAAAAAATCCGGCATCGAATGAAAGTTTCAGACATCTTGATGGCAGCGATGAATCACAACTCATTCAAAGAAGCACAATGAATCTGATGAATCGCGTCAGAATAGCTCAAATTTGGCATCAAAATACCTCCACTACAATGTAACAGAACATCTATGTTTTGTATCATAAGGCTTTAACTTGCTCGGGTCCGAAACAGTTGCAAAAGAAGTAACAGAAGCTCAAGCGCTCGTGGGTCCATTGATTGGAGATCGCCAGAGACTGAGTTGCATTTTTTGATGTTGTTTTGAGATCCTGGTGCAAGTGTACAACACTTCGGTGAAGTACGAGACGAGGTTCATTGCTATGGCCAGAGAATCAAAAAAAGTAGGAAACAACAAGCACAAACCCTAAATCATTGTTGCCTCTCCAAACCCTCCATACCTCGTCGATTCAGCAACAATCTTCGGTGAAATTGATCAAAACCGCTCACTCGTCGATTCTGCAACAATCGCTGGCGAAATTGATCAAAACCGCCACACTTGTTGTTTCTGCAACAATCGCTTGCGAAAATTGATCAGCCTGTGACGAGAGTGGTCACCTCCCTAAATCAGAGGCCACCACATCCACCGGGGCCACCTCCCATGCGATCGAAAAATGCGCGAGGACTTCGATGTCATCAACGATGATCTCATCGTGGTCAATTTATCGAAGGTTGCGGGATTTGGGATCAATTTCTTTATTTTTAGAGAATTGCATTTTGGTCCCTGAATTTAGCCTAATATGACTATTGCGCCAAATCCTAAATAATTATGAATTGATCCCAACATTTTGAAAGCTCCTATTTTGTGTTTTATATAGACTTATTTTGTCCCTCTGTTCTAATTTGGACAGTCTCACCGGAGACGCTCTCCCACAATGGTCTAAGCAATATGTAGTGAATACTAATGGCTAAATGAATTTCTCGCAAAACTAAACTTTCCTAAATCAAAGCAATAATGTTCTACTCAAATAATTGATTTACCTCCAAATTTTCTCCTGGAAGATGATTAGTAGTATCGATAGTCAAATCCTCCGAATCTGCACATCAACAAGTAATCAATTCACCAACAATGATAATTTGACAAACTTTATAACTTCAAAAATATATGATCCTTAAAAAAATGAAGTTTATCCTATTGTAATTTTTAATGTTCACAAGATTAAACCATACACGTTTGGTCATGCCTAAACAATGGCTACATGGATACGTGGTTTACTACCAAGATAAGGATGGTTTCTTGACCAAAAGCAACAACATATCAAGTCTAGTCATCAAATATTGTTTCAATGTATGCTATAAATTGCTACCCACTTATTACGATATGCATGTAATTTACATGGTCCAATATATATTAGCAGCACCAAGTATGAACATACACAATCAACAACCACAATAATCTGTTAAAGCCTAAATCTAGCAGTAAACATAAACCATTTGACTGACCAAGCTAGCATGCATTAGGCTGATTATTCATTATTAGTAGTCTACAAGGAAACCATGTAGTTCTTTTCAAAAGTCCACTTTTGACCTATCAAAATTATTCTTTAATTGTGGTGCAGTCCAGGCACTGATCGGAATAAAATGATATTTTTGTACTAGTCATTTTATATAAAATTAGAAAAATTCATGGGTATAACATACTGAAATGGCAGCCGTATTTGTTCACAAACACATAAACACACACACAATGCACAAACACACACATCCTAGTTCTCCTATGGAAAATCAGAAAAGAATTAGCATAACATATTCCAATGGTAGTTGAAGTAACTGTAATTGTTCATAAATCATTAAATGCAATGTGTGAATGCTGAAAAGGTGAAAAAATATTGATGATGCATACACACACCTGTGGCTCTAGTCCGTTTTGTAGTTGAGATAGGAGTAGTACTGCTTGGTGAATTCCAAGATTCCAACGTCATTGTAACTGGCGCTTTAGTGCAGGTTTGAAGGACTTATTCTGTTCTACAATGGAAAAATACAACTCTCTTGAAATGAATGCAAAATTTGAAATAGAAAATCACAATGAAAGAAATTCTATGTCTGACATGTACATATTCAACCATGTCAATAACCAGTGTTGCCTGCACTATGGATTGCCCTTTTGCGATGATTATTACACCAAGTATGGTAATCAAATTTATCGATTGCCTCTAATCTTATATCATTAATGAGTTTATCAAAATCCCTATTTGGTTTTAAAGCTGTAATATCCGGATTAGTATATTCATATAGATTTCCAATAACATTAAAGCTGGAATACTAGGAAATGTAGGATTTTTGATTGATCAAAAAGTGTTTTCATCTCCTTGAAGTAGTAAGGTGTCCACATACTATGATAAAATCAAGTCAAGTTTAGATTAATAATCGTGAGATTTATGTGAATATGTTGTGTCCGCTCAACAAAATAATGAATTTGAGTTTGGTATGAGTGAAAAATTCACATTATAGAGTTAGAATGGTCCACAATCTCTTCTATATTTCTCATTTTCATTTTTAGATTTAAAAACTACGAGTTACTGTATTTTTCATTGTTTAATCAATCTAACTAGTCTCAACAATGAAGTTCCTATAGTAAATAAATGTGGTACACATCATAAGGATTTGGTTTTAAGAGCTAACCTGGTTATAACCTTTACATAAGCGTTGAAGAAATTTCTCACTTTCAATTTCTTCTTTACCCCTTACGTTGTTGTCTTCTCTGCACTGAACTATTTGGTTGATAGATCCACCTATGTCGTTTGTGGGGGTTGATGTGCTCCTAACGCTTTAGAATCAAATATCTCAAAATGCTATGAGGGTATCAATGATCAAAACTTTCTTCTGTTTCATGTGTCAAATAGGGAGCCTGGCCTGGAGATCCAAAAAAATGATGAGAAATTTTAAAGGTAGTAGTCAATGGATAACTATGGTAAGATGAATGTGAAAATGTGTATATAATTAGCTAGTAATAAATTAGGGAGATATAGTCAAATTTTTCAATGCTTGTGCTTTTTGTATAGCAAATTTTATATATAGAATCTAAGTTATGATGGTCAAACATATATTTAAAGTTGGTTGAAAAGTATATCAATACAATAAAATCCAAAGCTGTAAAAATTACACGGTGATAAATGCGTGAAGAAAAAATAATATAACAGATTCTAGTAGGACCGACTTTGGATATTATTTTTGAGTCTTCCTATTTGGGCTTTTTTTCCTAACCAATATTAGTTTAATGTAATTTTTTGGAGAGACTAATAAACTCATAAAGTTTTCAATAAAAATATAAATTTTAAAATAGTTTAAATATAAAAATCGTAATCACTTTAAATCTAAAACCATTAATGTAACAAAAATTACTAAAAGAAATAAGATAAAACATATTTAAAACATATATTTTTTATTTTGACGACGTTGAAAAAAAAAAAATATATATATATATTTATGAGTTCTATTATAGTAAGAAGACATCATTGACTATCATACGTTGGCCTTTTGCAATGGTCACTGCACCAAGTAAATTAATTTCTAAATTTATTGATTGCCTCAAATTTTATATCATTGATGAGTTCATCAAAGTCCCTAATCAATCTTAAAGATGGAATACCATGATCACTATATGCATCTTGATTTACAATCCCTGTAAAGTTGGAATACAAGGAAATGTAAGATTATTTTTATATATTAAAAAGGCATTTTCCTCTCCTGGAACTAGTAAGGGTGTCCACATACTAAGTTAAATTAAGTCAAGTTCATGAGATTTATGTGAATATAACGTGCATGCTCAACAAACGAATGAATTTGAATTTGATAAAAGTGAAAAATCCACATTTTAGAGTGAGAAGAATCCACATATTTTCACAGCCACAATCTCTTAAATATTTCTCATTTTCATTTTTTAAACTCAACGACTACTAATTACTGTATTTTATTTCATTTAGTCAATCTAACTAGTCTCTACAATGAAGTTCCTAGGGCAAATTCCAGATAAATGTAGTACACATAAAGGTTTTGTTTTAAGAGCTAACCTGCTTGTAGACCTTTACAACAGTACTGAAGAAATTTCTGACTTTCAAGTTTTTCTTTATCCCCTACGATGTTGCTTTCTTTGCACTGATCTTTTTGGTTGCTAGATCCACCTATGTCTTTTGTGGTGGTTGATGTGCTCTCAACGCTCTAGAATCGGATTTCTCAAAATGCTTTGAGGGTATCAATGATCAAAACTTTCTTCTGTTTCATGTGTCAAGGAGGGTGCCTGGAGATCCAAAATTCCGATGAGAAATTTTAAAGTTAGTAGTCAATGGATAACTATGTGAAATGAATGTGAATATAATGTGCATGCTCAACAAACGAATGAATTTGAATTTGATAAAAGTGAAAAATTCACATTTTAGAGTGAGAAGAATCCACATATTTTCACATCCACAATCTCTTATATATTTCTCATTTTCATTTTTAAATTCAAAGACTACTAATTACTGTATTTTATTGCATTTAGTCAATCTAACTAGTCTCAACAATGAAGTTCCTAGGGCAAATTCCAGATAAATGTAGTACACATAAAGGTTTTGCTTTAAGAGCTAACCTGCTTGTAGACCTTTACAACAATATTGAAGAAATTTATGACTTTCAAGTTTTTCTTTATCCCCTACGATGTTGCTTTCTTTGCACTGATCTTTTTGGTTGGTAGATCCACCTATGTCTTTTGTGGTTGTTGATGTGCTCTCACCGCTTTAGAATCAAATATCTCAAAATGCTATGAGGGTATCAATGATCAAAACTTTCTTCTGTTTCATGTGTCAAATAGGGAGCCTGGCCTGGAGATCCAAAATAATGATGAGAAATTTTAAAGGTAGTAGTCAATGGATAACTATGGTAAGATGAATGTGAAAAAGTGTATATAATTAGCTAGTAATAAATTAGGGAGATTTAATCAAATTTTTCAATGCTTGTGCTTTTTGTATAACAAATTTTATATATAGAATCTAAGTTATGATGGTCAAACATATATTTAAAGTTGGTTGAAAAGTATATCAATACAATAAAATCCAAATCTGTAAAAATTACACGGTGATATATGCGTGAAGAAAAAATAATATAACACCTTCTAGTAGAACCGACTTTGGATATTATTTTTTGAGTCTTCCTATTTGGACTTTTTTTCCTAATCAATATTTGTTTAATTTAATTTTTTGGAAAATTCAACTCAGTAAAAAGGTCTAATGAGAGACTAATAAACTCATAAAGTTTTCAAGAAAACTATAAATTTTAAAATAGTTTAAATCTAAAAATCGTAAACACTTTAAATCTATAACCATTAATGTAACAAAAATTACTATAAAAAAACCAGATAAAACGTATTTAAAACATATATTTTGACGACGTTAAAAATATATATGAGTTCTATTATAGTAAGAACACATCATTGACTATCATACGTTGGCCTTTTGCAATGGTCATTGCACCAAGTAAATTAATTTCCAAATTTATTGATTGGCTCAAATTTATATCATTGATGAGTTCATCAAAGTCCCTAATCAATCTTAAAGATGTAATACCAGGATCACTATATGCATTTTGATTTACAATCACTGTAAAGTTGGAATACAAGGAAATGTAAGATTATTTTTATATATTAAAAAGGCATTTTCCTCTCCTTGAAGTAGTAAGGGTGTCCACATACTAAGTTAAATTAAGTCAAGTTCATGAGATTTATGTGAATATAACGTGCATGCTCAACAAACGAATGAATTTGAATTTGATAAAAGTGAAAAATCCACATTTCAGAGTGAGAAGAATCCACATATTTTCACAACCACAATCTCTTAAATATTTCTCATTTTCATTTTTAAATTCAAAGACTACTAATTACTGTATTTTATTTCATTTAGTCAATCTAACTAGTCTCTACAATGAAGTTCCTAGGGCAAATTCCAGACAAATGTAGTACACATAAAGGTTTTGTTTTAAGAGCTGACCTGCTTGTGGACCTTTACAACAGTACTGAAGAAATTTCTGACTCTCAAGTTTTTCTTTATCCCCTACGATGTTGCTTTCTTTGCACTGATCTTTTTGGTTGGTAGATCCACCTATGTCTTTTGTGGTGGTTGATGTGCTCGCAACGCTCTAGAATCGGATTTCTCAAAATGCTTTGAGGGTATCAATGATCAAAACTTTCTTCTGTTTCATGTGTCAAAGAGGGTGCCTGGAGATCCAAAATTCCGATGAGAAATTTTAAAGTTATTAGTCAATGGATAACTATGTGAAATGAATGTGAAAAGATGTATATAATTAGCTAGTAATATTAAGGGAGATATAGTCAAATTTGTCAATGCATGTACTATTATATAATAAATTTTATATTTGGAATCTTAGTTATGATGGTTAAACATATCTTTAAAAGTTGGTTGAAAAGTATATCAATACAACAAATACTCGAAATATAAAAATTACACAGTAATAAATGTGTGAAGAAAAAATTAATATATCGTATTCTAGTAGGACCGGCCTGGAATGAGTTTCGAGTCTTCCTATTTGGGTTTTTTCCTAATCTACATTGATTTTAATCCTACAAATTCTCATTTGAGACCTGTCTCTACAGAGACCAAACATTATAAGAGATCTTTATCAGTTTAAATTGCCGTTGGTGAGTTTCAACCCCGCTGACGCGGTTAGGTTTTGGTTTTTGGTGTCACTAGAGCTAGGGGTGTTCAACGGTTGGTTAATAGGTTTATAGGTTAAACGGTTCGGTTTCTACCGGTTTATCAAATTAGAAAGAAAACCTTTTAACCAACCAATAGTATTATCGGTTATATCGGTTCGGTTTTTATCGGTTTCGGTTTATTTTTTCGGTTCCACGGTTATAATCGGTTTACACATTTATCGATCACTTTGAAAATAAATTAAAAAATGAAATACAATACAAGAGGAAATAGAAAATGAACAAATTCACTCTAGAGGAGAGACTACTACAAATATCAAAATGTTACCACTAAAATAATGCCGACGTGGTAGAAATTTTTACAAAAGTCTATGATTCAACTACGAAATACAAAATGATCAAACATCAAATTCTTGAATCATCTAAATACTACTCCAAGTGGAATCAAAACCTTCGAGCTCCAAAATCCTTCCATCCAAAATCTCCAAAATCTTGTCTGTTTCAAATTTATCTCTAAACCGAACAAACTAAAAGAACCAAACCCTTCCATCACATGAAACCTACACCAGATTAGAATCACACTTTAAAATACTAAAGATGGCTCTATATTTTCTAAAATATACTTAAGAACATAAGAAAATGAAGACAAAAGCAGTTACTTCTAAGAAATCTCTCCATAAAGAAATGACAAGACTTTCCGAATAAAAGATACCTGTATTTTGATCAAAGAGTTGCTCGGTTTACAAAACCACATTCTATTAAATGTTATCAAAAAAGGCGCAGTCCTTTTTCGATACTCCCAACTCTGTAAGTCAATAATTACAAGTCAAAAAATAAAATATTAAATTTGAAACTTAGGAAGTATTGTAATAATTTAGAAAAGTTACTGAGAAATTTAATAAATGGAAAAGCAGTACCTTGTTCCACTTTATGAAGTTCAGTCACATCTTCTTTGACATTAAGTGTAAGTGATGATCCAGCAGCTCGCAACCAGTCTTGAGCACAGATCAATGCTTGCACAATTCGAGGGGTCAAAGAGCTTCTAAAAGAATCCAATACTCTACCTCCTGTGCTAAAAGTTGATTCCGAAGCCACCGTGGACACGGGTACAGCAAGAAGATCACGAGCCATCTCAGAAAGAACAGGATACCTTGATTTGTTGTTCTTCCACCAGTCGAGGAGATCAAATCCAGGTTTTTTCATAGGTACCACTTCTTCAGCAAAATATTTCTCCAACTCTGTACTAACATCATCCGAACTACCTGCACTCATTCTTGCATATTGTTCTTCTAATTTGAATTTGATCTTACCTCTATTTTTCGAAGTGATAGAGGTCGGTGTATCTAGATGCATATCTAAAGAAGAAATACCAGAACTTACAGTGCCATCCCTTTCATATAGCCTTCTGTAGTCATCAAACATCTCCACCATTGCATTTCTGGTATCATTTACCAAGACTTGAGAAACCTCTTTCGCATACACATTCTGAAGCATGAAAGAAAGATAAGCCAACTTGCGCCGTGGATCCATCACTGAACACATGTATACAATTTTGTTCATTTTCTGGACATCTCCCCAATACTTCTTATATTTCTCATGCATAAGTTTTCCCATCTTGCTCGTATTCTGATCCTCATCAACAATTAACAATTTCACCATACCATCAATTTCAGCCAAATGAGAAACAAATTCACTTGAAGTAACATATTTAGTTCCAGAAACTTGAACTGTAACATTGTAGAAACAGTCTAGATACTCACACAATCTCCTTACATTTTCCCAATCCTCATTTGTGGGTACTCCAGGACCATCATCAACACTAAGAGCCTCTTTTATTTCAGGTTGTTTCACAACAAATGCATCAAAAACAGCTTGATATTCAATGGCCGTGCTAAGCATCAAGTAGGTTGAATTCCATCTAGTTGCAACATCTAAACAAAGGTGCTTTTTATACTCCCCATCCATCTCAGCGATATCTTTAAACAACTTCAACCGAGTAGGAGACATTTTAACGTACTTCACAGCTAACCTTACTGATGAAACAGACTTACCGGCTGTCTTCAATCCATCTTGAGATATCAAGTTTAGTATGTGAGCCATGCACCTTATGTGAGCATACTTACCCCCTAAAATACATTTCTGCCAATTCTGAAATTTCTTTTTCAGGTACCCTACAGCAGTGTCATTAGAGCTTGCATTATCCACAGTCACAGTGAATACACTACTAATACCCCAGTCAAGCAAACATTTGTAAATATATTCACCGATATCATTACCTTTATGACTAGCAATAGGGCAAAAATTCAGAACACGTTTGTGCAGCTTCCAATCAAGATCAATAAAATGTGCTGTAAGACACATATAAGATTCCTTTTGCTTTGAAGTCCATGTATCGGTGGTTAAACAAACTCGACCACTGCAACTTTTTATAAACGACTTCAATCTGCACTTTTCTTCCATATATAATTCAAAGACATCTCTTGTCACTGAAGATCGAGAAGGAACCACAAAAGAAGGACAACATACACTCATCAAATATATAAATCCCTTTCCCTCAACAAATCTAAAAGGAAGTTCATCGACTATGATCATGTAACAAACTGCCTGTCTAGCAGATTGTTGATCAAATTTCCAAGCAACCAGTATAGCTTTTCCTTTTCCAGTCACCTCATCAACCTGTCTATTGCCAAAAGCCAACTGACTTTGTACAAATTGAACATCTTTCTTATTCCCAGGTAATTCCTCACATTTCAAAAGATGATTATTCAAGGTTGTAGTTCCATTTGTTGAAGTATAACAATAGGTAGTCCCACAATGAATACACTTTGCTTTCTGAACATTTTTCTCATCAATAAAAGTTTCAAAATGATCCCATGCCGTTGAAGTTTTCCTACGAACTCTCTTACGTTTAGACACACCACTTACCCCATTACTCACCCCATTACTCGTACTACCATCAACCTCAACTTGTAACTCTTGCACATCATCATTTGGTGTCGAATCCATCTACGATTGATAGAAAGAGAAAACCATGAATAAAACAGGGCATATAACAACATTGAATCAAAACAAGGAATACAACTGTAATAGGCAGATTCATCGACATAAAACACCATGAAAACGAGTTTAGAACCAAATTAAAACACCATAACAGGTAGATTCATCGACATAATACTGAAATCAGCAAACCGACGGGTAATATCCACAATATATATCAATCCGTTATTTTAAATCATTCAATAAAGAAGAAGCAACAGACCTTGGTGAGGACCCAGTGGGCAGTGGGTATGGGCGTAGCCCGTAGGTGCGGTGCGGAGGAGCTCTCAGGTCTGCGGGCGTACGCGGGCAATTACAAAGGGGTCAGGTCTGCGGGCGTACGCGGGCAATTACAAAGGGGTCTGGTCTGCGACGGCGGGCGTACAATTTGTAAATATATATATATATATATATATATATTCCTAAACCCTAATATAAAGGGTTTGGGAATTTTTAAGTTAAAGGGCTCAAAGCCCATTAAACTCCATGGACTTTAAAAAGTTTAAATAAATATATATATATATATAATATATATATATATAATATATAATTAATATATAACTAATAAACGGTTAAACGGATAAACCGTTATAAAAATTTTAAATCCATAAACCGAACCGATTAACCTACAAATCCATTTAACCGAACCGATTTAAACCTATTAACCTGTTAACCCATTAACCTATTAACCTAACGGTTCGGTTTCGGCCGGATTACGGATTTCCGGTTTTTTTGAACAGCCCTAACTAGAGCTCACATGGACTGACTCAAGGCCGAGTTTCAGTGTGAATTTGTACGCAATAACAGTATTGTACCAAGGATTAGGAATTATCAAGGAAATTGACTGAAAGATCAGGAAAATTGAATGAAAGATCAAATTCATTGAAAGATCAAGGCAAAACATAAATACTCAAGGGAAATGACTGAAACATCAAGCAAACTGAAACAAAGATCAAGCAAAAACAGTAAATGATCATTCTCTTGGTCATTGGTTTCTATAAAGACAGGTCTCACCTAAGACTCTCTTTTTTAATCCCTCTTTAATTCCATTTTAGAAAAGGAAAGTTCATTTAAGTAAAAGGGTCTATTGAGATACTAATAAACTCATAAATATTTTCAATAAAACAATGTAATCTAAAAATAGTTTAAATCTAAATTTCGTAAATCATGCGTTGGCCTTTTTCGCTGGTCATTGCACCATGTAAAGTAATTTTCAAATTTATTGATTGGCTCAAATTTTATATCATCAACGAGTTCATCCAAGTCTGTAATTGATCCTAAAGCTGGAATACCAGTATCACTAAATTCATTTAGAGAACGGAAAATCTACTTCTTCCGGCCTCCACAGGCTTCACTATTCGAACCCAAACCGTTGGAGAACGGATTTGCCATCTTCCTTAGCACCGCCATGGACATCATGCAATATAAAAAAAATGTTGATGCAATTTCATTTGATATCTAATTTGAGGTGGCATGTTCTGTAGTTCAGTTCAGATAAGACGAATATGATGATATTAAGATTATTTAGCTGTACTATTCCCTTATCTCAATGTATTACTTTTTATTAGTTTAAATCAGTTGAATAAGTTGAAGAGATGAATCCGATCTCTCGAGTTTATTCCATAAAGCAGTTCATTTCAATTCAGTTTAGCAATTTGGTTTTTAAAATTCAACTTAATTTACTTATACTGATTAACATTCTAAAAATAAAAAGGAGCTCGAATGTGAAACATAGGCATGCTATTGGATTAGATCAAGAATGAAGGATTACAGTGCCCAAGTGGCTCAAAGTTGCCTTGATACTCTATCCAGTTGATTGTTCACTTTACTCTTTCTCATCAACTTCAGAAGTAGGCTGTTCTGATGAATTGTTGGTCTCTGAGGAGGGTTCCCCTAGGCCTGGCCCCGAAGAAACTTTAACCATAGCTGGCCTCAGAAGACGGTCTTCAAGGACAAAACCACGGCGAAATTCTTGAATCACAACTCCTTCATCAAACTCTTGAGACTCCTCGCGTGCAATAGCTTCATGTATCTGAATCAAATGACAAGCCTTTGGATAAGAGAACATGGATATATACCTTCAAATATCTGAAACTCGGACCATCATAAAATTAAGGCATACAATAGCGCTTACATGTCTTTAAGTGAAAGCGCATGTTTACTCTTTCAGAGAATTTCTACGCCCTAGAAGTTCAAACAGCTAATAAGGTAGATTAAGAAAACTACTGCTTAAATGCAACAAGTGCAAAAAACAAAATCAGCAGATTCTTAGTTTTAATGATATTAAAGTGATTTCTATTTGTTTTCACGGTCAACATAGGACTTCATGAAACACAAATTAACCCAAATCATGCAAACCAGTGGAATGTTACCCAATTTCGCTTCTCCGTACATTATTTTTACAGCAAAATATCGCATTAAAGAGTTTGTGCAACCAACAAAAGTTACCTTTTCCATAGACTACAACCATAACTGAAGCAAGGTAATATACACAAATGAAAAGGAAATCACCATGAGATAGCAAATATATTTTACATCAAAGAAAGAAAAAGAACACCAAATAATATCCTGTGGTGAATATTAGGAGGTGAAGAGGATGGTGATTAGAAAGTTAAACTATACTAAGCAACGGAATAAGAGTTTATTGCCACACATCCCAAGATATGACAGAAACCCTAACATAAAAGAAGCAACTTTAACACTAAATTAATATGACAAAAGAGAAGCAAAATTAAACGAAACTAAAATCAGGGAAAAGGGATAACAAAAGGAAGCAAAATTAAACTAACATATGGCTGACAAAACATAAAAGGCAACTTTAACACTAAGATAACAGTCATTTGTGTACTTATCTTAAATTGCACTGCTTCAATCAGTTAATCAAATCTTATTTTAGAGACATCGATGACACTGAAAGATTGGAGCAGACACAAAGGTAACATAAAAGGTAGCAGTTCAAGAGTATCAAGAACATGAGAGAGAGAGGGGGGGAGGGAGAGAGAGGGAGAGGGAGAGGGGAGAGAGTTAAACTCTTCATTATCTGCAGGGACATGGTATACAGTAACATGTTTTGTGATGAAAACACACTAAAACATTATATGAAAAATAGATATGCAACATCAACGCAATACATGAAAATTTCCATACATCTATCAGCATATTAGAGACAAATAGCTCTTATGTCTCGACTCTTGAGGCTCTGTTATATACTAACAAAAAGGGAACAACTTTGATAAAGTATGTCCATTACACATGATATGATTGTCTCTATGAATTTGTGTTTCACAGTTTAGGATAGATTACACTATACTTTTACTCTAGCTGATCATCGTTGACACTCAAATACTGAAATACATTAAAACCTAGAATTGAAATAAAATTTTATGCTTGTATGGTTAAGGAATTGTTTTATTAAAATGAGGCGATCCATGCTTTTTCTACCTTAAGATACTAGGGACAGCAGATTTACATTTTTTTTTCAACCTAAGCTAAATCTTTCTGAATTGACTTAAGAAATTTCAGTTTTAACAAACAAACTCTAACAGCTATATTTTTAGGAAGTATGTGGCTTTATAGTTAGTACTCAATAGACATATTGGTAACTCGGTGTCAGGGTTATTCCTTGTTTATGGGCTGAAGGGGAACAAGGAAGATAGAACCAAAGGTCTCCTCTACGAAAATGTGCCCTTAAAACTATAATGAACACAAATAATCAAAGGTTAGAGATTACCATGGGATCAAATGGACTCCCAACAGTCGGTACGGCTGAGACCCGCAAGCTTTTCATAATTTCCACAAACTGCTTGTAAATGCCCTGGTAACTTGCATCGATGTTCTTTTCTTGGTCTGTTTCTAATTTAAGAAGCTGTTTGGCTCGTTCGAAATTGTCCACCATTGGTAAGAGACTCTCAATAACTGCACCCTGAGCATCACTCCTTATGGTTAGCTTTTCCTTTTCAGATCTTTTTCGATAGTTATCAAAATCTGCCTGCAAGCGGATGTATCTGTCTTTCATAGAACTAATTTCATTTGATAAAGCTGAAACATTTCCTAGCAACTCATTATTCTCCTTTTCAATGGTGTATATAATAGCTTCAACATCAGAAACGGTCTTTGCATCCCCACTTAAAATGGCATCCTTGTAAGCAGATAGAGCTAAATCTAGACTAGAATGACCGGATTCCTCTCCACCTGTATCAGATATGCCAATCTCATCCAGAGAAACATCTTCCTCATCACTCTGAAATATTAAAATTGTAGCAATCAATAAGGTGAGTGCAAAAGTAGATAACCAGAGCGACCATGAAACATTGGTGTAATTCTGACACTTCTTGTTTCTCATCTCTAGCATAACAATCTAAATAAAATTTAAAAGAATCAATAGCTAGATATTCTCCGACGAAAAAATCTGGTGAAAAATTCAAACTTTGTCAACCTTACTACACACAGAAACAAGCTGAAGACAATAAAGAAATTCAATGCATAAGAAGAACATGCAAAAGATAACATAGGAATTTCCTATTTCTGATGAGACTAAAAATGCTAACGAGATTTGCATTAGGAAACTAACCATCTTTCTTTATTTTATTTGGGGAATTTAAAGGATCAACCCACAACTCAGTAATATAAAGAAACTCTTCCTTTGTTTTTCAACTACTCAAATGTGCACTAGCAAAATTCGAACACCACAATCATCCTGTTGACTGCATCGCGTGCATAATTAACAAATAAGTAATTGTGTGATTCTAGTACAGTTGTTTTCAAATGCTAATATGAATTCAGTTCTTGGAGAGTAAGAATGCTATCTTATACTATTCAACTGTAATGTGTACTTTCAAATTATAGGTTTCAATCATCCAATGATAATATATTTACAATCAATCTGCATTTCTTGACACTCTCAAGTCTCATCCCATTTCAAACAACCAGTACTACTATCAATATCCTTCAGAACCCCCTAACTAAAGACAGACTTTTAGACATGAAACCTAGAACTTACAGAAAAACAAGTACTTCAATTGAATCAATTCAGACAAGAATTCACCTCAATTTTTCTCAAACTAAAAATGGAGAACAATAAATGAGTGTACCTTGAGGACATCTTTAATAATGGGGTCTCGGGTTGGATCAAACGTACATGCCGCAACTCGAAATCTAGGACGGAATTGCAACCCTTTTGGCTTTGGTGAAATCATTAATCGAACAACCTTGCAATCCCACACCAAAACTACTCAGTCTCAAGATAAGGTTATGGATGCATTCTGGTATAAATTGGATGAACAAACAAAGAAAATGTGATTACAGAGGGATTGTTAGTTTACTCACTGGGGAAGACGGTGATGAGATTAGCGAGAGCGGGCATCTGAGAAGAACACCGGCGCCGGCACCACCCATCTTCTTCTTTGTCTCGCTTTAGTCAACCCGCCTTTTTAATTACTACTAGTATTGCTTTTCTAATTTCTATTAGAAGTACTACGTATTATAATTGTACTTCCATTGTTAATACTAGCGTTGGCGCCCAATTTCCATATTATAAAATGATTGAATAAATGTAAGGTCATGTTTGTTAGAACTTATTTCTTAATGAACTAAATTAAACTGGATTGAGCTAAAATAAAAATTAATGTGTTGAAGAAAGAATCAGCATGACTGAATTAACCTGAATTTCAGCAAATTAAATTTTCACTAAACTGAATTGAATTGAACTAATTTATAGAAAAACTTTGAAAAACAGGACCTAAATCGTAATATGTATAATTGATACGTGTACTGCAATTGGAAAAAAGTTCTACAATTTTAAAAAAAATCTACATTTACATCAAAAAAGAAGAAAGAAGTGATCTCCTACATTTTAATGAAATTTATCATTTACTGTTGTAACTTGTTGAGCATAAATGTTGTAACATGTGAATATGTGATTGATCCTTGCATCTAAATTAAACTGAACTGAAAAACTTAACTTTTTAATAAAACTTAACTTTTTATTAAATTTTCAGTTCAGTTAAGTTTAAATCAGTTTTATATTTGTATACTTTTTCATGTCAATTCAGTTCAGTTCAGTTCAATATTGTATATTTTGTGATTTTACTATCATGCGTCGTAGACCCTCTTCTTTTGAGCTTAATTGTTCATATTATCAGTTCAATTCAATTCCATTTAGTTTAGTTCAGTTTCAATATAATTTGATGAAATTTAGATTAATTTAGTCATACCGATTCTTTTTTTCCAATACATTAATTTCATTTCAGTTCAGTTCAGTTTAGTTTAGTTCAACAACAATATAATTTGATGCAATGAATTAAGGTTAATTTATTCATACCCTTTTTTTCAACACATTAATTTTTTCTTCGATTCAATTCAATTTAGTTCAGTTCAGTTCAACAAGAAATAAACTCTATCAAACTCTAAGTTATACTCAAATTATTAAATTTCAATGTTTTGAAAATGTCATATTTATTTCATTTCAGTTCATTTGATCTATATATTCCAGTTCAACTTTGTTCTATATACTTTCATATTAAATGTAAATGTAGTATGCTACATTTAGATTAATAAATTTCAAATATATTTAAATTGATCATATTTATTTCAATTCAATTCAATCCAGTTTATCTACATCAATGCAACACAGTTCAGTATATTTTAATATTAAATGTATTATGTTATATTTAGATTAATAAATTTCAAACATATTGAAAATGATCATATATTTTACTTAGTTTCAATTTAGTTCAGTTCAATTTATCTATGTATTTCAATTCAGCTCAGTTTTTAAGTTCAATTCAGTGTGTCACCTCCCCGTACAAGCAGTGCCTCCTAGTCACGTGGGTGTACGGGCCGATCTTTATCTCTTCTCACGTGATTCGGAAACTTCCTGGAAATTCACCTAGATCCGAATCATTGGTATCATCACAAGTCCCCCAAGACGAAAAGTCGGAGGGCTCCTTTCTGCAGAGCTTTTGTCTTTTCTTGCCTCGGCGTTTCCTGTGTTTTGGCGAGTTATCTTTACGCGCTTTCAAGTGGACTCTACTACGTCACCAATTTTCGGCGGCTGCACGATTCCCTCTTCCCAACGTTTCTCCCTCTTTTCATGTGTGCAATTATTCTTTCCTACCTCCAATATTTTCCTTGGTTTCTCCCCGCCTTTACAAATATCCTTCTTCCCTTTCTTCCTTTTACAATCTTTCCCTCTTGTCTTTCTGCTCTCAGGTACCCTTCCTCCTTCCTCTCGTTCCTCTCTCTTTTCGTTTTCTGTTTCTTAGTGTGTCCTGTTGTAAAAACCCTTTTCTCGTATCAATCGAAGCCCTAGGACCGAAAATATAATGGATACTTCTAACCCACAATCTGATTCTCTTACCACTCGTTTCGACCCCGTGAGCAGAGTTGTTCATCAGGGGCTTAATGACCCTACTTCTGACCTTAGATCTCTGTCTTCTACCGAACAACCCATGACAACCTCTTCCTCTAAGAGGGCGATGAGTGATAAGGATCAAGTTGAAAGGGTGAAGAGACCCCGTCGATCCGTTACTCGCGTTCCACTCATCTTTCCCCTCGGATTTCATTGTGATTCCGAGCCTTACCCTGCCTGGCTTACCGGAGACGTTATGAATCTTTCTGAAAATTATTTCATACCCCTCCCCTTAGACGCCGAGCTATCTATCATAAATAATGATCGGTTCTAATCCGGTGCTCCTTGCCTTCTAGCTCGCCATATTCATTTTGGGCTTTCTCTTCCTTTCCCTCATTTCTTTTCTTCTATTCTTACATACTTTTCTATATCTCCTGCTCAACTCCATCTGAATGGGCTTGCCACGATCCTCGGATTCCTCACCCTTTGTCGTCATAATGTGACTGAATCCCTCAATCTATTCCGGTCATTTCACTGTATTGCCCTTTCCCATTCTTCTACTCCTAGGTTGTTCACCTTTTACCCGAGAGGTAGCCCGACAGTAAAAGCGACTGCGTTAAACATTGGATGGATTCCGGGTGTTATTCCTTTAACTTGACTGCCTATTCCGCCCCTTCCTGGAACGAAGCTCTCCAATCCGAAGATGTTGGATCCTTTCTTCCGGACGACGTTGTGTCCGAGCATCAATCTCTCGCTTGTCACTCTATCGACATCCTACAGTACTGGATCAAGGGGAACAACGCATTCAGTTGGCCTCAAGAGATTTATCCTAAGAGTATCTTCACCGTTTCTCGATTCTACTCTGAGTGGCCTCCCGAAGGTCTTATCGTGGCCTTCTGCCGTAATTTTCGTTCTTTCATTCTATGTTCCTTTATTATTTTCTTACCTGGTGTTCTTTCTTCTCAGTTTCCCGAGGTTTGCCCGAAAATCTTTCCTTGATTCTCAATCCTCCGATGACAGGCAATCATCCCCAAAGACGTCGAAACCTTGAGAAGTTCGCTGAAAGGGTTTCGAAACAAGGATCCTCTTCGAAAACCGCTTCTACCTTGCCTCATAAGGATCCCGCTTTCCTGGAGCCTTCCCTGGATTTCACTTCTAAGCCTCAGTCATCACTAAAGAAGGCCCGGTCTGATGAGACTCGCCTGAATCTCCCCCTCCATCCAAGCCTCAACAGAGGCAAAGCTCTCTTTCTATCAGCAAGCCACCTGCCTCACACCATCTGGCCGATTCTCCAACAGTGCCTCCCGCTTTATCTACTGTAAGTCATGTCTCTCTACTTCACTTATTTTAATCTATGAGGTCGTTTGGTTCATGTGGGAATTAAGTTCCCACAAATTTTGTAAGTACTCACAATTTGGTTCAACTGATTGATCATCCCTCACATATTAATATTATGTATACCGAACAAATATTTGTAAGTACAGTTAAATAAACCAAAAAAATTTTTATTTACAGTGATGATATTGGATAGTTATAAAAGAGTTTAATATTTTGGGGGAGGGAAATGAAAAAATTTGCCGTGAAATAAAACGGGAGGGAAATAAAAAAATTTACTTTCAATTCGACCGAGGTAGTGCTCGGTAACAAATTTCCCACGTTGTGTGGGAAATTGAAATTCTGCGTAATCATCATTTACCGCGTATTAACGATTTTACGTTAACCAAACAACCGTCCAAAATGTTAAATACGCGGATTTTGTAATTACCGCGTTTCGTACATGAAACAAACGACTCCTATGTGTGTTTTACCTCCTATTGATCTTTCTTGTTTGACTCAGGGTCATGCTTTCGCGAAGAGCGTCTACGATTCTCCTTTATTCCAGTCTTTTTTATTTGAAAAGCTTAATGAGTCCAATGCCGACCTCATCCAACAGTTGGAATCATGTCAAAGAGAGCTAGCCTCGGAGAAAGAGCGCTCGGCATTTCTGCAAAGGCTGACTTCTCTCGAGGACGGGTCCCTCCTTAGGGAGTTTGGAGAAGCCTTGGTGGAGGAGGTGGTTAGCTCCGAGGCTTTTAGCGATGTTGTAACTGAGGTAGTGAAAAAGGCTAATCACAGCCAGGCAACTTCTATTTATGACCTGATCCGCGGGTGGATTCCCGAGTCCTGGCGTCTCGAACTTCAGAAGTCTTACTACCATCCTGGGGCTCGGGCTAGGTATGAGCAATGCTTTCGTGCCCTCCGCCGTGGCAATCTTCGAATCTTTGCTCCCAAAATATGGGCTGCCCTACATACTTCCTCTCCTCCTACCTCAGCTAATGACCTGCTAGCGATCGGCGAGCTTAAAAGTGTTGTTCTCGAAGAGAGGCCCGTGGTTAAAGCCGACTTCTGTAATTCTGCTGGGGTTTGTCCCAAGTCCTCCTTCCACCTTATTTCCGAGGGAGACAAGGGATATGTGGAACTCTGCGCCGATCCTAGCAACTTTAGATTTGTTGTTTCCTTGGCCGATGGCAATCCTCAAGTCGAGATAGAGGATGGACTGTCTCCGACTCAAAGGCCCGAGACCACCATGGGTTATTCCTTAACCCAAGAATCTTCTGAGAATCCCCATGCATAGCTCTCTCGCTTAACTTTAGCTACTCTTGTAATTTTGTTTTCGAATCTTTCATAACCCTCCTTCTGGTTATAGGGTACCTTTCTCATTATGTACCGAATACCTATTATGTAATAATATTTCTAAATTTCCCCTAAAGTATCTTGTTTCTCTCTTCTTATCTTTCTTTTGTCTTTTCTTGTCATAGGATTTACCTCATCCTATCCCCCCATCGGATAATCCTTCTTCATCGGGTCGGCTTAGCCCAAATAGCCGAGAGAAGAGGTTATGTGATATTGAGCTCGGATCTCTGCTAAAAGAATTTTCCTCTGTGGATGATATCTCCAGCTCCCTTGAACCAGTGAGAAATGAGTTTGGTTCTTTACAACATTGTCTAAAACTTGCTGCCTCTTATGTAGACGATTCTGAGAACATCTATCAGACCTTCGAACAATTACAACTCTCTCATGAAGACCTCTACTGTCGCAAGCATGAAGAGCTGGAAATGGTTTGGGGCGATTATGTCCGAGCTGTTGAGAAGCTACGCCACTTGAAAACAAGGGCTTGGGAAACCAAGCCATTTCCAAGATGGAATTTGGGAATATGAGGCTTACCTTCCACAATCAAGAACTCTAGAATTACATTTTGATTCTAAGACTATATTTTCATCTCTTGTCTCTTCTTTTTAGCAAGATTGGTGCTACTTCTTTTTTCGTTATGCTTGATGCCGTTCAGAATGCCATAAGCTATATGGAAGAATCTGGGCAGTTTCAGCAAGCCAACCCTAAGTACCCTGCCTATTCCGAGGCTCTAGAGTGGCGCCGACGTATCTTATCCGGGACGCCCAACCCTCTTCCTCCTTCTTTAAAGAAAATTTCTCGAATTGACATAGATTTTGTCTATCACCGATATGAAAACGCTCGGTTGTCTACCGATCCCGAGCATATTCAAGAGACAGTGCAAAAGATCCTTAGGGTTCGGGAATCAAATCTCTTTTAAATGGGTGATAGCTCCAGGTCCTGTTTCAAAGCTACCCCCCGTCGGCCAAATAATCGATTTATCTTTAGACCCATGGCTTTGATGCCCCATCCTAACATTTCATGTAATCAAGATTCAATTTACCTGTAAATTTTATGTATCTTATGTATCCTGTGTATCTTTAGATTTTTTTTGTGCAATGTATAAGTGCCGAGAGGACATCTCCTCCGGGACACTTAGCATTTGTTACCTTTCCCTTAATAATATTCCTTAGTTTTCCTTTTATCTTTCTCCTCCTTTTCGTTTATGCTCGGATTACCCTTTCCGAGACTCAACCTTTTCTGCGGGGCACCAATCATGGGAGCGACTCAGAGGTCTCGACTTTTCCTCTATTCACATTGAGTTATCCAGCACATGCAAATTTTAGCGTATCCACACTTTACTGACGCACTATCCTGTACGCATATTGTTCCGAGCGTATCCACGCATCCGAAATACGACGTATCCACGCCGAGCCTGTTTATCACAAAGCGCCTCCTGTCGCACCTGCGATTATCCTGTGTATCAACGCATCCGAGCTATAAAGTATCCACACCAAGCTCATTTGTTTCTTTTACATATTCCTTGTTTCTTTTTTCAACCTTCTTCCGACCTCTCTTTTCTCTTCGCCTTCATGTTCCCTCATATTCTAGGCAGTCTTCTCCTAAGTCCGCTCCTTAGTTATCTCCCTTTCATTCTTATTATTCAAGTGTGATCAGTTCCTCGTAATTCTTCTACATTTTCTCTTCCATGAATTACCTTTCCCTTTTTCTTTCTCTTTATTTCTCTTTCCTCTATCCGAGGATGCCCTTTGTTGTCCTCTGCCCTTTCTCCCTTTTCACTCTACCTTACTTCGATACCCTCCTAAAATCCAAATCTACTCATTTCTTGCCCTCTTTTATTCCTATGTCTCTCCTGAATTACTTTCTCCCCTTTTCTATGTTCAAGAATTCTCCATGCCTTTTCTTTTTCTGTTTCATGGGGTTGTCCGAGCCCCCCCAGCTTTATAGTCATCGCCGACCTCTCCTTACTTCTTTGCCTTCCCTATTCAAATCTCAGTACCCTTTCTTGAATCCCTTTTCTTATTTTTCCTATTTTCCCCCATTTCTCTCTCTCTTTATTTCTTCCTCCTTCATTTGAAGATACCTTTTACTGTCATTTGTCCTCTCCTACCCTTACCCTATCTTCCTCGGGTATCCCCCCTAAATCTGAATCTATCCTTCTCTTGCCTCTTTTCTTCCTCTCTCTCTCTCCCCTTCTCTTTTCTTTCTCTTTTCTCTCTCCCTTTTCTTTATTCTTTCATTTTTTATATATATATGATGGCTATTTTTCGTCCAGCCCCTCCATGTTCTTTTTCTCTCCTATCCTTTTTTCCTTCCCATGACCCTTTCTAAAAGTTTAATCCTACCTTCCATTTACCATCTCATGATTTTTCCCATATCAACTTTAGACCCCTCAACTGTATTTATCCTTTCAATCACCTATCGCCTATACTTTCCCTGTTTCAACCCTAACATGTTTGCTCGATCCCCGTTCGTTCTTTGATTGTCTCCTCCCCGTGACTTTGTCCGATGTCGTGGCCTATCCGATGTAGTCTTCAAGTCTCTGTCTTCCCGATGCTCCCTTCCAAGCGTTGCCGATCCGATGTGCGAAACATTGGATTCCTTCCAGGGGCGTCCTGCTTAATTTGCGACGGCTCTCTGATCTTTCTCTCTTTGTGTCCTTGCCTTTTGGAGCCCTTTGGTTTCCCTCCGTTTTTCTTCCTTCCTTGCCATCTCAGATACAGGCTTCGAGATGTAGATGGTTGGTGAAGCATGCAAACTGCTCGCTAAGAATGCCCGTCTGCCCGAGCTCCTAGGCTTCAGAAGAGACTTGCTTGGGACCTGTTCGTCCGAAACTTGCAAAATAAGCCCCCGGAGCCACCCGAGGGTAGCAGCTCCGGTGTGATGATGAGATTTCGTATATTGAAAGGAAATATAAAACTCTGCATTCAAGAGTTAGAGAACTTACCTGAAATGTTTGATTGTGACCTCTATTTATAGACGCCCTACACCTCCTCATTCTGCCTCATCATCAATGTGCGTCACCTCCTCGTACAAGCGGTGCCTCCTAGTCACGTGGGTGTACGGGCCGATCTTTATCTCTTCTCACGTGATTCAGAAACTTCCTGGAAAGTCACCTAGATCCGAATCATTGTCATCAATCCACAATGGTAGTTTTTAAAATCAATTTTTCTTAATAAGGAGCGATCCTTATTAGAAAATGACCATTGTGGAGTTTTAGGAATCACTCCTTAATAAGGAATTGCTCCTTACATAAGGAAAGATTGTCTCTTTTCTTGTGCTTGGCCAACCAATGAAATATTTCACTACCATTGTGGATTCTCTAAGCATGGTTTGTATGCCAACAAAATTGAAGGGTCTTAATTGGCTGGTCAAAGTAGCATTATAAGTTGTAAATTGTAGTTATTCTAGTTGGCAGTTGCTGTAACTACCTTGAAGTAAATTATTGAGGGAAGTTGATTCAGAAAACACATGCGGGGCCTGGATACGAACATGCAGAGTGTTTTACCAATGAATGAATGAAACATTGAGAATGCAGGAGAAGTTAATGCAGTTTCTGTATATCTTATGCAGCTTTTGTGAAACCTGCTTTAAGGAAGATGGGTTGGTTGGGACTTAATTAATCTGAGAACCCTCTGCACCCTGCAGGCGCCGTCCATCACATGCTCTGAATTCGTACTATATATTCATCTTTGAAGTTTGACCACCATCCCTCCTCTCACTCTCACCTTCCCGGCCTAAATCGCTGCAATGCTTTATAAATCCCGTTAACCCGTATTTAATTTTATTTTATAACCCGTATTTTATAACCCTAAATGCCAAAGAAAATCCTACAACACAATTTAATTTTATAACCCGTATTTCTGTGCATGCATTAATTCCCGAGCCAGTCTTCACGTGTACAGTCTTCTGATCATGGATGTCATACATAGTATCTCCAATTGTTTGTATTTACGGAGTTGCTCGTTATTTTCTATATATTATATAGCAGCATTTTTTACCATTGTTTCTCCTTCTTCCTAGGTTTTTTAGCAAGTTAATTAATATTCCAACTGGGATGTTAAATCTTATGAATAAAAGTCCTTGCCTCCTCAATATATCTAGCTACACATTTGATCGTTGTTTAGCAAAGTTAATATTCCAGAGGGCGTTACTACACATTTTTTGTTGGAATTTTTAATGGGAGTATGTAATAATACATAAGTTATTGGTTTGTAATCTTTTTCTTCATCTCAAATTAAAGAAAAACTCAAAAGAATATATATGTATATATATATGTATATAAATATTACAAATTCTCATTTGAGACCTGTCTCTACCAAGACCAGGCACTATAAGAGACTGTTATCAGTTGAAGTTGTCGTTGAGCTTCAACCCCGCCACTGCCGGCGTTAGAATAAGTTTCAGTGTGTATTTATACAGAATAACAGTAATATATCAATGACTATGAATGATCCAGGAAATTGACTGAAAAATCAAGCAATTTGAATGAAAGATCAAATTTATTGGAAGATCAAAGCAAAACAGGAATACTCAAGGGTACTGACTGAAACATCAAGCAAACTGACTAATAGATCAAGCAAAAACAGTAAATGCTCGTTCTCTTAGCCCTTGGTCTCCACAAGGCAGGTCTCACCCAAAACTTTCTCAATAAATATTATATTTTGGATGAAGTACTTGAATTAGATTAATGATTATTGTAGTGATTGATGCAAAGATGTTTCGTTTGTCAAGTGGCTTTGATTTTCATTGTTTACAAGTTAATATTCACGGGACGGTATGGCAGTTGTTTGTTCAACTTTCAGTATGTACCTTATCAGTCTGATTATCATTTTAATATACTAGTTTTGTTTTTTTGAAGTGATTTTAATATACTAGTTGAATTAGTCTATTATGCGTTTTCCTAGGTTTTTTCAACAAGAAAGCAATTGAATTTTATAACTTTTCCGTCCATGAATTATTAAGTGCGCATTAATTTCCGATGCCGAGCTAGCTCCATGCCTTCATTGTGTGCGCGCAGTACTGGTTATAGTGGTCTGCCGCAACAAGTTGGAAATATATTGGCCTATATATAGTACATGCTGATTTTCTTCTGGAACACAAAACACTCTCTGCCCATTTCACTCTGTCTTTCTGTTTATTAATTTTTGTTACCCCGAAAACATCCCGGAATACAAAATAAAAATGGGTTTTTGGGGCATTCTGAAAACTCTAATCATCAAACTCTTGGAAAAATGTGTTTTGAGAGATGGCAAAGGTCGGCCGAGGGTTGTGCCGATTTTTGGCACCCTTCCGTCGATGCTGATGAGCATGAACAGGATCCACGACGCCAGCACCGAGAACCTGGAGATTATCGGGAGAAACTATTACTACATCAAGCTCCCACGCTTCCTGAAAATGGATATGTTCGTCACGGTTGACCCTGACGACATTCACCACATCATGAGCGCCAACTTTTCCAACTATCCCAAAGGCCCCGAGATGAGGCGGATCTTCGACTTCTTGGGAGATGGGATCTTCACCTCAGATTTCGAGTCGTGGAAGTTTCAGAGAAAGCTGGCCATGTCGCTGATTAATCACCAGGAGTTTCAAAGGTTCTTGGTGAAAACCAATGGTGATAAGGTGGAGCAAGGTCTGATTCCGGTTCTCGATCATGTCGCGAGCCATGGGAGCGTTGTGGACTTGCAGGATGTGTTCCAGAGGTTCACGTTCGACACGACGGTTAAATTCGTGACCGGGTATGATCCCGGTTGCCTGGCCGTCAACTTTCCCGAGGTTGAATTCGCCCGGGCCATGGACCAGGTTGAGGAAGCAATCATACTGCGCTACCTGTTTCCGGACTTTTTTCTGAAGCTCTTGAGCTGGATGAATATCGGAGTCATGAAGAAGGTGGCCAGAGCTCACGCGACACTGGATATGGAGGTGAGCAGGTATGTCCACAGGAAAAGAGAGGAGCTTGCGAAATCAAACAAGAATGATGTTGGTGCTGGTTTTGATCTCTTGACATCATATGTCAAGGCAAGCGAGAAAATGGGATTGGAATTCGACGACAAATTCTTGAAAGATACCATTCTGAACTTCATGATTGCAGGCAGGGACACAACCAGCTCAGCTCTAACCTGGTTCTTATGGCTTGTTTCTACTCATCCACAGGTCGAACGCAAGATCAGGGAAGAGTTAGAGTCCGTCAGCCCGGAAAAGGAAAAATTCAGGGTTTTCGAGTCCGGTGAACTGAAAAACCTGGTTTACTTGCACGCAGCGCTGTGTGAAACGCTGAGGCTGTACCCGCCGGTGCCTTTCCAGCACAAGACGCCGCTTCAGCCGGACGTTCTTCCGAGCGGCCAGCGTGTGAGTCCGAGCACCAAAGTGTTGTTTTCCCTGTATGCAATGGGGAGAATGAAGTCCATCTGGGGAGACGATTCGAGGGAATTCCGGCCGGAGAGGTGGATCTCCGGCCGGAACGGCAAGGTGAAGCACGAGCCGTCATACAGGTTCTTGGCATTCAACGCGGGGCCCAGGACCTGCCTAGGGAAGGAAGTGGCTTTTACTCAGATGAAATGTGTAGCTGCTGCAATTCTGCACAACTACAACGTTCGAGTGGTGGAAGGTCATGTTGTGAGCCCCAATGTTTCGGTCATTCTCTACATCAAAGATGGGCTCAAAGCTACGGTTACAAAGAGATGGAGTTAATGCATTTAGCTAGAATTCACATCTTCATGTTATTGTCCATCCATGGGAAATCTCCATTTTCACCATTGAAATCTTTTTGACCATTACAGTTGTAACCTTTTTCAACAGAAAATCGTTTCAGTCCTCAAACCTAAGATAAAAAATTTGTGTAAAATAATGAAGATGAAAAAATATCACTCGATCGATTTTCTCACTTTAATCAAAATTTAATATATAAGCAGGTTGGAACTTACTCAGAGGGTAGTTGGAAAATATGTTATTTTAATTTACTTCTTATTTTTAGGGTTTTAGCGAGAAGTCGTATTATTCATAAAGGAATGATGAATTATTCTCTTAAATGCGTGATGCTCGTTAGTACCGTAAATGTTGCCGCATAATATTTCAGTTGAACATTTATTTGGGGACCGATGCAGTATAGCAGTGGGGAATTATTAGGATTCCCAAACCCACAAGAAAAGGTCAAAATAAGACCCCATATTGCCTAATGATCAAGTTTGTAGGAGGCGCTTTCAATTTTTTTTGTAGGAGTCAATATTACAAGAATACCAAGTCTTGGGTGAGACCGTCCTACCATAAACTTATGGTAGGACGAATGATAGTTCATGTGTTTAATAGATTTGTTCATGTGTTTCACAGTTTTGTTCATGTATTTCACAGTTTTGTTTGTTATAAGATGGGTTCATGTGTTTGACAGATTTGTTCTTGTGTTTCACAATTTTGTTTGTTATAATCTGTAACAATATGTAAATGAATTAACAAAGCTATGAAACACATGAACAAATTCATTAAACACATGAATTATCATTCGTCCTACCATAAGCTTATGGTAGGACGGTCTCACCCAAGACCTTTTCTTTGTAAGAGTACTGAACTGAAGCAAGTTTGCTTACAAAAGAATGAATTAATTAATATGGCTAATGCTAGATTATAACTTATGCATTTTAGTTTAATGACAAGAAATGAGAACCTAAGTCAATATCTAAATCAAATAGCTACTTAGACCCTGTTTGTCTGAGGTTTTCGGTATATTAGTTAAGTTCATTTTAATTTATTTATTTTTGTTCATTCAATTCAGTATATTTATATATTTTTTATTTCAGTTAAATATATTTAGATTATTCAGTTCAATTTTTTTAAAAAATTTCTTTTTTACTATATATTAAAATTATAAGTATAAAATTATTTTAGTTCAGTTCAATTCATATGAATGAATTTAAATTTATTTCAGTTAAGTTAAATATATTTACATTCACATATTTTAGTTCAATATATTTAAATTTATTTAACTTCAGTTCAATATATTTTAATTTATTTTTAATTAATTCAATTTAGTTCAGTTCAATAAAAATATGTTCAGACAAACATGGCCTTAATGATCAAAAAATTGAAAGAATTAATGACCCTATTGATCCCATAAATATCACATTGGTCTCAGTTGGTCCTATAAATTTTTTTTGATCTTACTTGGTCCTGTAAAATTCAGTTTTGGTTTTAATTGGTCCTTGAACAACTTTCATCCAATTTCAATCTAACCCCGTTATATATGATATTTTGCCAGGGACAAATCTGACTTTGCTACTCATGGTTAACTATGATTTTTTTAATATTTAACCACATTATTCTAGAAGCTTACAAGATGTTGTCCTTTGCTTTTATACCAAATTGAGGCCCTGTCCAATTGGGCTGAAATTGAATTGAATTGAATTGAATTTAACTGAATTGAATTGATTGCTGTTGAATTGAATTGAATTGAATTGATTGCTGCTGAATTGAATTGAATTGAATTGATTGCTGTTGAATTGAATTGAATTGAATTGAATTTAATTTAATTGATCAGAAAATAATTTAACATCATAAAAATTGATTGCTCATTTAATGAACATTTTTTTAATATACTATTAATATCTATTTAATTATTTCATTGACATTTTTTTAAAATTCAAATATTTAGATGTACATGTGATCATCTAATTCACATTCGCGCCTCATTTGATGAATATTTGAATATATTATTATTATTTGTTTATTATTTTATTGAAATTTTTGAAAATTCAAATATTTAGATTTACGTGTGATTATCTAATTCACATTGCTAAAATATTTTGTAACAATTTAAAAAATTAATTAATACCATAATATCATTGTTTTGGATATTTTTTACGGTTTTTCTAACGAGTGCCCAAGGCACTCGATAACAGACGTGAGATTCCATTCAAATATGTAGTATTACGTTGATAATTGTAGTAATAAATGTAGCGATAATTAATTAGACTAATGTGCATTAATCATACGCGAATTAATCATTATTTACTCGGTAAATGCAGTAAAAATATTAATTACACCATAATGATTTGCGTTGTACCATATTTACTGGTTGTTTTAAATATACTGGTCTCATCTCATGTACAAATGACAATATAAGTACTAAACATTCATATAGTAGGCTATAAAAAATTTGAAATATGGTTATAAATGTAGTATTTTTATTTTTGATATTATATTTGTTATGAACTCTAAAATATTATAAATATAGTATTTTTATTTTTAAAATAGTATTTTGGAACACCTAAAGAAAATTCTATCAAAGTGAAATATTATTAAAATACAATAAGTACTTTTACTTTTAAAAAATGGGAGTACAATCTAGTTTGAAAAGGTAAATAATATATTTTAATATATAATAAAATATTTAAATTATATAATTAATATTTTTATTTTTTATAGCCTACCGTATGAATATTAGGTACGTGTATTGTCAATGAGACCAATATATTTAAACAAGTAAAAACGGTATATAACAAATTAATTATGGTGTAATTAATACATGTTAGTACATTTACCGAGTAAATAATGATTAATTCGCGTATGATCAATGCACACTGATATAATTAATTATCACTGCAATTATTACTACAATTACCAACGTAATACTACGTATTTCAATGGAATCTCACAGCTGTTATCGAGTGCCCAAGGGCACTCGTTAGAAAAACCGTATATTTTATATATATGATATAATCAGGAGCAGAGGGATTTATTAGTTTGCAAGAAAAAGGCGTGGAAGTAAACATCAAAACGGGCGGCGGGATTTGATTAAATGAAATGGACAAGGACGCAGCGGTGGGTTTCGTAGGGATTTAGCAGCGGTTGGTCCTGGCGATCATCCTCACCAGTCACCACCTCCGTCTACGCCGTCGTGTACGGCTGCCGGTTCTGGACGGCGATCGGGCTGCCGAGCGCGTGCTTCCCGTTCGTCGTCAACTGCCAGATCGTGCTGCTGAGCTGTAACCTGGCGTGCCACGTCGGAGTGCTGCTCCTGATGAAGGGCGGCGGCTGCAACGGCATCGGCGCGTGGATTTTCAACTCGTTCCTGAACGGCGCCGTGCTGCTGTTGTCGTTGAATTTCTTCGTGAAAACGCATCTCCGGCTGAAGAGGGAGATGAGCGAGGAAGCTGCCGGCGGAGTGGAAGAAAAGGCGGGCAAATAATTCCGGCGGGGAATTATTCATATTGCAGGTTAAGTAGTCAGCGATTGCACAATCGTCGGGCCAACATAGTAACACACAGCGGTAGTGGGTCGGGCTTATTGGTGGCGTATTGGTGGTGGATTACAGCATAAGATAAGCGGTGGGGTTCATGGGTATTCCTCCGGTGTTTTGGGGACCAAGTGGCAATCTAAAGCCTAGGGCTCTTGGAAATGTGGGGGTTTTTTTTGCTGGAAGTTAACCGACTTTGGGTATTATTGAAGCTTTGGAAAATGTTGACAGTTGAGGGCGGAGGCTTCCCAGACGTTCACACATTTTTTGTTTTTGAAAATAACGTGTTATCATTTCAAGTTCTTGGAAAACGTCCAGAATCGTTTGATACAAGAAACGGGAGTGGAGCTGACCACGAATTAAAAACATCAACACTCGACTTAGCAAAATGAGCTAGTAAGTGAGCCAAGTAATTTTCTAGACGCGGCACCCAATATGGGGAGTTCAGTCCATAATTAAGAATCTGGCTCTTGATTTCCTCAACCACAGCCTCAACCTCCAATGTGCATGTAATATCCCCCCGAATCATCTGAATGAGTGGCAAACAGTCTCCCACAAGAATTGGAGAAACAGTCATCGAACCCGCTAGTTCGCAGGTATCCCTGGCTGCATAAGCTTCGGCCAAGATGGCATTTCCGACCAGAGGCATTCGCCTAGCAATAGCTCTAACAAAACGACCGTCTGAATCTATAGCCACTGCTCCAAGCCCCGCGAAACCAGGACCTAATCCCGCGTCGAAGAAAACCCGTGGCACATCTGCAGGGGCCCGAAGGAGTGCAGTTTCCTCCAATGTCGAAGAAATTCGTTCAGGCCAGTGGTTCGCCCGATGGAAGCTCAAGAGATTGCCCGTGACCATGGCTGGCACAATTGAGCTGTCAAGATGGCAATTCTCAAACACTTCCTTATTGCGCTGAGACCATATTGCATCACAAAGCATTAACAGCAACTCCGACATCTCCGCTTCATTGGATAGGACAAACTGGCGAAACCAGAACTCACCCCTACTTCTTTCAACGGCTAAAACTGCCAGCCACAACCCCGCAGTGGTAAGAACATGACAGGCATACGGGCAGGTGAAGAACAGATGAGTTGTAGATTCATCGGCTACACCACAAAGTCGGCAAGTCGGTGAAACCTGGAGCGTTCTCCTTCGAAGATTCTCTGTAGTAGGCAGCGAGTCAGTGACAAGTCTCCATGCGAAGTGTAGTCCACGGTTTGGCACTCGAAGGCTCCAAAGCTTCTTTCAAAAGACAGAATCGGCTTGAGTAGCAGCTGAGACATTGTTATGTTGGAGATATCGTGGTTGTTCCACCAAAACATGATAAATCGACTTGACAGTGAACTTTCCCGAAGAAGTAAAGTGCCATCGCCACTGGTCCCTCCTCTCCCGATTCCCCAACGGTATAGTCCTTATGAGTGAAGCATCAGCATAATCAAAGTGTGTATCTAAGAGATCATCCCTCCACCAGTTGGTATCCGGGTCCACAAGGTCACTGACAAAACGTAGATTGCTCGGTACACATTCCGGGGAAGTAACAAAGAAAGACTGTGCACTCGGAAGCCAAGGATCATGACATATACTGATATTCTCACCCGTGCCAACGTGCTTCCTGCAACCCAGTTTTAAAGCCTGAATTGCTCGATAGATGCTCCTCCATGCCCAAGAAGGTCTAGAGCCGGTGGGAGCCTGAAAAATAGGTGAATTAGGGAAATACTTATCCTTGTACACTCGAGAGATAAGTGAAGAGGGATTTGTGAGCATTCTCCAAGCTTGCTTTGCTAGCATAGCTAAATTAAAAGCCTCCAAATCACGGAAACCCAGACCACCATTCTGCTTAGATCTGGTCATCTTCGGCCAAGACACCCAATGCATCTTCCGCTTGTCTTCATCATCTCCCCACCAAAAGTTACCAATCATGGCCTTTATGTCATTGAGAACAGTACTCGGGATAAGAAAGCAGCTCATAGAGTAGCTGGGGATAGCTTGTAGAACAGACTTGATGAGAACATCATTCCCTGCCTTAGATAGGTTCCTCTCACTCCACCCATCAATCCGATGTCGAATACGATCCTTAATGCTCTGGAAGATTTCAGCTTTACTTCTCCCAATCTCAGAAGGCAAACCAAGATACTTCCCATGGGATTTGGATTCTGGGATCTTCAAGATATCACAGACCTTCCTCCTCATCTGTTCACAAGTGTTAGGGCTGAAGAGAATTCCTGACTTGTCATAGTTTATACGCTGCCCTGATATGCTCTCAAAGATGGTGATCGCCCATTTAAAATGGGTAGCTTCCTCCTCCGTAGCTTCCCCAAACAACAGAGTATCATCCGCAAAAAATAAATGGGAAATCATAGGCCCATACCTAGAAGCACCTAAGCCTTTGATCTTTCCAGCCTTTTCTAGGTCCATAAGCAAAGTAGAGAAGATCTCCGAACAAATAATAAATAGATAAGGTGAGAGAGGGTCACCTTGTCTAAGGCCCCGATTGGGTTTGATATTACCCAACTCTCCTCCATTGAAGATAAAGGAGAAAGCCACAGTAGAAAGGCATTGCTCCACCAACTTTACAAAGCTCTCCGGAAATCCCATACAAGAGAGAGTACGGGTCACAAAACACCATTCAATTCGATCGAAAGTCTTGCTCATATCCAGCTTAATACTCATATGACCCATCTTGGGAAGATTTCTCTTTTTCATAGTGTGATGGACTTCATGTGCAACAAGAACATTGTCTGTGATGAGTCGGCCCGGAACAAAAGCAGACTGAGATTCTGAAATAATGGATGACATAAGTGGCTTTAGGCGGTTGGCAACTACCTTTGAGGCCATCCTATAAACCACATTACACAAGCTAATTGGCCTGAACTGGGTGATATGCTCCGGTTGATCTACCTTCGGAATGAGGACAATATGAGTATAATTAGTGGAGGGCTCGAAAACACCATTGTTCAAGAAATCCAAGACAAAACGAGTGACATCCCCACCAACAATCCTCCAGAACTTCTGATAAAAAACAGGGCTCATCCCATCCGGGCCCGGGGATTTATAGGGGGTGCATTTGCTTGACGGCACGTGCGACTTCCACATCCCCATACTCCCTAATCAAGTTGGATACCATATCTGGGTTAATTCTAGGCTGTAATGTCGATAGAATCTGCTCCATAAGGCCAAGAGGGGGCATGGAAGAGGAGAACAGACCTCCAAAATAGTCCATAATAATTCGCTGAACATCATTATCATCTGTTTTGAGGATTTGTTGATCATCCTTTAGGCCTGAAATATGATTTCTATGTCTGCGATTTGTAGCAAAACGGTGGAAAAACTTAGTGTTCCTATCACCCTCCTTATACCAGTGCTGTTTCGCTCTTTGCTTCCAACGAATATTATCGGCTTCTTGCAACATCTCATACTCCGAACGAACAGCAGCAATCTGCTCTTGGACATCATTCAAAATCACCCCACTCTGTAGGCGATGCAACTCCTTTTTTAGCTCCTCCAACCTTTTCGGAATAATCGGGAACGCGCCTTTACTCCAGTTCATAAGACCTAGCTTACAGCTTTCCAGCTTATCCAAGAAGGATGGATCCAAGGGATCCCAACATTGCTCCACTAGCCTCTCGCAATCCGACGATTTTATCCAGTGAGCCTCAAACCTGAAGCCTCGCTTCTTCTTCCGACGATGAGCATGAGGATCCCGTTGCCGTAGAGATACGTGGAGAAGTGTGTGGTCGGAGAAAACCATGGGAACTGAAGCCACAGAAGACCACGGGAAAAGATCCAAAAACTGTTGATTACAAACAGCTCTGTCCAGACGACCCCTCTGAGAATCCGAATCTCGGATAAGGCGATGCCAAGTAAATGGGGTGCCCGAACAACCCATATCAAACAGACGTTCACACATTATAGATAACCACTATATGGTTAGTTCACACATTTAACTGAGAGATTCAGTGAATTTCAATTGGTTCTATTGAAATTCCACCCATACCCCTGCATCATTAAGAGAAAAATGTAGTTCCGTTAAGTTCCCTTTTTTTTGGGATGTGATGCTACCAAAATCCGTCCGTCTCCCGGGATTAGACGCTATCCGGGTCTCCTCCTTGATCAGCCCGCTACAATCCTGCAAAACAATCCCCGGGAGGCGTCCCGGGGAAGAAGCTCCGGCGTGATGATGAGATGGGGATAGCGGAGAAGGAAAACGTACGGAAGGTGCTCTCAATATAAAGTAGAGAGATATAAGTCACATACCTTGCTTACTGTTTGAGGCTAGTATTTATAGCTGGGGTTGCCTGCTTTGGATAAGACTCAGGACCACCTCTTTCTGTCACCTAACCGTCCTTTCTCTTGTCCGGATGCGCCTCACGCGGGAAAGTTGTTACTTCCCCGGTACTGGGCCTTGAGTCTTTTCTCGACCCAGTAGAGTGCTGAGCCAGTATCATCACTAGCCCCCCAGACCAGTTGTCCGGGTCTCTGCAGCGCGGGGGACTGGTCTCATGCGCTTCTCCTCGTCATTATTTCTTTTTGGTGGGGCCCATCTGCGCGATATTTGGTTTTTGACGCCGCCGTTCTCTATTCCGCTTCGATCAGTGTGTCATAACTGCTTTTCCTTCTTTTGAGGGGGCGTTTCCTATTCACCCGTCTATATAAGGGTCCAAACCCCTCTTCATTAAGCTTCTCTCTCCAAATTCTTCCAGGCGCTCTGCTCTTTTTTGATCAAGTAAGCACTAAATCTCTCCTTCCTTCTCTCCCAATCATGACTTCCCCTCTTCCCTCCGATTCTTCCTTAGACACCGAAGGAGTTCAAAATCGGTTTGAGGTCCAATTCCGGGCTGATGATAACACGGCTTCCCCCCCTTCCTCCCCGGACACCTCTTCCGAGGTTTTCAGTACGCCCCGAGGGCCAGTTGTCCCGGGTGCGTTGCCCTCGGGTGGGGCAGATTCCTGTCCGGCCGAGCATCCTAATCATCCCCGCAAAGATCAGGATGAAGAGGTGTTCGGCGAGGAGGCTGGTGGTGACATTCCCCGGGGACCCACTCACGGAGTGCGCTCGGTAGGTGTCAAATTTTATGATGTCCCCGAGGATTCTCCTTCCCTAGATAGGGATGTCTTGGATTTAGCCAAACACTACTTTATTCCCTTCCCTTTAAATGCTTCTCTTTCTAAGCTTCCTCCGGGAGTCTCCGAGTGGGAAGTTCCGTGCATCCCCCGGATCCATTTTCAATACGGGCTTTGCCTGCCTTTTCCTCCTCTCTTTCTTAAAATTCTTCGATTTTACAATGTGGCCCCGGCCCAACTACACCCTAACGGGGTTGTTTTAATCCTGGCCTTTTTGCTTAACTGCGCCAGGTGCCACATTCCTCCTTCTCTCTTACTCTTCCGCTCCTTCTACGCCTTGCGGAAGGCACATGCGTCCTTCCCGGGCGTCTTTTCTTTTACTATTCGCTCCGGGATAAAGGACTTCATCATTTCCAAACTTAAATCCGCCAAAGGATATCTTTCGAAAGGTTTCTTTCAATGCGATGCCCGGGTATACCCTATGCCTTCCTGGAACGATTCTCTCGTTCCTGAGGACAAGAAACCCCTTGCCAATCTCCCCGGCCTTATTACCAGCGACCATAGCCTCCTTCGTCTTTCCCCCCTATGTATGGACGATTTTTTTAAGACCGGAAACGCGGGCTATTATTGGCCTCGCGGGATCTACCCTGCCGAGCTCTTCACTCTCCCGCGCATAGCTGCGGTGTGGCCGGATGGAGGTGCCTATTAAGGCTTTTATTTTACTTTGGATCCTTGTTCCCCTTCTGTCTATTATTATTATTATTATATATTTTTTTTGACTTTATTTGCTTGGTTTCAGCCCAACCTCCGTTGTACGCAGACGCTATGACTTTCGTGGAGAGGTCTCCAACCAGGGGCGATCAAGCCGGGCCTGCTCAACAAGTGGCTCCCCATCCTGAGCCATCCTCTACCGAGAACCCAGCTATTATCCCGCAGGGGGCCCGCTCGCATCAACGCTCTCGCCCGCCATCCTCCTCCGGGTTACCTTCAGCGTCCCGGGCTGCCCCCACTCCATCACCTACTCCTGGGCGCCGGTCCTTTGTCCAGCATCCGGTTTATAGTGGCGGGGCCAGTTCACGGTTCAAGCGACCGCCTCCTAATGAGCTGTCTGGGTCTCCTCCATCCTCTCGCCAGAGGACCAACGATTTTCCTTCTCCTCCTCCTGTTCGCAACACTCCTCCGCAGGCTACTACTTCCGAGGTTTTCCCAGAAGAGAAAGAGGAGGTAACTGCCTTCCTAAAACTTCGTATTTTATCTAAGTTTTAACCAGAGTTTTGTCTGAATTTTGTCTAAGTAGTATATATACTGTCTTGCAGAGCACTGCCTTCGCCGATTCCCTCCTTGCGGACCCTCAGTTCACCGAAGCGCTGAACCGCGGTTATTCCAAGTATAGCGCCGGGCTATTTGCCAAAATGGAGAAGGAGCTCCGCGATACCCGGGAAAAATTAGCCGGGAGGGACGACCTGGAGGCCCGACTAGAGGCTTCCCAAAAGAAGCTAGCTGAGAGGGAGAAGAAGCTAGCGGATAAGGAGAAGAAGCTGGCCGAGGTAGAGAAGAAGTATTCCTCCCTCAAGAAGGATAAGAAAGACGCTCAGCTCGAGGCCCTGGATGCTCTGACCCAGAAAATCCTTCGCTCCGTCGATTTTGACAAGAGGCTAGAGGGCATCGCCGCCGCGGCCAGTGCGGATGCTTGTCATGAGATGTACCGCATTCTGCGGGGTTGGCTTCCGGGGCCCGCTCGCCTCGAAGCCCAAGCCTCCTACTACCGCCCCAAGGTCAGCGACTTGCTGAACTACCGCTGGAGGTTCCTCCAAGAGGCGGATCTGAAGGGCCTGGTGCCTCAGCTATGGGATTCTTTGAAGATGTCTTCCCGGGCCCCTTCTGCTTCGGATATCAAAAAGGCCAAGGTGCCAGCGGTTGGCGAGGCCTCTCTTCCTGATCCCGGCCCGGAGAGCTTCAACGCTTATGGGGTAGTCCCGGAGACACCCCATTGGGCAGAGAATTATCTTGAATACTGCGCGGTGCCTGACAATTTCGGGTACCAAGCAGTTCAAGTCCAAGGGGGGGACTACCGGGTTGGCCTTGGTACGGGTCAAGACGATCTGCTTTACCAAACCCGGAAGGCCACGCGGAAGGTAGGGTACCCTGAACAGTCTGCTGATGAGCCCGCGGTAGACGCCCCTGCTTATGCCGGTCCTGAGTGGACCACTGAGGATCTGGTGGAGCTGGAAAGGAGGTTCGAAAGAGCTCACGCTGTTCCGGGAGAAGGGAACTCCACTGAAGACCATGTATAACTCTAGACTCTAGTCTACCTTTTCCCTTGTAATCTCTTTTTTTTTGTTAAGTCTTTTGTAGCTTTCCTTCCCCCGGGGAAGTGTATGTAGAACTTTGGCCTTGGTGCCTATTTTGATTAATGACAAGTTCTACTTTTTAATGATATTACCATTTTTTGTAGTCTGAGTGTCCCCTAGAGGAGATTCTCCTGCGTGGGCCCACGCCTTACGTTTTTCCTCATCCTAGTAGTTCTTCCGGCACCTACTTCTCTCTCCCCCACACTGGGTGCCTCCAATGCTCTTTCCTTCAGAGGAAACTAGCCCATTGGCGGTTTGGAGGCGACCAGGCTAACCGGGCATTAGCTGAGGCGGGGTTGGAATGCTTCCTTCAGGAGTTTGGGTCGATCCGGGTGCTGGTGGCGTTTCTTAAGGCAGTTGAGGCCAAGTTTGGGTCGTTGAACTAGTGCTTCGACCTTGCTTCCGATCATATGCGGGAAGCCCTGAATTCTCACCAGACCATAGCTGAGCTGCAAGCCCTTCACGACGACTCCCAGCATCGCACTACCAAGGAGCTAGGCATGGTGTGGGGTGAACTTGAGCGGGCGCAGGAAAAACTTAGGACATTGGAGACCCGCTCCGCTCAGAACCGGCTTCTCTGCGATTTTGAGAAGGAGAATCGGACCCTTACTCATAGGAATAGGGTCCTCCAGGATGCTCTACTAATCACCCGGCTATCCTATCACCTTCTGGGTCTCAAGAATGGCTTAGTTGGGGTATCTCCTCTTACCGATATTCCAGCCGGGGTTCGCAGGACGATGGAACGCATGGAGGCTAACCCGAAGAAATTTGGTGAGGGAGCTCCTAATCATAAGGCCTATCTAGACGTCGTAGAGTGGCATAATAAAATAGCCGCGGGAGAAGCTGAGCCCTATCCCTCTAGCCTTCGCCGAGTCCCTGCCCGAGTGGAGGTGGATGTGGCGTATGAAAGATACGAAGATATGACTGTATCTATTGACCCGAGGAGGTGGCACGTCAGATAAGACGCATCCGAAGATTGCCGATTCTGGAGTCACCACAAAGGGGGTTAAGACCGCCGAGGGTACTCATATTAGCCGGGAAGAAAAGGGTAAAAGTGCAGCAGTCATGTTTCCTAAGTACAGGTTTGTTACTTCTGCCGGGGTAAGAAGAATGCGCCTGGCGGAGCCGCTTCCAGAGGGATCCGTGGTTGTGCCTATCCCTGAATTGAACGAAGAAGACGCCACGCAATTGGAAGAGGAGCTTGCGTGGAATCAAGCCCCGGATGCGCGCTTTGCCGAAGATCTCCTGTCCTCACAATTCTTCGGAGGGGGTTTCCGCCCGGGTAACCCTGAGGGTGCTTCCGGGTCAGGTCCCAAGTGGGTATAGTAGCAAATAGATAGGAACACCTGTATGTAAAATGCTTATGTAATCGTCCTACAACGACTATGACCGCATGTTCATGCGATTTGTAATTTAAAGAGAATTGAATAAAATTGTTTTTCGAAAAGACCCTTTTCATTAACTCTTCCCTGTAATCATTACATTCTTTGATCCCCGGGCTTCATCCAAGCTCCGGGTCCACTCTAGCGGGGCACCCAAATGGGAGCTACCCATGGGTCCCTTTTTACAAATCTTCCTTTCTAAACCCGGGACGAGGCCAAACGTCGGGTTATTTCTCCGGGCACCTCCCGGATGAGCTGTCGGCCTTCCGACCTTTCTACACACTTTAGCAAAGGCTGGAGATACCCTCTTTTGTACAGCTCCCCTCCATGGATCACATACTTAGGCGCCTTAACTCTTAGCTTCCGGGCTTGAGCCTTATCCTCCGGGGTGGTTCCTTCTTCTAGGTACGCCCGCATGGGCGTGATCCAGGATTCTTCCTCATTCACCAGCATTAATTGATCATTCTCCTGGTAGCTCCTTCGTCCTAGTACCTCCAAGTACAACTTTTGGTCGGGCTCAGGTTTCAATTCTGAGGAAGCCAACTTGCTCAAAACATCTGCTTTACTGTTCTTCTCCCGGGGAACTTGAACCAAGTTGAAGGTTTTAAACCCGGCTATCAGAGGCTTCACCGCTTCCAAGTACTTCTGCAGGCTCCTTTCCCGGGCTTCATATTCTCCCTTTACCTGCTGTACCACAATCTGGGAGTCACTGTGTGCCGTGAGAGTTTTGATTTCCATCTCCTTTGCCAACCTTAATCCCGCGATCAAAGCTTCGTACTTAGCTTCATTGTTGGTTGTTTTGAAAGTGAATTGGACTGCGTAGGGATACTCCTTCCCTTTCGGGCTGACTAACAGTACTCCCGCTCCGCTGCCCCCAGAGTGCGCCGATCCGTCCACATATAACTTCCAGGCCGGGTCAGTCTCAGTCTTAGTCATGTTCTCCGGAGTGTTGGGCGTCTCCTGTTCCTCGTTTATTCTTGCTTCTGATTCCAACAGGAAGTCCGCTAGGGCCTGGCCCTTGATAGCCCTTCTTGGCTCATACCGGATTTCATACTCTCCCAGCTCTATAGCCCATTTCATCATTCTCCCTGATGCCTCCGGCTTGAACATGACTTGTCTTAGCGGGTAATTGGTAAGGACCACTATGGGATGGCCCTGGAAGTAGGGTTTAAGCCTCCTTGAAGCATGCACCAGTGCCAGGACCAACTGCTCCAAGTCAGTATACCGAGTTTCTGCCACCTGAAGTGCCCGACTAACAAAATAGATTGGGTGCTGCTTTCCCTCATCTTCTTTGATTAGCACGGCACTTACAGCTTCCCGGGACACTTCTATGTACAGAAAAAGCTCCTCCCCCGGGAGTGGTTTTTTTAAAGTTGGCAATTGTTGAAGGTGCTCTTTCAGATTTTGGAACGCCTTCTCACATTCTCCGGACCACTCAAACGCCTTGGCCCTCCTGAGAATGTTGAAGAAAGGCAACTGCCTATCTGCCCCCTTTGATAGGAATCGACTGAGAGCCGCGAGAGACCCTGTCAACCACTGTACTTCTTTCACCGACCTGGGGGAGGTCATCTTAGCTATGGCCTCTACCTTCTCCAGGTTAACATCGATGCCCCGACTTGACACCATGAAACCCAAGAACTTCCCCGCCCCCACTCCAATGATACTTTTGGAGGGGTTCAGCTTTAGATTGCTCCGTTCTAGCTTTTCGAACATCTCCTCCAGGTCATTCAGGAAAGCTCCGTAAGTCCTGCTTTTGACCACCATGTCGTCGACATACACCTCCATGTTTCTTCCCACTTGGTCCTTGAAGAGTTTGTCCACCATTCTCTGATACGTAGCCCCCGCGTTCTTCAGTCCAAAGGGCATTTTCTTGTAGCAGAAGGTTCCGAAATCGGTGATGAAGGAGGTTTTTGCTTTGTCCGCCTCATCCATCTGCACTTGGTGATATCCTTTATGTGCATCGAAGAAGGCCAGCACCGAGTACCCCGCGATAGCCTCTGCCAGCCGGTCCAAATTTGGGAGAGGATAGCAGTCTTTGGGGCAACATTTGTTCAAATCTGTAAAGTCGATACACATGCGCCAGCTTCCATCGTGCTTCTTTACTAAGACCGGGTTAGCTATCCATTCCGGGTAGATGATTTCCTCGACCACCCCGGCTTTTTCCAACTTCTTTACTTCATTCTTTATAAATTCCGTTCTTTCCGGGGCTACAGGTCTTTTCTTCTGCCTGATTGGTTTTGTTGTCGGGCTTATGTTCAGCTTGTGTACTCCCAACTCTGGCAACACCCCCACCATGTCCTCCAGGCTCCATGAGAATACTCCCTGATACCTGGCCAAGAGTTCCTTCAGTGCGCCTTTTACTTCATCCGGGAGGTCTTTTCCCACCGTGACCGTCCCTTTGTCCGCCACCTGCATTTCCTCCAGTTCTTGCTGGGGAACTTCTCCATGTACCGCCCCTACTGCTTTCTTTGCGTCCCGGACCGCCTTCATCATGCAACTTCTTGCTACTGCTTGACTTCCCCGCACGACCGCCACACCTTGCGCAGTGGGAAACTTCATCGTCAGCAGATACGGACAACTCGCTGCCCGGGCTTGGGTTAGCCACGGTCTTTCTATAATTACGTTATATGGTGAGGGTGCATCAATAACCGCAAAGTTGCACGTCACTGAGACCCACTTGCTCCGATCCTTCTCATCCACCATACATACTGCGAGGGGAATAACTCCTAGAGGGACTTCAGGTTTGCCAGTGAATCCTGACAAGGGAGATGAAGGGGGTTTCAATATCTGTCTCCCAATTCCCAATTGATCGAAGCAGGAAGCGAACATGATCTCCACACTGCTTCCGTCATCTACGAACACCCTCTTGATCAAGAAACCTTCAATCTCCGCTGTTACCACCATTGGGTCAGAATGGGGTATCTGGGGCGGGACTACATCCGCTTCAGAGAAAGTGAGAGCCTCCTCAGGGCGAAATCTTTTTCCCTGAATCTCTCCCGGGGGAACATATCGCGTCCGAGCCCGGATAGCGGAAACTGACTGACATGCTTCTCCGATTTCTGTTGGGTACTGGGGCAGGCTCCACTGCTTGGACTGGTGCGGCAGCTATGGCAGGCCTCCCCGGGGCCCTGTTGCCTTGGTTGCCTTGATTTCTCCCGTTTCTTCTCCCCGGGTTAGGCCTCCACCTCCTCCGGGGCTGCTCTTGAAGCTGGTCCCGGGGATTCTCCTTCTTTGCTTCCATCGCCACACAATCTCTCAGCTGTCCCCGCTCTATCAATTTTTCTATCTCGTTCCTCAACATCCTACACCCCTCTGTCGAATGTCCATAAGACTTGTGATAGGCGCACCATTTGTCCGCATTTTCCCTAGACGGGGTCCCTTGGATAGGCAACGGATCCGGGAACAAATCCTTGTGGATAGCGTGGATCTCCGTTCGGGATTTGCTGAGTGGGGTGAAACTGTCCGCTCTTGCCCGGTTTACCTGCGCGGGAGCAGGGTCCCTTCTACTTGGGTCAACCGTCCTCCTTCTTTCCATCTTATCCGGGAGGAATCCCCCGGATTCTTCTTTTCTCTTCCGCATGGCATCATTAACCGTACAGTACAGTTGCACCGCCATCTGCAGGTTGTGAAAGGTTTCCGGGATGTTTTCCATCAACTTCTGGAACAACGCCATATCCCTCAGGCCATTTATAAACCCACTAATCACCGCCTTCTCCTGCTGCTGCCTGTCGACGACCTCCATGCTGTCGTCCATGTACCTTCGATAGTATTCCATTGACCCTTCCGCAGCCTTCTGCTGGGTGGCCAGAAGCTCAGTCAGCTGCTTTCCTTCCTTCTTTAACCCGACGTATCTGAACAGTAAAGCCTTAGAGAAATCGTAATAATCTCTGAGGCTTTCTCGGGGCAAGGAATCGAACCACGAAAGACAGTTTCCTCTCAGGTAACAGCCCACCAACTTGCATCTCAATTCCTCCGGGAAGTCCCTTGACACCATTAGGTTCTGGTATGTCCTGACAAACTCTTCCGGGTCTGTCTCTCCATTGTACGTTGGGATTCCCTCCGGGGTCCGGAGGCCCGGCGGCCATGGGTACGCAAGCACTCGATGGACCCAAGGGGAGGTAGTTTAGCCCCGTTTCTTCCCACCAATTTGTCCAGTAACCCAACGACTCCGCCGGCATGACTGGCAGGTCATACCTAATTTGTCCCGCCCCCCAGCTGGAACGCGGGTAATAGGATGGAGCGTGTGGAACCAAATTCGATTGTTGTCCCGTAGCCACTCCCCCTCCGACCCCGAAACTCGGAGGGAAAGAAGGTGGGACGGTGGAAGAGTTCACACGCCCCTGTATCCTTGGCGGCAGAACGACTCCGTCCAGGTCAATAACCTCTCTTTGGTACCCCCATAGAGGGCCTGCCGGGTTCCCCCCAGGTTCCCTCCGCCTACGACTTTCCCGGGTAGAGAGTACCCACTGGCGGTACAACTCCTTGTTGGCTCTCATGAACTCCTACGCCGCCAATTCCTCCGCCTCGGCTAAGGATTGCCCCTCCTCCCGGGCTTCAGGCCCCTGGGCCCGGGGACTGCCTCCCCCGGCGGACCTTGGTCCTTGCTCCTCCTGGTACTCTCTTTCCGAGTCGGCTTTGTTAGAGGCAGTTTCCACGTGGCCATCCTGCGGTACCCCTAGCTCCCGCTGGTGTCTAGCCTCCTCCTGCAACTGCCTCAAGGTCACATCATCTCCCGGGGGTGGAAAAGAACCACCCCCTGAAGGTGCCGCGTTCTTCTTCGGGCGCCCGCGCCCTCTCCTTGGCGACTCCATCATGCGAAGGTGGAAGCGTCCCACTGGGCGTGCCAATTGATGCTACCAAAATCCGTCCGTCTTCCGGGATTAGACGCTATCCGGGTCTCCTCCTTGATCAGCCCGCTACAATCCTGCAAAACAATCCCCGGGAGGCGTCCCGGGGAAGAAGCTCCGGCGTGATGATGAGATGGGGATAACGGAGAAGGAAAACGTACGGAAGGTGCTCTCAATATAAAGTAGAGAGATATAAGTCACATACCTTGCTTACTGTTTGAGGCTAGTATTTATAGCTGAGGTTGCCTGCTTTGGATAAGACTCAGGACCACCTCTTTCTGTCACCTAACCGTCCTTTCTCTTGTCCGGATGCGCCTCACGCGGGAAAGTTGTTACTTCCCCGGTACTGGGCCTTGAGTCTTTTCTCGGCCCAGTAGAGTGCTGAGCCAGTATCATCAGGATGGAATTCAAGCCAAGGACCAATTAAAATCAAAACTGAATTTTATAGGACCAAGTAAGACCAAAAAAGTTTTATAGGACCAACTGAAACCAAAGTAATATTTTATGGGACCAATAGGGTCATTAATTCAAATTGAAAACCAACTTTGTCACTTGCTGAACCATAGTTTAAGGGGGTGCTTGGTTGGGGGGTTTGGAAGTGGGATATGAGTTTCATTATAGAGTTGCTTGTTTGGTACACTATAATCATTGAAGAGGGTCCACCACCATTACCCCATACTGGCCAATCATCCATTCCCCTCAAATATGAGAACTATGGGTTTCATTACTCTATAATGAATGAGACTCACTATTAATTACTTTTTTTAGTTAATTTTTAATCTATTTTTAGTATGTAAACTCATTCCCTTAATCCTAACCAAACACCAACACTATAATGATTCCCTCTATAATCAATCCCCACTATTATCATTCTCATTCCCATTCTCATTCCCATTCTCATTCCCCTCAACCAACCAAGCACCCCCTAAATTTTTAAAAAGAAGATATTGAACCGTAGTTTCCATTCTTGCACATTTAATCAACAAAGCAATACACTGAATATGTTATACACATGAGACACACCTATTTATAGAATCAAATAAAGCCATTGTGATTCTGCTCAGTTCATATATGTTCAGTGCATGGTCTGTGATTATGCTTTTAAATGTATAGTTATTTTTTCTCTAAAATTTAATTCTTTCTATAGTACTGTTCGGGTTGAAATACATATATATTTTATCAAGGCAAAATATATAGGCCACATAAAAGGTTTCATGTGTAAGTTGAAATGTTCCATTTTCCTTAAGGCGTTTTTTTTTTCCAATTTCCATTTTTCCTTTTCTAGAATGGAATTAAAGAAGGAATTAAAATCAAAGTAGATTAGGGAAAAAAGCCCAAAGAGGAAGAGTCAAAAATCATGTTATATTATTTTTTCTTCACACATTTAATACTGTTATTTTAACGCTTTTGATTTTTGTGTTATTGATATAATTTTAATTAAACAACCTTTTGAAGATATTTTCGACCATCACAACTTAGATTCCATATATGAATTTATATTAAAAATACATGCATTGAAAATTTTGACTATATCTACCTTATTATTACTAGTTAATTATCTACACTTTTTCACATTCATCTTCGCATAGTTATTCATTGACTACTAACTTTAAAATTTCTCATCGGAATTTTGGATCTCCAGGCTCCCCCACTTTGACACACGAAACAGAAGAAAGTTTTGATCATTGATACCCTCATGGAATTTTGAGAAATCCAATTCTAGAGCGGTGGGAGCACATGAACCACCACAAAAGACATAGTTGAATCTACCATAACTCAAAACTCATATTCAGGGTCGTTCCTACTAGAATACAAGATTTTTTTTCCTTCACACATTAATGTATAATTTTTACACTTTGAGTTTTTGTTGTATTGATATACTTTTCAACCAACTTTTAAAGATATGTTTGGCCATCATATATAAGATTCCAAATATAAAATTATTATATAAAAGTACATGCATTGACAAATTTGACTACATCTCCCTTATTATTACTATCTAATTATATACACCTTTTCACATTCATTTCATGTAGTTATCTATTGACTACTAACTTTAAAATTTCTCATCGGAATTTTGGATCTCACGCTCCTTCTTTGACAAATGAAACAGAAGAAAGTTTTGATCAATCAAAAATCTTACATTTCCTTGTATTCCAACTTTACAGTGATTGGAAATCTAAATGAACAGAGTGATCCCGGTATTCCAGCTTTAAGATCAATTATGGACTTTGATGAACTCACCAATGATATAAAATTTGGGGCAATCAATAAATTTGGAAATTACTATACTTGGTGCAATGACTATCGCCAAAGGCCAAAACGTGATAGAATAATAGCAATGATGTCTTCTTACTAGACCACAACTCATATTAGTCATATATTTTTAACGTCTTCAAAATGTATTTTTAAATATTTTATCTTATTTTTGAGTAATTTTTATTACATTAATAATTTTTCCTAAATTTGAAGTGTTTACAAGTTTTAGATTTAAACGATTTTTAGATTTAATAGTTTAATTAAAAAATATTATGAGTTTACTAGTATCTCAATAGACCATTTTATAGAAATGAATTTTCTTTTTGTAGAATGAAAATAAAGAGGGAATTAAAATCAGTGTATATTAGGGAAAAAAAGTCCAAATAGGAAGACTAAAAACTCATATTCAAGGCTGGTCATACTAGAAAACGTTAAGTTTTTTTTTCTATAGACATTTATATCTGTATAATATTTACACTTTAAGTTTTTGTTGTATTGATATACTTTTCAACCAAATTTTAAAGATATGTTTGACCATCATAATTTAGATTCCATATATAAAATTTGTTATATTAAAGTATGTGCATTGACAAATTTGACTATATCTCCCTTATTAATACCAACTAATTATATACATTTTTCACATTTACATTCAAATAGTTATCCATTGACTACTAATTTTAACATTTCTTGTCGTAATTTTGGATCTCTAGGATCCATCTTTGACACATGAAACAGAAGAAAGTTTTGATCATCGATACCCTCATATCATTTTGAGAAATCATATTATAAAGCAGTGGGAGCACATCAACCACAACAAAAGACACAGGTGGATCTACCAACTAAAGGTCAGTGCAAAGAAGATAGCAACATTGGGGGATAAAGAAGAAATTGAAAGTGAGAAATTTCTTCATGTAAAGATTACAACCAGGTTAGCTCTTATCAAATCCTTATAGATGTGTACTACACTTATTTGCCATAGGAATTTCATTGTCGAGACTAGTTAGATTGATTAAATGAAATAAAATAAATTTGCTAGTAGTCTTTTTAATCTAAAAATGAATATGAGAAATATAGAAGAGATTGTGGCTTCGAAAAATATTTGAACCATTCTCACTCTAAAATGTGGATTTTCCACTTATATCGAATTCATTCTTTTGTTGAGCGTGCACATTATAGTCACATAAATCTCATGATGATTAATCTGAATTTAACTTGATTTTATAATTGTTTGTGGACACCCTTACTATTCAAGGAGGGAAAAACACTTTTTGATTAATAAAAAAAACCTACATTTTCTAGTACCAGCTTTAATGTTATTGAAAATCTAAATAAATTAGTGATCATGGTATTCCATCCTTAAGATCAATTAGAGATTTTGATGAACTCATCAATTATATAAGATTACAGGCAATCAATAAATTTGGAAATTACTTTACTTGGTGTAATGACAATCGCAAAAGACCAAATTCCAAAAGGATGGATAGAATAATAGCCAGTGATACCTACACTAAAGTAAAGAAAATAATACATTAAATATATTAAACTTAATTTTAGTATCAAATAAAGTCATCCGGATTCTGCTCAGTTCATATCTGTGTAGTGCAAGGTTTCTGACTGTTACTTCAAATGTCTAGTTATTTTTCTATAAAAATTCAATTATTTCTCTAATGTCTGAAATACATAAATCTTTTTATTTGAGGGAAAGTTTCGTTAAAAAATTTCTATATTTAGGCAAAATATAGTTTATGTAAAAGCTTTTACATTGAGATGGGATGTTTGTATAAGATTATCTCTTTTACATTTAAGTTTATTAAAAAAAATCATTTTTTCTTAATAGGCGCCTTTAGTTCAAATTTTTTTTATACATGTTTTATTATTTTTTTGAGTAATTTTATAAAAATAATAGTTTTAGATTTGTAGAGCTTATGTGTATGAGTAATTTTTTAAAATGTTACAAGAGATTTAAAATATATGTACATTGGATAAAATAGCTCAAATACGTAACCTATGGAGTACTTTTATATTTTTCCATCTAACTTTCAAAATACGTAATCTATGGAGTACCTCAAAATTTTACTACGTATAGTTAAAATTCATAAATATTTGATAAGAAAAATATTAAAAGATATAAAAATCAAAAGTGATCAATGCTCTATTGACATGGTTGAATTAGCACACGTCAACTGATAAAAAAAATTCATTATGATTTTCTATTCCAAAATTACATTCTTTTAAAGAGAGTTGTGTTTTGTCATTGTAGAACAGAATAAGTCCTTTCAACCTGCACTAAAGAGCCATTTACAATACAATGGAATCTTGGAATTCACCAAGCAGTACTACTCCTACCTCAGCTACGAAACGGACTAGAGCCACAGGTATGTGTGTGTGTAGCATATGTGTTTTTTGCAACTTTTCAGCATTCGCACATTGCATTTAATGATTTTTGAACAATTACAGTTACTTCAATTACCATTAGAATATGTTATGCATAGTTCTTTTCTGTTATTCCGTAGAAGAACTAGGATGTGTGTGTTTGTGCGCCGTGTGTGTGTTTGTGCGCTGTGTGTGTGTTTGTGCGTTGTGTGTGAACAAATACGGCTGCCAACAGTATGTTATACCTGTGAATTTTTCTAATGTTATGTAAAATGACTAGTACAAAAATGCCATTTTATTTCAATCAGTGCCTGGACTGCACCACCATTAAAGAATGAATTTGATAGGTGAAAAGTGAACTGTTGAAAAGAAATCTATGGTTTCCTTGTTCAGACTACTAATAATGAATAATCATTCTAATGCATGCTTGATCGGTCAACTGGTTTATGTTTACTGCTAGATTTGAGTTTTACCAGATTATTGTGGTTGTTGATTGTGTATTTGTGTATGTTCATACTTGGTGCTACTATGATATATTGGACTGTGTAACTTATATGCATGTCGTAATAAGTGAGTGTAGCAATATATAACATACATTATTAAACAACATTTGATGACTAGGCTTGATATGTTTGTTTCTTGTCGTCAAGAAATCATCCTTATCTTGGTAGAAAACCATGTACGTATGTAGCCAATGTTTAGGCAGGGCAGGCCCTGGTGCAGTGCGGGCCGTATGCTCGCACAGGGCCCAAAATTTTGAGGCGCCCAAAAATTTTAAAAAATTATATTATGTAGGAGTATTTTTTTTAATATTTTTAATTATATAATTGAATTTGTGTTTTTTAAAGGGCCTATTTAAATTTGGGCTTTTTATTTTCTGAAGGGCCCAATATTTAGTTTTGTTTATTAATTATTTTAGGCAAATTCTCATATGAGACTGACAAGATCCGGCTTGCCGGATCTGCATCGAATCGGAAAATACAATTTGGGGAAATTGTATTAACTGTAAAAGCTGTAAAATATCTAATCAAACTACACAATCATGATCCTTCATCAGAAGCGATAACCGCTAATTGTTCACTCTCCTTCTATTTATACTAATTCCCAGCTATCTAACAGAATCGGTTGCTACGCCAAATGAGCTCGCTGCAGTAGAAGTCACACGGTCAATCCCTTTCTGACTTTAGATAGAAAAGACTCTTTTGCCCTTTGGTTCATGACTGGTTCGTGACAATTCCTACCTGTTGAAATCAAGCTTGTCCTCAAGCTTGGATAGATGAAATGATTCTGTAGCAATTGGAAGAGTTGACCAAACTTTTGGTAAAACTCATCCTTCCCAGCATTAGGTTTAGAGTTGCAAATTCCAGATTGTGTCTGATTCATCAATGTAAAACAGCACACCTTTCTTGACTTTAGGTGATATATTCCAGCTGCCAAACTCCAATTATCACCACAATTCCTTTCTTGTAGACAAATTCTACCAAACTCAAATAAATAATCATTTTCCATGTTGATAAACTGCAGAATGAATAGCTTAAGCCATGCATCAGAACATGGCTTCATTAGCACTCCAGCAGCTTTGCACCTGAAACTTTTTTCACCATCTTCAGAGCTGTGTACGAGTGCTCCCAGCTCAATTTTGAAACCACAAACTACAATATTCCTCTTCCTAAAATTGAATAGCCATGTTATAATTTCCCACCCTCTGTTATAAACAGCATTGCCTTTATTGCTGATTGTTGCACTACTGCTGCTGCAAGATTCATCTGCAACAATTTCCTCCAGCAAACTGAGTAGAGAAGCTTACGAATGGTCATAAAAACCAACATTTATGAAGCAAAGACCATCATTTTCTGGCCATGGAGCTGATACTGCAGTAACTTGAAATTGAGGTCGTGTTTTGTTGAAGCTGTAGCAGCTTAAATACAGCAGGACGACAGATAAGCAAGCTCCAGTAAAATCCGCCAATGATCCAGAATTCGAAGGATGCATGAACAATTCCTTTTCTACAAATTCCCAAATGACCTCTTCAACTTGAATCCAATCAACTTTATCATTCATACTACAACAATCCCAAAACCTTGTTCCTCCCTTAAATGTTGTTACCATTTTATCCCACGAACATGACATATGCAAGGACTGAAGAAGTACATGAGTGAAATTCAGCTCATGGAGAGTGATCATTTCTCTGAAATTGTGTTTCAAGATGATGGAACCACCCTTAAATGCAGTAGCAAACTTATCCCATGACCTGTAAAATTCCTTGGTTTGAATGCAACAAGTCAAGCTACAAGTCAAGCTACAAGTCAAGCTATCTCTTAACTTGCAGAATATATTTCTTGAATGCCTTAAACGCTGCTGAAAATCTGAACTCTTGTCTCCCTCCTTTAGAATCAGCTTGTCCTCAAGATGTAGCTTCCAAATTTCAAAATGCACCATGTATGCGCCCAGTTCCTGTGCAATGACAACAACACATTCCTCGATACCAATGATTTTCAATTCCACTGTAACCTTTCTCCGTTGTATCTGTTGATCTATTGAATCAGAATCTGCCCATTCAGCACCACTGAGATCATCTGAACAAAACCATGATATCTCCTTCCTCATGTTAGATATACAACCTTCTGAATATTGTAGATTACCAGAAATTGCAGTAAGTAACTCCTCTGCAGTAACAAACATAATACCTCCAGCGTCAAATATAATTAGATAAACTTCTGACTTCTCTGTAAAACAAAGCTTAGCCTCAATATACTCATCACCTCCAGGATCAAAACACCTTACAGATTCAACAAAAACCATATTGTTATCACTCGGTTCAACACTTTCAATCTGAACACAACAGTGGCCCTTGCATCCACATAAACTGAGCACTCTATTCCATGTTGTACAGTCTTTGACATCCAACTTAAAAGCACAGACTCTTCTTAGATCATCCACTACAATGCCAGGATCATAACACATTAAAGGTTCAGCTTCTCTTCTGTAGTTATCATTCATCTTCACATTTTCTATTGAAATCACAACAACTCCAGATAATGACTTAACATCATGAAAAAAGCAAAGATTATTCAAATACTCCCCAGATGTATCAAACAATCTTATACCTTCTGAGTCTAACCCATTCTCCTTATAAAATACAGAACCTCTACTAAACTTCTCACATATACCAGGGTCAAAACAAGTGACAGACTCAATAGCAATGGTATCCATATTATGCATAACTATAGGCACGAAGGCTACTGTATTCCCATTCAAACACTTAACTACATCATGCATCACTACTCTCTCACTCACAGAACCAACACAATCTGAATTCTCTTTTAGGTTATCAACATATGCAGATTCAATGTTTGGTACAACTTTCATTATAGGCTCAACAAATTCAACATTGTCCAGAGAGGTGAGATCACTGTTACCTGGAGAGTGTTCAACAAGAGACAGTGCCTCGAACTCATCATCGGAATTCGGAGCCATGCAACTTTCATCCATTTCTACAATTTCGCCAGAACCAAAAGTAACAATCAGGAACTCTGAGAAGTCGTCCCAAGACAGTATACATCCATCTCTTCGACCTATCATCTGCAAAGCATGTAACCAATTTCTAGAGTTTTCATGCATATATCCTTCTGCAATGGCAATTTTATCCCCTTCTGGTGTCGAATTTACCTCGAAAATAAGGTTGAATCTCCGAAGCCAGTTTCTAGGATTTTTACCACAGAAAACAGGAGTGTTTTCTTCGATGATCGGAATCTGCAATATGACGCCAGCAACCTTCGCCAGAGAGTTCTCATCAGAAGTTTGCACCAGAGAATTCCCTAGGGTCTTCAACCTCTGTCACTGCTGGCGGATGTCCTCTACGACCTGCTGCACCCAAATTTCCTCTTCCTGCGCCCTAACTTCAACACGCCCCGCTTCCTGCTCCAGCATTCTCCGACGAGCTTCCCAATTTTCTACCAGAGAGCTACTGTGCGCTACGGACCACAAGGAACTCAAGTGAGTTCGCAAATGCTGCCTCTGGAATAACGCACTCTTCTTCCAGAATCGCCAGCTATGCAACGCACTCTGCAATTCGTTACTTAACTCCATCATAGCTTCTTGGTCAACAAACTTAACAGAAGAAAACGCCGATGACGCCACTGAGTGACTCGCCAGAGTATTTCCTATATCCAAAGCTGCACGATCCACACCTCCGATCACCGTTTGTTCTCCATGTGATGGCTTTGGATCTAGTGGTTCCGCCGCTGGCCTTATAGGCGGCGCCGCCGTTAGTTCAGCGAACTCCACCTGTATCATATGCTCCATTGATACCTGCAACGCCTGCATCGCTTGCTTGAATTTCTGCAATGGCGATATAATCGCAGCTCGCACTTCCAGTATCGTTGAATCCAGCTTCGACAGAAACTCCGCCTGAGCTTGATGCAACTCCGCTTGAACTTCTTTGAGGTCTCCTTGCTTCGATCGCGTTTCCGCCATGGATGCCGAGGAGCGCCCTCGCTCTGATACCAATTGACAAGATCCGGCTTGCCGGATCTGCATCGAATCGGAAAATACAATTTGGGGAAATTGTATTAACTGTAAAAGCTGAAAAATATCTAATCAAACTACATAATCATGATCCTTCATCAGAAGCGATAACCGCTAATTGTTTACTCTCCTTCTATTTATACTAATTCCCAGTTATCTAACAGAATCGGTTGCTACGCCAAATGAGCTCGCTGCAGTAGAAGCCACACGGTCAATCCCTTTCTGACTTTAGATAGAAAAGACTCTTTTGCCCTTTGGTTCATGACAGAGACCTGTCTCAAATGAGACCAAAGATTATATGAGACCGCTATTGATTGAATTTGTCGATGGTGAGCTTTAAACCCGCTGATTTTCTTGATTGAATTTGTCGTTGGTGAAATTGATCAAGAAAATTGACCGAAAGATCAAGCAAATTGAACGAAAGATCAAATTAACTGAAAAATCAAGGCAAAACAAAAATACTCAAGGACATTGATTGAAAGATCAAACAAACTGACTAAAAGATCAAGCAAAAACAATAAATGCTCATTCCCCTGCTCTTGGTCTCCACAAGGACAGGTCTCACCCAAGACTTTCTCATTATTTTAACGTATTTCTTCTTTAAAAAATTTATTGTACCGTATTTCTTAATGTATAGGGCCCAAAATTAAATTTTTGGCACGGGGCCTAAAGATACATTGGACCGGCCCTGTGTTTAGGCATGAACAGATGTGTCTAGTTTTTCTCTTGTGAACATCAATAATTGCAATAAGATGAACTTCATTTTTTCAATGATCAAATGTTTTTGTCTAGTTATCACTGTTGAAGAAATGATTATTTGTTGATGTGCATATTTGGAGGATTTGACTATCGATACTGCTAATCATCATGCAGAAGAAAATCCAGAGATTATGAAAGTTTATGATTATTCTGAGTAGAAGAAAAATGCAAAATCAATTATTCTGAGTAGAATGTTATTGATTAAATTTATGAATGTTTAGTTTGTGAGACATTTATTCAGCCATCAGTATTTACTATATAATGCTTAGACTATTATGAAGGCTTACATATGAATGATCACGTCCTTATTGTGCCTTTAAGGCTTACACATATTTCTTTTAAAATACTTGCATTACATTTAATGTCAATTTTGGTCACATTTGAACTTAATATTCCACTAATCATTTATCATTGGCCTCAAAATCTAACTAGTTATTATTTTCACATTGTAGATTCAAGACAGTGCTGACAAAGAGAAAAGCATTAGGGTCAATGTCACGATTGAGAAAGCCAAAGAACGGGCATATGCTAGACATTCTGTTATAAGGGTATGTAACAACTAGATTTGAATGGATATTTTAGCCAAAAAGTTTTGTTCCACGGATGATTTGCCACAATATGATATCACTGTGACTAAAAGATTACAACTAATGTAATGTTTTTCCATCTTCCTAATTTCAGAGTCACAAGAGAATAAAAAAAGAGAATGATGTCAATGAAGAATTGGTTGGTTCCCATGTAAAGGTGTGGTGGCCTCTTGACAAACAGTAAGTACACCAGTTAGTGTTCTTATTATATCTAACATTCTGTTTCGAATATGAGTGCCATTTTGATGCATTTGAGTTTTGTGTCGACCCATTTTGATGTGGTTGTTTGTATTATGAAGCATAATCGTTATGAATTCTGTTTTGATTTTTGATTTTCTTAGATCATCAAAGTTAGCCTCTTTGCATAGTATTTTTCTTCAATGATTTTAGTACTTGAGTCATCTTAATCCAGTTTACCATATCTTCTTTAATTATTTGAAATTTATTACATGATTGATGAACTAAGAGTACTAACTTTAAATGGCTTCGTAAACTTCATTAATGAATCACTTGTTTTCACAATACTTAACTATGTTATTGTAACTCAAGCATAAAGTTGTAATATTTTGAATACTTTCACTCTAAACTCTGATATTGTCTATATGATTTGCATAACGATGACCTAATTCTAGCCGTAAAATTTCTTTGAATTAAAATACCATCTTCTTGTGGATTGACTCGTTTCTTGCAGATACTATGAAGGAATTATTGAATCATATGATCCTGTCAAGAAGAAACATAAGGTAATAGTTGCATATAAATGTTTACTATTGCACTATTTATATTCTGGAGCCATTATATTATATTTAATGTGCTTACAGTTATTTAAGATATCTATCTGCTTTCATCTATTTTGCTTTAGGTGGCATACTTTGATGGAGATGTAGAGTATTTAATACTCAAGAAAGAGCACTGGTCACGGGTTGATGCCTCTGATAGTCAACATGTAAGTTTATTTAATTGTGGTTTTCTACTGTTTCATAGCTCGCTTTTTGTGTGTTAGTAAAATGTTTCATTCATTTATATGATAATAGATAGTATCAAGTTGTTACAAGTGCTTATATCATTTCTTTTGAGTAGAATTTTATTGTTTACATTTTATTTTTGTCCATATACACGTACCTAGGTAGGAATGTTGGCCTTGTGAGAATATTTTATAATTCATTCTGCCATCACTATGCATCATTTAATATGATGTTTGCCTTAATAGCACCACAACTTCCTTAAGTTGATTATATGTTCAGATAAATGAGTTGATGCATTAAGTTTGATCATTGCATGTCATCTCTGATAGTTTAAATATGATTATCTTATTGGGTAAAATATGACAATTATTTCATGTGGATCATGTTAATTGTGTTAAATCATCATGAGATATTAATGTGTAAAATATATAGGGGACTCTTTTTTTACCTGGTTTGAAGATTACATAGTAGTTGTCTATATGCATGATTATTAAACATGATCTTTTGGGGTTTCAAATTCGTTTTTTTCTAAAAGATTTCCATTTTCTATGTATTGTGATCGGTTGGGATTTGAAATGAAGTTACATTTGTGTTTCTATAATTGTTTGGATGTTTTGGGTGTTTTTGCACGAAGGTTCAAATTCTGCTGCATTGGTTTTAAAGTTAATTCTCATTTTTCATGTGATCGTTAGGAACTTAGGGTTAGATCACGTATGTGATTGTTTGGGATCACGTGTGATAACTGAAAAATAATTGAGCTTCTCTGTTTTTTGGGATTATCATGTGCATATTATGTGCAAGAATCATGCAATTGATTTTGCTATTATGTGCATATTATGTGCAAGCTACATATAACATTTGATGAGACTATTATGTGCATATTATGTGCAAGAATCATGTCAGTGATTGTGACTATTATGTGCAAGAATCATGCCATTGTTATTTATTGTGGTCATTGTTATTGCTTATGTCAGAGCAAAAAGAGTGCCCTAATTGATGAAATCATTACTGTTAATTTGTGATAGTTATTACAAGTGTTTAGCTTGCACCAGCTTCAATAATGATATAATTTTAATATGTGCAGAAAGACAAAGGTATTAGGGTGTCCGTCGGGATTGAGGGAGCCGATGATAAGATTGTTGATGCTTCTGATGATGTAGCTATTGCTTCTAATGTGGCTGTCCGGTTTGAGGGAGCTAAGGAAAAGGCTTTTGATGCTTCTAATGATGTAGAAAAAAGCACGAGGGTTTGCGTCCGGATTGAGGGAGAGGAAATGACGGTTGATGTTTTTGATGATGTAGCTGGTGTTTCAGATGCGCAGATGGAGAGAGCTGAGGAAAAGACTGATGATGCTTCTGATGATGTAGCTGATGTTTTAGTTGTGCAGGTTGATGGAGCTTTGGAATGTGAGAAAAAGAAAATTCCTGGTTCTGTTTGTCGCGTTTGTGGACTCATTGAGAATGAAATTGGCTTCATCATTGATTATCAATTCGTAAAGGTTCGTATTTGATATCAACCTTGAATATATATTCTCATGCTTCATATCTTATTTTTCATTTGGTGTATGAGTATTTGTTGTGCGTAGTTTCATAGTGATGTGTGATAACTTAAAAATAACTGATCTTCTATGTTTTTTGGGATTATCATGTGCATATTATGTGCAACAATCATGCAATTGATTGTGCTTTTATGTGCAAACTACATATTACATTTCATGAGACTATTTTGTGCATATCATGTGCAAGAATCGTGTCATTGATTGTGCTATTGTGTGCAAGATACATGTTGCATTTGATGAGATCATTATGTCCATAATATGTGCAAGATACATACTGCATTTGATGGACTCATTGAGAATGAAATTGGCTTCATCATTGATTATCAATTCGTAAAGGTTCGTATTTGATATCAACCTTGAATATCTATTCTCATGCTTCATATCTTATTTTTCATTTGGTGTATGAGTATTTGTTGTGCGTAGTTTCGTAGTGATGTGTGATAACTTAAAAATAACTGATCTTCTATGTTTTTTGGGATTATCATGTGCATATTATGTGCAACAATCATGTAATTGATTGTGCTTTTATGTGCAAACTACATATTACATTTCATGAGACTATTTTGTGCATATCATGTGCAAGAATCGTGTCATTGATTGTGCTATTGTGTGCAAGATACATGTTGCATTTGATGAGATCATTATGTCCATAATATGTGCAAGATACATACTGTATTTGATGAGACTACGATGTGCATATTATGTGTAAGAATCATGCCAGTGTTATTTACTGTGTTCATTGTTATTGCTTATGTTAGAGAAAAAAGAGTGCAAGGACTTACAACCAATACGAGCGTAGCACGGAAGGCAGGTCAGATGGGTTATCACCTTGGAAAATTGGGGGGAAAAGGTACAACCTTTAATTTGTTTCTTGAAGATTTTGTCAAGTCTTATACCTCTGTAATCCTTGTCCTTGTAGAAAAAGCTTCAATTTAGGACTCCAAATTCCCATTCAAGCTTGATGCGTTTAACCTACTCTAGGAAAATGATTTTCAGCTGTAAACCCTAAATTGAGTTTGGTTTTGAATTGGGATAAATTTTTGTAAGGTTTATGATCGTTTCTGCATCAATGTACACTTCAGTAATAAGCTTATGTTTTGATTATTAGTTTGTACAGTTATTTGAAAACAAAGTCCTGATTTCTAATGACTGAAAATGCTTTGGAACATTGTGCACAACCTCGTCAATTTGTCAAAAGGCTGTGCAAAATTGTGAATGGGGATAATAAAGAGAGCAGTAGAATCACAACTTTATTTAGGATATCTATTTGAAGAACTTTATTGAGTAACTTTCATTTTTGTATTTCACGTTGTGTAGAAATGCCTGATGGACTTACAGCCAATACGAGCGTATCATGGAAGGCAGGTCAGGTCGGAAGGCATACTCTGAGAATGATGAAACAGATCCAAAGAAGGTCAAGACACCTAGAAATGTGGTTCTCTCTGGCACTCTCTATCAGAACCATGTCAAGGAAGTCTTCAACATGCTAAATCTCGCACGCCCAAATTTTCTAAAGACCGATGAGGCCAGATCGATTAAAAGAAGGATTATGAGCAAGGTCGGTGAAAGAAGTGCATGGACTGATGACACTTTCTATGATGCAGTAGAGCGCACGATTCTGGATGACATCAAGTTTAGGAGGAAGGTGCACATCATACATGATCTAAGGGACATGACCAGAAAGTTCCTATACTACTACAAGGGTGATTGAACTCCCTGGTCTGCTATATTTCACTGTCTTCCTTAAACTGAGCAAGAAACAAAAGGAAGCCATTCAAGTGTTAAAGAAGTGCAAGAACAAGTTCAAAATAATCTCAGAAGGTAGTGCAATCTACGTGCATCCGCGTCTGAATTCGGTTATGAAGCAATCTAGTAGGATTGATGCAGACAAAATAAATGATCTATTGCTGGATGGTATGAGTGAGGTAGGAGCAAAAGCCAAGTTCTATTTAAACCTTCTCAACCTATGTGAATCAACAGGTGAGAAGGTCCTGGTTTTCAGCCAGTATCTTGGTCCTCTGAAATTCTTGGAGAGGCTAACTGTGAAGCTGAAGAATTACAATGTAGGCAAGGAAATGTTTGTGATCACAGGTGATTCAGACGGAGATATTCGTGATTCATCCATGGAGCAATTCAACACATCTTCAAACTCTAGAGTCCTTTCTGAATCTATCAAAGCCTGTGGAGAAGGGATATCTCTTGTGGGAGCCTCAAGAGTCATAATCATGGATGTACATTTGAACCCCTCGGTCGCTCGCCAAGCAGTTGGGCATGCTTTTAGACCTGGTCAGTAGCGGAAAGTGTACACCTATAGGCTGGTTTCTTCAGCTTCTCTCGAGGAGGAAGATCACTTGACATGCTTCACAAATGAGTGCATTGCCAAGATGTAATTTGAATGGAATGAGTATCAGGGGCTCGATGTCTTTGAGATGGAGGTTGTTGATGTCTATAGCTGCGGAGATTCATTTCTGGAAAATGAACGCCTTTAGGCTGACATTGTTTCAGTCTACAAAAGGTCAGATAATGTAGCTTGTTTTTTTCACTTTTCTCTCTTTCATTGCATTTCAATTTCTTGGTTTGTATGATCCTCAACTCTCTTGTTGCTTGTTGGTGTATTTTGATTGTTTTTGTTGATTCTTGATGAAGGTTTAAATATAAGATTTAAATATAGTATTCTTGTTTAGTTTCATACATTACTTTTGCAGTTTGATGAGTAGTCATTCTTGAGTTTCTATGTTCGTTGCCTTACTCATGTTGTTCTGGTCTGTAACTATGATTTGGTTGGGGGAAATGTAGGTATGAATCCGAGTTTGGAAGTTATCTTGCAGAAAAAGACCTTATTTAGGTTGTTTATGTCTTTTCTTTTACTGCAATTCAGTTTCTTGGTTTCTCTGATCCTCAATTATTGCATTCTTCCCAGGTAAATGAAGGCTTTAGACTTTTTTTACTGCTATTTTTGGACTGCACAGTGTTGGAGCTGGAGGCAAGCTTGAGCTCAGATGTAGAGGCAAGCTTGAGCTCAGATGTAGAGGCAAGCTTATTCCCATGTGGCCATCCTATTTACATGCTTCCATTACAATAAATTATGAGGGATTTGAATCATTTTATTTTTTTTCATATGCTTCCATACCTTTGGGAACTCACATAATTTACATTTTAACGGTCAAATTATGAACACACTGATTGTGATTTTCATAGCATAACAACACATAATTGAAGTTTTGAGTCTAGGGATGTGTTGTGCCCTTGAAGTACATTTGGATATCTTCTAATCTCCATTTCCTTAAACACTCCAAGATTTGGTGCTCAAATGAGAAATTTGTGTGCCTGCACAACGTAAATAATGGCCTCATTATAGGCAGATTTCCCAAGATTAACACTTCAATCACGAGAGGACAACATATACAAATAATTTGTTGCAATATTTGAATAGATAGTAGGTAAGTTGCAAATTCATTTTAAGTTGACAGCATAAGAAATATTTGTTGGGGGTCTTTGAAAAAATTTATCCTTAAAATAGGTTGGCTAAATGAAATATGTTTGCAAAAATGAAAAACAATCAGATATATAGTTCTCAACATGGAGTTAATTATTGTGACTAATTGTGACCAATGATCCCACTAATTTATCATTCGGTTGGGTGCTGGCTCTGGAGCCTGAGCCATTGCTATTACTGGTGTTGGCGCAAGGTTCTTGTTATTCCCGTAAGGTTGCTCCCTGACCTGGTTTCCTCGACCTTGATTCTAATTTTTGTTTCATTCTCGCCATTTATTTCTTCCAAAGCCTTGTTGTTGTCTTTCCTTGCGAGCCTCGGGTGCAATGCAGTCCCGCAACTAGCCTCTTTCTATCAACTTTTCTATCTCATTGCGAAGGCTTCTACACCCATCTGTGGTATGTCCATAAGATTTTAGGTAAGCACACCACTTTTTTGCATTCTCCTTGGAAAGGTTACCCTGAATGGGAAAGGGGTCACTGAACAAATTTCTGTAGACGGTTAAAATTTCATACCGAGGTTTAATTAGTGGAGTACAAATCTGAAATCTCTGTCCGAGGCTTTCCAGCCAATGGTGGGAGCTCTTCTCTTCTGGTTGAGTCAAAAGTCTTCTTCTTCTCTTCTTTTCCTGAGAAAAAACCATATGTGTCCTCCTTTCTCAGTTTCTCTTCCTAGTGGCGTCATTTACTGCGCAATACAGCTGGACTGCTATCTGGAGGGCATGGAAAGTACTCAGGATATTTTCCATCAATTTATGGAAAAGGGTGCCATCTCTTAGTCTGTTGATGAATCCGCTGATCACAGCCTTCTCTTGCTGCTGCCTATTTGCCACTCTCATACTATCATCCATATATCTCCTGCCGTAATCCATTGGTTCCTCTGAGGCCTTCTGCCGGGTGGCTAGGAATTCAGCCAGTTTCTTTCATGTTTTCTTTAATTGTGAGTACCTAAACAGGTTCAGCCAGTAAATTACAAGGCCCAGTAAAATTACAAATTGCTTGTCATGAGAGGTTGGCTAAAGTCGTAAAAGTTCCTTAAGCTTTGTCTTGGTAATGAGTCAAACCATGACAAGCAATTCCCCCTCAGGTAGCACCCCAGTAACTTGCATATCATATTAGGAGGGATGTCTCCAGACACCATCAAATTTTGGTAAGTGCCTATGAATTTTTCTGGGTCGGTTTCTCTGTTGTAAGTTGGGATTTCATTCGGTACTCTCAAACTTGGAGGCCAGGGCTGAGCCAAAATCTCAGGTACCCACAGGGATGAGGGTCTCGATCCGTGTCTTCCTACAAGCTTATCCAATCGAGCCTCTAAAGAGTTGGGATCTGATGGTTGGTAAGCTGGTTCGTTTCTCGGAATATGCTGCTCGTACCCTTGCATGAAATGCCCTTCCATTGAGGTCGTCGAATATCCTTCCGAATATGCATTTCCTATCGGGGCCATTGAATAACCAATCGACGGTGCAACCCTAGCTGGGCCCCATAATATCCTCCCAAGTGCGCTCCTCCACTTAGCATCGTCATACATCCTCCTGAAAGTCCTACATCATAGTATCCGACATGCAGGTGGCTCACAGGGATGCTTGCAAAACTAGCTATCAGGTACCCGGGGGTTATGGTAGATAATTATGGTTGCGTTAGCTCAGTGGGTACACCCATCTACCCTGGTGGGTGGTTTTTGGTGGATAATTTGGCTGAAGACCTTTACTAAGCTCATTCCTTAGCGGCGATAAGGTCGGGGGCACCATGCTTGAACTGACCGTTGGTCTTCTCTCTCCAATTGGGAGCTGATGTAGTGCTTCTAAATCAATGGTCACCCTCGCTGGTGTTGGTGGCATGGTTCTTACTTCTCCTTTTTCCTGATCTCTCATTTGTTGAAATGCCCACCAATGATACAAATCTCTGTATGCTACCATGAAGTCCAGCGCAGATACATCCTCCTCTCTTGGCCTTGGAAAATCCGGAATAACACTCTCTGGCCCTACTTCCTGTTGTCTCTCATTATTATTCACTTCTTGTGGGTCTTCGTCTTCGTCTTCTGTTACGATTACCGCAACCCCCTCTAGTGTTCTTTCGGGCTGACCCCTTTGTCGAAGACCCTCATTATGCATCTGTACTAATGTCGTGTCCTCCTCAATTTTTTGAGAAGCCTCGGCTGTGTCCATGGTTGTTGAAGCCGGGGTAGCGGTGGATTTTCGAGGTCGTCCTGGTCGACGCTTAGCAGTATCCACAATTTTGATGAGTGAGGGTGAGAACTCATTTTATGTCGGGTTCCATTGGGTGTGCCAACTGATGCCGGGCTTTTTGGATCAGTGAATTCCCTCGGAGGTTGTCAGCGGCCTGAAGGTCATTCTCTCGTGCCGAGGCTCCCAAAGGTTAGAATATGTATGTCCGAGCTTGCAAAACAGAGCCCCGGAGCCACCCAATGGTAGCAGCTTCAGTGTGATGATGAGATTTCGTGATATGAATCTCCTTGCAAAGATCCTGGATATGAACTTCCTTACGAAGATCCTGGTTTTGTGGAATGATTAAGAGCACCTTCCGAAGCGTCGATCGAAAGCACCCCCTTTCAAAGAAGAAGACACACTTCGAGATGAACTTGAAAGACACAACTTTTAAACTTTAGTAACACAAGGTCGAATTCCACACGCCAAGCACTACTTGCACCAACTTGAGATGGACACACCTAGATCTCAAAATCGGGGGTTTTAATCTAGCGATTAAAGGTTAACCTAACGGTTGAATGAGATAAAACTCGATATAAGATGATTGTTGTATATAATTGTATTGAACAAATTCATTCACCACCCTATTTATAAGATTATATGGTGATTAAAAAGTGTAGGATACAATAAGGTAAGGAATATTACATCTTAACCAAAAAGGAAACACTTAAGGCAGCTTTTGCAAGCTAAAACCTTATTTAACTATAGTTAAAATTCATCATACCATAACACAAAGGTATGAACGAATTTATTAAATAAAAATAATAAAAATACCTAAATAATAAAGCGATAAACTGTTGTTGAACCAACCCACTAATTGAAGGCCCAGTCGGTTCTTTTAAGGCACTTCAATAAAACTTCTTCACGACTTCAATCTTCGGAAATGAGAGTAATAACTAGTATAGTCCTCATCTTCTTCTAATATTCATCGCGAACTTGTTTCATAAGGTATTGAGAACATTCAACAATTTGCTTTATTCGAGACCTTGGCACAGGAAAATAACATAGAAGAATAACATTTGGATATTCGTATCATTTCGAGTATTGAAAAGGGGAGGAAACCCTGAATAGCAAAAGTCTAGAGTTAGAGAACTTACATTGTGTTGATGATTTCTTCGTGTATTTATAGTTGTGTCTCTCCTTCTTGTTCATTCCCTTTTTCTAGTTAAGTCATCCTCCTGTATCCTCATTCGTACTCTTGCTCACGTGCTTGGTACCACCAAATCTCTTCCCTGGATTTGCTCACGTGATTAAAAAAGTTTCCTGGAAATTACCTATTACGGTTGAGTCACTCCAAGCTGCTCTATTGCGGTGAATCATTTGTATTATCAGTTCACTTACTGCTTAACTGTCATGGAATGAGAACATGCTAGAATGATTTCAAAGAACTTGATTAATGATAGTATTATTCCGTATGAGGCTAACCTTAATTTTCTTCAATATAGCACCATAAAATGCAATCATGTGACTTATCAAATTGCATTAACTTTTTCCTATGCACAGAATCCTTGGTCTTTACAATTATACAATCAATATTCACAAAAAAATCTTTAGAAAACAGCTTATACATAATCCAAGAGTGGGGTTATTGACATAATGCAACAATGAAAAACAATCAGATATATAGTTCTCAACATGGAGTTAATTATTGTGACTAATTGTGACCTCAACAAGATGAATATATTCATGGAAGCATTAAAACACACACAATTTCTTCTGAGATTCAACGGTTAAGGTGCTTAAGATCAAGATCAGAAAAATAGCTTCTTCGATTCACATATTCTTTGCCATTACTTTACGAATAAAACGAGTTCATCACTCAAGTAAAATACATCTTATGAGGGATTCGAACCCACATTTTTGTACATTTGCACAATGCTCTACCATTTGAGCTAATAGGTTTTTAACTTCAGATTATTGAGTTTCAAACAAATATCACGAAAGATGATAAGAAACACAACATAACACATTTAAAAACAAAAGAGATTTATTCAGCAAAATTAACAAGAAAATTATGCAACATGAGCAACATGTTTTTCATATCCCATTTACACAAACTAGTATTACAACTCTTTTCAAAATTTCACATGAGGATTGAAAACATATTGATGTGATTCTTTCTTCCTTACTCCTTTGATCGCCACTCCAAACAATCTGATGGAGAACCTGCAAAAGATCCCCGGGAAGATTCCGGGGAAAAGCTCCGATGCTAAAGTTAGCTCCTTTCTCTGATGAAACTAGATTCCTGGTTATTTAGTGCGCACTTTTTCCATGAGGGATCTGTCCCTTTTTATAATGCTTGGTTCCCGATTTTCTCTCTACACAATCACTTCCGCGTTTATCTACTTGTGGGTGATAGTGCCACACGTTTCATGGTATTGTGTTTACTTGGTCCTTACTTCATGTTTATTGGGCCGCCTTCTAGCCTTTCTCTGTTGACTGTTGACTGTTGACGTGTGGGCTTTTCGGGTTTCTTGTGGTTACTTGGGCCGGTCGAGCATAGTGGTATACACCACATATGATGTGCGAAAAAGTTGGAATGATTTTCCATCTCTAGGATGTGTATATATAGCGTTGTAATATTTTTGCTCACTTTTTACTCCTATGGATTTATAATGTGGTCATTTGAGTTGATGAATTTGAGACAAATAAAAGAAGATTAAATAAGGAGTTTGAGTTCGAATCAGTGAAAGGTCAGCATCATGAAGAACAATTCTTTCAACATTGGAGGGAACAGGATGATATGATGATGTATCAAGAACAATCTCCATCCACTCATATCCAACAATGGAGATACCTGGAGAGTCATCTCAAAGCAATGGCTCAATGCAAACTAATACTCTGTACCTGGAACCTTTTAACAGTTTCAGTCCTAGAGAAGTTTGTAGTTTCTGATCACATTCAAGTGGCAAATCTTTGCTCTGTCAAGTTCATCTTTGCTCTGTCAAGTTCATCTTGATAATCACAAACATGCTCCTTGTAATGATATCCTCACCATGGCAAACCTGTGTTCAACTGGGCAACCTTTTGTTCACAAAACTGGATTGGTTGAGTAGATATAGATTAGTATCTATAAACTATAGTCTCATGTTCCTTGGTTTTTCCCAAGTTTTTTCATCCCAATTAGTTGGGGTTTTTCTTGAACCTCAAGTTTTTTCATCCCAACTTGTTGGGGTTTTTCTTGGACTCATTGTAATTTATCAAGGTTTTTTGAGACTTATGGTTTAGGGAGCCAAATAAAAATACTTCCAGCTCAGCTGGTTTTAAATTAAAAAAAAAAGAGTTCGAATCAGTGAAAACTTATGTAAATTTACTAACAATTTGCATGAAAAAAGTTGGAAATCACATGTTCTAACACATTCTCTCTCTTTTCACATAAAGAACCAATAAAAGCTCCTTCGCGTATGTGAAGACCACACTAGGTGTTGCACCTCCACCTTCTCGTACGGTATCTCTTGATTCAGAAATACATCAACTCATTTTACTTTATAAAATTAAAACAACATCTTCACCACACATTTCATTCTTCTTAATCTATGTGAAAAAAAAGTGAGACAATTTTTAGTTCAATAAGATAAAACTAAAAACTAAAAACAAATCTCAATCTCTTAGAGCAACTCCAATGCAAAACACCAAATTTGGTGTACTCTATATCAGATTTGGTGTTGCTACAGTAATTTTACACCATTTCTCTCCAACCACAACACTAAAAAAATATTTCATTATATATTATTTAAAATATAATTTTATAATTTTCTTTAATTTATTTTTATATTGTAATTTCAGCAAAAAAAATTACATAATTAAATGTTAGCTGTTGTATAGATATAAAGAAATTATAATAAGACTACATAAGTTAAATTTCAATTCATAAAATTAAATATCTATAGAATACTTATATTTATACATGAAAACTGGTTATTAATTTTACAAACACTTTATATAGTATAAAAGTAATTGTGAAAATAATATTAAAATTTAACTTTGACAATAACAACAAATATTTAAACCTTTAAAATAGTAAATAAAACATAAAAAATAGTTCTACTAATAAAACATAAAATAAATAGTTGGAATGGGAAATAACAATAACTGCAACTATTTACTAGTAAGTAAAACAATTACCATTGATAATATTTCAAATAAAAAAATGGTAAATGAAAAAAAGCCAAAATTAATAGACAAAGTTGATGTTCTTTCGGAATCTTTTGATTAATTTTTAAAGAAGGAAAAGATAAGCCAAACATTCAAATATGTAATAAAATATTAATATCCTAAATATAACGCTCAGCTACAGGAAATCAGCAAATATGGTGTTTTCCTGTTCAATGCACCAAATATAGCGTTGGATTTGGCTTCGGTTGGAGTTCCCCCAAATTATAGTGTAACATCAAAAATCATCTACCAAATGACGCAGTCGGAAAAATCGATAAGATCCGCCAGCACGAATCTGAAGAAAGTAAGAAATCGCAAACGCTATTTCTTTGTCCAGGGTCCGGAATCCACCGGGGATATTGGAATCCACCAAATAAAGAACGTAGTTCTTGAAATTATTTATTGACTAAAAGCTGAAAAATAATGAATACAAAGGATCCTATAAATACTATTACAAAACCATAAAGCAATCCTAAAATAAAACTAAACTAAACTGGAAAACAACAATATAAAATAGGAAAATATTAAAACTTCTATTCTAAAGTGGAACAGGAAACGTTTGAAAGTCCACTTCTGAATGGAATTAGAAAATCTCTTGTCTTCACGGTCTGGTTGGCGACATTTCTTTTCTTCTTCAATTCATACGTAAAACCGTCCTACATCAGTTAGACACAATACTACGCCATATATAGAGACGGTTGGAGTTGCTCTTAGTGATGACATCCATAACACCAAAAAGTAGCTCGAAGCGAAAGTTACAAGAATCGCCCAAAAATATGGGTTTCAAATTTGTAATAAATTACCAAAATACCATACAACAATTTTCAGTTCAAATGATCTAATAGTACTGAAAAATCGTGGAAAAGTTGATAAAAAGGTGAGGAGGATATAAAAGAACAAAGAATTGATCTTGCTAGTCGGCGGTGTGGGGCATTGCTACTCCGTGTGATGGCGTGCGTCGGCCGTGCACGAGTCTCCTTGTTCTTGGTGGCGCATGGGATCGCAGTCGCTGGGATTTGCCACAGACGGTGGATTTGCGGAGGAGAAAGGTTTTTGCAGAATAAAAAAACGCGGTATATAATATGGTTCGGGTCGACCCGCGAGAAAAAGCCCAAAAGTGTCAAAGTCCATTTTAGAATATTTCATGCCCTAGCTGACCGCCCCAAATTAATTTTCCAGACTCTGCTTTTTCTCCGTCGCCAACCTCCTCCGCGCCTCCTTCTGCTTCGTCCATACTCCGGCACCACAGACAAGGTAAATCAAAGTTTAGCAATTTCATCATCAAACTTAATTTCGTATCTGATTTGGTTTTGATAACGAATTGCGACTGGGTGAAACTGGTCATTCACTTGATTAATACTGTTGGACTACCATTTGGATCTTGCTGAGGTGATTATGCTTATTGGTTGTTAATTGGATTGGGATGCTTGTTTCCCTCACTGTAAGAATAGATACATAAAATGAGATGCTTAAATCAACATGAGTGGGTTTACATGGCTTACAATGGCTAACTGGTTAGGCTAATCAAGGAGAATTTTCCGGAAGTCTGATTTGTTCTATATATCTTTGTGGGAAGCAACTTGATTGCTTACTGTCTAAGCATTGTAGAAGAGCACTTATATATTCGAACTACTATAGCATAAATGTTTTGACATTTACAATTTTACAGTATACAAATCTTTAAATGATTGTAGCAAGGAGTGCTTACACACAAATAAAGTTTAAGACGATCTTTAAAAGTATTGTTGCATAAAACTTGAAAAGAGAAAAGAAGGTGTTAAATGAGTTGCAGGACACTAGTTATATAGTATCTTACTAATGGGTCAAACTTACAAAAACTAAAACTTGGACATTGAATCAGCTGAGCTTGCAATTACAATCCTAGCTGCTGATCTGTCACCTATTCCAGTAATCTAAATTCCACAACCTCTCGTTATTTTCCGAAGTATCTATTCGAGTTTGCCACATTCAGTCTGCCCCTGTTGGGGATATGATCTCTATGGTAATGGTTTCCCGGTTGTGTATAATTGAGTCTGAGATTGTTTTCTCGTCTTACATAATTTGTATAAGGGAAGCTTCTTGCAGAAGTTCAATTATCTAGCATGAAATTTCTGTGTAAGTATTATTTGAAATCAAGTAATAGAGTCAAAAGGCAATATGATGAGGAATTATTGCTATTTTTTATATATTATTTTTAGTCGGAAGATTTTGCCCCTTCATTATGTGATGATATGCTTAGAATTGATTCTGTCTGTTTGTTTAATGTCTTATTTATCAATATTGATTAATGCACATGTAGCTCCCTAAGTGCTATTTTACTTGTTATGTGAATTGAACATTATTTAAAAATTAATTGATGAAATTTTATAACTTAAAATTTACATCTTCCCTCACTTTTCTTCCGTTCTTGGGTGAATAATTTGAATAAGTTTCATGTTATCATGATCTCGATACCCTTCTCACCCTCTTTTTTTTTTTTTTTTGCTAATGTGACGATATTTGCTGATTTTCGGATGAGAAACTCTGGTTGGAATAGGACTTTGTCTCCAATTGTTGGCTCAAAATACTAATTGATTACGAAGTTTGGATCTCTTTAGATATATTCTATTGGCCTTGCACATTATTCCTCAGTCTATATCCCAGCCATTTGTGTGTCTTTGTGGCCAAGGACCTTTGCAGGGTATAGTCATGAGAATTTTGATGGTATCTGAATGACTAATTGATCAATATTTTATAGTTCCAGGGTTTAGTTTCTCTGTAATTGGGGGGAGCAAGATTGGATGTAACTTTTGCAAGACAAGAATTATTGCTTGATACAAAAACTATTGCTTCAGCCTTGCAAATGCAACCCTCAAAATGAAATATTTAGGTTTAGACCCCACTTCATATCCATACTTTCAGCGTTTACATATGGAATTCATGATAATATAATAATTTAAAATTTGTGATCTTATCCTAATATTTATTAACTCCTTTAATTATTGGAATACTTATAAACATCTCAAACACAACTCCCCAATCTTGTCACTCAGTGAGCTATAATTCACTTCTCTGTAAACTTGACAGCCTCCAATAACTGCCCTAATTTCTCCTCTCTGCCAGTCGTTCGTTAGTTAGTGTGGAATTTGAGATTATTGTGTTATCCTAAAGTCGACCAATTAAAGATAGTGCTGAAATTTACTTTAATTGAACTCTTTTTTTTTTGTTAATTGGTGAATGTTTAAGTAGCCTAGATGTGGCTATAATTTGATGAGGAATTTGATTGTTAAATTTTTATTTGAAAAACATTAATTGAGTAGCTAATTCTTGCTGAAGAACATTAATTTGAATTTTACCTATATGTTCAACCTACAACCTTTTCGCCCTCTGCTGTATTTTTGGTACTGTATTAAGATTGCTGATTTTCGGAGTGCAACATCTGGGTTGAAATAAATCTGTATCTAAAATTTGTGGGCTCAAACTATTACTAGTAATTGATTGTGTGGTTTGGATCACTGTAGATTTATTCTATTGGCCTTGTATCTTTGCGGGGTATAGTCACAAGCCTCTGATAATACTTGCATGATTACTTGATCACATTATGTAAGTAGAGGGATTAGTTGTCCTGTATGCTATTCATTGAAGAACTATTGCTTCTTTGTTCTGCAATTATTCTTACTATTTTAGAGGTTTTTCAAAAAATAATTTAATAAAAAACACACCTATTTATGGGAATGAGGGTAATTAAATATATTATAGATGGATTAGAAGGTTTGTGTTTGATAAAAATCATTTTCTCGAGCCCTAATGTTCATCAAAAAGATAAGGCCTTAACATTCAAATCAACTGAATTTTTGCCCAAACATTCTAAAATGTTCTTATTAGAACCTAACATTTATGGATGTTCTTTTTAGCATTCTATTAAGTTTGACTGTTAAAAGTTAGTAAACTTATAAATTATAATTTTAGTGATATTTTTATCATTCACATTTTTAAATTTTCTTTTTTCTTTCCTGTGCTCTTCTTCACCTTCTTTCATCATTTTTTCTCCTCCACCTTTTAACTGACATCATTCTCCGTGTAATCCACCACCAAGGATATTTCGCTCATTTCACATCATTAAAAAAATTCTAAATTTTATTTGTATGTTTTATTTTTATTATGTTTAATATAATCCTTTTCAGCTTCCCCATTCATATCTGCTCCTCCATCCGACACAACTCCCCATGGTAGTGGACTTGGCTGAGAGTGGTGTTGATGCGAGCGGTTGACATGACTGAAAATATTAAAAAAGAAAAAATAAACTATAAGTCTATAACTAAAATATATCTCTAATATAACCAACATAACTAATTTTTAAAGGTCAAAATTAATGTAATGATTAAAAGAACATTTTTAAATATTAAGGCCTAAACAAATTTGAATGATATGAATGTTTGGGCAAAAAAAATTAATTTAGTCTTTTTGTTTCCTATATTCCAAATCCTGGCTGTATGTTGGGTACTCCTTGATAAGAAATTGCTCGAACACTGACCTCTTAGTAATAGAGATGGTGGATTACGACTGAAACAACAAGTCCACTACACTACACTACACTCCCCCTATAGGATCACTTAGCCCATGTTATACTCCATATACGTATGGATTTTATGGACTGAATTTGGGCACAAGCACATGACTTAAAAGCTGGGCCTTCAGAATGGGGGTTTTTTTTAATCATTATGCCCAATGGGCTAAATTAGGTCACACAATATCACTTTCAGTCAAATTTAGACGTGGAAGCAAAGAACTACCGGGAAAAAGAATCAGATGTAATAAAGAGCGATCTAGCCGTCATCCCAAAATACTAGTCTTACTCTAGCCCTTGCTTCCCTTCTCTCCTCAACAAACATTCAACAATCTGTAAGTGATTTTTGGCTATTTTCTGAATCTGATTTACAGTGATGGATCAAGTTTGATTCGTTTGGTATTGTATTTTCCTGTTATCCCAATCATGAATTCGTTAGGGCACCCAAAAGTTTGCTGTAAGATTGAGTTCGCGGTTTTCGATTGATGGGCTTCTGTCATCTGCCTCTTTGGATGGATCTTGCTTGATAATTTTGCTGATTTTTTAAGTCCCATATTTTGGATGTGAATGTTTAAGTACCGTGTAGCTATTCTTGCTGAAGAACATTAATTTAAATTTAATTTCTGCTGTATTATTTTGGTACTGTGTTAAGGTTGCTGATTTTTGGAGTGCAACATCTGGGTTGGAATGAATCTTTATCTAAAATTCGTGGGCTCAAACTATTACTAGTAATTGATTGTGCGGTTGTAGATATATTCTGTTGGTCTTGTATCTTGCGGGGTATAGTCACGAGCCTCTGATAATACTTGCATGATTACTGATCACAGTTTGTAAGTTGAAGGATTTAGTTGTCTTGCATGTCATTCATTCATTGAAGAACTATTGCCTCTTTGTTCTGCAATAATTCTTACTTGAATGACCTTTTCTGTCATTACATGTGATAGAGTTCCAAACTTTAATGTTGATCATTCAACTGCTTTTGTTTTTCTTGTGTCAGCGCTATGGCTGGTAGAGCTGAAGCTGAACCAGTGAATGAGCAAGCTGTTGCAAACATATATGGTTCATTGAGATCTGAAATGACCCAGATATACTCAAAAATCACTGAACTGGAAATGGAAGTTAGTGAGCACTCATTGGTGATTAATGCCATTCAGCCACTTGATCCATCAAGGCGGTGCTATCGGATGATTGGTGGTGTTCTTGTAGAAAGAACTGTTAACGAGGTGCTTCCTGCTGTTCAACGCAACAAGGAAGGGCTTCAAGAGGTGATAGCACGGCTTAACGAGGCATTGGAAAGGAAGAAGAAGGAAATCGCTGACTTTGAGACCAAGTACAAAATCCGAATTCGTAAAACAGATGAAATGACAGATGAGGGTAGTAAAAAGGAAGGGTCAGCACAGGGTGTTCTTGTTGACGCTGCTGGTACAAATGAATAGGGCTGTCTGGGTGTAACTTTGCTAGTATTTTGGTATCCCATCTTAGGCAATTTGAGAGCCTGAATTGTTCGATGTTAGTTTCCGTTTCTCCTTATATTATTGTGTATTCGGATGTAATGGTTGTCGTTCTCTGCATTTAATCTCGATCCACATAGTAGCAGAAGAATATTTGTTCCTCACTGATTGTAGTGTAATATTCAAGGGATGGAAGTGTTAAAATGCTACATTAGCTTTGGTATATTTGGTTATGAAGCGGGGGTAATTAAGAGTGAAAATTTTCGCACCAGTACATTTGCTTTGGCAAAACTGGTGTGCGTTTTATTTTCTTCTTAACATCGAATTTTTTTAAGAAAATAGTTGGCTAGAAAGAACACTAATCATCAAATTGCGATTTGAAGAAGATGGATAAAGGATTAACGTAAATAAGCAAAATGATACTCTGTAAAAATGCACTTATGGACTTCAACTGTTTTAGTCAAATTTATCTCACAAGTTGGCAATCTTTAATCACACTCAAGTGGCTAATATGTGTTTACTCAAGTTCATCTTGTTATTTACAGACTTGCTCCTTGTACTGATATCCTTGCTGTGGCAAAATTGTGCTCTCGACTGGAAAACTGGTCTATCACTAAACTGGATGAGCTGAGTCGATATGGATTAAGAATTGCTAACAACAATTTTCTCATATAACTTAGAACTTCCCAAGTTTTTTCATCCCAACTAGTTGGAGTTTTTCTTGAACCTCAAGTTTTTTCATCCCAGTTGGTTATGGTTTTTCTTGGACAATTTGAATTAAGTTTTAAAACTTTAGATATGGTCTAGGAAGCCAAATAAGTATCCTTCTAGCACTGCTGGTTTAATTGTTTTTTTAATAATAATAAAAAAATAAGCAAAATGATATCAAGGATCGACAGAACAAGGATATTATTATAGATTGGGCTAATTTTTTTTATTTAAACCAAAGATAATGTCATTGGTGTAGATGGTTGAACGAGAAACAATCTACTATTTAAATGATCAGACGCATTTGCACCCAATTAGTCATTGGGGGTTACTATTTACAGGACCAAATTACTACTGCAGGACCATATTTTCACCTGATCAGACGCATTTGCACCCAATTAGTTTTGCCCAATTCAAAATGCAATATCTGATATCTTAGTGGGTCAAACGTACAATTGAGTTGGGCAAAACTAATTGGGTGCAAATGCGTCTGATCAGGTGAAATATGGTACTGCATTAGTAATTTGGTCCTGCAAATAGAAGTTGCCTTTTTTTTCCATCTCCAATCGTAGAGTCAAAATAGAACTTCAAATCTTGCTGCGGCATTTATTTTTTCTATGCTATCAAGATTCACACCAATTACACCATTCATCCCTTCCTCCAATTTCTAGTTTAATAGCACTATTAATCCATTCGAATCTTGTTCAGTATTAAAACATTGAAGTAAAAAATTGCAGTGCCTAGTACTAGTAATCAGTGAGATATTAGAAAAGGCCAAAAAGAGGAGCTCTCGTTCTGACAAAAAGAAAAACTTTTCTGGTTTCTTTATTGGAATAAATAAAGACGAGTTTTAAAAACATAGGCATCCAGAATCAACAAAATATCAGTGTAACAATAGAACAACTCAAATAAAAATAAATCACAAGGCATTGGAATGAGCTTCAATCATCGCTATCAGATATCTCTTCTCCAGAACGGTCACCTTTCTTCCATTCCATAAAAATCCGGGCTTGCATTGCTTCCTACTGTTGACGCACATATGGAGAAACATTGGAGAGATCTTTGTTTATAATGCGCTCTTCTTCTTCTCGCTTCTTTGCTCTCTCCAGCATTTTTTGGTTTCTCATCTTTACTTCAGTCTCAACTTCTTTGTTTTTTTGATTCCTCATCTTGAGTTCAGTCTCAGCATCTTTGTTTTTTTGATTCTTCTCTTTGAGTTCAATCTCTGCCGTAAATATTTTCTCACGCAGCTCGTAATCTCTCTTTCTTTCCTCACCTCGTGATCCGCACGAGCCAATTCAAGTTGTTTTTCTAAAGATGAATTTAGATTAGCCAAACTTTTTATCATGTTCCATCCAATGTTCAAAAAACATTACAGCCACAAAGATAAGAACTACGCAGCATCATCTAAGTCCGAGTAATCCATAAAGGCACAAAAGGAGAAAACAATATCTTTGTAATTCAATCTAAAGCCACCATGCCAATTTCAGTATTCAACAATATATTCATCATATGCCCAGGTCCATATAGCCTAGGTCAATATAGCAGCAACAATAAAACTGTAAAAGGGAAAAATGGAACAGAACAAAAAACCTACAATTACCCATAATCAATTGAATCTGAAATAATGAATGAAAATACAGAGTTATGCAAGTTTGTCTGGGCAGAGGAATATGATATCATACCTGAGAAAGGTGAAAAGCAGCAAGAAAATTAATCATCAAATCTGTCTATGGTTCGGCAGTTTCGGCTATAGATAAAAGAAACGTGGGGTTTTTTCCAGATAAATTGGCGCCCAAATTTTCTTTGAAGTGGCGCCCAATTATTTGGATGAGCAGACAAGAGAGAGCCGCAGTTTGATCCTCTGAAAAGAGAAGGCCAATTTAACAGTGTCGATAGAAAAATTGGCCACATCAGATTGACAGTAATAAATGACTGTAGAATTGGAGAAGTTTTTTCCTTAAAAAGTCTGTTAATCTAATGAATATTCCTCCAAAAACCTGCCATATACACTTTTTTATTAGTTTAAGGAAAATGAAGTGTACATCCTGCCATATGAAAATGATTGAGTTTAAGGAAAGTATATATTTATATATACAATTAGGATCAGGTGTGCCACCCCATCTTATGTGTGCCACTTTTCTTATGTGTGACAAGTTTAAACATGAGGAATTTAGTTCAAAACTTGATCATTTTAAAGCAAAACAAAAGTTCATCTTATGCAGATTCTAAATTACCTCATGTTCATGTTTTGTGTGAAAATACTCATTATTACGGATTTAACAACTCATCTTTTAATTCAAATACCTCATGTTTTAGTTTATATCATGCACCTTTTGTGTTACACATTTTGCTTTAAAATGCTCATGTTGCCAAAGCCCATAGATAAGGTTAATGTTCATGTTTTGTGTCAATTTCCTCACGTTGCCCATAAATAAGATTTTAGTGTTCATGTTTTGTATCAATGTCCTTATGTTTCAAGATTACATATAAATTTTTTGCTTTGATTTAAAATGATCAAGTTTTGAATTAAAATTCTCATGTTTAAATGTGTTACACATAAGAAACGTGCCACACATAAAAAGGTGTCACACCAGAACCTTTCCCTATATATACCCCTCGTTATATTTGAGCAATCATTGTCGATTGCGAATTGTAATCCTTATCCCGATCCCGATCCTGATCGTGATGAACTGGATGTTTTGCGAATTAGGTCAAAAACTTTGGAAATGCTATGAAAAATATACCTAATCAAAAAGCATTAAAAAAATTGGATAAACACACTAGTGCAGAAACCATGTTTTTACGGCGGTTCCATCGTACCAACGAAGGCACCTGGGAACCGCCGTTACTGGCTGTGCCGTAAATGGCGCAACCCGTTACGGCGGTTCCCAGAACCGCTGTGTTATTTACTGATCCTTCGATATCGTAAGTCAAATTCGGCACAAGGTCTTACGATATCGCAGGTGTGCATTCCATACGTTGTTTCTCCATTTCTGTACGAAATCGAAGGTAGATCTTAAGTAGTTTAATGGTGTTACGATATCGTAATCCAATCAAAGCGAAAGTTGAATCGAAATCGTAACTATGTATTTATATATGGCATTCCCGGTACTCATATTGACGAGTTCGTATGCAATTCCGGTGGAATCGATAATGTTAGTCTTTCGATATCGTATAGATGTAATACACGATCCGATATCGAATGATATAACCATATTAGAGAAGTCGCATCGGGTGTTGGTAGTGATTCGAAATCGAACTTGGTTAAGAAACTCCGGGATTCCATCTACACGGACACGAGTTCGAAAGGATACTGAACACAGATACGAACTCGGATACGACATTGTCGACTTTAACTAAACACGAAATCGTAGAGAGTGGTCAAATCCTAATAATGAAACGAAGTCGATTAAAGAGGTTCTTATCTTGCGATATCGTAGGTGGTTTAGGAAAATATTAATTCCAAATTCAATGTTGCGAAATCGATTCGTGGTAAATATATTTTGCGAGTTCGTGTCCAGTTTGTGATATTTGTGACCTGTGCGATATCGGTTGTTTTGGAAAAGTTAGTTACGAGTTCGATGCATTCATTCAGGCTATACGAACTCTTTATATTTATGAATGGCACTATTCAGTAGGCGCTCTCGGAAGATCATTCCGCTGTCATCCCTGTCCCAAGACCGATAAATGGTACGACATCGAGACTGGAAACAAAAAATCCACGAATTCGAAAACGATTTCTGCTAAATTCATGGTGAGAAATGATTCGATATCGAATGTATATACGACATTGACAAGAGTTCGAATGAATTATCGTACTGAACCGAATGCTGGACACGAGTTCGAAAGAAATTTCTTTCCAGTAACCGTATTCCAAAAATCACTACTGAAATCTACAATTTTAACAGCACCACAAGCAACCTTTCTTCTAACAGTACACAAATCTATACTACATTTTTCTTATGTAAGAGCGGTGTGGATATGACTTTACTACGAGCCAAAACAAGGTAGCGAGCTAACTTATCTCTTGCATCATTTAAGTCGGCGATGGTGTAGGGAGTTTGGTCATCTTCAAAAACCTGATTTGGAATAAGGTAGTTTCCAAGTCTAGTTAGATTTCATAGTCATCATGAAATGAAAATTATGGTGATGAATACATTGAACTTACTTGACGAAGATCAACTTTGTCCAATGTTAGATTTTCAACACACTTGTTGGCAAATACGAAGGTATAGTAGCCGGACTCCCAATTACGTCTTTGCCTCTTGTACTTTGTTGTGGGCAAAAATCAAGAATGCTAGTTATGCAACGAAAGCTTAACAAAATATAATAATTGGTGGTAAAATGATGTGATTGTTTACCGTTATTTGTATGAGCTCAAAAGAACGAAGAGTGTTTTGATTAACATCATGCATAGCCACCTCAAGAAGATCGGCGAAAGCTTTGGGTGAAGGATTATTTAGAGAATCAATCCAATACACTCTCTTTTGCCCCGGTACCATAGCAACAAAACTCCAATGACCCCTATCGAAAAATTGAAATCATAATATTATGTCAAGACAAAAATTTTAGTTTTAATATCAAGTTTAGAGGAAGCTGAGTACCCTCCGTTGTAGGGCCCTATGAATATTTTCTTGTTTTCCAATTGAAGTGTGGCGGTTAGATAACTAAGTTGAGCAGTAGGGGCACAACCTTCAACCATGCGCATGCTTTCGGGACATAGATAACCAATCCAATCTTTTCCATTTTTACAAGACTTGGAATACATGCTCCTTGTAGAGTTAATGTAAACAATTAGGATTAAATATGAACCCGCGATATTTAATGAAAAGGTAAAAATAAGGAAACTTACAATTGATGGAGTGTTAGGATATTTGAGTCTAAATCCCCCATATTCCAAATGTCTTTGAAATGACCCAAAGGAATAATCAAATCCGCTCGAAATCCAAACACACTCTCATTACCGGAGAACCTATAGAAGGATTTGATGTTTTGGTGATCTAAGAATTCGTGTAACTTCCTTACCCAATAAGGTAGTTCGTTCAAAAATTTTAACAATTCCTTGGGATCAAAAGTGGTGGGGTATTTATTGGCAATTATTTGTTTCTTCACCTCGTCTACCTTTTTCCTCATGGGTATGTCATTAGAAACTCCATCAACTATCAACCATCGTGGCCAAATAACATACCCTCCAACCATATCCCCAACCCTAGTTTTTTCCCCTTCGGGCATTGGCAAAAGGGCCGTTGGCTCTATTGCCCTACCTATGGCAACTCTACCAAATCCTATGGGAATAGCTTGGAGATGGTGTGTTCGCATCTTTTCCTCAAAGGTTCCATTTGCCACATGTTTAGGGGTCTCGTTGAGACCACAATCAATGAAAAGCTTATACGTCAAAATCTAATAACAATATAATGTCAAAGTTAATAATAACACAAAATAAATATTTATTTAGAATATTAACATAGTAGGTGAAAAATTACCTTTATTGTGGAAGGTTTGGATGTAATATCTATGGGTTGATGTTGCAATGGTCGAATTGGCTCTTGTTCAACATGTCCAATGTTTACCTCCACACTAGGCTCTTCATTGACCGGAATATGATGCGATCCTCTAGACGAGGGACGACGCTCACCAACTACAATATTTTCCTCGGGTGGATGTACGTACCCCATTTGTTGGGCCATGGCATCAACTTGCTTCCTTAATGAAGCATACTCCAAATTTTGGGAAAGTATTGTTTCTTTTTGCCTTTCTATCGTCCACTTAGCCACGTATAGTTCCGAAGGCTTCTCTTTTCCGTTACTTCGCGTTATCCCAAAAGCCTCTCGTTGAGTCAAATAACGACCAACCCCCCTTGCCCTCCCGGGATGATCCTTCCCAACCGCTTTAGCCAATACATCCATCTTCCCCACGGGTGTAAAAAGGCCTTCCTTCTCTTGAACGAGTATCTCATCCTATATAAAATTTTCAAAATAGATTTATAATACTTGTTTTGATTATTTTCAATATCGTAATTGGGAAAATGTTGCCTTACCACTTTCTTTGCGACTTCTTGAACTTCGGTAGTTGTGTATGTTTTATCGCTCTTCATTCTACCTCTAACAAACATATCATGCCGGGGAATGTCATCAATCTTTAACGGTACAACCTTCTCCCGTGCCTCTTCTGTGGTCATCCCATCCTCGAGGTTCTTGGTATATTGCTTCTCTTGGCTCTCACCATCAAGCTTGTCTCCAAGACCCAAGTATCCCGCCCTACTCATTGTGTGATAGAGTTTATTTGCTTTGGCACATTTTATCTTCATTTCTCGGGTTCCCTTCCATAAAGATTATGTCATTAATAATATTAAAAGCAATACATTGATTGAATGACAATGAAAACAAATAAATTATGTCTTACATCGGCTTCATGATCGAGAGACCCTTTGCTTGAATGTTTCCCAACTCGATAGGAGGATATAATTGTGTTTTACTAGAGGATGTTGACCAACTCTTTTCCCTCCCTCGTATATATAGTCTTTCGCCAATCTAAACTTGAATTCACGACTAGCTTTGGAGACAATGTTCAAAGCCTTCTTCTTCACGGCTTCTTCATCCATTGCATCAATTTCAAAGGGTGCCTATTGCATATGAAAATATGAGAAAAACTACGATACAAATTCATACTTTAAATAATGAACTCAATGTAATGGAGACGATGTACCTTACAATCGTTGAAAAAATCCGTTCTTTGTGCTGGATTAATCTCCTTCCAAGTCTTTGTTGCAATGTCGACTCTTGTTCTCCCGACTTTTCCACACCAACTCGACCACAATGGTCGCTCCTTAGAAATAGCAATGCCTTTCGCATCAAATTTCATTGGTGTCTTTACCTCGTTATTCCAACGCCTTTGTACAATGCGACAATACTCCTTAGCTTTTTGTTTTGCCGAAACCTTTTTTTGTGAACTCTTGTCTCCACCATTTGCTATCTTCTTTGTTTTCTTAGGCCTCTTGTCCCCACTAGCATCACTTTGGCGTTTTTTGCTACCCATGACAAAGTCCTACTAACACAAGAGCATAAATAAGTACCTAAGTTAGGTCAATTCACAAAAGTATGAAAAATGAGAATGAAACAAAGTTAATAGAAAATCATTAATGCTATATGGATATGAATAAAGTATAAACATGCACAATACAATCACTAAATAGCACAACATATCAATAAATGCATAAACATATTGACAAAAGATGGAAACCCTAGGTGAAAAATGCAACAAATTTATAAATAATCCATTTCAATAAAAGATTGTTTGTAGTGTTCCAAACATAACTATTAATCAAAGCCCATACACTTAAACAAACCCTTGAGGTCCTAACAATGCATATATTTTGATGGATGTGTAGAAATAGCTGAGAATATGGGTCTTTATATAGTTGAACAATAAATCTATAAGATATGCTAAGGATGAACACAAACTTGTAGGTTTGATTGAAATGAATGGATTAGAGAAAGAAATTGGTGGGAAAAACCAAAAGAGGAGGGAGAATTTGGTGTTTGGAGAGGAATAAATGCGAAAAAGAATAAGGGTTTTTGGTTTTTGTGGTGTTTTTTGAGGTTTTGACCCGCACAATCGTCGGTTGACTTGCATTAAATGCGGTTGTCGAAATAGCTTGCGCTATCGTAACTAACTTTCGTTTGGAATTTCCATATTGCGAGTTCGTATGACCCATTATAAGGGTTTAGGGTTTAATCTCCAGTCCGGGTCGCCGTGGGTATCCATCGGGTATTACACTGTTTAGGGTTTTAAGTATAACGCGTGGACTACAGGATACGAATTCGTAAGCCTTATATTGCATGGTGTCGATATCGAGACGTGGTTATGATGATATACATGAAATCGTAACTAATATAAGAACTACATACGATATCGAATGTAGTATCATTTGTAAGTATACATTTATGATATGTATGACTAATGATTGAGGTTTTGTGTATTTTTTAACAAGTCAAAAGTTAATCTTTTTTGCGTTGATCCTTGATTTATATTATATAATTGTAGTATTTGTTAGATTAGTAATTAATTAGGCCAGAAATGTGTTCACCATTAATGTGTATAATTATGATTAATTGGCTAATCGTGACTAATTTGTTTCCAATCAATTGGGGGTATACTTTGTTTATTAATAATTGCAATTTAATTAGTCAAATTTGTTCTTTTGGACTGGAAGTTAGAAATACATGGATGAGTATTAATGTTTTGTGTTGTCTGTTCATGTATATATGTACATGCTATGGAGTAAATGACTATATTGAATTGCAAATACCTAATGCTTGTAAGTAAACCATGATCCAATTAGTCAAGTAATATGTCATATATATTGTTCACAATGTTTTTTGTAATTACAATGCGTTAGTATCAAAGTACTATATTGTCTATTTATATGTATACATATATATAATATTGTCAAGCCATAGGTTGTATTAAACACATGTAATTTTATGACTTTAGGTATTCAAAATTAAAATATTTTGTACTATTGTATACCATTCTATAGTTCCATACATATATATAGATTATTTTTTAGACAAATAACTTTGTACTAATTTATATTAGTTTTAATAAATAATTCAATTACTCATGTTTATTAACTTTATATGTTTATTCAACTATATAAAGTTCATATATAATCCGTCAATTAATTTATAATAATGTTATATTTATTTTGCTCGCAATATTAATATGAAAGAACATACTCATGTATCAAAATATATAGTCTTACGAGTTCGAATGGACAATTTAAAGGTTTCGATATCGAATGTATTTAATACAACCTATGGGTAAGGAAGTTGGACTCGAATTCGAATGCCATGCGAAATTGGACTCGAAGTCGAAACGGACCGTGAAAGCCAGGCGAAATTGGACTCGACTTCGAAGGCCATCACTATATTTAAAAAAAAAGACGGGTTTGAGGAATATAAAAGTTTTCCCCCTAATTTCTTCAAATCCCTAATTTTGAAAAACCCCCAAAATCCCTAAATCATCTAACAAGCTGGCGGACATGGTTCGATCAAGAGGAGGAAGTGAAAGGCCTGCAACTCGAAAGCAAGGGCGTGGTGGTCGGGCTGAGTCCGCCGCCAATGAGGCAGAGAGCAGCCGCGGTGGTAGCCGTGCAAGAGCTCCCCGCTCTGGATTAATTAATGAGGCTGCACATGCGGTTGAGAGCCATGGTACTCGGCGTGGTAGAGGCCGGGGTCGGGGAGAAAATGTTGGTGGTGGAGAGGCACCGGTGAACCCTCCACAGCCACAACCGGAAACTGAAAACTCAAGCTCGGAAGAGGATGTAGATCTTGAGTTGAAGCCCACATTCATCGATGACGATGCTGCCCTTCGCTACCAAGAATGGGCTGATAGGAAAACCCTCTCCACCAAGGTATTCAAAAAATCTCAACTAGAAGATGAGGTTAAATTTGATTATGTGTTGAATTGGTTTAAGCCCCATTACTTGGATGGTTTATTGACTTTAGAGGAGGATGTTTATCATGAAGAAGTTCTCCAATTTTATTCAAACTGGAGAAAGGATGGTAATAGCTATTTAACTAGGGTTATAGGTAAGGACATATTGGTTGATCAATTTACTATCAATGCTGCTATAGGATGTCCTTATATTGATTCTAGTTTTCTGAGAGGAACTGATCCAAATGGTCCCTATGACATGTTCATCCAACAAAGCTTTAAAAGAAATATTGACATTAAGCTACCTTTTGATCTTCGGAAAGTGGCAAAGAAGTATTTCCGAGTAACAGCCCCTGATTTAGGAAAACCTAAGACCGACTACTCCATTCTTGAACTCAGTCTAGAGCAGAGACTTGTTTACGAGTTCATAGCTCTGAATGTTTTCCCATCCGGTGGTCATGCTTGTGAAGCCACGGTTCATAACATCATGCTCTTCTACTTCATCATGGAGGGACATAAGATAAACCCTGGTTATGCCATCCTCCACTACATGGTAAAGGCTGCAAACTCAACGGGGAAGTCATACCCATATGGTCGTTTGATCACTGCATTGATCCGCAAGGAAGGGGTTGTACCTCAAGGTCGTCCAGAGGTGTCCGAGTACTACGACAATGCATGGTTGATCAAGAAAGGGCTGGTCATCCAAGAAGATGGTAAATATGGACATAAGGACCCAAAGAAGCGGCGGTTGACTCCTAGTAAGTAATGCATATTTCATTATCTTTGAATTTATGTTATTTATTTTCATAATCTGTACTTTATTTTGTTTATAATATATGTGTAGGGCAAATTCAGAAGTGGCATTCACACTTGGACGATACTCTAGTTAAAATAGAGGAGGAGGTTGAGTTGTACAACAATGAATTGAAGTATCACCGTGAAGACTTCACCAAGCTGGCCGATATGCTTGGTTTGCCCCTTAAGGAGACCGATGAAGAAGCAGCTACTTATAACATTGATGAGGATTTTGATGTTGATGCTTGTACGGATGAGTCCGACTCAAGCGAGTATGATGAGGAAGAGACTTCAGAAGGTAACAACTTTGAGGGCGAGGGTGACGAAGATGATCAGCCTGAGGAAGTCGTTGAGGAAGAAGACTCAGATGGTGAGCTTGTAAAGAATAAGCGCCCACGGGTAGAAGATGATTCTTCTGAAACCTCAGAATTCGGCAGCAGCTCTGACGATGATGATGGACAAAGTCAAGCTCCATCAAATCCACCAATCAATCCGGAGGAAATCAATGAAAATTTGGATGAGAGTGTCCTCCTCGAGATTGGAGACCTAGACCCAAAATGAATCTGTGTAACCTTTCATTTGTGTTATTTATGCATCATGGATAATGTTATACTATTGTGTTTTTGTAATAGTTTGAAACTATGCTTTTAGTTTTTGGAAATGGATCCAAGTTTATTGTAATTTAATATCATTTCTACTTCTTCAAACCATGCTTTTAGTTACATTTTTCTCTTCTACTTCTTGATAAATTCTAAAACATGATATGTAAGTTGAAAAAGTTTTGTATAATGGTAAAAACTAGCAAATAAAAAACTGTCACCGATATACTTGTCGAATTCGTAACATGGATCCTAAACCCTTACGATATCGAAACGAACTATGCGAACGACAGGACGATATCGAAGCGGTAAAGTTTGATGTACACGATATCGAAGGGTTAATCGTCTTAAGAGCAGAAATAAAGACGAACCAAGACACGATATCGTATGGATGTAAATTTCAAATTAAAAACTTTGATCGATTTTGCATTCGAACTCGTAACGATGTATTTTACAGATTACGATATCGATACGACATATGTCTGTTGTACACGATATCGCAGGAGTAATCGTCTTGGGAACAGAGATAAAGACGATCTTAGACACGAAGTCGTATAGATGTAGGAAGCTTTCTACGATATCGTAACGTAAGTCGGGACGTCACCAGGGAAAACCTTCTTTAAATTCACTAAGTACCTTGTCGATTTCGAAACTGTAGTTCGTTTATCAAAACGACAGCGTCTTAATTTGTCAGCCACTTGATTCTATCGATATACGATACGATATCGCAACCATATTTTGTAGTCCTAACGAATTCGAGAAACCATTCACAAATTGTATGTATTTCGATAAAAGTGGGGACACGTCACTTTATTTGAATTTTCATATGAAATACTCCAAGTACAAGTTCGAACTCGAGAACTTACTTCGTCTTCTTAAACGGCAGCGTTTTTGCATAGGGTTCCTCGATACGATATCGAAACATATGTATTGATAGGCTACGAGTTCGAAAGAAATTTGCATATAAATTAAAAAAAGGGGGGGGAGAACTAAAACCCCCAAATCGCGAAGCAATTTAAACTTCCACTCAAATTCTCCCCCAAATCATCTTCCACGAACTTCATATATTTTCAAGTATGGCCGGTGGGGGTACGAAAAGGAAGTGGGCAGCAAGGAGGGCACCTTATCAAAGGTTCGAGAAGAAGAAATTTGTAAGTCAAGCAGCCTTTGTAAAGTATAGGAATTTGATTAAGGGTTCTAATTTGATGACATGCTATGTTCTTGATTTCAATAAGATGCAACATTTAGGGTTGACTGAGATCATGAAACTATTTAATGACCAGCAACTTACTGAGTTGTTTACTTTGAATGAAGATTCCTATTTTGATGAAACTTGTCAATTTTACGCTAATTGGACTGACCATGAGGATAGTGGGTTTACAACAAAGGTTAATGGGATTGATTATCACGTAACCCCATCTTTGTTCCATAAGCTTCTTGAAGTTCGGTATAAAGGTGAAATACCAGCTAGGGTTTATGCTAGTGGTAGATGGCCGACGAACGGAGGACCCAATAGGCTCAACCATAGGGAAATGGCTCATAAGTATTTTGGTATGCCTCTAAACGATGCCAAGAAAGCTAGCGATTATAAGATAGCTGACCTACCCCCTTTTGAGCGAATAGTTTTTGATATGGTCTCTAGGCATGTGGTACCAAAGGGAGGTAAGGAAACGGAGGCCACTTATAGTAGCTTGTTGACGTATTTTTACATTATGGAGAAGAAACCATTTAATGTCGGCCATACCATCATGAGTCACATGGATATCGTGGCTAGGAAAGGAAAGCTAGTTACATGTTTGCCTTATGGTAATCTCATCGCCCGCCTTTTGAAAACGGATGAAAATTTCCAATTTTCTTCCGCCTCTGCTCCAAAACCTTGTAAATTCTACGAGGAGAGATATTTTACAAAGAAGAATTGGAGTCTTGTTGAAGGGACTTGGGTTAAAAATGCACCCCCAAGTAACGAACAGCGGGAAGAAGGTAATTTAAACGCTTTGTACTAATTATACTCATTCTTATGTTATTGGTATGATATTTAACTGAGCTAATGATTTTGTTGCAGAGGGTGGCGATGCATTTTTCAAGAGGGTCCAAGGCAAAATGTTAAGGGTCAGAAAAGCTATAATGAAGGGGCGACAGCAGATATGGTATGACAGGAAAAGAATGAGAATGCTAATGAGTGTCCTACAAGATCATCCTTCGCCCTCTCACGGACAACAAGCCAATGCCGAGCCCCGGTCTTCCAATGACCTCGTTGAGCCACAGCAGGAGATGGCTGATGTTAATGCTCAAACCAATCAAGGAAGCGAAGCTGTCAATGCCGATCTTGAGCTTGAGACAGAACCTATAACTGCTGAGGCCGAGCTGGATAAGGAAAATGTCAATGATGAGCATGAAGTTGATAAAGATGTCCCTGCTGAGCATGAGGTTGAGGCAAACCATGAGGTTGAGCAAAATGTCCCCACAGAACAGAAGCTTGAGGCAGAGAAAGAATTTGACAATGTCGAGCCCTTACCTTCAGATGCCATTGTCGTTAACGAGGCCGGGAACCAAGATGATCAGTCAGGCCATGACACAAATCAGGGCGTTGATGATGATGATGAAGATGTGATGAAAAACATTATAATTTAATTTCCTGAATTTTACATAGTTTGAGTCCCACTGAATTTTATATGTAATATTAGGATTTGAAATTGAATGATTCCGTGGAATTCTTGTTTCAAGTTATCAATTCATATTTGATTTCACTTTATTCCCAGCACAAATTATGAGTCATGATTTAAATGACTTGGTCAATTCCACGGAATGGTGTTGTTTTAATGTTGTGTTCTGTAACAGTCGACTATACCTTCGAATTCGTAATAGATAAACATCGCTATACGATATCGCTTGAGTAACCTCATTCGATATCGTAGGAATATATTACACCCCTACGATATCGAATATTGAGTCGCTAGGAAGAGCAGTGCTTTAGCAGATTTACCTTTCGAAGTCGTTACAATGGAAAATGGTCCTTAGCAATCGCAACGTAATTCGCAAACTAAGCCTGCGCTTTAGTAGATTTTGATTTCGATATCGAAACCATTTAAATTTGAGATACGATATCGCAACGGAATTCGTCAACTAAGCCTGTGCTTTAGTAGATTTTGGTTTCGATATCGAAACCATTTAAAATGGCCTTACGATATCGCAAGAGTAACCTGAGTATAGGCTGACTATGATTTCTTAGATTTTTGTTTCGACTAAGCCTGTGATTAAGTGAATTTACGTTTCCATATCGCATACGATTAAAAACTGGCTTCGATATCAAATGGATTGGTAGAACATAGTACAATAACCTTTTATCTGTTTAAAATGACATCAAATATAAATAAAATAAAGTCAATGAATAGTAATCAACATGAAATTGTATTTTATTAAATATAAAAGGAGTTATTACTCCAATTACAAATTAACATAAAAATACATTAGTCTAATGTTGAAACTAATTTTTTAATTGTTTGATGGTTCGACTTCTTCATCCGAAATGTCAACCATCACCATGTATCCAGTGTTATGCCTTCTTGGATGCTCAACCAATAAACCGGCATGGACAGCGTCCTCTCCAAACTCTAGAACACGTTCTTCAAACCTACGATGATCTTCTCGTAGCTCCCTCTCCACCCTGTTCATGCCACGTTCTAGAGCACGGCGCATTTTTAAGATCCTTCGCTGCAAATTTGAGATTGATTAAGTACTTGTACAAAATTATTAGTATACATATTAATTTTTAAACTACAAAATATAGAACTTACTTGGCCTTGAGCAAAATGTTTTTCAAACAATGTCCTAGTCAAAATGACGACTGGACGGACACCATCTAGGGCATAAAACGTTGCCCAACCGAACAATTGAAATTGCCTCTCGAAGTCATCTCTCTTGTACTCCCATTGGCGACGCATTCTCGCCTCCACGTGAGTCCATTCTACAAAAACAGTGAAGAAATATGTGTCAAATGTGTGGAAAAAATAACAAATTAGGAAGCGATATTTATTAACTACAAATTATACCTGTCATCTTCTCTCTCCGCATCCTTGCAACATCTTCTTCCAATTTCACCATCCTTTGTGCAGCTGGAGTAAGATCACCATTGGCAGCCATTTGAAATTCTGGGAAGGAAGAAGTGGGTATGAGAGTGGTTTGATAGAGTTCAACATTTGCAAAGTATATATAGAGCTTATAGGAGGATAGCGGACCCCTTGTATTTAAGGGACTAGTAAATGAAATCTTAATTACAATGTTGAACATAGGGACAACTCTGCAAGGTTCAATGTGTTGGTCTGTTAGACTTCACATTGAACCTTTCCAAATTCAATGCACCAATAGCAGAATTCAAGGCGTCACGACTACGGATTCGATATCGTAACGTAGGGATGTTACCTATTCGAACTCGTATGTATGACTTAGTATAACACGAGTTCGAAGGATTTATCGACATGTTTGGCAGGGACTAAGTAGAATCAACAAACGAATTCGAATATGTCTGACATACAATTTTCGATATGTATAATACTATCGTGGTATTTTGTTATTTGTGTCGAAATTAGATTCGAATTCGCACATGGGTTTATCAATGCATACGAGTTCGTATAGCTTCCATAATAAACCAAGCGAGTTCGACAGTGTCTTTTGTCCACATAGCTATTACATGATCAAATGTGATGAAAAGATAAATGTGACATCTACTTCTTCTTGGTGGCCTTCTTTCTCTTCCTCTTAGATACCTTTCCGGTGCTAGTTACCCACAAGCCTTCGTCATGATCAACCCGAGCCATATAACGCTTCAAACTAGCTTCATCTTCTAAAAGGTTCTCTTCATCCACTAGGTATTCCGAAGGAGTATTTTCCTCAACTAAAACATCACCTTCTGTAAAGGCATCGTCAACAAAAGTTTTCTTCCCGTTCACCACTACATCCCAACGAGGATCAACGGGATCTTTAACATAAAACACTTGGTCGGCTTGGACGGCCAAAATGAAAGGATCATTTTGAGAACCTTTGCGAGCACGATCAACAAGAGTCATTCCTCCAACCTCTCGCTTATTACCCCGCTTTTCATCGACCCAATTGCATTTAAAAATTGCAATTCTCAACTTTACGTAATCAAGTTCCCAAATATCGGTTATAGTTCCGAAGAACAAAGTTTTTTTCAAGCCCTCACCATCCAACGTCTCCGATATATTTGAGACTCCACTATTTTGTGAAGCTCCATTGTCATCCATCTCTTTTGTTCCAAATGTATATCCATTAATATCATATCCACCAAATGATTGGACCGTACCGAGAGGTCGCCGAGATAGCCATTTGACAGTTTCCGAATGCTCTCCACTTTGAACATGTGTTTGGAGCCAACTTGCAAATGTTCGATTGTGTTCTTCAAGCACAACCTCATCGGTTAAACTACCATTGTCCTCCACTATTTCCTTCATGTGTTGTTCAACGTAGGGGGCAATTTCTTTATGATTCCGAAGAACATAAATATGAGCTTTAACGAGATCATCAGCTGATGGACTAAACAAGAACCTGTGCCTCAAACCGTGACCTTCCAACCGACTTTCATGCCTAGAACTTGGAACCCCAATTGTGTCAACATCTTTTAAGTAGTTGTTACAAAACTCAATTACTTCTTCGGCCACATAGCGTTGCACTATACTTGCGTCTGGGCGATAACGGTTTTTCACAAACAACTTGAAGATCTTCATATACCGTTCAAATGGATACATCCAACGTAGAAACACAGGGCCACAAATTTTGATCTCACGCACTAAATGGACAATCAAGTGAACCATTATATCGAAAAAAGATGGAGGAAAGTACATCTCCAAGCGACACAATACTTCGATCACCATTCTTTGCAACTTGTCTAACCTCCGATGACTGAAACTTTTTTGACAAATAGCCTTAAAAAAATAGCAAAGCTTGGTTATTGCGGACCTCACATGCGTCGGGAGACAACCTCTAATGGCTATGGCATTCAACTCTTGCATCAAATTGTGGCAATCATGTGACTTCATACCGGCTAGCTTAAGTTCCTTCATTTGGACACAAGACCTTATATTGGAAGAATACCCCGTAGGAACTTTGACCGACTTTAACGTCCTACAAAAACTCTCCTTCTCTTTTGTCGACATTGTATAACACGCCGGTGGTAAGTAAGTTTTGTCCCCTTCCTCCACGGGTGCAAGTGAGGGTCTTATACCTAAACTCACCAAATCTTGTCGTGACTTCAACCCATCTTTTGTTTTCCCCTCGGTGTTCAAAAGTGTTCCTACCAACGCGTCACATACATTCTTTTCAATGTGCATGACATCTAGACAATGTGTTACTTCCAAATACTTCCAATATGGCAAGTTGAAAAAAATTGACCTCTTTTTCCAATTACCACTATTTTTGGCTACCTTCTCCTTTTTCCCGTACACATGTCTCAATGTCTCCATATTTGCAAGTATTTCAATGCCGGTTGGTGGGATAGGTTCTGGATCGGTCTCAACTTTGCCATTGAACCATTTCTTCGCAAACCTCCATGGATGATTTACAGGTAGGAATCGTCGATGACCTAGATAAACTGTTTTCCCACCATTTTTCAATTGAGTATGGCTTGTATTTTTCTCACAAACAGGACATGCAAGATGACCTTTCACAGAATAACCCTTTAAATTGCCCAAAGCCGGAAAATCATTAATGGTCCACATCAACATCGCTTTTAATTGAAATTTGTCATCCCCGCGACTCCCGTCGGCTATCCACACTCCCGGGTTGAACAAAGACTTCAAATCTTCAATAAGTGGCTCCAAGTATACATCAATGTCATTACCGGGTTGTTTAGGCCCTGAAATCAACATAGATAGCAACACATATTTTCTTTTCATCATCAACCAAGATGGTAGATTATAAATCACCAACATCACAGGCCATGAACTGTGTGTGCTAGACAAATTTCCAAAAGGATTCATACCATCTGTTGATAACCCTAAGCGGAGGTTTCTGTCTTCGGTTCCAAATTCAGGATACAATTCATCCATTTTTTTCCATTGCTCTCCATCGGATGCATGACTAATAATGTCATCCCCCCCTCGCTCCCTTTCTGCATGCCACGTAAACAATTTAGCATCATCGGGGTTTGCAAACAACCTTTTTAGTCTGGGCACAATTGGGAGATACCACATAACTTTTGCGGGTGTTTTCTTATCGCTAAATGTACTGTCTTCATCCCCAACATTGATTGATTCTTTCTCCTTGGCTTTGTATCGAGACTCCCCACAAACTAGACAGTTGTTCAATTTTTTTTCCTCCATCGACCTAAACAACATACAATCATTAGGGCATGCATGTATCTTCTCCAATTCCATCCCCATTGGACACAATATTTTTTTCGCATCATATACTCTATTGGGCAACAAATTACCTACGGGTAGCAATTCTTTCACAACCTCGAACAACTCACTCATCCCTTTATCGGTAATCCCATGTCTTGCCTTCAAATTCATCATCAACAATGTTGCAGCCATAATACAATGCCTAGACCCCTTGTATAATGGTGTCTCTTTATCATTCAACATTGCCGCTAAAACGCTAGGCTTTCCCACAAATTCCCTAGCAACATCGTACACCAATTCTCCTAGATCATCATCATATTCCATATTTTGACTACCAATTTCGATATCGGGCATATCCGTGTCAACTTCAACTTCACCATGCCATATCCAATGCGTATAGTTAGGGTCAAAACCACGACAAATCAAATGTTCACGTATAACCATTCCATCGTCAAAATAAGCATTGTTTTTACAATCTTTGCATGGACATCTAACAGCCTCAACCCCGTTGCTATTTGCATCCTCGAAAGCCACATTAATAAATTCTTCAATCAACTCACTATACTCGACGGACAATCTATTATTTTTCCTTATAACTTCAACTCGATCCATATCAACAACGTCCCACAATGTCTAACCCAAACGGAATTTCTACAACAAACTCCTATATAATCATAAAGCAATATTAATAAATCGTATGAATTAATAAATGAACAAATTCATATAGAAGCCGTAAATTCAAACCTTCGTGTAACTCGTAAGTGGGAGAAAATCACAAACAAATGCCTTGATTGCCTTGGAATGACCTTCAAAATGAGGATGATTGGTTTTAAGAAACAGCCCACAAGCTCAAATAGCTAAACTTCTATCTTTTTGAGAAAAAGTGTGGTTTTTAAGGAAGATCCCGTAGGTCATACGAACTCGTAGGGAACTTAATATACCTATTCGATTTCGAATTCAAATTCGTATATATTTTAAAGAACTAGCGATGACTGATTCGAACTCGAATATATGTAAAATGCTTCCTGCGATATCGTATCTCATATCGCCTACAATCCTGTATTTTGGCCGAATTCCGTTACGATATCGAAAGACAAAAATCTATATATAGAAACATAACGGCCCAAAAAAAAATTCACCCAGCCACCGAATCTCATAAACCCCAAAGCGGAAATAACAAGAAAATTTCTGGTAATTTCCAAGAACATCATCAATTCGACCATGGATAGTAATCATGCTGACATTGTCCCTATCACTGCCAACGAAGAGGTTGTTGTTACCCCCAAGTTCAACGAGCCGGATGAAGATTCAATATCGAAAGAGGTAAACTTTTGATTATAGCTTATGGAGTCAATATTTGATTAGATCTTTTGTAACCCTTGGCTTATGGAATCCATATTGATGTTATGAGATTGATAGTTGATGAGGAAACTTACAATATTTTTTGGGCTTGAATATTACTTTCACATCTTGTAAATTCAACTTATAAGCACATTGATGGTTTAGGATTTGTTATGATATAAATTCTGAATCTCCTTGTTATTGGGCATATGTGAACGTGTTTTGACAGAGTGTTGAGCCGATGCAACCAATCACAGATGGAGACGGTATTGGTGAAACCTCTTCTACCTTGCTATCACTATCTTTAACAGAAGATGATGCAGACAACAGTGATGAGGATGATGGTGAGCATGATGATGGTGTTCTTGTACAACCACAACCATCAGTACCGATTAAGAAGATACGAAAACCTTGCTATGGTTGGATTAGAGATGGCGACACCATTGATGATGAAGAAAACTTTGTTTATCTTGAACCGGCAAACGAGGATGATTTTTTCCCCAAACCTTAGATGTTCATTGTCTTAGTTGACATTGTCCCGCCTCTAGGCTATTTCTACAATTCAACTCTTGTTTTCTTTATCTTACGAGATTGTCACTACTCTTGTTTTATTCTAAGTATTGACATTGTCCTTGTTGTTTTCACTTTTCATGAATTATCAATGGTTCATGAATTCAAATATGTTTTCTGGAAGATTTTCATGCAAAACATTACGATATTTATCTATCCAGCATGCAGTAACTTAAAAAACTATCCATCAAACAAATGAACTACGTATAGGGTATGCTTGCTGATTCAAGACCACGCACTCTTTCGACTTCGACAACATTTCCGGGTACTCTTTCGATATCGTAAGGTTAGTCTTGTATGACCAAATTAGCAGTGAAACTTTATTAAAAACCAACTCGTTACGATATCGCAACCAGCACGAGTAATAAGTGCGATATCGAAGGAATATTTTATAAACGAAGCGAATTCGAAACTGTCTTTCGTGCACATAACTATTACATGATCAAATGTGATGAATAGATAAAGCATTCAAATTCAATCTTCTTCAGCTTCTGAAGACCATCCTTCACCTGTTGAACTTGAACAGGATTCTGCAGAAATGTCCCAGTACAAAAAACTTTCCATAGTGTACTCTGGTTCTGATGGATCCACAGTAACTCCAATGAAATGTTGTCTGCCTAGTCTGATAATTTCTTCCTTAGCTTCATGGGTCTCCCTAATTTCTTTCTCCGCCCTAATCAGCCCTTTCTCAACCGCACGGCGCATCAACTCAATTTTTTTCTGTTATTCATAAATTTTAGCAATAAGTAAAACAACATCCCCATAATTTGATCTTTACAACTGTATATATTATTAATATTGAAGTCAATTTCATAAAAGAATAATTGAGGGAATAACTTACTACACCACGAGTGTATTCCTTGTCAAACTCCTTTTGAGATTCTAAGATTATGTACGAATCATCCCACGGAATTCGTGCTGCCCCAAACCGAGGAAAAAGATATTGAAATTGATTCTTCAAGAAGTCCAGTTTGCGGCGTTGCTCAGGTTCAACAACGTCTTCCCACTCTATATATTGCATACAAGATTCAAATTAGTAATAATGAAATGTGTAACCAAAAAATGTAAAATCATTGAAGATCCAGCACAATGTTGAGTATTAATTGATACCTGTCATCCTATCAGTCCTCAACTTTGCAATTCTTGCTTCCATTGAGATCCTTCTTTGTTCAGCAGGGGATAAATTGCTACTGCCCGCCATAATATGAAAATAAAAACCAAGGAGAGGAGGAAGAAGGAAGAAAACAAAAGGTTTAACTGAAAATGATGGTTGTGATCACATATGTGTTTAATTGGACGAAGAAAACAACAAGTTGTGGTCCCCATGTCATTAGTTGGACGGAGAAAACAACAAGTTAGACAGAAAATATTTTTAGTCCGTTCGTCTACTTACACAGGACTTTCGATATCGAAAGTGTATAGTACATACGATACGATATCGTATGCCCGTTAGTCTATTGACACAGCGCTCTGGGCGAGTACATTTTCGATATCAACACATAATGTTTGTGTTATGATATCGTAGCTGTTATATTAATATACAATTTGGCCAGGTCAATGTTTTTCGAACTCGACTCAAGATTCGTTTCATCCAACTTTAGTAAAAACAAACTAGTTACGAAATCGTACGAATCAACATATTTGTTTGCGATATCGTAGATACATATTAACAAACCTACGATATCGTATGTAGTTTCAAAGTACGGCGGTTATTACCGATCACCGTGAAATATGGAAGGAACCGCCGTTAATTAGTACCCAGAAAACTAGGGCAATAAAAACGACCGAATTTGACTTTCGAACTCGAAAGATGTACACAGTTACGGCGGTTCCTGGGTGTTTTGCGGAACCGCCGTAATTACCTGCCGTAAATCACATGATTTGCACTAGTGACATGTATACGATGGTAACTCCTAAATTTAACATTTTGATTGTATAGGTTAGCCAACCAGAATCAACCATGATATATTACATTTAGTTATTACAAAGTTATGGGTGAAACTGTCTTAACATAAGTTTATGGTAGGACTAATTATAATTCATGTGTTTTACAGTTTTGTTTGTGCACTTGTTTGTGTGTTTCACAGTTTTGTTTGTCATAAGTTGTGTTAATGTGTAATTGAACTTCAAAATTTTGAAATGCAAACAAACGTGTGAAACATAGAAACAAAGTTGTGAAATACATATCATTTGTCCTACCATAATCTTATGATAGGATGGTCTCACTCAAGACTTTCTCGTTAGATATTGGCCCCGTTTGGTGACAAGAGTTTTGGAGAGCGTTTAGTTTTTTTGGTTAAATATGGATAGATGACTGGTCAATCAGCTCTTTCAAGTGTTTGGTGAGGAGAGTTTTCAAATTAGTTTCTTTGGTGAAACCTCTGATTTCTGAAACGCTAGAAAGAGCAGCGTTTGTAAAAAGTTAATCAAAGAAATATCTTTTTTATCCTTATCCCTCACAAATTTCCTTTCTTAATTAATCAAATTCCTTTAAAAAATAATTTATATACACAATTTGTAAAATTAAAGTACGCATTTTTGTGTACGTACGTGCATTTGAGATTTTTAAAAATTATATTTTCAATTTGTTTTTAAAGTATTATACATATTAAAATTAAAATGACACCAAAATAAAAAGTTCAAGTATTTCAATTCTAATTTTTTTTAAATAAATAAATGTAGATATATTAATAAAGAATAATAACCGAAATATAATAATCGAAATATATATTCTAAACATATGTCATTGTGAAAATTTCAAGCATTTTAATCTAAACATTTATTTTTTAAAATAAATGTAAGTATATTAATAATGAATAATATTTCAAATAACATTAAAATAGATAAACATATTAGTAATAAAAGTACTTTTTGATATTTTAAAACAAGTAATACATACTATATAAAAATAACTTATAATAAATTTTACTAATGTCTATTTCAGTCATTTAACAAAACAAAACCGCTAACAGCTAATTGTTATTCACCAAACACTTAAATACAAACAGCTAGTCAAACCGCTGGTCAAAACAGCTAACAGCTGATAGAATCCGCTAACACCTAACAGCTAACAGCTGATAGCCAAACGAGGCCATTAATTAGGTGAAACTTTGGCCTCGTTTGGCTATCAGCGTTTAGCTGTTAGCTGATTTTATTAGCTGTTAGATGTTAGCGGATTCTATTAGCTGTTTTGACTAGCGGTTTGTATATGAGTGTTTGTCAAATAACAATTAGCTGATAGCTGTTTCATTACATTAAATGACTGAAATAGACATTAGTACAATTTATTATTATTTATTTTTTGTAGTGTGTTACTTGTTTATCAAAAATTGTTATAACTATATGTTCATTTATTTTTATGATGTTTAGTATTTCAATTATTATTCTTTATTAATATATCTACGTCTATTTAATAAAACTTTTTTGAATTAAAATACTAGAAATTTTATTTTTTATATATTTAAAATATGTGTAATATACTTCAAAAATAAATTTAAAATAATGTAAAAAACCATGTACGTACGCACATATGATGCGTACATAAAAGGTTATTTATTTAAATAACTTTAAATTTATTTTTAAGTTTACTAAAAGGTTATTATTTACGTATATAAAAGGTTTTCTAAATACCTTTAATGAATTTGAAAAAGAAATTTGTGAGGATAAGGATATAAAAGATATTATGTAATATTTCTTTGATTAACTTTTTAAAAACGCTGCTCTTTCTAGCGTTTCAGAAATCAGAGGTTTCACCAAAAAAGCTAATTAGAAAACTCTCCTCACCAAACACTCAAAAGAGCTGTTTGACCAGTCAGCTATCCATATTTAACCCAAAAAGCTAAACGCTCTTCAAAACTCTCGTCACCAAACGGGGCCTTTAGTTAACATAATTTCAATAGTTACTTAATTTAGTTATTAGAAAAAATTAAATATTCTAAAATATATCTAGTTACTTAATTTATACGTTTTTTCTGAAAACAATATTCTAAAATCAACTAAAATATTTATGCCAGGTCTATATTTGTAATGAAAAGTAGTATTAATTAGTGGTGTCAATTCGGGTTGACGTGTCGGGTTTTGTGTTCGTGTCAGATAAGTTCGGGTTGATACGTGTCGGATTATTTCGGGTCAGAATTTTTTTATCGGGTCGTGTCGTGTCGTGTCGTGTCGGGTCGGGTCACGTTCATGTCGGGTTAGATTCGTGTCAGCCCAGTTTGTCAGGTTGGGTTGGGTTCAGAAAGAATTATCTTGGGTCGGATCGGGTTGGGTTAGACTCGTTTGTAAGGTTGAGTCAATTAAGTAAAAATAAAATACACAAAACTCACATTGGAATAAACAAACTTTTGATGTTGGGTAAGTCGAGATCGAAGTGAGTTCAACTCAAATATATAACACAATTGATAATTTTAGTTTTAACTAAATTGTTTATATATACTTGAATCACACTGTTTTTAAAATTTTAGTTATCTTCACTTTTATGATATTGTGGTCATTTAAATATTTTTCAAACGTTTATACTCAAATTGAACCAAAAAATCTCTAATTGAATACACTCACACGTTTCATTACATCACATTTAAGTTATTTAATAAATATACACCTCGAATTGAACGTCAAACATCTCGTAACTTCAAATTTTCCAAGTATCTTAGTTGTTTTGGAAATAAATTTAACAACGTAACTGACATCTACGGTGTTATAACTCAATATTATCTCCTAATATCATATATGAAATACATATAAAAAATTCCATATGTTTTTAAGTTGTTGAACTAGTTGACGTAGAACAAATTGATGGACTTTACTAGTGAGTTTACAAAGGTTAAACATGTTAGCATTGATATCTCGTCTATAGAATGTAAATACAAATTTTAATGATGTTAAAATTTTAATATTGGTTGCGAAGATGTTGGTTATAAATCTCTTCAAGCGGATTTCAATTTTGACGTTTCTACAAAGTTTTTACTTTTTTAACCTAGGTCCCTCCAAAACAATGGGAAGTGTCGAACAATAAAATTGAGTGACCCAAAACAAAATTAAAGTCATGTGAAATGTGAAAATATAGTTTTACGATATTTTGAAGCATCGGAAGAGGTAGAAAAAATATTTAGATATGTTGCCCGATAGTTCCATATATGTTACTATGGCCTTTTTTAAAATTAAGATTTTGTGGAATAGTCAAATATAAATTTATTTCTTTATCCTTAACTTGACAAGTAGCAAAGTGGTGTAGTGGTATTTTAATCCATCACCTAAGCATTGGTCTGAGGGTCAATTCTTCTAACTATAATTTTTTGGTTTAAGGAATTTCATGAGTTGGCAAAGGAACAATTTAACTCCAATAACTAGCATTTTTGGATTAAATTTTTTAAAAGTTTGAAAAATTATTTATTATGACACAATAGATACTACTTATACAAAAAAAATTTTAAATTAAAAAAACTCCAAATTAAAAATGGTTTTGAGCATATTAATAAAACAACCTTTTAAACTTAATAAAAAATTGACATTATTAATTATAATAAATTAGATATATTGGTTTAATTACAATTAAAAATATGATATTAGAAATAAATTAAAATTACATTAACTATTTATGAAAGATTAAGTTGGTTCAGTTCTTCAGGTTTAGCTCATCTTCAAATTCGTATTATGTCGGGTCCGGATCATGTTCGGGTTCGTGTTATCTCGGGTTCGTGTCAAAATTTATCGGGTTAAAATTAATATTCGGGTTGAGGTTGGGTCGGGTTGGATCAACCTAATAATTTTCGGGTTACGTGTCAGATCGGGTTGGGTCGTTTCTCGTGTTCGTGTTAGGATTGACAGCACTAGTATTAATGGTGTGAATGGCAGGTTGAACGAGGAACAATCTGTATTACGATTTACGAATCTTCCTCCAAAACCTTCCCATCTACTTTTTAGTTGGTGAAAATCTTTGACTTTAAAGAAACTCTAGTTGTCCATTTCAAAAAACAATTAAAAAAAATTAATATATATATATATATATATATATATATATATATAGTATTCCATTTGTCGCCTTCTGCCTACAGCATAATTTCTCCGACAATTATACATTTGATCATTCCCAATTTCCTTCCTGATCCCAATACTGTGATGAACCGGACGTTTTTCATCTCTCATGGATCTCCGACTCTGTGTATCGATGAATCATTGGAGGCCAGGAAGTTTTTGCTGGCTTTCACCGACAAGGTGCTGAGTTTGAAGCCCAAAGGAATCGTGATGGTGTCCGCGCACTGGGATACCTCGGAACCCTCCGTCACCACAAATCCTGCAAAATACGACACCATTCATGACTTCTACGGCTTCCCCAAGCCCATGTACCAGGTCTTTTTACCCGCCTCCCTTTTATTCTTGACTTATATGATCACGTCGCATCTTGTTAGATTTCTCCATATGTTAACTTTTCATCCAACACGTTATTTACGTTTCTTGGAAAACTTGAACAAGTTTCACTTGAATGCGGTTCCATTCCAACACCAAGATTGTCTTACTTTTGAATTGTGCAGGCTTTGATTTTGCCTAGTCTCATCGTTTATGAGCCTGAAATATGCCATTGACTCATTTGATAGACAATCAAAACTCAAGTTATTCTATAGATATTTTGTGAATACAGATTGGGTTTTTCCCACCATACAAAAGTCATGCTTATACTGTGTGTGTTCTAGAGCGTGTTCTTGGTGTGCTGCAATTCTCCAACTTTATCAGTTGTTGCACAAGCAATCACTATTGTGTTTCCATAGTTAGTCTACCTTAGGTACATATGTCTGCCTTGCATTTACCATTTACTGAAAAAAAAGGGAACTTCTATTTGCAGGACCAAATTACTACTGCAGGACCATATTTCACTTGATCAGAAGCATTTTCCCCCAATTAGTTTTGCCCGATTCAAATGTACATTTGACGCACTAAGATATCAGATATTGCATTTTGAATTGGGCAAAACCAATTGGGAAAAAATACGTCTGATCAAGTTTCATATGGTCCTGCAGTAGTAATTTGGTCCTGCAAATAGTAACCCCCAAAAAAAATCAGAGTATATTTTACAGATCTCATTCTTTCACATGTGATATGATCCAACAATAGGGTTATAGGGATATATTAGAGGGGTTCAGTTTTGCAAAACTTGCTCTAAGGACCAATAATCACTGAACTATCAACACAATATTGGATATGAAATGAAGATTTGTCTAGGAGAACCTTAGGCAGGATATAGTATGTTACAAGATGAATAATGTGCATTGAGCATTCTGATATACTTAATGATGTTGCTGATGGATAAGTAGTGAAATTTCAGCTCAAGTACCCTGCACCAGGAGCTCCTGAGTTGGCAAACAAGGTGAACCAACTGCTCAAAGGTGCTGGCTTCAACCAGGTTCACGAGGACAAGAAGCGCGGTCTGGATCACGGGGCATGGGTTCCCCTGATGCTCATGTACCCCGAGGCTGATATACCGCTGTGCCAGCTGTCCGTCCAGTCAAGCCGCAGTGGCACTTACCACTACGAAATGGGAAAGGCTCTGTCCCCTCTCAGAGATGAAGGCTACCTCATCATAGGCTCTGGCTCTGCCACACACAACTTGAGGTCTCTCAATCCTTCAGGCACTGTTGCTTCTTGGGCTCTGGAATTCGATACCTGGCTTAAGGAAGCCCTCATCAATGGAAGGTATGATGATGTTAACCACTTCGACGAAAAGGCGCCTAATGCAAAAACAGCTCACCCTTGGCCTGAGCACATGTATCCACTGCATGTAGCAATGGGCGCTGCCGGTGAAACATCCAAAGCACAACTCATTCATCACAGCTGGAGCATGGGAACTATCTCATATGCTTCCTACGAGTTTGTTGCGGAAACCTAACAGGACAAACGGTTTCTTCTCTATTGTGTTGATATAATACCGCGCTTCACACACGTTTTTTTTTTATCATTTTTTTTTCATATAACGAATTCAGTATTCAAGTATTTGTTGGTTGGTTGATTGGTCACCTTTTATTTATGAAATGGTGTGGATTTGTGTTACTATGAGTACAGCAAAATCATATTACATTGCTTAATGCAGAATCATATTATATTCAATGTACCCAGTGTCGACATTGATCTATTTTTTTTTTTTTAATTTAAAACCACATGAAGTGGTAGGAAATCTTTTAAAGGGATCCCAAGCCCATCACAAATAGATTACATAGCCTAAAGGCTAGGAAAGTTTTCGATAGACTAATATACATAAGCAAAGCTTTGTAAAGCAAGTAGATGGAGTATACAAACTCCGAAGGCCAAAAAATTGCTTCCAAAAGAATAGTGGAAAAAACATATATGCTTAATCCAATGAATAAAGATAATACTATATACTATGTGTTATGATCTACATATCTCACATCAGCCATAAGCATTCAAAACATTCCGAGCTTGTTAGCTAATCAACCCAAGCCGAGCCCAGGTTGAAAAACAAATCAGCCAGGAAAGAGAATTACCGAGGCATTCTGTGAAGTGGAGATTACTTAGTACTAGCACCAAGCAAATATACTTTCGGGTGCTGCTCAGAAAAATTAACCAGCAAGGATCAGGGCTGCTCCAGAATGACAACATCCATGTAACTCCACCTTTGGATAAGAATTCCAAAGGGTCTTCCCCATTCTACAATAAAAGCACTAAAGCAGTATCAAAGCCATCAAAAAGGATGAAAATGGGCCATAATAAAAGGCTAAACAGAGGAAAGCCTCACATAAGGGACCCCTAATTTATCCAGGTGTAAGAAACCTTTCAATTTTGAAGGGGCATCCAGAATAAATATATGTCCAGAGAAAGCTGTCTTAGAGCATAATTTTGATAAGAAATCTGCTACAGCATTGCACTCTCTGTAGATATGTTTAATTCTGTCTGCATAGCAATGAAGTTCATAAGATATATTCAAAACAGACCAGTTTGCTGAGCATGGGTTCATTAAGCACTTTACTGCATTCATACAGTCAGATTCAATAGTAAAGCAAGATCCAGAAGCAAGTCCTAGTTCTACCCCATATTGAATAGCTAACAGCTCAGCATGTAATGGAGACATAGCACATGTATATTTTGTAAACAAAGAGATTAAACTGCCTCCCACACCTCTAATAACAACACCTAGACCCACTTTATCAGCATTGATAAAGGAGGCATCCACATTGATCTTGTATTCTGTATCAGGTGGATACCATTTGATTATTTTAACTGCCTTTTTCCTTTTTTGTTTAAAAATTGGGACCAAACCAAGCATGGTTAATTCCCTGAATTTTGAGGCTTGGCCAGTCAAAGGTGAAGCAGTGAAAATCATGGATATGTGTTTAACAATATTGCCAAATAGCATAGAGCTCTCCATAATCACAATATCAAAAAGTTTCTTATTTCTTCTCCACCACAGATACCACAGAGTAACCAGTAGAGAAGAGATAGATACTTTAGTAAGAATTTTTGAATTCCCTTTGAAGTTCAGGTAATAGGAAAGCCTATGATTGATAGAAATGAACTGCGGCACAGGCACAGCAAGTAGATTATGCATCATGTTAAGAACAATAACATTTTGTGAGCATGCATTAAAAAAATGATCAGCAGAATCACTATGATTACACAGTGGGCATTTAGATGCTAACTTAATCCCAAATTTCATAAGATTATCATCAAATGTAAGTAGATTATTAAAAATCCTCCAGGATAGAATTGAGATTTTACCTGGAATATGTTTTGACCATGCCTTTTCCATTGAGAGTAGTGGTGCTTGCTTGTTTCTCAAAGCCTGATAGGCAGATTTAACTGTGAATTGTCCTTTCTCTTCTAGTTCCCACACTAATTTATCCGGATGCAGTGAATTTACCTCCAATTCCTGTAAAAGAGTTAAGACATTGGTAGCCACAAAAGGCTCCATCTGGGGTAAATATGCCAATTTATTTTGTGTGAACTCAGCAATTGTAATATCAGGGAAAAGTAAAAAAGGTTCTTGCCATATGTAACAAAGAGCTCCCTTTCCTGACCAGTTAGAATCCCAAAAGGATGACTGACCCGTGCCCACTATCACCCTAGAATGAGTATTGGCAAACTGAGTGATCAAACATATTCTCTTCCATGTGAGAGAAGTTCTGTGGCTATTGGGAAGATTCCATAAGAATCTTGTCCATATATTCTCATTGATCTGCAATTTCCACCACAACTTGCAGGAAAAAGCTTCAATCATGGCTCTGATGTCTCTAAAACCGATTCCATTTTCAGTCCTTGGGGTTGCCATCTTTGACCATTTCCTCCAAATTTTCCTCTGGCCATATGAATGCTCACCCCAGAAAAATCTAGAGGATAGTCTCTCCATTCTTTTTATCACAGTAAGAGGAGGTCTTAAAACAGCAAAAACATGGATAGGTATTGCAAGAAAAGTATGGTTGATTAGGACCATTCTACCTGTAGCTGTAAGCCACTTTACTTTCCAATTTGATAAAGCATGTTCCATTCTTTCAATCACAGGATGATAGTAAATTGAGAGATTCCTACCTGTGAATACTGGAACTCCAAGGTAAGTAAATGGTAATGATCCTTTCTTCATTTCAGTGATGCTTTTTACCATATTTACCTTGGAAATGAGAGCTTTTGTGTGCAAGAAGAAATCTGATTTTGAGTAGTTGATTTTCTGCCCAGAGCATTCTTCATATGCTCTTAGAAACTCAACTAATCTTTTCAGATTTTGTTTGGTGGCTTGGAGAAAGAGTGCTGTATCATCAGCATACATAAGATGAGAGACCTGCTCCACACCCCTAGGCAATAGAAAACCTTTTATGTAATTTGATTGGATCAGTCTTTTGTAGGCTCTGGAGAAAGCTTCAGTGATTAAGTTATAAAGAAAAGGGGATAGAAGGTCTCCTTGCTTGATTCCTCTGCTGGATTTGAAAAAACCAGAGGCAATCCCATTTATGAGCACTGAGAACCAGGCTGCAGAAATGTTAGAAAGAATGATTTTGACCAAAGATCCATGGAAGCCAAACTGTAATAAAACTGAGTTAAGGAAAGACCATGACACTCTGTCAAAGGCTTTCTGCATGTCCAGTTTAACTACAATATTACTATGACTTGGGTTTTTATTCAGTAATCTCATCATCTCCATCATCTGGAGAGTGTTGTCTGAGATATCTCTACCATGGAGGAAAGCAGACTGTTCTTGGGAGATGAGTTTTGGCAGGAAAGGTTTAAGTCTCTCCATAATGATCTTGGAGTATATCTTATTGATAAAGTTGGAGAGACTTATTGGTCTAAAATCAGAGAAAGAGGAGGGTGTAGTCTTTTTAGGAATGAGAGCTAGCCAGGTACTAGATATTGCTCTTGGGAGTTCACCTCCACTGAGAAATTCCTTTGCAGAGGCAAGGAGATCATCCTTTACCACTTCCCAGAAGTGTGTAAAGAAATGTCCAGAGAAACCATCAGCTCCTGGTGCACCATCTTTGTTGAGATCAAAGACTGCAAACCTGAGCTCTTCGAGGTTAACTGATTTGAGACTGCAAAACTGTGTCGACATTGATGTAGATATCAAATTGAAACATTGTTCCTTTACATTAGAAAGGAGAGACGGATAAGTATTGTTAAATTCTAAACTATGACACTTGAAGCTAATTATCATTTCAGTGTAAATTTATACAATAATGGAAGTGTTTGTCAAACTCGACATTAGGTTTTTTTTTTTTTTTTTTGAATTGAACTGAATTGCAAATAAACTTGAGAGAATAAGGCCTTAGTCTCCGGTTCGATTCAAACTGATTACCAAAGAAAGTGTAACGAATTTTTTTCGTAATCAGACAATAATTTAGATGAAAATTTAAAAGCCTCAAATTAAAGATCCGTTCGACTCCATTACATTAAATTCGTAGAGAATGTAGGAGAGATTCCAATAAATTGAGAGAGCGGGAGACTATTCAATGTTTTCCTGAAGTAAGTTTATGGATGCTTTTTTTGGAGTTTTTTTTTTTTTTTTTCGCCTAAATAACCTTATTTTTAAAACAAATTTTCAAAATAACACTTTTTCGAAACTAATTCCATAACTAATACTCATATATACATGATGGAGTCACGTTATAAATTACAAGAACTCTTGAACTAAAATTTAATTAGTATTACACCCATAATCTTTCATACATTTCATTTAGACCTACAAATTTACCGATGAGATCCCGGTAGAGCAAACCTTACACATGACGACTTGTGTGCTGCGGCATCGCTAGCCGGAAGAGATCGTTCGAGCCCTTGGAGGAGAAAGAAATCGATTTAGGCTCTGTTTGGTGGAGATGTGCTTAAAAGCAAAGTAGGCTGAAAAATATATTTTTTAAAGCTCATGTAACCTACTTCTACTTTTGATACTAAAAATAGCTCATGCTTCCTATATAAGCTGGTTTTTAGCAACTTACCAAATATAAAAAACTACTTTACTTTAAAGTAAAGTAGATAAAAAGTAAAATCAAACACAGTCTTAGAATCCCAACTTTCAGCCATTTTGAAAAATGGCCGATTTGGAGACAACGTCTTGCCCACCGAGGATTCAACTTCAGGTTTAGGCCATGGCGGCAATGATAGCCATACCTGTCAGAATCCGACCGACAAGGATGAGTGGGTCAATTCGGTGATCAAGGAGACGACGGCAGCGAGCAGCATGGACGACGCAAAATCACGCACCGGCCAGCTATTCGACGGGATGAGGAAACGATACCTCGGAGGCGTCAAATCTCAATCTGAGCAGAACTCGCTGTTGAAGAAGGCAGTGGTGATTCAGCATCGGCTCAGGCGCGAGCTAAAGGATTAGATGAATCGAGAGGTCCCGAAGCTGAAGCAAACGGCGGTGAGACGGTGAAGTTTGAAGAGCTGTTGAAGAGCCTTAGGATAGAAAACTCATCTCCTGCGGAATCCGTAACCTTTGAGTAATTTTTTTGCTCATCACCATTCTCGATATCACGTTGTTAATTGACACACCTATTGCACCTCTGCTGGTCTCTGCTCGTACTTAACTGCCTCACCTCTGCTGGCCTTCTCGTGTAAATGTTGCAGGTAGAGCCTTAACCCCTCTCGTCTAACTAGTTCCAAAGCCTTGTTCCCTAAACATTCTGACACGGTCGTCTTTTTCACCAACCTGGTGAATGGTGCGAACGGGCTTGACGCGAAACTCTGAACCGGTGGTCCGTAGAATCTCAATAGCCGGGTTGATTGGTTTGCAGCAACTCTTTAAGACTCATCTCCCACAATGGTCACAATGGTCCAGAAGCATTAGCACCATCTGAGCCAAAGAAGCTGAGAGATGCATGGCGAATTTTTTATTTTTTTTTAGATTAAACCACCAATGGTGGGAGGGACTCAAACCTTTTTATAGAAAATGAAAATACATGAGTCTTGCGAGTTTACAATGATTAGAAACAGTTGAAAAAGTAAATTGCTGAAAGTCTAGAGAAATTTCTTTTAATCCTTGAAGCCGATAGCGAGAGAGGCTCTAAAGAAAGGTACATTCCCCTGATACACCTACCCCTGGTGTACCTACATCCCCGAATGAAGCATTCAGTAGCCACCTCACTTTTAAATAATCAGCTGGGAGGATTTAAAGAAAGATCAATCTAAGCTAAGTACGAAATGGAATAGCAGAGAGCTATATATGCACAGTTCCAAAAAACCAGCTGAGTGTGCATCTTCAATATATCCAGTTTGAAATGGCACCATGGAATTGGAAATCCTTCAAGAACCTCCATGGGAGCTTGGGTGCATTTCCTGACAATGTTGGGGTTCCAGGTTGTACCTGCCCTGCAAAATTTAGATGAAAGCCAGATGCATGGCGAATCTGCCTGTGGAAAACTGATAGAAGCTCATCGGCAATGTCTTCGAGCTGAAAGCTTCAACGTATATATAGTTTGGTCCAAGAGATTGATTACATTATTTGGCACGGCATGGTAACTTGTTATGGTTTGGAATTAAAATTATCAGCTAGCATAATTATGAAATATTCAGCCACAATACAAATGTGTTTTCTAGAGTGGCAATCCATAGATTTGTATTAAAAAAAGCCTTAATTATGAATTCCCAAAGTAACTCTTTCAAAATTCAGTCCATAGTTTTTTGCTTTTTTGGTATGATGTTTTTTTTGTATGATGATTGTATGATGATCGTCAAATAATATTGCGCATAGTTATTTGAATCTTCTACCTATCTATTTTGACAATTCCATATTGCGCTAATAGATATTTTCATCATTTTCTTCTAACTTGAAAAATGTAGAATATGATTTTGCTCTTGTAGCTTCAAAATGACTATATTGTCCTGTAATTAAGTAACCTAGTTTTTCATTATTAAAAAAGGGGCGTTTTAGTACACTCAACCATATTTTGGGCTACATGAGTAAAATGAAACATATAGAGGGTTACATTTAGCAACACCCATGGTTTGGCGACGTCTAGGCGCCCATTTGGCGTCCCGGCGGTCTTTACCGACCGCCGCAAGGTTGCGCCTCGCCAAGTTGTAATCCGGCGAGATTTGGCGTCCGTTTGGCATCAATTCGGCATCCTGCGTCGTCATTCACGCCTAGGCGGTAGTTCGGCGGCGATTCAGCGACTGTTTACTGTAATTTTGAGTTTGTAAGAAGTTAGAATCGAAGATTTCAGCGACGGTTCAGCCAAATCGAAGGATTCTTCGGAAATTTTGTTTGGTCGGGTTTGACTTTTATACATTAACGTATATATATATTAAATATTTATACGTTCGCCGTGCTCGCCGAATTACCGCCGCGGCGACCGCCATGTCGTCCTGGTGTCCTGGCGGTTCAGAAGCGTCGTGACTCGCTGAGGCGCCTTGACAACCTTGGCAACACCCTCTATCTTTGATACTTGATTCATATGAAAGTATCTTTGATCTTTGATACTTGATCCAAATGTTTCCCGTCAAAGTCTCATTTAGGGGTAGTTTTATTTACCATTTTTTGATCCATGTGTTACAACATGCTTAGGGTTCCATTTCGGAATAGTTTTATTTGGGTCTTCTTGTATTGATATTGGTCGGTGATTGTGTAACCTACCAAGTCCCAATTTCTCCGACGACTCATTTTGCTTGATAATTGGGTTGGCTTCTGAACTGGTTTAAAATGGGCCTAGGGTTAGGAGAAATTCGAGTCGGGATAGTTTAAACAACATACCCTTGGCAATGCTCTTCTTTTACGGACCTGTTTTGTAGACATGGTTGTTCAGGTTGTCCCAATCAGATAACTTTCCACTCGAACTAGTATTTTCAACTTGGCGGTATTAGGGATTTGTCCTATATTGTGTTCTGACTATTAGTTAGCTATATCGAGCCAAGTTGGTTGAAGGGCCATCAGTTCCAACTATTTGCTTGAGTGTACCCCGTTATTGGAATTTCATATAACTATGTAAGCCATTTTTTGGCTAACAGACATACAAACTGCTAGGGTTTTATGTGTAATGGTTGTATGTTTTCTTTTTAGGGTTGAGGAGCCGTGAGTAATCCTCTCATCCTTTTTGGATGATTTTAATTAACATATAATCATGAAAGTGTTATGCCATAAAATCATGTATAGATAGTTTGGTAGAGTGCGTGTCTGATTTCGAGTGTCTTTTCCGGATTGATGTTAATGTTTCTTCCTATCGGGCAAACGCATAATGGTGAAAAAATGATTGTCATAGCATTATATGTGACACATTAATAGTTTTAGTTTATTTGAAAGTGATTTAGAGTTCTTATTTAAATATTTAATTATTGATTGCTATTAGATTCGACATGTATGTGTTTTCGTTGATTGCCTCAAAATTATTTTCACCATTGATTTGAACTAGAGTGCTGATATTCTATTTCGTGTTTTGGTGAGGGTTGTAATGATTAGGATGATCCTTTAACTATAATCAAGAGGTTGAAAGAAATTCTCCCACCAATTTGTGATAAATAATGAAGGAAAGTGCAATAGGTACAATGATAAAATACTCTATTATTATATTACTAATACTTTCATATTTACTATGTCTAAAGACTAGATCATTCATACTTAATTGAGACCCCTTACTCTCACTCTTCACTACAAAATTTAGTTGATGTGAGCAGAACTTTAAATTAATACTTTTGATAAAGTATACTGTCGACCTACTCAAGGGTGGAACCGGAAATTCATCTCAAGTGTGAAAGGCTTCCTCTTCATCAGAACCATCTAATGCAAGCAAGTAATCACACTTGAGATCAATCATCTTAGTCGTGATATCACTTTTTTCGAGGAGGTCTACTTCTCCCAAGCGGTCAAGATAAAATTTACTTTAGCACTTTAATCTTTCAAATTTATCAAGCATTCGATCTCTCCTCCCCTGCAATAACATTAACATGTAATCTAAATTAGTTCAACAAGGATAGAATGGGGAGTTCTTAAGGGGAAATTTCATGGGAACATTTCATACCCACATGGCTAACACCCGAACAACCACATGATCATCCACCAAAGGTCATCATAGGCTATTCATCATCCATAGGCTCTTCACCGTCCACAACAAGTTCTTCATCCACTACATGTTCTTCATCATCCATCACAAGACCCGCCATAAGAGTGAAGCCAAATTTGATATTCTCTACGTTAACATTTCAAATAACTAAAGAGGCAGTAACATCCGATAACATTTCAAATTTGGAAAAGCTAGGAAGTTTGACAATAAAATAATCCAACTAGTCTAATGTTGTACCTTTAATTTTTCTTCATTTGCAGTGAGCGGTCTCTCCTTGAGCCACATGAAAGTCTTGTATGAGCTTGATGATCATCGCGCCCCTCTGTGGTAGCAAGAGCTTCACTCTTTTGTCGCTCAAGAGAGCTTGCAAGCTTGGACAACTTCCAATTTGCAGCTAGCTTTTTCACCAAGGCATTTTCCTCATCAGTGGACACCACAAGTGAATCTACAATGTCTTCCATGTCAAAATACAATTCATTTTCAGCTCGCGCATTATATCTAGATTTTTTAGGGCATAGTAGTTTAAGGATACGTTAACCTACAACAAAGTGAGAATCAACACTCAATTCATGCCTTGTGAGAGGAGGCATAAAACATAAAACCATAAGGCATGAACTTTGATAATACCCTATGAGGAAGACGATACTCATCCCCAGGAGACATTGAGTTTGTTTCAACATCAATTTTTGCAATGATCCCTACTTGCAACTCCTCCAAAGTCCAAACTCATGTCATGTGCAAGATCAGTTCGGACCCTCGGATTTGAGGCCTCAATAGCTTCCAAATTGGTTTTCAATTGAATTGGTTACATATGTGTAATTCCGGATTGCGACTTTCAATTCTCTCACAAGATTATTCTACAAGTACAATAAATAGATGCTACAAGATTTTCAATTCACAGAAACAACCAATCGAGATTGAACAAAACAAAACTAAAAATCTTAAAATAAGGTAACTAAAAACTAATTAAGCAAGGCTAACTTATTCCTAAAGACCGGGACTTGAGTTAACGGAATGAATACCAAGAAAAATAGTAAAATTAGTTTACCCGAATGGCGAGATAATCAAGGAAACGATCGTTGGTGGCTTTGAACCGACACTTGCCATTATTACCTAGAGCAATTTCGAGACGATCAGACTTACGCTGAAGTCGTCAACGGCGTTCCATGTCTGCCCAATCGCCAACCCTCCAGTCGACGTCAATGATCTCGCCAATCTAATCGGTCCGCATCCAGTCTTCAGATAAGGCGTTGGAGCGAATCTAGATCTAGAAGATCTTCCCCCATCCATTCGACCCAAATTTGCTGCCTCCCTATAAGTAATGGAGTGGGTCGTTAAATATGTTGTGTCCCACTTTGACCAATCATGACGTCTGTTTTGGCCCACGCTGCTACTACACCCACGGGTTGGAAGAAAGGGTAGTTGGCGATTATCCAGGCGGCGAGTACGCTTTGGAGTTCTACAAGACCAAGAATTGCAGTTTTGTTGAGCGAGCGACTGAGTGCCCTTATGGCCATGGGTGCACACACTTTCATAGTCACGCTGACAGGCTTGCTGATAGACCCTAGATATACTCTTATTTTGTAACATTTGAGAGCTGTTTTAGATAGTATTTTGTAGATTTATATTAGACTTTTAGACCGAATCATTCATAGTGGTTTGAAATTGAAGACGTGCATTTTGATCTTGAATTGCACTTGCGATGGAGTTGAATGATTTGAAGACCTTCTATGACTGTCCTGACCGCGATTGATACATTGAAGAACCGGTCGTAGAAGTGGCGTGAAGGCACACTCTCGCAGGCCGCGAACCCTAGGTCGCGAACCGCGAGGGTGTGTGTTGCTGTTTTGAAGATGCCGAGTTTCGCGAGCCGCGAGGACCAGACGCGAACCGCGAGAGCCAGACGCGCGCGGGGCGCGAGACTCCGGTCGCGAACCGCGCGAACCAGCACGAGGACCGCCGAGGCACAGACGCGCGGGGCGCGAACCTTCGGCCGCGACTCGCGAGGACCAGACGTGCGCGAGGCGCGAACCTTCGGCCGCGACTCGCGAAGACCATGCCGAGACACGGGCGCGCGCGGGCGCGAGACACGGGCGCGAGACACGGGCGCGAGACACGGGCGCGAGACACGGGCGCGAGACACGGGCGCGAGACACGGGCGCGCGTACCACGCCGAGACCAAGACACGGGCGCGCGGGGCGCGAATCCTCGGCCGCGAGCCCGGCTCGCGGTCCGCGAAGGATTTCGCGCGACCCGCGAAGGCCCTGCAAGTGGCATTTTATTTTGTTTTATTTTTGTTAATTTTTAAAGTATAAAGACAACTTATCCTCATTGTTTGAGGGATCGAATTTTTACAGAGCTTAACTCTTTTCTTTCATATTTCTCTTTGATTTTGAGCTTTGAATTCACTATGGTTTGTTGTATTGATTATGGTTTCGATTACATAACTATGGTAGTAGGCTAAACCTCTTCTTGGATATATGTGATTGGACTTCTTGTTATGGATTGAGAACATGATTCATGAAGCTTAGGAATGGTGATTTGCTATTGAATGATCATAATCTATATGTGTATTTGATGCTTGAAATGATTAGGAATGATTTCCTAGTGATAGATATGTGTTGGATATGTGTTAGATATTGCTTTTCCATGGTTAGAATGTTATCATTCTTCCTATGTATGAGTAGTAAATTAGGAATTGAATGCATGTTGTTATCAATTGTATTTGTTCTTAAGATCATTCATTAGCATTATACCTATGTCAAGTTTGTTATCAAAGTGCATGGGTAGGGTTAAGAAATATCTAATTTGAATTTATATTGATTCAATTGAACTAGTTGTTATCATCTAGTAAAATTGTCAATTGAAGTTGTGAAGATGCTTTCATTTGCATAGCTTTGGTTAAAGATAGTTCTCACTAATGTTCACCATTCTCAAGGCATCATGATATTGTTTGAGGAAAATCCTATAATAAGAAGTCACCAATCTCATATGTCCAAGTTTCTCATTCTCTTAGTTAAATCTCTAGTTAGAATAATCTTATGGTAAAGTAGTTGTAATCCTAAAAGTTCTAGTAGTTTCATTTAGTAGTGTCTTAAACAAAAACTCAACTCAAACCCCCCCCCCCCCCCTTTGTTTACATTGCTTTTATATATGTATATATATATATATATATGCTATGAGATATACATAGAAATAACCTTCTCCCTGTGGAACGAACCTTACTTGCCATTGTACACTTAATAGTGTGGAAAGGTAGTAAGTAATCTATAAATTGTATATTTGAGAGGTACGGCGACGACCTCCCAAATTTTGGCGCCGCTGCCGGGGAAAAGGCGTATTTTTATGTGTATATTGTAGTTTTATTTCTAATCTATCTTTCTTTTTAGGTTCTATTTTGGTTTGGAACCCTATTGCTCTAGCTCTTGGTGCATGGTTCTTACACGATCCTCGAACCAAGACCCTTTGCAATACGATTCCGAGCTAGTAAGAAGTCTCCGCCAACTTAGGAGGCAAGTGCAAGAGTCACTAGCATCTAATCCTTTCTCCCTTGAAAGTGAATCACTACCTTTCAACATGGCGGACGATGAAGAGGATACCGGCCAAAGCCCTCCCCGAAACCAATTCTACAACCCTTTCCAAAACCCTAACCCTTCTCCTACCAACATTTCTATGAGAGAGTACATGTCACCCAACTATGAGCAACAACAATCGAGCATTGTTTACCCAAACTCTCAATACGAAATCAAGACGGGAGTGATAAATTTGCTTCCAACTTTCCATGGTAGAGAAGTGGATGATCCGAATGACTTCCTTGAGGCTTTTCATAGGGTGTGTAGTAGTTTGAAACCTTCCGAGATGAGTGTGGATGAGTTCAAGTTGAAAACCTTCACCTTCACCTTGAAGGACAAGGCCGCTAAATGGTTAAGCCGTTTACCTTCATCATCAATCACTACATGGCCACAATTGAAGAAAAAGTTCCTTGACAAGTACTTTCCTCCCTCTAAATCCTCGGTCTTGATACAAGCCATTAGCAACATCACTCAAGACGATGATGAGACCTTGTATGAGTATTGGGAAAGATTCCAAACTCTCCTTTCAAGTTGCCCATACCATAGCTTCACCGAACCTCAATTGGTGTGTTTCTATTACAATGGCTTGAATGATAGGGAAACCGAGTTGATAAATCGGTCTTGCTATGGCTCCATTGCAAACCTTGGCTCTTCCGATGCCATGATGCTATTTGAGCAACTAGCCGAAGGGTGCAAACCAAAGAGAGACCGGAGACTACGAGTGGGTAACTCCGGTGGGAACAATGATAGCTCTCGTCAAGATATCAAGGAGCTTACGGCATTGATGAAAGGTTTCATGATGGGAAATAGCTCCGGAGGGAACCAACCAAGGCAACAAGTGATGACGTGTGGGATTTGTGCGTCGAACCATCTCACCGAATCTTGTCCTCAAGCAAACGAGGATTATAACGAGGAAGTCAATGCCATGGGGGTCTATGGTGGAAACCAAGGTTTTAGAGGTGATCAAGGAGGAAACCAAGGTTTTAGGGGCTACCAAGGAGGACGAGGCTACCAAGGTGGTAGGGGTTTTCAAGGTGGACAAGGCCAAGGGGGTGATAGGGGTAACCAAAGGAAGTATGATCCTTTTGCTCAACACTACAACCCCGGAACTAGAGATCACCCCAACTTTCGGTGGAGAGATGAACCGACGGGACAACAAGGCCAACAAGGTGGCTACCAAGGGGGTTATCAAGGTCAAGGTGGTCAATCTTTTGATAGGCAAAGGGGGCAAAATGATCAAGGGTACCAAGGGGACCAAAGCCACCAAACTCAAGGGTACCAAGGTTACCAAAACCAAGGATACCAAGATTATGGCTATCAAGGATACCAAGATCATCAAAACCCTCAATATCACCCTCAACCACAACAATACCAAAGGAACCAAGGTCAAGGCCGTTTCAATAACCGTGCCCCTCAAAATGCCCATCCGAGGTTGGAAGATAAATCTCACAATCAAGGTGAAAGCTCGGACCAATTTCCACAAGATGCTCGACTCAAGAGCATTGAGGTGCAAATGAGTCAAATGGCCACTGTCTTGGGAAAGTTGGAAGCACAAAACTCCGGGAAACTACCCGCGCAAACGGAGTTAAATCCAAGGCCTCATGCGAGTGCCATGACCTTGAGGAGTGGTAAACAAGCTCTTGAACCCGAGGTGGTTGTGAAAAAGGCCCCCAAGAGAGGCTTTGTGAAGAAGAGCTTAGCCAATGACGAGGTTGAGGCGACCTTGGCCGACGAAGAAGTTATTCTTGAGGAGCTAGCCAAAGAAAAAGGTGAGGCCGAGGTTGAGAATGAGAAAGAACCCATTGATGAGGAGCATGTAGAGACATCCTCTCATATTGAACCAATGTCACCTCCATTCTCACCTCTTCACAAGAAAACTAGGGTGGACACTACCTTTGATGTGGAAGCACCATTTCCCGAAGCCTTGAAGCATACTCGCAAAAAGGAGATGGACAAAGAAGCTTTCGAAGTCCTTCGAAAGTGTGAGGTAAACATTCCTTTGCTCGATGCTATTGATCAAGTTCCTAGATATTCTAAGTTCTTGAAGGAATTATGTGTGAACCATCGTCAACAAAGATCTAAGCATGTTAAAAATGAAAAAATCAATGAACATGTGTCGGCTTTGTTTCAAGATAAAATGCCTACTAAATGTAGTGATCCGGGCATGTTTACAATTCCTTGCATCTTAGGGAACACTTACTTTCCTAGAGCCATGCTAGATCTAGGTGCATCCATAAATGTCATTCCATATACATTGTATGAATCGTTGAATCTTGGCACTTTGCATAAAACCGGCGTGGTGATCCAACTTGCCGACCGCTCTAATGCATACCCTAAGGGTATTGTTGAAGATGTCTTGGTGAAAGTTGACAAGTTGGTGTTCCCGGCCGATTTTTACGTTCTTGACATGGAACATGATAAATTTGCTACCCCTATTTTGTTAGGGCGTCCATTTTTGAAAACGTCAAGAACTATCATAGATGTGCATAGTGGTAGGCTTACCATGGAATTTGATGAGGATAAAATAGAGTTCAACATTTATGGTGCAATGAAATACGATGATGAGGAAACTTCTTGCAATGCTATTGATGTGATTGAGCCTTATGTGCAAAAAGTTTATGAAAATGATATTGATGATCCCTTGTTAAATGGTTTAGCCAATAGTTTACACACAAGTAATGTTCATACATATGCTTTGAGTGCTAACTTGAAGGAAAGCATTTTTGAGCTAGATACCTTTGAGGAACTTTCTCTTGATGCACCAATTTTAGACCTTGAGGTATTGAAGGGCTCGGGCAACCGACCATCTTTCAATAAACCTCCGGTGGTGGAGTTGAAACCACTACCCGAGAATCTAAAATATGCATTCCTTGGTGGTGGTGAGAAATTGCCGGTGATCATCTCCAACAAGCTCACCAAGGAACAAGAGGAAAGGTTGATGAAAGTGCTCCAAGATCATAAGGAGGCCATTGGGTGGACCATTGCCGACATCAAAGGTATGAGTCCAAGTACTTGCATGCACCGTATACTATTGGAGGATGATGCTAAACCCGTCCGACAACCTCAAAGGCGTTTGAACCCTCCAATGATGGAGGTAGTAAAAGCCGAGGTGCTTAAATTGTTGGACGCGGGAATGATCTATCCAATCTCTGATAGTAAGTGGGTAAGCCCAACGCAAGTAGTGCCAAAGAAAACCGGAGTGACCGTAGTGGAGAATAGCCATGGCGAATTGATTCCCACTCGTGTCCAAAATGGATGGCGTGTTTGCATTGATTACCGAAGGTTAAATGCGGTAACAAGGAAAGACCATTTCCCTTTGCCATTTATTGATCAAATGCTTAACCGGCTTGCAGGCCACTCTTTCTATTGTTTTCTTGATGGCTATTCAGGGTACTTTCAGGTTGCCATTGCACCAGAGGATCAAGAAAAGACAACCTTCACATGTCCCTTTGGCACCTTTGCATATCGACGCATGCCTTTTAGCCTTTGCAATGCGTCAGCCACATTCCAAAGGTGTATGGTTAGCATTTTTTCAGAATATCTTGAGAAGTTTGTAGAGGTTTTCATGGATGACTTTACTGTTCATGGAAACTCTTTTGACAATTGCTTAATTCATTTGTCATTAGTCCTAAAAACTTGCATTGATAAAAACCTTGTGCTTAATTCTGAGAAATGTCATTTTATGGTAGAAAAGGGCATTGTGTTAGGGCATGAAGTGTCATCTAAGGGTATTGAAGTAGACAAAGCAAAAATTGATATCATCCAATCTCTTCCTTACCCTACTTGTGTGCGTGATGTGAGGTCTTTTCTTGGCCACGCGGGTTTCTACCGCCGTTTCATAAAAGACTTTTCAAAAATTTCTTCCCCTTTATGTAGATTGTTGCAAAAGGATGTGGAATTTGTGGTAGATGAAGGTTGTAAAAGGGCATTTGATTGTTTAAAGTATATGCTAGTGTCGGCCCCTATTATACAACCTCCAAATTGGTCCCTTCCATTTGAGATCATGTGTGATGCAAGTGACTACGCCGTTGGTGCGGTGCTAGGTCAAAGGGTGGGGAAAATTCCCCATGCCATCTATTATGCATCCATGACTCTCAATGATGCTCAAAGGAACTACACCACAACTGAAAAGGAATTGCTAGCGGTAGTCTTTTCTTTAGAAAAGTTTAGGCCATATTTGCTTGGTACAAAGATCATTGTTTTCACTGACCATGCAGCTCTTCGTTACTTGATGACGAAGAAAGAAGCAAAGCCTAGGTTGCTCCGATGGATCTTACTCTTGAGCGAGTTCGACTTGGAGGTCAAGGACAAGAAAGGAGCTGAAAATCTAGTGGCCGACCATTTGAGCCGATTGGTGCCCAATGAGGAGTTTGGGGCCAAAGCATTGAAGGAGCATCTTCACGAAGAGTTCCCCGACGAGCAATTATTTGCTCTTGGTGTTTCTCTTCCATGGTATGCCAACCTTGTGAATTTCCTTGTCACAAGTAAGTGCCCTTCTCACTTCACAAAAGCACAAAAGGATAAGCTAAAGCATGATGCTAGGTTTTATGTGTGGGATGATCCCTATGTATGGAAACATTGTGCCGACCAAGTGATTAGGAGATGCATTCCTAATAATGAAACAAACTCAATCCTTGCTTTTTGCCATTCGTATGCATGTGGTGGTCACTTTGGTGCTAGGCGAACCGCTAGGAAAGTGCTAGATTGTGGTTTCTATTGGCCTAGCTTAAATAAAGATGCATACACATTTTGCAAGTCTTGTGATAAATGCCAAAGAGTAGGAAACATCTCTTCTAGGAATGAAATGCCCCAACATTGTCCTCTATATTGTGAACTTTTTGATGTTTGGGGAATGGATTTTATGGGACCTTTCCCTACTTCCTTTGGTTTCAAATATATCTTGCTTGCGGTTGATTATGTGTCCAAGTGGGTTGAAGCAATCCCCACTCGTACTGATGATTCTAAAGTGGTTGCAGAGTTCATCAAATCCCACATCTTCTCTAGGTTCGGGGTACCCCGAGCTTTGATTAGTGATCGAGGCACTCACTTTTGCAATAGAACCATTGCCGCATTGTTGAAGAAATATGGGGTAAATCACAAAACTTCCACCGCCTATCACCCACAAACGAATGGACAAGCCGAAGTTTCCAATAGGGAAATCAAGTCCATCCTTGAGAAAACGGTTAGGCCGACTCGCAAGGATTGGAGTACTCGGTTGGATGATGGATTGTGGGCATATAGGACGGCTTATAAGACTCCAATTGGTATGTCTCCATACCGATTAGTCTTTGGAAAGCCGTGTCATTTACCGGTGGAGTTAGCACACAAAGCATATTGGGCAATCACAAGGTTCAACTTGAACTTGGACGAGGCCGGGAATGAAAGGAAGCTTCAATTGCAAGAGCTTGAGGAAATCCGGAATGAGTCCTATGAGAACGCGGCCATTTACAAGGAGAAGACGAAGGCATGGCATGACAAGATGATAATTAGGAAAACTTTTGAGGTAGGTCAAAAAGTTCTTCTATTTCAATCACGTCTTCGGTTGTTTCCAGGCAAACTGCGTTCTCGGTGGACTGGACCGTTTGTAGTTGTGAAGGTTTTCCCTCATGGAGCAGTGGAGATCCAAAGCGGCGAGGATGCCAAAATCATCAAGGTCAACGGCCAAAGGTTGAAACCGTATTACGAGGGTTTCAAATCAGAGATCCTAGAGGACATGAATCTAGGCAACCCGGCCTACGAGTGACCTTTACCATGGAGGTACATCGTGCCGACGATGTTAAATAAACGAGTTTTGATGCTTTAAAAAGCATTTCGTCGAACAATTTCAACATTTGGAACATTACTTTCTTTATATTTATTTGCTATGTACATTTCATTAAGCTTGTAAATCGAACATTATGCTAGTTTTTATGTTGTTTTTGTAGAAATAGGTTTGAAGTGGTGCAAAACGGAAAACGCCAAGGGGACATTCCTCGCGGTCCGCGAATTCATCGCGCGGACCGCGACCGAAGGTTTCGCGGACCGCGCCGAGAACGCGCGAGCCGCGACCGTGTCTCGCGGTCCGCGTCCGAAATCTCGCGATCCGCGAGCAAGGCTGGATTTCCTGGAAATCCCTGCCACAAAAACGACGTTTTTCGCGGTCCGCGGCTTGATCGCGCGGACCGCGACACTGTGCACGCGGTCCGCGGTTTCATCGCGCGGGCCGCGACGTTTTTCCGAGCGCGGCACGCGATTTCATCGCGCGCGCCGCGACGGTGTCTCGCGGTCCGCGAGAATGAGTGCGCGACCCGCGAAAAAACAGGGGATTTCCAAGAAATCCCTGGAACAAAAACGACGTTTTTCGCGGTCCGCGGCTTGATCGCGCGGACCGCGACACTGTGCTCGCGGTCCGCGGTTTCATCGCGCGGACCGCGAAGGTTTGCCGAGCAAGGCGCGCCGAGGTTTTGCGCGCGCGACCGAGATTTTGTCGCGCGCGCCGAAGTTTCACCGTGCCGAGACGCACCACGCCGAGACCGAGTTCCAGCGCGCGACCCGCGACGAGACACTGCGCGCACCGCGACGAGGATTCGCGCGCGGTCCGCGAATTCATCGCGCGGACCGCGACGGACTGGCGCGCGGCCCGCGACGGAGGGCGCGCGACCCGCGACGAGGACCGAGATTTCTCGGAAATCGCTGGAACGAAACGGGCCATTTTCGCGGCCCGCGACGGGGTCTCGCGACCCGCGACCGAGGCTCGCGGCCCGCCACAGAAAACGCGCGATCCGCGAGGGATCGAGCCTATACTTAGCCAAAAATCTTCTTTCTTTTTTCTCCTTCTTCTTCCCTATTCCCTCCCGTCCCAAACACCCTCTTCTCCGGCCACTTCCCCAATCCTTCATTCCGGCGAGTTTTGAACCAATTTCTTCCACCCAAATCAATCCCCCAAGCTTTCCCAACAAAACCCACCAAAAAATCCATATCCAAAACACCATCCTTCACCCACATTGCCCAAATTCCAACCGAAACTTCCCCATTCCGATTCGCCGGATTCCGGCGACCTTTTTCCCGAACCAACTACACAAAAACCTTCCCCTCACCAACCTTAACCCTTTCCCAATCACTGATTCCAAATTCCAATTCCCAATCAAATACCCCCAAATCTTATGAACCCTAATTTTTGGATTCTTTGATTTGGTGGTGTTTCGATCAAATTGGCGATTTAATTGCATTTAATTGTTTATTTGGAATGCTACATTGCAATTTTTGAGTAATTAGGGCTTGCCGCCACTAGCTTTTCTTGTTGATTTTGATTGGGCTTGCCGCCACTAGTTGCAATTTGCTTTTTGAGTAGGGGCTTGCCGCCTTGTAGCTAGTTTAGCTGTGCTGGACTGTTGTTGAGTAGATTTTGATAATGGCACCGAGAAAAAGGTCTCGCCGAGGGGAAGCCTCTAGTTCCCATGAACCTGTGATCCCCGAATCACCCCCTCGCCAACCTAGTCCTCCCCCTGCAGAAAACCTGCCTCCTATAGACCTTATGGGACTGCAAGGTTTAGATGAGGATGCCCAACAACGGTGGAGAAAGTTGATTGGGAATGGGAAGCGAACAATCATGGAGACGAAGTTCTTGTCCTCTGAGCTACTTCAGGAGCTGGGTTTGCAGCAACCAGTTCTATTTTTATTGGATCGCGTTGGCATGAGAGGATTCATTGATCGGTCGGCACCGACCTATACCCGCTATACATTTGAATTCCTATCCACTCTAGCCAAGCACTATGACGAGGACCATGACATGCATTACATCACCTTCAGGTTGAATGATGTGGACCGCCGGATGACCTATGATGAGATCCAAGATGCTTTTGGGTTCCAATATGCAGGGGGATACAAGAATCCAAAAGAAGCTAACCCGGACGGATTTGATCTAACTTACTTTTGGAATTGCTTGTCTGGATTTCCCAACATCACAGGCACTACGAAGAATAACCACATCATACATCCAGCTGTTCGTATGGTGCACAAGCTCCTAGTGATGACGATCTTCTGCCAAGGAGAGTTGACGCACATTACTAGGGAGCAGGTCCAATGCCTTTGGACCATGTGCTGGGGACCAGAACACCCTTGTTGGGTGGACCTTTTTGTGCAGAAATGTCTGGAGGCCTCTGAGAAGACCAAGGGAAAGATACCACAGGGGGGTATGATTTCACTTCTAGCAGCTTATCTGAACATCCACCTACCTCCAGACATTCAGGCAATAGGCAAGACAGCCGAGAGAGCTCACCAGTTTTACTCCATTGCTTCTTTGGAGTTCACTAATGTCTTGGCCATGCACAAATATCCTCCTCCTAGATTCATTTGGCTAGTAGCCAAGAATCAGCACATGTACCTGCCGAATCCAGAGGCTGTACAACTGACTGGGCGCACCCGCATAGAGGATCTCACCTTGCCAACCCAGATCACAGTTCCTGCACCTACCATTGCCCTTGCCAGGCTAGAGGCACCTCCGGAACATGGAGAGCAGTACGCTCCTCCACATCATGAGGCTCAGTATGTCACTCAGCAGCAGTTTCAAGCATATACTGAGAGGTACGAGGATGATATGGCAGTGATGTTCGCCATGATGGCATCCATGCACCCACAGGGACCAGGAGCATTTGACTATGAGGGCCATCGCAGATCGCGAGCTCAGCGCCGTCGCGACGGCTCCGGCCCCTCGCAGTGAGTCTACCCTATACCTTTTCCTTTCACTATGGTATTCATTCATATATTTAAACATTGAGGGCAATGTTTAGACTAAGTGTGGGGGAGAGGTGTAGGAATTTTGTTATTACTTTTGTTTTTGTTGCTGCTTTTGTTGCTGTTTTTACTGCTATTTTTATTACTGTATTCTTTAAAAAAAAAAAAAAAAAAAAAAAAAAAAAAAAAAACAAAAACAGCCCGGATGGTCCCAAAAATACTAGAGGATCAGGTAAAAATGAGAGGCATGCCCGGATGGTTCCAAAAATACGAGAGAATCAGGCAAAAATGAGAGGCAAAAAAAAAAAAAAAAAAAACATTTTCTTTTATCTTGTTTAAATATGTAAGCTCTCAAATGTTATGTGCTTAATTATATAGAGTATACACTTGGATCTTAATCGTCCTTTCTCGAGGACGAGAAAGGTTCAAGTGTGTGGGATTTTGATAGACCCTAGATATACTCTTATTTTGTAACATTTGAGAGCTGTTTTAGATAGTATTTTGTAGATTTATATTAGACTTTTAGACCGAATCATTCATAGTGGTTTGAAATTGAAGACGTGCATTTTGATCTTGAATTGCACTTGCGATGGAGTTGAATGATTTGAAGACCTTCTATGACTGTCCTGACCGCGATTGATACATTGAAGAACCGGTCGTAGAAGTGGCGTGAAGGCACACTCTCGCAGGCCGCGAACCCTAGGTCGCGAACCGCGAGGGTGTGTGTTGCTGTTTTGAAGATGCCGAGTTTCGCGAGCCGCGAGGACCAGACGCGAACCGCGAGAGCCAGACGCGCGCGGGGCGCGAGACTCCGGTCGCGAACCGCGCGAACCAGCACGAGGACCGCCGAGGCACAGACGCGCGGGGCGCGAACCTTCGGCCGCGACTCGCGAGGACCAGACGTGCGCGAGGCGCGAACCTTCGGCCGCGACTCGCGAAAACCATGCCGAGACACGGGCGCGCGCGGGCGCGAGACACGGGCGCGAGACACGGGCGCGAGACACGGGCGCGAGACACGGGCGCGAGACACGGGCGCGCGTACCACGCCGAGACCAAGACACGGGCGCGCGGGGCGCGAATCCTCGGCCGCGAGCCCGGCTCGCGGTCCGCGAAGGATTTCGCGCGACCCGCGAAGGCCCTGCAAGTGGCATTTTATTTTGTTTTATTTTTGTTAATTTTTAAAGTATAAAGACAACTTATCCTCATTGTTTGAGGGATCGAATTTTTACAGAGCTTAACTCTTTTCTTTCATATTTCTCTTTGATTTTGAGCTTTGAATTCACTATGGTTTGTTGTATTGATTATGGTTTCGATTACATAACTATGGTAGTAGGCTAAACCTCTTCTTGGATATATGTGATTGGACTTCTTGTTATGGATTGAGAACATGATTCATGAAGCTTAGGAATGGTGATTTGCTATTGAATGATCATAATCTATATGTGTATTTGATGCTTGAAATGATTAGGAATGATTTCCTAGTGATAGATATGTGTTGGATATGTGTTAGATATTGCTTTTCCATGGTTAGAATGTTATCATTCTTCCTATGTATGAGTAGTAAATTAGGAATTGAATGCATGTTGTTATCAATTGTATTTGTTCTTAAGATCATTCATTAGCATTATACCTATGTCAAGTTTGTTATCAAAGTGCATGGGTAGGGTTAAGAAATATCTAATTTGAATTTATATTGATTCAATTGAACTAGTTGTTATCATCTAGTAAAATTGTCAATTGAAGTTGTGAAGATGCTTTCATTTGCATAGCTTTGGTTAAAGATAGTTCTCACTAATGTTCACCATTCTCAAGGCATCATGATATTGTTTGAGGAAAATCCTATAATAAGAAGTCACCAATCTCATATGTCCAAGTTTCTCATTCTCTTAGTTAAATCTCTAGTTAGAATAATCTTATGGTAAAGTAGTTGTAATCCTAAAAGTTCTAGTAGTTTCATTTAGTAGTGTCTTAAACAAAAACTCAACTCAAACCCCCCCCCCCCCCTTTGTTTACATTGCTTTTATATATGTATATATATATATATATATGCTATGAGATATACATAGAAATAACCTTCTCCCTGTGGAACGAACCTTACTTGCCATTGTACACTTAATAGTGTGGAAAGGTAGTAAGTAATCTATAAATTGTATATTTGAGAGGTACGGCGACGACCTCCCACTTGCAGAATAGAGGATGTAATTCGTTGTTAATAGGCCCTGTGATGCAGCGCGAGATATAGGCGGAAGCGTCAAATTCACAATATTCACCAATATATCTAGATTAGCCTTTAAAATCCGTTGATTCTAAGAATTCCGGAAATTAAACTCTATTCTTGATTAGTAATTTTGATATATCTAGATTTGCCTTCAAGGTCCGTTGAGTCTGAGAATGCCCGGAAGTTGAATTCAATCTTGATTAGTATCCAACTTCCCGTTGAGTCTGAGAATGCCCGGAAAATTAGAGAATAAACTGGAAAACTAAATTATATTATCTCAAATCAAAATCAAAAGGTTCCTGAATTACAAAACAAAGGGCAATATTTATAACCCATCAATCTCTATCCTATTACCCTACAGGATACCGATTCCCACTCTGAATAGGAGATCGATTCCTTCTTACCAAGATTAAAAAAACCTTTTCAGGAAAACTCTAAACCTTGATAAGGAAAGCCCAAAAATCCCTCAATGATTATCTTTGAAATAATCCAAAGATCCAACTAAACCAACCAAAATACGTATATGGCTCCCATGACTCGGAAATGTGACATATTTGCATCTTCCTAGTCCTGCCTGCACCATTCTACCGGGGTTTGACAGAATTCGCCCTCGAATTCGGCCTCGCAGTGATCCCTTATCGAACAACAAGCATATTGTATGAACAAGTCGGAAGCACATTGTATGTTTCCCAGCTTCTTTGAACTTGAAAATAAAATCTTGCCTTTTACCAACATTAAAATCATTCATCCCATGAGCAGGTAATCCATCCATGTCTCTTCGTAAATCACTGTGTTTGGCGGTAGTGAAAATCGTCATAGAATGAGGCCTATGGGGTAAAATAGCACTAGATTTCATGTCTAAGAGGTGTTGTATATCACTGAGAATAGGCAATCCAGCATGTACACCTTCTAAAAACACATCCTTGAATTGTTCTAAAGCAGGCTTCGCCATTTCAGGAATTTTTTCACACTCAGTAGCCTCAAGCCCGATCATCAAATTCATTTTATCTTCAGCCTTACCCTCTTTCTCAAATTCTCCCGTGGATGGTAAGTGTGCAGTTTTTCCACATTCATCATTTAGAGCATCATTTTTCCCACGCTTCTTGGGGAGCAACGTGATCCTTACGTCTTCAAACTTGAAGCTATAACTGTTCAAATGATCATCATGGATAACACGTTGATCATTCTGCCAAGCTCTTCCCAACAACAAATGACACGCATCCATATCCACAACATCACACCATATTTCATCCTTGTATTTAGGTCCAATCGAAAAAGGAACAAGTACACGTTTAGTGACTGATATCTCTCTTTCATTCGGCAGCCAAGTAAGTTTGTAAGGTCTGGAATGATTCTCCGTTTTAAGCCCTAGCTTTTGAACAGCCTCAGTGGAGATGATGTTATCACAACTTCCAGCATCAATGACAAATTTGCAGATTCTCCCGAATATCGTACAAGTAGACCTAAAGATGTTGGTTCGAAGCCACTCAGAGTCATCTATCACCTTTGGATACTTTGCCTCATCATCAATGACGCTTTTAAAATCTTCTACCAACAACATTGTTCTCCGAGGTTTCTTACATTGAACTGATCGATGACCATTTTCTCCGCAGTTGAAACACTTTAAAAAGCGAGCATTTATGACATCGTCGGGTTGAGGAGTAATCACATATGCTTTTGGAGTTAAAGCAATACAATCGTTATATCGAAATAGTGGATTGCTACTTGTGGAAAACATTCTGCCTTTCTGATTTTGTCGTTCCACAACCAAGGCTTGCTGATGTACTTCTGTGACAGTAGTCGAATTGAACATATTAACCAATTTATGAACTTGAGGACTCAAACCCCCAATATATCTCGCTACGAGTTGATCTTCCATTTCCGTAAGCTCATTCCTAGCGATTACTTGGAAAAATTCCGTTGTGTAGTCCTCAACCGAACGACTTCCTTGTCGTAAATTCTGTAACTGCTGGTACATCAGTGACCGATAATTGAAAGGTAAAAATGCCTCTTTCATTAGTTTCTTCATTTTTTTCCAAGTCACCACTTTTGGTTTTCCCCTCCTTTCACGGTTTACTTTGTCTTGTTGCCACCATGTTATGGCCCTTCCTCGCAAATGAGTTGCAACTAGCTTTACTTGTCTACCTTCTGGAACCTTGTTGCAATCAAGGATTTCGTCGAACATGGATATCCAATCAAGGAATTCCTCTGCCTTCATTCCTCCTTGAAACACGGGAATTTCAGCTTGCGGATTTTGTTGATTCATGCCAGTGTACCCATGAGAAAACATGTTCCCTTGCGTCCTGGGATCACATAGATTGATCAACAAATTTGGGAACAGTGTGCGCGGCTGAAAATCCTGAAATTTTTTGTTGTGATCGGCGAAGTGCTGCTCCAAACACCGATCCATGATACGCCCAATGGGCAGCTCCAATTATTGTGTCATCTCGTTGCCTGATCTTCCCTAGAGGTTGTTGTCGTGGTGGTATTATTCCCCAAAACAAGTCAAACTCCACTCCTTATGCAACACGGATCAATTCGGCTCTGATACCAACTGATGCAGCGCGAGATATAGGCGGAAGCGTCAAATTCACAATATTCACCAATATATCTAGATTAGCCTTTAAAATCCGTTGATTCTAAGAATTCCGGAAATTAAACTCTATTCTTGATTAGTAATTTTGATATATCTAGATTTGCCTTCAAGGTCCGTTGAGTCTGAGAATGCCCGGAAGTTGAATTCAATCTTGATTAGTATCCAACTTCCCGTTGAGTCTGAGAATGCCCGGAAAATTAGAGAATAAACTGGAAAACTAAATTATATTATCTCAAATCAAAATCAAAAGGTTCCTGAATTACAAAACAAAGGGCAATATTTATAACCCATCAATCTCTATCCTATTACCCTACAGGATACCGATTCCCACTCTGAATAGGAGATCGATTCCTTCTTACCAAGATTAAAAAAACCTTTTCAGGAAAACTCTAAACCTTGATAAGGAAAGCCCAAAAATCCCTCAATGATTATCTTTGAAATAATCCAAAGATCCAACTAAACCAACCAAAATACGTATATGGCTCCCATGACTCGGAAATGTGACATATTTGCATCTTCCTAGTCCTGCCTGCACCATTGATGCAGCGCGAGATATAGGCGGAAGCGTCAAATTCACAATATTCACCAATATATCTAGATTAGCCTTTAAAATCCGTTGATTCTAAGAATTCCGGAAATTAAACTCTATTCTTGATTAGTAATTTTGATATATCTAGATTTGCCTTCAAGGTCCGTTGAGTCTGAGAATGCCCGGAAGTTGAATTCAATCTTGATTAGTATCCAACTTCCCGTTGAGTCTGAGAATGCCCGGAAAATTAGAGAATAAACTGGAAAACTAAATTATATTATCTCAAATCAAAATCAAAAGGTTCCTGAATTACAAAACAAAGGGCAATATTTATAACCCATCAATCTCTATCCTATTACCCTACAGGATACCGATTCCCACTCTGAATAGGAGATCGATTCCTTCTTACCAAGATTAAAAAAACCTTTTCAGGAAAACTCTAAACCTTGATAAGGAAAGCCCAAAAATCCCTCAATGATTATCTTTGAAATAATCCAAAGATCCAACTAAACCAACCAAAATACGTATATGGCTCCCATGACTCGGAAATGTGACATATTTGCATCTTCCTAGTCCTGCCTGCACCATTGATGCAGCGCGAGATATAGGCGGAAGCGTCAAATTCACAATATTCACCAATATATCTAGATTAGCCTTTAAAATCCGTTGATTCTAAGAATTCCGGAAATTAAACTCTATTCTTGATTAGTAATTTTGATATATCTAGATTTGCCTTCAAGGTCCGTTGAGTCTGAGAATGCCCGGAAGTTGAATTCAATCTTGATTAGTATCCAACTTCCCGTTGAGTCTGAGAATGCCCGGAAAATTAGAGAATAAACTGGAAAACTAAATTATATTATCTCAAATCAAAATCAAAAGGTTCCTGAATTACAAAACAAAGGGCAATATTTATAACCCATCAATCTCTATCCTATTACCCTACAGGATACCGATTCCCACTCTGAATAGGAGATCGATTCCTTCTTACCAAGATTAAAAAAACCTTTTCAGGAAAACTCTAAACCTTGATAAGGAAAGCCCAAAAATCCCTCAATGATTATCTTTGAAATAATCCAAAGATCCAACTAAACCAACCAAAATACGTATATGGCTCCCATGACTCGGAAATGTGACATATTTGCATCTTCCTAGTCCTGCCTGCACCACCCTGCGATCTCTTCCATTCAACCCACGCTCGGAAATGCTTCTTCGAAGCGGCGGGGAAGATCTGCATGTTCACCCATTAAGTCAATGCTTAAGTGAATGAACTTATCCAAACAGTTAACTATAAGATATTTACTGTAACTTGCGATTTTCATTGTTACTAGTACTGTATGAAAGACTGCATTTTGCTTTATGTGGGCTCGTATGTATAGTTAGGGGTGTGCATGAACTCATCCGGGCCAAAAAAATGGACCATACCGGACCGGAAAGCAAGGGACCAGAATCGGATATAAAGGATTCCGGTAGGTCCGGTCCAACTTTTTTGGGGATTCCGGATCCGGTACGATCCGGTCCGGACCAGATGGACCAGTATTTAGTATAATATATGTTTATTAATTTATTTATCATGTTATTTTTATTTTTGGTCATAATATTAGTATTATTCTATCACTTCAAATTTATATTTTTGAAATTTATAAATTAATAAAGGTTTTTTTATATGTTATAAAAATTTTACTCTCATATTTTAAAACAATTTTTTTTTTCAAAACGCAAAAACAATTTCTCAAATGGTAGTTGTGGTCAAGCCCCATATACAAGCGGTGAGCTTAGATAGAAAGAAATCAAATGAGCTTACAAACAGAATACTCAAAACGACAAAAGTCGAGTGCTTTTGGGAAGAGCCAAAATTTTTTTGAAAAATAAAGAAATACCATCTGCTTAATCTTTTGATCATTCTTCACATCATAGTTGCATCAATAGCTTACGTCCCTGCTTAATGAAGCTATGACCAGCCCATATGTATCTGCTTCCTCCTCCTTCGTCAAATAGCCCTGATTACTCAAAATTTCAATCATTGTGTCCCATCAAGCACCTTCAGTTCTATAGTGATAGCCAAATCGTGTAAATCAACTATGGCGAAGCTGTCATTTCCCTGTACATCTACTTGCTTGCGCAGAGAATTCAGAAACCGATCAACTTCGCTATTGTAAAAGCCCGCATTCCCATACTCATTCTTTCCGTAGTCCGTGCTTACAGAAGCTATGACCAGTTCATATGTGTTTGCTCCCTCCTTCTTCATCAAATAGCCCGGAATACTTAAAATTTCAACCATTGTGTCCACATCAGGCACCTTCAGTTCTATAGCGACAGCCAAATCGTGTAAATCAACTATGGTGAAGTTTCCATTTCCAAGTAAATCTACTTGCTGGTGTGGAGAATCCAGAAATCGATCAACTTCCTTCATGTCAAAGCCCGCCATCTTAAACATATTCCTTGAGGGCGCCAAGTTTCTCGTTCGGTTTTTCATAATTCCTAGCATCAGAGTCAGTATCATATTCCCTCTCATCAACTTGTTTCTTGGTGTCCCAGATGTACTAACTCTGTTTTGGAGCAACGATGATGTTACCGCTCTCCCCACTGTACTCCTTGAGTATTGAAAACTTTAGGGTTAAATTGTTTCGCCGAGCCGAAGAGGTATTGGTGATGGATGAATCGACCGACGAATCCGACGAATCGAAATCCACGGTCGCGATCCTGTCCCCTGGCGGTTAGTCATGGCAGTTCTGTGGAAGTTCACCCGCGCCGCCGAATTCTCCTACGTCGCCTCCTCCTCATCCACCGCCTCTTTGGAACTCGCCTCGTAGTGGTCGGGAAGTCGAAGCGTGAGCTTCAAATTCTTTACCCGCTTAGCAGCGTCGTCGGTTGTCCTGGATTTCGTCGTGTCGCGAAAGTTCTCCTCCGTCACTGCCACCTCTGCCACCACTATCATCACTTTTTTTTTTCCTGAAAAATCTGGAGGATTATTGATGGCTCCTCAACCCAATAAAGTAAAATACAAAGTTGCACGTGCATGACGGCATTTGAGCCCGAAGGCTATGATGCCCGAAGGCGTTTGAGCCCAAATGCTATGATGCCCGAAGGCTTTTGAGCCCGTAGGCTTACAACAAAAAGGGAATACATCTTACGATCCTACGGTCTAATACCCTAGAGGTATTGAAACTTCCTGACAAGCGTAGTACCTTAACTCGCATTCTATACTAGCTAATCGAAATCTACTAGATTAAGCACAGCGTACTGTTACTTAGTCCAGAAGCCCATGGGGTGTACCCTCTCCCAACTAACGGTTATAGAGGGTATACAAGACAAATGGGCAAGGATACTCCCCAAGTCTGCCAAGGTAGTTTCACAAAAAGACCAGTTCTAAATCAATTCCCTAATATAAGGTCACAAACCTTATTATTAAAAACAATATCTAAATTAAATGGAAGAAAAACCACCTAGTTCTCTAGCTGGGCCAGAACAGGATGCCATGTGACCCGACACGAGAATAAAAACCGAACCGAAACCGATAAAAACCGGCCCGACCAGTCCGACCCAGCCAAAGACCAGCCGTTGTTGTTGGTGCCTCGAAGGACCGCATAGGCGGCGGCGCCATCTGGATCGCAAAAAACCTGCAGAAGAAAAACAAACCATCGGCGTTGTCGTGGCTGCATCGTGGCTATGTCGTGACAGCTGGCTCCTTGAGATCGCCAAAGTCGGCCTATTGTCCTTTGGTGACACAGGATTTACGTCAGTGACTGATCCGTGCGTCGGACTAGGTCGACCGGCGATAGTGTCGGAGATGACTGCATAGGTCGGCAAGGGTCTGTGCTGGGAGTGTGATCCACCATGTCTTGGGATCCGAATGGCGGGTGACCCGATCCGAGCAGGGTCCCGATCAGAAGGACTGGAACCTAGCCGATCTGAATCCGAAGATCTGAAAGACCCGATTACCAGATTTTGGAGGAGCGGGTTATACCCCTGAAACTGCCTCTCTGTGCATTTCTGCCTGAGTGCGACCACACTCCTGGGAAGCCGTCGTCTCCAGTGCGGCGATCTTGGGTGACCCGATCTACCAACCGGCGACGCGACGGGATGCGGTGGCGCGACGTACTGGTGTGGGCAATCCGATCTGGGATGTGCAGATCTGGTGGGAAAGGGCTTTAAAGTTCTGTAGATGGTCGAGAATATGGTGGTAGTGAAAGGACAGCTAAGCTAGAGGGAGGGGAGGTCACCGAACCGGCGAGAAGGCCGGTCGGAGCCTCCCCGGTCTGTAAAAAAAGGGGGGACTTTTTGGAGAGTTTTGGAGCGAGAAAAAGTCGGAAAAACGTTGAGGAGTTGTAGGACTGATGATCATCACTTTTAAAACAATTTCAATCTTCTGTGAGAACATTGCATCTTTTCTTGATATTTAAAAATCATGCAATCATGTTTCCACACTTTAATTTAATCTAAATTATTTTTATTATAATTTCCATATTACTGAAAGTTATTTATGGCAAAAAGTTTAATTGTTAACATAAAATAATGTTACAAAAATATAAAATCCCGATCCCGGTCCTGGTCCAAAATATCTCATTTCCGTTCTGGTATTTGGTCCAAGGATTCTGGACATTCCTGTCCCGGTCCGGTCCAGGTCCAAACCGGTTGAACAGCCCTACAGTATAGCCACAAGTGTTCGCTTGCGATAGTTATACGGAATGAAAACTCTAAAACATGGCAGTGATGTAGTTGTTTATTCGGCTTCTGTGGAAGTTTTTTTGTGGTGCTTTTCTTAAAAAACGGAAGAAATATACACAAACGACATGTACAACATGAGAAACAATCGACTTCGTTTGCTTAAATTTTGGTGACCATTTATCGGGTTATTCTTCTTATTTTGGCTAGAAGGGAAGTCATCTGATATGTTTTACAATGGGCGAGATAACGTCTTTGCTCTAACACAAGCTATTGATCTTGATAGATCAAAACATTCATTTTTAAATTTTGGAGTGATTTACTATTAAAGCATATTTGTGTTCGAAGAGTAAATTAAGACCGGTGGGATTAATATATTGAAGGCGGAAAAACAACACAACTCACAAATTAAAATTTGAAATTTCAAGATCTAAAATGAAATCGCTATACTCCAGTAGTGTAGCATAGTAGGACATTGTACGTCCAAGATACGATAGAAATACATGCAAGTGGCGATGATAGTGCTATATTGAAGTCACTTCAATTGGAACAGTGGTGCAATTTCGAAATGGATGAGATTTTGTCTGTTGATTTAACGTGGTGTTAATTGTAATGCAATATTACCGTTAACGATAGAGTACGTATCATATATTAAATGACCGATGGACTCGATTTTCTAAATGACATGCATTAGTGGATCAAAGGTTAGTCCACAGAGGTTCCAAACCGTCGTGGCAGGTAGAATTGTGGTTTTAGCCACGGTTCACGGTGGTTTTAACCGCCGTGGTTGGGTAAGGTTAGAAGTTTGGAGGCAAAAAAAATTGCTAGCCAAAAACTCACTTGGAAAAAAAAAAATCAGATCTACAATGAATACGAATCCTAATTAACACCACGTTTTTAAAACCATTTATCATAAACCCACATCTTTAACAATTAACACCACAACTATCAAATTTAAACATCACCACCCACATCGATCTTCAATCATTCTAATTTCACAATATAAATTAAAGGAAGACCCACCTTGCAATATTCAACAATTAACACCATATGGTCACCACCTCCATGACCCCAACAATACCTACAACCACCAACATACAAATGAACAATATACCCACGAATTTAGAGTTTGAAACTAACCCTTTTGTCGCCTTTTATATAAGAATTGGAGGAAATTGCAATTTATTTGGAAAATAGATGGAAATTTGGGAGAAATAAAATTGATTTTTAGTTCAGATCTAATTTGAGAGGGAAAAAAAAGGAAGAGAATGAATAGACAAGGAAAGAAATCCAGAGAGATAATTAAAGGTGTGGTCATAAATTTAGGATTTAGGCGTATGAAATTCCTACACAGTTTACGACTTAGGGAACTCTGTAACTATCGACTCCTATACAATGTGACATTTGAACCACTATAAGAAATTGTTCATAAGCCAATTTCTTACTTCAGAGTTTCTTTATGAAACATTTCCTACACCAGTTCAGACCTCTTAACCTATTATGATCATGATGCAACTTATGGCGATATTGATATTCTTTACCGTCGCAAACATTTGTAAATACTTGCATTGATTTCGGTATTATTAAATCAACCGGAGTTTCGGATTGGGACAATAAATCGGCTGTTTGGAATAGTAAAATAGTACAAAATGGCGAGCAGGCCAGTACGTAATTGTTTGGGGATTGGGAGCACACATATCAAAAAAATGTGATAGCTTGACCCTTTGATAATAGCTGGTGAGTGATTGTGGATCATAAGTAATACCTGGCATTTGTCAGACGAATCCATTAATCTTCTGCTACCTTACCAACTTGTACCTGATTGTTTTTATGATTTAATCTACGCTTCTGATCTGAGTAGCTACGTTTTTAAATGCTCCGTTATTACATAATCATATATAATACATATATTCCTGTACTTGTTACCCAAATTAGACAGTGACAATTGCGAGCCAATTTGGCATAAATCATCGTGTAAATTTTTTATACCAAAACAGAAACATGTTTTGCACAAAACTTGCCAGCCTAGCTTAGAAAAAATAAATCATCATTTCGAAAACCCTAGTTCAATAACTATGTCCGAATTCGTAATCATTGCAGTAAAGGGAAACATCCCTCTCCCTCTTTCACTTTTACACATCTCTATTGATGAACTTATAAATCATGGCCTTTAATTAAGGACTCTTTATCACTGTAGCTGCCAGAATTCGATATATATATATATATATATCTTCATTGGATCACGCGTGAATTAATAATCAACGAATATAAATTTTTAATTAGAACTATAAAAGGTAACTCACATAAAAGTATAAAACAATTGCAAAAAGGACAAGGTTGAAAAGTATGCAATGAGTTTACCACTCTTCCTGATACTATATGATACAAATAGGGCTACCACAGATATATAAGCAATATTAATGATGCACGAATCAGTGTGCACTTACACAAATAACTATCAAATAATAAAGTCCCAGAGATAAAAACTATGAGCATCTTTTGGTAACCCTAACTTTAAGGCCGTGTTTCATGTAAAGAATGACAGAGACGTTTGGGACAACAGAGTGGCCATCCACGACCTGGAAATCGTAATTGTGAATTATGGAAGCTGAAACAGCTTTCATCTGAGTAAATGCCACCTCTTTCCCGAGACAAGTCCTCGGCCCGGCGTTGAAAGCCAGGAACTTGGACGGCGGCTCGTACCGGATCGTACCCTTGCCGGAAATCCATCTTTCCGGCTTGAATTCCCACGAATCTTTACCCCATATGGACTTCATCCTCCCCATTGCATACAGGGAAATGATCACCTTCATGTCCGGGTGAACCGGGTGCCCGCTCGGGAGAACGTCCGGTTCAACCGGAGCCTTGTGCTGGAACGGAACCGGTGGGTACAGCCTCAGCGTTTCACACAGTGCAGCGTGTAGGTAAACCATGTTCTTCAGCTCGTCTGCTCCGAAAAGCCTGAACTTCTGCGGTGCTTCGTCGTCGGCGTCTGTCGGAACGGCGGTTTTGAGCTCTTCCCTGATCTTGTTGAGCACAGGTGGATGAGTTGAAACCAACCAGAGAAACCATGTGAGTGCAGAGCTCGTGGTGTCTCTGCCAGCAATCATGAAGTTAAGTATGGTGTCCCTCAAGAACTTTCCATCATTAATCTCCACCGCCGTTTCGTGATCACCTTGGTTCAGGTACGAGGTTAGCAGATCAGAACCTCCTTCTTCTTCATCTTGGCCATGATGATGATTCCTCCCATTTCTGACCTCCTCCCTCTTCTTCGAAACGTAATCGCCGATGACCTCGTCGAGAATCCTCCATGACTGTTGCAGCTTCCTCTCCTGCCCGATTCGCAGCCATCTCTGAATCTTGAGAACGAATTCGGGCAGGATGTGGCGCATGAAAATGGCCTCCTCTGCATCATCCATGGCCTGCGAGAAGGGAACGTGCGGCAGATCGAGAGACAGGCAACCAGGATCATAGCCAGTAACCAGCTTGCACGTCGTGTCAAACGTCAATCTCTGGAAAACATCCTGCAAATCCAAAACCGTCCCATGCTTTGCCACGTGGTCAAGAACAGGAATCAGGCCATGAACCAGCTTGCTCTTCAGGGCCGCCACCAAGAACCTGTGGAAGCTCTGATGATTGAGAAGAACGCGAGCTAGCTTCCTCTGGTACTTCCACAGATCCATATCCGAGTTGAAAATTCCATCTCCCAAAACGTCGAAAATCCTCTTGAACTCAACTCCTTTCGGGAAATTCGCGAAGTTCGAGCTCATGATGTAGTGAACATTTTCCGGATCCGAGGTCAACAGAATGTCGATGTTGGTGAACGACGGTCCCCTGATCCGGTAACTGCCGCAAAACCGCTCCAAGACCTTGGCGCACCTGTCGTGAACCAGATGAATGTGGAGGACAAGATTGAGAATGTCTCCGAAAATGGGCAGTTTACATGAAAACCGCCTGAAAGTTTTAGACTTTCGTAAACACAGAAACCAGAGAATCATGATAGCCGTGAAGGTTTCAAGGCAGACCATTGAACTCATGAAGAAGTCCATTTTTTTCTGATGATCTGGTTAATTAAGGTGAAGAATGTCTGAATGAATGATATGACTACAATGTGTGTATGTATATATAAGCAAGAAGGGACATCGGATATGAATGTTGCGTGCAATGAACCTTGGAAGTCAATCAATCCATGTGCTTCTTGAAAACAGAAGACAGGGAAATTTCGTGTGAAAATAAATGTGGTTTCTCCAAATTTTCTGGATATGGATTGGTTAAAGAGATGAAGTGGTAGTTTAGGAAATCAACGATTTACATGCATGCTTGACCATGGTTTGCCCATACTTCACCCATGAAGGAGATATAAATGGTTCCATGTTACAATTGTAGCCGTAGCCTATGTTATATTAAAGACCTCGTTTTACGCATTGACGCGTGTTGGTTAGGAAGCTGCAAAATGAGGCTGGATTTTCAAATCAGGAGCCCGGGAACAAATTATTAAAAAAATACACTCTGTATACAAAGTTATGGGGATATGATGTTTGGGGATCTTACATGCAAATCGAAGAAAAACTTATCATAGTACACGTTCAACTGTTTCGGGTCAGATTTGATATTAATTCCAATATAATTTCATGATCAGAACCATATATATAAAAAATGACAGATTCTGTGAATGGTTACGCATTATACTTTTTTGAAAAAGAAAAATATATGTCAATAAATATAGGGTGATCTGAATATTAATCATTTTGTTTTGATACCTCAAAATAGTGTTTTAATAATATTTAAAATATGTATTTATAATTTTAAAACTATGGCCCCTGTTTACCAAAGCTTATCTGTAGATCAGTTCAATTCAGTTCAGTTCAGTTCAATTCAATTCAGTTCAGTTCAGTTCAGTGAAAATGTAATTTGTTGAAATTCAGGCTAATTCAGTCATTCTGATTCCATTTTTCAATACATCAATTTTTACTTCAGTTCAGTTCAGTTCAGTTCAGTACATCAAGAAATAAACTATAGTAAACAGGGCCATATATGCTAGCTATACACATTAATCCGTCCTCTAATTTGACTTCTAAAAGTCAATTAAACTAATGATTGACTCTTATAATTAGTAATATCTTTGCGTGAGTGAGTAAAATAATTCAAAAAATATATAATTTTAAAATATATATCATGTGACGAATCCAACAACATGTAATATCAAAGTAGTCAGACATTCAAATATTAGTATATGTAATTTAATTATTCGAGTTAATTATGTCTGACTGCAGAGTACGTACGTAAGCCAATTTGATCAATGAGACTTAACTGATATTAGTATATAAACACTTTTATATATAACTGGCAAACTGAATTATGGTTGTGTCTAACACAACTTTTTAACTGCGGTGTTTTTAAATACATATCCATTTTAATCATTTGGTAAACTGTTAAAAAACATGTTTTTGTGAAAATAGAATTTTGTTTTGGACTTAAAAACAGAAAGTGATTTTAAAATAAACATTTTTAATTCAGATTTGCTTATAATCACAATTAGGTCAAACAAAGGCTATAATTAATGAATTCGTGTTTGCGAATTAATCAACAGCTTCAGAAAACGACTCTTCATGGTGAAGGAAGAAACTGGAACGTACTACATTTACTTATTGGTGGAAATAATTTAGGGTATAGTAGATCTAGAGGAGCTCCGGCGGGGCCTGCTGTTTAATACACGCATGGATTGCATCCCGTACGTAGTATAGTTATAGAGATTACAATTAACAACTGTGTTATTGGACTTTGGCCGGCCGGAGCCATATAAAGTGGATCACCAAGGTGCATTCCTTCTAGTTCCCCCCCAATTAATTCTTTGATAAATAGACTCAATCACTAGCTACAAGTTCAATTCATCTCATACTTCTAACCATTTTTTTATACCTTTTAGATATCTTTAAACTTAAAGTTGATATGACTATATAAGAAGTCATTTCTCTGTTTCAATTGGTCTAACTGAATGATTATGTCTAATATATAAAAATCGATTTTGAAAGTGAGAAGATCATATATGAAAGTGAAAATATCAGTAATAATACACTTAATGATCATACTTAATATGTAAAATCTCGGGTTAGGGAGTGAAAAAATCAACATTTGTCAGTGGTTTCAATTGATACTGCAACATTGAGGTTTGAGTTGGCAATGTTGAGGTTTTGGTCAGCTGGCGTTGAGATTTGAGTCGGCGAAATTGATGTTTGGGTTGTCCGAGTTGAGATTAGCGGGGTGCCATCAACATTAAGGTGGAAGGATACATGAGGGAAATTATTGGAATGAGCACCAAAAATAAAGATTTTGACAGCAAATTTTTATACGAACGTTTCGTGTCTTGTCTTGTCTCACTATTTGCTTGGTTTATATGAACATTTCTTATTTGTCTATTTGTTTGATAGAAATCGGTCTAAGTTTAATTATAAAATTATGTTGACATTATAAATAACAAAATTATCATATGAAATAGATAAAATTTTTACAACATGTATTTTAATATATAATTCTCATATAACGTCTATTTATGTATTACTAAGATATAATTTATCAAAAATATATTAGTTTAATACTGAAAAACAAATTGTCAAACAATTGGGAGTGAGTTGTTTTTTTTTTTTTTTTTTTGAAGGATTGGGAGTGAGTAGTTTACAATATGTTGTTGGTAGGAGATTATAAAATGATGACATTTGGTCTTACTTCTTCATTGGATTATAGTTTGCATAACCTCAGTTGTGAAGTTTCTTTCAATTAACAATAAAATTCCACGAAATCACTTGCGTGAACTTCATGTCCATCTTGCACCCGTAACAAATATTTCTTATTTGACCCAACTTGTTCTACACCAACAACGAATTATGTGCCGTACACAAAGTTGCGTTTTTTTTCTTTTGAAGGGAGTACATAAGTTATGTTGACTCACAAAGTTTATATTTCAATTTACGAGCTTCAACATTCGCCAAAAAATAATTTTACATCTCAACATTTAAATTATCTGCAATTTTGTCCCAATATTTTAAAAATATTCATTTTAGATCCTAATATTTACAAAAAATAAATAAATTAACATTCAGTTAAATTTAACTGTTAAAAATTAGGTGACTTCCGTTAATCTTATTATTTTTAGGGGTATTTTGCTCATTTTAAAATTTTCATCTTTCTTCCTATGATCGTCATCACCTTCCTACATGAGATATTATTCCCTGCACCATCACCACTTTATATCAAGTCCACCACTCTAAATTTTGATCATTTCAAATCGTTACAAAAAATTCTGTTTTTGCATGTGTCTTTTCCTTTTATTTTATTTTTAATATGATTTTTTTTTTCCACTTTCTCCTTCATGTTTACTCAGATCCCCACCGAATTTCTTTAGACAAGTCCACCACCAGAAATATTTGAGAAGTTATCCCGTGAGACACAATTGAGATTAGGGACAAATATTGATCTTCTCACTTTCAAGTATGATCTTTTACATATTAAAAATGATCATTCGATGTATTACTTCTGATCTTCTCTCTTTCAAGAATGATCTTTTACCTGTTAAACATGATTTTTCAGTGAGACCAATTGAAACATATCTCAATTGAGAATTTTTTGAGATATTTTAGTCATTTCATATATTAAAAAATCAACTTTTATCTTTATTTATTTCAATTTATTTTTAATATGATCTTCTTCACCTTTCTCAATATTTATGCCCGGTCCTTTGACCGACACGGCTCGTTGTGGAATTGGTGGAGAGCGATGTCGGTGCAAAGAAATTGACATGAAAGAGTAAGTTAAAGAAAATCGTATTAAAAATTAAATAAAACAAAAAATAGGAAAAAAAGAAGAAAAAGAGACACAAAAAATAGAAAAAAAGGAATTAATAATATGAAATGACCAAAATATCCCTATATAATAAGATTAAGGCAAATTTTCATTTGAGACAGGTCTCAAATGAGACCAAAGATTATATGAGATTGCTATTGATTGAATTTGTCGTTGGTGAGCTTTAAACCCGCCGATTTCCTTGATTGAATTTGTCGTTGGTGAAATTGACCAAGGAAATGATCAAGAAAATTGACCGAAAGATCAAGCAAATTGAACGAAAGATCAAATTAACTGAAAAATCAAGGCAAAACAAAAATACTCAAGGACATTGATTGAAAGATCAAACAAACTGACTAAAAGATCAAGCAGAAACAGTAAATGCTCATTCCCCTGCTCTTGGTCTCCACAAGGACAAGTCTCACCCAAGACTTTCTCTAAGATTAATCAATTAACTTTTAATTGTCAAACTTAACAAAATGCTAAAATATATTGTAAATGTTAGGGGCTACAAACAATATTTTTAGAATCTTAGGGAAAAAATTTAGATGGTTTGAATGTTGGGGCTTTAAATTACCTTTTTTTTGCAAATGTTGGGGATCAAAAAATGAATTTAGTCTTTCAGGAAACCGTTTACTAGTGTAACACAAGTCAAAAGGGTAAAATGAATCACTATCTCTCATGTTCACTTACCTTTTATTAAAATTGAAACCACCTTAGCAAGATGGAGTGATTGTGTATTAGGCACCCCAGAACCTGCTAAAAGCTCATAATAGAGTAATAAAGCCACAAAAAGACTACCTTTGTTACAAAAGAATGATCTAGATGAAATCCAGATTGAAGCATACAAGGGCCTTCAAAAGAATAACAGTATGGTACTAACTAAAAGCATAGACATGTTTGAGTAATCAATTGTCTAAATCAAGACACAGGTTAGCGAATCGTCAAAATGAAACTCAAGTTTCTGTCAAAATAGTAAAAGATTACTCATTATGTCCAAATAAAAGAAGAGATCAGTGCATTATGTCAAAATGCATTTATATTTTTCTAATTTAATTAAATCTATTTAAAATTAATTAAATATATTTTAGTCAACAAAAAACAACTTCAAGTAAACAGGGTCTTCCTTCTTTGAAAATGCCAATGAGACAAATTAAGATTGCTGACATAAGTTTGCTAAGGTGATTTGTCCGGGAAGAACTTAGTTTATGTTCTTGTGAGTTTATTTCTTACTTATTTGAACTGAATTAAAATTTGTTAAACTTAATTGAACTAACCAGGGATAAATAGGGAATCAATCAAATCTGGCACTTAAGTTAGTATGACAATTGAGTATTAGGCCATCTGGGCTTCCATCCCTTGGCAATTTCTAAAGAGAACAAGTATGCACAGGTGAAATAAGAGTAATGTTACTTATAAATTCTCACACACACTGCAAGGGTACATTTATAAGGTGGGATTTTGGACATCAAATTGTCTTTGAATACATTATTTCCTGAATCTATGAACGTACTTGTAAACACAATATCATACTACTGGATTGGATCCTGATTATCCCCACCTTTTGCTCACAGTGGCCTTCAAGCCATGCTTGGTGTACAAGATGACAGAAACATTAGGAACAATTTCCTGCCCTTCAACCACTTTAACTTGGTAGTTGTGGACTATGGTTGCAGCAACTGCCTTAAGCTGAGTGAAAGCCACCTCTTTTCCCAGACAGGTCCTTGGACCTGCATTGAAAGCCAGGAACTTGTAGGAGGGCTCATGCTTAATCGTGCCTCGCTCCGAGATCCATCTCTCCGGGATCATTTCCATGCAGTCTTTCCCCCAGACGGATGCCATCCTGCCCATTGCATAGAGAGAGAAGAAGACCTTCATCTCCGGGTGCACGCGGTGGCCACTCGGGAGAACATCGGGCTCGACAGGCTCCTTGTGCTGGAATGGAACAGGTGGATAAAGCCTCAATGATTCGCAAAGTGCGCCGTGCAGATAAACCATCCTGTCCAGGTCTTCAGCCTCAAACAGCTTCCATTTCTGCTCCTCATCGGGTGGAATCAGGGATCTCAGCTCCTCCCTGATCTTCATCTCCACAACTGGATTCTGTGAAAGGAGCCAGAAGAACCAGGTGAGAGCCGAGCTAGTCGTGTCGCGCCCTGCAATCATGAGGTTCAGAACAGTATCCCTCAGGAAGCTGTTTTCATCAGTTGGCAATTCCAGGCTGTCTCCTTCCCTGATGAATGATGTCAACAAATCATCGCCGTCTTGAATCCGATCACGATCACGATCACGATCACGTTCTTGTCTCTTCTTCGAGATGTAGCCGAGAACAATCTGGTCCAAAATCTTGCAGGCTTGGCTGTATTTCCTTTCTTCTCCGAGATTCAGCATCCTCAGCAGCTTCCACAGGAACTCAGGCATGAGATGCCTCACAACTATGGCTTCTTCAGCAGCATCCAGGGCTCGCGCGAACGGAACATCAGGGAAATCGATGGAAACACAGCCTGGATCATATCCTGTGACCAATTTGCACGTCGTATCGAATGTAAACCTCTGGAACAAATCCTGCAGATCCACTGCTTCCCTTGTTGCACACAAATGATCAAGAACGGGAACAAGGCCTTTCTCCACTTTATCACGGCTGGTTTTCGCCAGAAACCGGTGAAACCGCCCATGATTGATGAAGAACCTGGTGCTCTTCCTCTGCTTCTTCCACATCTCCATATCCGAATTGAAGATCCCGTCTCCCAAAACGTCAAACATCTCCTTAAACTTAGGCCCTTTGGGATAGTTCCCAAAGTTTGCACTCATGATATGGTGGACATTTACAGGATCAGCAATGAGCAACATATCCATGTTCAGAAACCAGGGACCTTTGAACAGGTGAGTGCCACCTGTAATCACGGCAGCCTGAAGGCATCTCTCGTGAAGATTCCGGGAGCTGAGCACGAGCCCTGGCAGCATTCCGATCAAAGGCCAGTTCCATGGAAGCCCTCTGTCCTTCCTCAGCGCATAAATATACCAGAAGCAAAAAACAGCCACCAAAATTTCGATATACCCCCAATCAGCCATCATCGACATCATGCAGTACCTGTGGAATTTTAACACAAACATTAGCATGTATTTATATCACAGTGTAATGCGCTAACGTTGAACTACTACCAAATTTAGCAAGTTCATATTGATTCTGATTAGTTTGTTGTTATTAACATCATGGTTATTATGATTTGCTGTCACTAATTACCTGCTTTTCTCCCAACTAAAAACTGAATCAGAAGAAACTGGAACGGTGGCAGGGGAGTAATCCAGTGCTGATGGCATTCTTTCCTATGCATGAAGAAATGTGTAGGAGTAATTGGTTTGACTCAGGATGGTGGTTGTTGGGCAATGAATTAACTGCAAAATTAAAACATGGATGTTTATAGAACCAAAATTAAGGTGGTGGAATAGTGTAATATTACTATCCTAGGCTTGTTTCCAAAAAATGCACCACCACCTAATTCTTAGTCTCAATGCATATGCATAGTGATCAATATTAAGTCATACATGATAGAATCATAATCATATCAATAGCCTACTTCTTTAAGTATATCTTAAGTATATCAATTGATTGAAAAATATAAAATTGAATGCATTTCTTACTATCACACTCTAAGAGCAAGTCCAAGAGATACTACATTTTGTAGATTTTGGAGGAAGTATGGAGATTTTACCCCACTATTGAGCTCCAAGAGATACTACATGTGCTACTACAAGATGTAGATTTGGGGTAGTAAGAGAAACTCATCCTCCATATGTGTAGTAATTTAGAGTATTGAAAATTTTCTTTTGACTATTAGAGAAATAAAATTTAGAGTATTGAAAATTTAATGTCTACACATTGATCAATGCATTCTTTCCTTTTTATAAACCCAAATTTCACTATCTCTCCTCTCATCTTCAATGTAAAACATCAAAAGTCCCTGTTAAGAGATAAACCTCAATGAGGAGGTGTGTGTAGTATTAGGTAATATATAGAGAATACATGGATATAAACCCTAGGTAACCTTAGTTAAACCCTAGGTGTACAAGATGCGCTTCTAGCCCACTAGCTATCTCTAATAGTCCCAAAATAATGTAATGTTCAAGACAAAAAAGCTAGAAAGTAAAATTAAAATATTATTAATATTGATGACAATAAATGTAAGATACGTAAAATGTAGTATCTCTTGGAGATGACCAAAACTTTTAGCTACATTTTAGTATTTCATACTAAATCTTGGAGATTATTATGTAGTATCTGTTGGACTTGCTCTAATATGTATAAATACATACTTTCACTACAAATTTTGAGAGACTTGGTGAGGAATTTCTCAACTTAGTATATAGTGGAATGGGAAAATAAATAAATAATATTTCTTTAGTAACTAAACTCTAAAAGGTGGTAGAAATTGATAATAGCTCTAGTGATAAAACAGTAGTTGAATTATGCAAAGGTATTAAGTTTGATTTTCGGTGAGGGCAAAGAGAGTTGGATTTTATTATGGTCTATTTGGATTTTCTCAATTAAAAAAATAAAAATAAACTCTAACATGCGGTGGAAAGGAATTAAAGAAATACAGCAGTTGGGAGCTAGATCTCTCTAGTTGCTAAAGAATTGGTTAAAGCGTCCACAATGGTGATATGATTAACGATAGCACTTTTTTTTGTCACATCATTACTATAGAGTACTATCATAATGAAAATTCTTTCATATCATTTCCCTGTCATCTCTATTATCTTCTCATGCAAGGGTAAAGTTGTAATTTTGGTATTTCCAATTGCAAAATAATGTCGTTTTGATGGGATGGATTTCCAAACGAACTTACGCACTTTTCCCTTATTATTCTTTCTAAATTTCTTCATGCAAATTGATCAGAATTTCACAGCAAATTACAACCAGGAAATTTCAGCATTTATCGAATTTATGAAGAAATGAGAGAATGAGAATGAGAATGACAAGTCGAGGTTTGCCCGCCATCAACCACCATTGACAACCGATCACCACCACCTCACCCGCCTACCACCAACCATTACCACTACCACTCCGTCCACCATCATCACCACACTGACTATCATTGTTATTAAAAATAACAAAGAGAATGAAGAAAATTTTGATTTCTTTACCCGACTGGATACAAACGAAAAGTAAAATTAACACTTTTTCCTATTCATTCACTTTGTTTTGCACATAACTTTCTTCGTATATAACATATAAAATCTTCCTCCGTCAACATTTTCGGTGCCAAATAACATGGCCATCTGTTTAAATCACCTAATATAACAGTTGAATACGGATTAAGAATTTAATGATTACTGCAAGTAGTACTCATCATTCTTTCAGTCATCCATGTTTAGGTTAGGTAATTATACTTATCAAAAAAGGAACGACAACCACTTTGAGTTTAATTTCATGTTTCGTCCAAACATAGGTGTTTGAGAGATGCAATTAGTCACGGAATACTTTAATTACTCAACTAACTTGATCCAGTCAAATGATCCACCCAAGAAACTTTGAAACATAAATCAGTTCAGTTACGCCACTATTATAATGTTTATGAAGCATTTTTGTTTACCCCTAAACCATAACAGAATATTTCTTCGAACTACTTCAAATTATAGGCAAAACCAGAGTAGCATTCAGCAGTTTCAAAAGACAATGCAACACAAACGAGAACAATAATGTACCAAGCAACCAAGAACAGCAAAAACAGAAATATTTTGAGCATATGGTGAAGTACTCACATCATGACTCAAAGCAATCCACTCAAGTAAAGCCATTACTCTGAGCTGGTAGAGTTGCTGCACATCAATGCATATGACCAAGTATCTGCATTGGAAACCAGTCAACTCCAACTCAGAAAAAATAAGGGATACAAAACTTAGATACTCAGCAATTACAAATCCATCTCGAAATCTAGTCTTTGTGTATTGATTCATAGTCACAACACAGAGCAGACGCATAATCACACACTCTAATTGAAACAGAAAACCCCTTAAACATGCCTCAAGATTAACAAAATAAACTTTAATAAGCAATGAACCATTCAGACACATTCAAATCCATAAATTTGAAAAACAGCTAAAATAAACTGTAAAATACCACAAAAAAATTTTAGATATGAAATTTAGCTGGCAAGCTACATACTATGCATGCTGCTTCTGTTCATATATCTGCATGTATGCTTCCGAGAGCGCAACCATCTCTGGACGAGTCTCCCTGACATGAAGGTCTTGCATCTCATACCACAAATCTTCTGATTTCCTCTGCACAAACACTCGGTAGGTTCCTTCGCCTGGTTTGCCATCATGAACCGTGTTGGCAATCAAATCATACTTGGTCCCATGCTTCTCTTTGCCTTTCGGTGCTGGAAGCGCGATGTAGTCCTTGAGCTCTAGATTCTTCACCGGGAAATTAACTAGAGTCGGGTTTTTCTCCAAAAAGAAGTCATTCTTTGTAAACCGTTGCATGTGAAGGACTAGGTAGCGCGGCATTTTGGTCAAGCGATACCTCAACCTGGCCATCTTAGGCCGCACAACCTCTGTCACCGTCTCACCATCAAACTTGTTCAAGATGTTCAAAAGAGGAACCTGAGGAATGATGTTCTTCTCCATCACATCCTTGAAGAGTGGGGGCGGTGGCAAGTCAAGATCGAGCACCAAGAATGGCATCCTGTCAGCATCACCATTTTCACTCACTACCTCCAACTCCCCCTGAAAGCACTCATGAACAATGCTGCTACTTTTCTCAGAAGCCCTGATACCAGTATGCAGTGTTTCAAGCAGCCATGACATAAACTCAACAGGATCAGAAGACTGAACACTAACTGAAACAGACTGTGTCCCGGTTCGAAACCTGTTCTTGCTAGCTTCATTAACTGCTTGCAAGAACAGCTGAGGACTGACCTGCCCCTTGAAGTTACGCGCGTGCCATATCTTCCTCGTGAGCTCCCCAAAACGGTGAACAAGCACGGAATTACAACTCTGATAGTTTTCGGGGATGAGGAAAAAGTTCCTCAGTGGAGTGACCCTCATCAGGGACTGAATGGTCACATTAACAAAATCAGTGGCATTGGTGTTATTTAGTCCCACCATTCCGGGGAGATACTTGGATCCATCGAGAGCTCTGGACCACTGCTTGTCCCTGTCAATCTGCTCAACCTGCTCCCGCGAAAACCTCGGGTTAAGGACGTGTTTGATATCATCCAGCGAGGGATCGTTGATTTCATATCCATCCGAGAGGCAATATATCCTCTCATTATCAAGATTGATGAACACATAATGCTCTGTTTGACGACTGTGGTTATCCACGTGAGTCTTGGGCCTTTTCCCCTGGAAGTACTTGCCACACACCAAACACGCGTAAACGTTAAAAGGCGACTTGGAAACCGAACATGATTTCTCGAAGTCGAAATCCAGCACCTGTCGATTCACGGTGTCTAGGTGCGGGCAATCCTTGCGCACGTCAATCGATCGACTTCGCTTCTTGGTTCCTTGCTCCAGCTGAACTGTAGCTTCTTCCTCTTGGCTTCGTTTCATTGTCCCCCCGATAAAACCCTAGATTACGAATTGGGATGCGGAGAAAGTTGCAGAGATTTGCGACGAACTATTAATTAGGGGAATTTGTTGGGAATAAACCCAGTGGTAGAATGTAAATCTGGCCTCTATGTGTTAATATTTTATACAAGAAATAAAAATCACATTCCTCTCCTGTTTAGGAAATAAGTAGCCTGCCATGGATGATGGATCTAGGTTCCCCTTTAGTATTGGAAAAATATATAATCCCCATTTAGTATTGGAAAATATATAACTCCAATAAAAGTATTTAAAAATCTTCAGCTCAATTCAGTTTGATATATAAAAACCTGCAAGCTCTGTTCAGAAATAAATTTTAATTTTTTTTACTTCAGTTCGGTGCATTTCTATAATTTTTGTAATTTTTATTTATATGGAGTACTAAATGAATTGTGAAATTCTACTTTATCCCTTTTGATAAAGTACCCAGGGAACACCGTCTTGCCTTAGATTTACAAGTTACAACCTTGAAAAAACAGTCTGATCGGATTGCAAATTCAATCAGAAAACTTGTGATGAAAAGTCCAAAACTAACTACAAGATTCGCATCAGAAATATCTTATGCACTTGTTCAATAAAGATGGAATTGAAGTTACAATCGTTCGTTCAACTGATATAATTACAAACGTTCAAAGCTCTGAATCATCAGATGTTGAAGTCTTGCCGGCCGTCACTTTCTGCGCGGCGTCTTCCACCACACCGGCGGCGGATTTGGCTGTTTCCTCCACCGTCTTCTTGCTCGCCTCGAAGCTCTTCGCTGCCGCCTCTTTCACGCTTTTTTCCTTGCCACTCGGAGAAAACATGCTCCTAAAACTGTTCAAACAAGCACACAACATTAAATTCACGCAACAATCTGATCATAATTAACACAAATCAAACAGAGATATTGAAAACTTACTCGAGATCTGGAGGAAGGTATTTCACTTGCAGATGGTTGATGGTCGACTTGACCTTTTCCCAGTACTGATTATATGGCGATTTTGAGGTTGCTGTTGCATCTCCCGCATCATCTGCGGATGCGAAAACAAGGAACCAGACTAAAAATCCTGTGATTATGACTCTACCAACGCTATCCATTGTTGGGATTGATCTTGTTGATCTGGTTTTGGTAGATTTGATGTATCCAAAGGGATTTGGATGCAGAGATTATCAGGATGTTTTAAGACAGTCTAATTTGTTTGGTACTAAGAGTGAACGTGGCCTTATATAAAGAGGTTTTATGTTGCACGTCATCTCGTGGAGCATTTCTTTCGGTGGATGTCCTCAGCGTCCTACACGTACCATGTTAAAGCTTGGATTAGATCTGACCGGTCAAATTCCAATGCTACCCCTACCGACGTGCTTTCTTTTTCTTCAGTTTGACTAGTCGAACTTAGGCAATCAAATTGTACTTTATCAATCTCATGTACAACTTCTTAATTTTAATTATAGAGTTTAAAATGAGTAACATTAATTATTTATAAAGTATAATGCATATCTTCAATTTTTTGTTCTCGCATTCAAATCTCCTTCTTCCGTTATCTACCTCAAAAAAACCTACATATGATCATTTACGTGTGTTCGATCACAACCAAAAGCAGTCAAGCTGTAACAATATAATTTCGATCTGATATATTTTCAGAGATGGTAAAATAAATGAACATTTCTGCAAAAGGTAGCAAAGGGACTGGTGTGCTCTAAGAAAACTTTGTGATCAAGGACAACTAATTTGATTAGCAAAATCAAAATATTGGGTGGTTGCACAACCCTTTTAATTAGCTTTTCACTTATAATTTTCTTTTAATTGCACCATATTAATATTGTGTGATGCAAATAATTTTTTTTTTCATAATTACCCTACTTTAACTTCATAGTATAAAGTGTTGAACTATAAAAAATGTATAATATGATAATTCTTTGAAAAAATACTAATCCCTTCGTCCCAGGCTCCCAGTCCAATCTGCACACTTTAACCTTCATCAGTTAACTCAAAAAATGTTTGATCATTAATATCTTTAATTATGTATATACACAAGTTGTAAAAATTTGATGAGAGAATTTTTCAAAGGCCCCCCAACGTTATTTGAACTCTCACTTTGGCCCCCCATCGTTTTTTGCTCTCAATTTGGCCCCCCAATCATACGATTTTCCATCATTTTGGCCCCCTAGCCCTAACTTGGCCGTTAAATCATTTTTCTGTCAATTCTTGGAGGGGTAGAATCGTCTTTTTCTGTCAATTTTTTCCCAGAAGCCGCCGCCATCGCCACTAAGCCATCAATAAGCTGCGGTCAGGCAGAAGACCAGAGCCTAATCAAAAAGCTGCCTTTATATTGGCATAATGTGCAAACTCTAACCTATGCATCTGACAACAAAACATGTCTAAAGTCAGTACCAAGCAAAATATTGTGCTGCAAGTTTCAATATCAGTATATCACAAGACCAACCAAAACAAGCAGACCCAATCCAGATACACATAGATACACTATCAAACATGCAACCAACAACTTTTGAGCATAGTGCATACAACAGTATTTCGGGATAAAAGAAATCACACGCCCTTAGGTAATCCAGTGGATCTTTTGAAGATTTTAAGAGAAAAGACAACAATCAATCTGGATCATATAGATCTTATCTGGCTGGGCTAAGAATTTCTGAAAGACAAACCAAGCAAATGACAGGTTGAACTTATCTAATCTTGCAGCAGGTACCAAAAGTTCAGAGAATTTTGAGAAAGTTCAGATACCAACTCAAATATGCACCAGTTAGAAAATGCAACTCACTATTCTTTAAACTGTCTAATAGAACCCGATAAGCACCGAGAACAAGCAGAGAGGCCAATGCAGCCGGAAAAATGAGCTGTGTCCGGTGATATTGAACTCACCACTAGTAGCTCAAATCACCAACTCACCACTTTCCCATTATCAATCACCAACTCAAATATGCAGCAGAGTTAGAATTTGATTTTCTCACTCATTTATAGGTTAACTTGGATGACTCAAGACTCCATTATGAAGTTCATATTGCAAGGGTTGTACAGGTATAAAATTCAGTAAAATTGGAGTTACGGTTAACAAGATACGGTGATTTTAAGTATGTTCATTCTGTGCTGCAGAAGTTGTCACAGCAGACTTCAACATCGATTATATAATTCATTACCTATTCTTTTTCAATAATTTCAAGTTCCAAACTGAATTTTATTCTACAAAGATTATACAGGTTCATCAATCGACAAAATTGGAGTTATGGTTAATTAATTTTGGATTTTTAAAGTTCAGGTTACTGCTGCAATATTGATGAAAGAGGGCAGAGTTTCAAAATTCCTTTTCTCCCTCGTTTCTAAACCAAATTGAACGATTTTTGATTCAAATTAAAGTTATGATTCTTGGGCTTCCAGTGATACTAGTTTTATTCCAAATAGACCTATGGGGTGCAGGTTACAATCTTCCAAAGCTTAGTGCTTCAGATTTTAATGAAAATTTCCAGATTTCAAGTTTTCCTTACATTCACTACTCCTCTCTTATAATTTCTCTAATCATTCTTAACATCATAACTGTAAAACAACATGCATTCCCATCAGTTTATGTTAGCACAATCGATCATATCTATGAACCCCCAAGTCTGAAAGTAAGGTTTTAAAATAAGGATGGATGCTTTACGAATCGATTGGGGTTGTGGTTGACTCCTTCCACCCCTCCTTCCTTCCTTCAAGATCGATCTTAAAGGACTGAATCTCCAATCCACATGAGCTGATGGTGAAAAGATCAACGGCAAATCATGGCTCTGTGATCCTTCTTCGATTGAACTCCAGGATTTGGGGACGAGGATTTGGGAGATCAGAGAAGAAAATGTGAGAGATGGGGATGAGGATTTGGGAGATCAGGGAAGAAGAGGTGAGAGACGGAAGAGATGGCAGCCAAAGATGACGGAAAAAGACGAGCTTACCCCTGGAGGAAGTGACGGAAAATTGATTTAACGCCAAGTTAGGCCTAGGGGGCCAAAATGATGGAAAATCGTATGGTTGGGGGGCCAAATTGAGAGCAAAAAATGATGGGGGCCAAAGTGAAAGTTCATATAACGTTGGGGGGCCTTTAAAAAATTCTCTCAAATTTGATATTTTGATAATACATGACATTATAAATCTAACAAAATCATATACGAACATTTTCTACGTCACTTATCAAATTAATTTGAATGTCAGAGTTAAGCAATTTTGACTTTGTGAATAGTTCATGTGCAGATTGGGCTGGGACAGAGAGTAATAAAAATTAGATTAAAATCCATAATTGATCATTAAACTTTCATAAATTCCACTTTTGATCACTCAACTATTTTTAACCCAATAATGATCATTGAACTTACAAAATGATTTGAATTTGAGCACCCACATTAATTTAGAAGTTAAGAGCTAACATTCCAATTAATTAATGATGTCAATCCTGACACAAATTCGAGAAACACGACACGACCGACCCAACCCGATCTGACACGTGACCCGATTGTAACCCGAAAATTATTGGGTTGAACCCGACCCAACCCGACCGACCTCGACCCGAATATTAATTTTAACCCGATAAATTTTGACTCGAACCCGACCTAACACGAACCCGAAGATGACCCGAACCCGACATAATACGAACCTGAAGATGATCTGAAACCGACCTAACATGAATTTGAATATGACCTAAATCTGAAGAACTGAACCAACTTAATCGTTCATAAATAGTTAATGTAATTTTAATTTATTTCTAACATCATATTTTAAATTGTTATTAAACCAATATATCTAATTTATTATAATTAATAATGTCGGTTTTTTATTTAGTTTAAAAAGTTGGTTATTAATATGCTCAATAGCATATTTTAATTTAGAATGTTTTTTATTTAAACATTTTTGTATAAGTAGTATCTATTGTGTCATTATAAATAATTTTTCAAACTTTTAAAAATTTAATCCAAAAATGCTAATTATTGGAGTTGAACTGTTCCGACCCATAGACCTATGGCTAAATAATGGATTAGAATACCACTACACCACTTTGCTACTTGTCAACTTAAGAATAAGGAAATTAATATATATTTTACTGTTCCACAAAATCTGACTTTTACAAATGGTCATAGTAACATATATGGAACTATCGGGCAACCTATCTAAATATTTTTTCTACCTCTTCTGCTGCCTCAAAATATCGTAAAACTATATTTTCATATTTCACATGACTTTAATTTTATTTTGGGTCACTCAGTTTTATAGTTCGACACTTCCCATTTTCTTGGAGGGACCTAAGTGAAAAAAGTAAAAACTTTGTGGAAACACCAAAGTTGAAATTCGCTTGAAGGGATTTACAACCAACATCTTCGCAACTAAGATTAAACTTTTCACATTATTAAAGTTTGTATCTACATTCAACAAACGAGATATGAAATCTAACATGTTTAACCTTTGTAAACTCACTAGTAAAGTCCATCAATTTGTTCTACGTCAACTAGTTCAGCAACTCAAAAAAATCAAAAAAAATTATATGTATTACATATATGATATTAGGAGATAATATTGATTTATAACACCGTAGGCCTCAGTTACGTAGTTAAATTTATTTCCAAAACAAGTAAGATACTTGGAAATTTTGAAATTACGAGATGTTTGACGTTCAATTCGAGGTGTATATTTATTAAATAACTTAAATGTGATGTAATGAAACGTGTGAGCGTATTCAATTAGAGATTTTTTTTGTTCAATTTGAGTGAAAAACGTTTGAAAAATATTGAAATGACAACAATATCATAAATGTGATGATACCTAAAATTTTAAAAACAGTGTGATTCAAGTATAAACAATTTAGTTAAAACTAAAATTATCAATTGTGTTATATACTTGAATTGAACTCATTTCGATCCTGACTAACCCAACATCAAAGTTTGTTTATTCCAATGTGAGTTTTGTTTATTATATTTTTACTTAATTCGACTCAACCTTACAAACGAGTCTAACCCAACCCGATCCGACGCGAGGTAATTCTTTCTGAACCCGACCCGACCTGACAAACTGGACTGACAAGAATCTAACCCGACACGAACGTGACCCGACACGATACGATACGATCCGATAAAAAAATTGACCTGAAATAACCCGATACGTATAAACCCGAACCTATCTGACACAAATACGAAATCCAACACATTAACCCGAATTGACCACTACAATTAATGATAAGGGTAAAACTGTAATAAGTTAAGTTAATAAGTTAATAAATCAAATTTTTTGTTTTAAAACTAAATTTTCATATTTTGAAAAAGAAAAAAAACAATTTCGAATAAGAGTAATTCTCCTGTGAGGCAACCTCACCCATGAGGCAAGGCCAAATAAGGAAAATTTCATTGCTGCCACCTCATCATAACTCACTACCACCTCATCATAACTCACTACCACCTCATCAAATCTCGACTCCACCTCATCAAACATCGGTGTCAGATCATCAAACATGTCATCTCATCAAAACCTTTGTGTCCGTTCATCAAACCTCACCAAAAACATTGTTTAATTGGTCCTGCCTCTTGGGTGAGGCTGCCTCACCCAAGAATTTGTCTTCGAATAATTATGTAATAGTTTTCTCTTTTCCAATGCTTTGTATTGTTAAACGATTTTAGAAAATATGCACAAACATACATTAAATTTGGAAATGTTTGGTATTCCAAAGAATTAAAATTTTTAATAAAATGTTTAGTTTTGGAAAGAATTCAATTTTGTTTATAAATATTTAGGGGTTTGTGTAAAAACAAAGCAAGAATTTCTCATTCACGAGTTTGTTAGCACTATTTTATTGAAAAGACTTTTTTGCTCTTATAAATAATTAATTTGTTGGGTGATCAATTTTTAATTATTTTATAAAGTTTGGTGATCAATTTTGAGTAAAAGAAAGATGAGTGATCAAAAATGAGATCTTAGAAAAGTTGATGACCAATTATGGACTTTACTTAAAAAATTATTAAAAATTCTAAAGTTGTAACGTAATTTTAGAGCAATCAATATATATTTATTTTATTAAAAATCTATTAATTAGCCCGCCTACCCCACTAACTGCAATGGAAATATGAATGACCGTCCTAACCAAAAACAAAACAAAATTAATGATTTAAATTGATCATATATTTTAAATTAATGCTCGAAATCAGTTAATCACACGTTTAAATTAATGCTCGAAATCAATCGGTGAATAGTTGAATTGATCATGTATTCTTTATATATATAATTGAATTGGTGAATAGTTTAAATTTTAAGAGAATTATGGTAAATTTTAATTTTATTTATATGTGTTTTTGGCAGAATCACGCTAGTCCAAAACAATTTTGGAAACACGGTATAAATTAACAACAAATGAATAATACACACCATATATAAATTTTCTGTCCATGTTTCCATTAGTTAGAGTGTTGGTCTTATGAGTCGAAACACACTTCCTCTGAAATAACCATTTGTGGGGAGGTCGGGGCGGTTGTTTAGTTGGTTATAGCGTTGGTCTTATTAGACGCAATCCTCCATGGATGTATAAAACTAGCAGTTCTAACCACAAGTGTGATCAAAAATGCATATGTGCTAGGAATCTTATGTAATATAATATACATTAGTTTGTTGTATAGGAGTGGTGGATTACATAAAAATAATATATTAAATTGTAGATATATGTATTTAAAAATAAAATATTAAATTATCATAATATAAAAAACATATTTTTAAATTATAGATATATGTATTTAAAAATAAACTATTAAATTATCATAATATAGTAAACATATTTTTATTAGATATATGTATCATGAAACAAATTTGTGTATTAATTACATTTTAATATTATTTTTTTGTTATTTATAATTAATTTTCAACTTTTTGTAATTATTAGTTAGTATAAATTTAAAAAATAATAAGAGAATTTCATCTATATTATAAGTGAAGCTTATTCATCTTTTTTTCAACCATACATTACTCGAGTATACATGTTAAATAAAAACACATAATTGTTTTTTCATTCACGGCTAATGAGTCAAATCTTTAATATAACGAAACTACGAAACATGATATGATCTCCTTCTTTAGAATTTAGGATGAAAGTAGTTCATTATTTTACCATAGTTTTAATTACTATTTTTATTGTGTTTTGATTCATATTTTTTAAACAATTAGAGATAGAGCGAGGAAAAAATGTCAGTAAATTTTCACAAGAACTGTGTCTGGTAGACCATTTCATTATTTTTTCTATTTAATTACTTTCTCTCCCGCCGCCTCCAAACTCATACTTCTTCATTTCTCCTGTTCAGAGTTAAAACAGATACGGTACTCCATCTGGCTACTCATCATCTTTATCCATTAATTTGGAAAGAAAGAGCTAAAGATTTGAAAGAACACAATCGCTTACAATTAAAATCTCCTCGCACAGAATAAGCATAACCACATGATCATTTGAATTCCTAAACCATATGAAAGGAATAGAAACACGGAAAGAACGGTGAAATTCCTATCTAGATAATTTACAAAAACCAATTGCTTATTTAAGTCATAGGTTCTAATGCATGTGATATTTTAACATAAAACGAATGACACTGCAACTTTTTATGCAGTTCGGTTCAGTGTAAATATGCCTACGTAATCAAAGTTTCAAGTAATCAAAGTTTCAAGTTCAGTTTACAACGTGATGACTTTTCAGTTTATCCTCGCGGACAATGTAGCCTGTGATTAATTATCAGATTGATGCCCATGTCAAAAGCATGAAATGCTTGGACTGTGTGCTAGTAAACCTGCAGGATGCAGGAATACTTCGTGTAAAATCATCAAAGTCTAGCCTATTGGACTGGATTGTCCCAATTCATAGCTCTATGTTTGTGCTCTTCAATGATCAGCACAACAATTGTATTCCAACTCTAACTCTGTAATTTCCCATCAATTTCGTGGAGGATAAGAAATCACACAGTCGAACTCCTAAACTATTGCAATATATATTCTTCAAATCAGCCCGCAATATTCCTTTTGTTTGTAGATGTGAAAAGTTACTGTATTTTGGCTGTCAATATATTGCCTTTGACTGAAAAATTCATTCTCCAAAAATATGCAATCTCAACCGACCAGAAAACTGCAGCTATAACTTTCCAAACAGTCAAACTGTTAAGTCAATACTTTGATGTTATAACATCACCTCCATAAAACTGCTAAAATAACATTGGTTCTTACAAAGGGTACTTAACTACAAACAAGAACTCAACTAAAATACAAGTAATCCAAAGCCTCTCCCAAAATGAATTAAGAATGAAACAGTCAATGAGCACTTTTGCCTGATTATGAGCTTATTCCTGTAAGACAAGAAAGGAGCAGTCATGTGAGAAGCTGCTCTGATGATGCCTAAGTTAGGTCTTGGTGAAATGGTGTTTAGAGTATTTGTTAGTGTTGATAATTTCTTTCAAATCTCGCTTTTTATAGTTCAGAGCATAGATCAACCTTTGGTGCAACTTGTCATCGGAGAGTTCCTCGAAATGAGGTATGGACTTGCTTCCTTCAATTGTGGGCCGTGTCATTGTTGGGACGGACCTAGCTCTTATTACCGGAAACAGATGAGCAAAATCATCACTATCTCTGGCATTGTACTCTCTTTCGTCTCTCAGGCCTATTTATTGGAGTTAGACTTTGGCATTGGACTGGGCCTATGAATATTACCATTATGACCCTGTGGTTCGGGTGGCCGTTTGATTCTAACTTGAATTTCTTTGTTTCTCAAATCGTCAACGCATGTGAGATGACGACTTTTCGTTTTATCTCTTCAAGAAACCCCACAAACTATCCCTCTTTTCAACTAAGTCTTAATCCTTTCTTTCACTTTCCTTAACTCTAATTCCTTAGCTTTTCTAGCGTGATTCAATGTCAATCAACGTACTATGAAGAGGATTCAAGCTCCGAATGAGAAGTATATATGTATATATGTCTTTGGTCGATTGCACTTTCCGGAAGTGGATCATCGTGTTTAAATAAAAGTGATATGACTCTTAATATTTTAATGTTCGAAACCTGTACCAAAATATAAGGCAAATGGATGCGAAAACAAGGAACCAGAGTAAAAATCCTGTGATTATGACTCTGCCAAGTGCCAACGTTATCCATTGTTGGCTAGCTACTGATTTGTTACCTACGGTGGAGAATTTGAGGAAATGAACGCTGAATATTGCACCAATTTGCCAGCTCTGTGGTGAGGATGATGGCACACCGGAATACCTGTTTTTTTACTGCGAATATGCTCGGACTGTCTGGGAAACCATGGGATTCAGCTCGAAAATTGAGAGTTTGAGAAAGCAGAGGGGAAGCATCTAGTTCAGGGAGATCACCGGAGATCCAGATAACGCGTTTGTTGACCTTGCTATTATGATATGTGACGGGATTTGGTTTCAGCGAAACAGACAGCTATTCAATCAGACACATGTGGAAGCCCGAGATATGGCCGCGGCAGTCACAATCAATATGCGAAAGTTCACGGAAACACAAGGATGGAGCACGATGTCGTCGGAACTCCTTCCGCATGCTCTACTCAAGCCTCCGGATACGAGTTACAAGGTTTATTTCGATGCATGTATTCAGGATGGCTCAGCAGGAACGGGGTTCGCGGTCGTTGATATCCAAAACTGCTTTGTTAGAGCCACGTCAAGAAGATTTCCAAATGTTGGAGATCCCCTCCTAGGTGAGACCTTGGCTATGGAAGAAGCCATCTACCTAGTCCGCGAGTTGCATATCCAAGAGGCAGCACTGATTGGAGATGCACTAGCAGTCTAGCACTGATCAATATGGTACGAGAGGAACAACCTTGTCCGACAATCGCGACATCGATGTTGGGAGGATCAAATCACAGTTAGAGAATAGTATTTTTACGGGCCCTAATAGAGTCGTGTAAATTAGAGCAGTCACAAGGTGGATACTACAACCAAGAGCTCAGTTGGCCAGGGGCAATGCCCTTCCAGAGGAGGTAGGGAGTCAAATCTTCCCAAGTGCATAATTTCAAGCATTTCTCCCTAATTCCCTGGGTCAAGTCTCCAGTTGCACTTCACTCAAGAGTCGGAGCTGCATCGATGGGGTCAAGCGTAGGGAAACATCGACGGTGTATCATAGTGGGATCGATCTTTGCCCCACTCTAAGAACAGTGAGGATCTCGGCCATTTGACGTACGTTGACGGTCGAGCCCTTCGTTTCAATTGCTAAAGCCTAGAGCCATTCGTTTTGATTGTTGCCATAAATGATATGTAAAGTGATCAAGGACAACTTACTATTTTTTCTATCACTAATTTGATTAGCAAAATCAATATATTGGGTGGTTGCACAACTAGGGATGGCACTGGGGCGGGTACTAGCTATCCCATCCCCATCCCCATCCCCATCTAATATTTTAAAACTCATCCCCGCCCCATGACCCATGATGGGTACAAAATTAAAAATCATCCCCGCTCCATCGGGTTTTATTATAAAACCATCTCCGTTCCATGTCCCGCCCCACCCCATGCCCCATGACCCATCCCCGCCCCATGACCCATGACCCATCCCCGCCCCATGACCCATGACCCATCCTCACCCACCTCTTATATCAGTTTAAAATACTTTTGTTTATATAACTTTTACTCAAACGCAATAATAATTATATTGAGAAATATAAAATCTTTAAAAAGACAAAAATCTCAAACCCAAACAAAAAAATGTAATTGAAATCTCACTCAAATTTGAAGCAAACAAGAATGATATTACCGGCCCAAAGGCCTACTGGGCCGATAATAGGGTCCACGGCCCAGCACGTCTAGGGCGATACCTTTCCCGCTAAGGGGCACACCCAGTGGGATCTTTCCACCTTCGCATGATGGAGTCGCCAAGGAGAGGGCGCGGGCGCCCGAAGAGGAACGTGGCACCCTTAGGGGGTGGTTCTCTTCCACCCCCGGGAGATGATGTGACCTTGAGGCAGTTGCAGGAGGAGGCTAGACACCAGCGGGAGCTAGGGGTACCGCAGGATGGCCATGTGGAAACTGCCTCCGACGAGGCTGACTCAGAAAGAGAGTACCAGGAGGAGCAAGGACCAAGGCCCGCCGGGGGAGGCAGTCCCCGGACCCAGGGGCCTGAAGCCCGGGAGGAGGGGCAATCCTTAGCCGAGGAGGAAGAATTGGCGGCGTTGGAGTTCATGAGAGCCAACAAGGAGTTGTACCGCCAGTGGGTACTCTCTACCCGGGAAAATCGTAGGCGGAGGGAGCCTGGAGGAGACCAGGCAGGACCTCTTCGGGGGTACCAAAGAGAGGTTATCGACCTGGACGGAGTCGTTCAGCCGCCAAGGATACAGGGGCGTGTGAACTCTTCCACCGTCCCACCTTCTTTCCCTCCAAGTCTCGGGGTCGGAGGGGGAATGGCTACGGGACAACAATCAAATTTGGTTCCACACGCCCCACCCTATTACCCGCGTTCCAGCTGGGGGGCGGGACAAATTGGGTATGGCCTGCCAGCCATGCCGGTGGAGTCGTTGGGTTATCAGGCCCCTGGAACCCAGGGGAACCCGATCCAGTATTCCATGCCCATGCACGGATCAATGGGGATGAACTATGGTTACCAAGAGAAATACTATCGGGAGGACGATAGGATGCGGGGCTATCAGGTGGCTCAGCAGGACCCCAATTCTTTGGAGGCTCGACTAGACAAATTGGTGGGAAGAAACGGGGCAAGACCTACCTCCCCTTGGGTCCCTCGAGTGCTTGCGTACCCATGGCCCCCGGGCCTCCGGACCCCGGAGGGAATCCCAACATATAATGGAGAGACAGACCCGGAAGAGTTTGTTAGAACGTACCAGAATTTAATGGTGTCAAGGGACTTCCTGGAGGAATTGAGATGCAAGTTGGTGGGCTGTTACCTGAGAGGGAACTGTCTTTCGTGGTTTGATTCCTTGCCCCAAGAAAGCCTCAGAGATTATTACGATTTCTCTAAGGCTTTACTGTTCAGATACGCCGGGTTAAAAAAGGAAGGAAAGCAGTTGACCGAGCTTCTGGCCACCCGGCAGAAGGCTGCGGAAGGGTCAATGGAATACTATCGAAGGTACATGGACGACAGCATGAAGGTCGTTGACAGGCAGCAGCAGGAGAAGGCGGTGATTAGTGGGTTTATAAATGGCCTGAGGGATATGGCGTTGTTCCAGAAGTTGATGGAAAACATCCCGGAAACCTTCCATAACTTGCAGATGGCGGTGCAACTGTACTGTGCGGTTAACGATGCCACGCGGAAGAGAAAAGAAGAATCCGGGGGATTCCTCCCGGATAAGATGGAAAGAAAGAAGACGGCTGACCCAGGTAAAAGGGACCCTGCCCCCGCGACGGTAAACCGGGCAAGAGCGGATAGTTTCACCCCGCTCAGCGAATCCCGAACGGAGATCCATGCTATCCACAAGGATTTGTTCCCAGATCCGTTGCCTATCCAGGGAACCCCGTCTAGGGAAAATGCGGACAAATGGTGCGCCTACCACAAGTCTTACGGTCATTCGACAGAGGGGTGTAGGATGCTGAGGAACGAGATAGAGAAATTAATAGAGCGAGGACAGCTGAGAGATTGTGTGGCGATGGAAGCAAAGATGGAGAATCCCCGGGACCAGCCCCAGGAACAGCCTCGGAGGAGGTGGAGGCCTAACCCGGGGAGAGGAAACGGGAGAAATCAAGGCAACCAAGGCAACAGGGCCCCGGGGAGGCCTGCCATAGCTGCTGCACCAGTCCAGGCAGTGGAGCCTGCCCCCATACCCAACAGAATGATCAACGTGATAAGTGGAGAAATCGGAGAAGCATGCCAGTCAGTCTCCGCTATTCGGGCTCGGACGCGATATGTTCCCCCGGGGGAGATTCAGGGAAAAAGATTTCGCCCCGATGAGGCTCTCACTTTCTCTGAGGCGGATGCAGTCCCGCCTCAGATACCCCATTCTGACCCAATGGTGGTAACGGCGGAGATTGAAGGTTTCTTGATCAAGAGGGTGTTCATAGATGACGGGAGCAGTGTGGAGATCATGTTCGCTTCCTGCTTCGATCAATTGGGGATTGGGAGGCAGAACTTGAAACCCCCTTCATCTCCTTTGTCAGGATTCACTGGCAAACCTGAAGTCCCCCTAGGAGTTATTCCCCTCGCAGTATGTATGGTGGATGAGAAGGATCGGAGCAAGAGGGTCTCAGTGATGTGCAACTTCGCGGTTATTGATGCACCCTCGCCATACAACGTAATTATAGGAAGACCATGGCTAACCCAAGCCCGGGCAGCGAGTTGTCCGTATCTGCTGACGATGAAATTTCCCACCGAGCAAGGTGCGGCGGTCGTCCGGGGAAGTCAGGCAGTAGCAAGAAGTTGCATGGTGACGGCGGTCCGGGACGCAAAGAAAGCAGTAGGGGCGGTGCACGGAGAAGTTCCCCGGCAAGAGTTGGAGGAAATGCAGGTGGCGGACAAAGGAATGGTCACGGTGGGAAAAGACCTCCCGGATGAAGTAAAAGGCGCACTGAAGGAACTCTTGGCCAGGTATCAGGGAGTATTCTCATGGAGCCCGGAGGACATGGTGGGGGTGTTGCCAGAGTTGGGGGTGCATAAGCTGAATATAAGCCCGGCAACAAAACCTATCAGGCAGAAGAAAAAACCTGTAGCCCCGGAAAGAGCGGAATTTATAAGGAATGAAGTAAAGAAGTTGGAGAAAGCCGGGGTGATCGAGGAAATCATCTACCCGGAATGGATAGCTAACCCGGTCTTAGTTAAGAAGCACAATGGAAGCTGGCGCATGTGTATCGACTTCACAGATTTGAATAAATGTTGCCCCAAAGACAGCTACCCTCTCCCAAATTTGGACCGGCTGGCAGAGGCTATCGCTGGGTACTCGGTGCTAGCCTTCTTCGATGCACATAAAGGGTATCACCAAGTGCAGATGGATGAGGCGGACAAAGCGAAAACCTCCTTCATCACCGATTTCGGAACCTTCTGTTACAAGAAAATGCCCTTTGGACTCAAGAACGCGGGGGCCACATATCAGAGAATGGTGGACAAACTCTTCAAGGACCAAGTGGGAAGAAACATGGAGGTGTATGTCGACGATATGGTGGTCAAAAGCAGGGCTTACGGAGCTTTCTTAAATGACCTAGAGGAGATGTTTGAAAAGCAAGAACGGAGTAATCTAAAGCTGAACCCCTCCAAAAGTACCATTGGAGTGGGGGCGGGGAAGTTCTTGGGTTTCATGGTGTCAAGTCGGGGCATCGATGTTAACCCGGAGAAGGTAGAGGCCATAGCCAAGATGACCTCCCCCAGGTCGGTGAAAGAAGTACAGCGGTTGACAGGGTCCCTCGCGGCTCTCAGTCGATTCCTATCAAAGGGGGCAGACAGGCAGTTGCCTTTCTTCAACATTCTCAAGAAGGCCAAGGCGTTTGAGTGGTCCGGAGAATGTGAGAAGGCGTTCCAAAATCTGAAAGAGCACCTTCAACAATTGCCAACTTTAAAAAAGCCACTCCCGGGGGAGGAGCTTTTTCTGTACATAGCAGCATCCCGGGAAGCGGTAAGTGCCGTACTAATCAAAGAAGACGAGGGGAAGCAGCACCCAATCTATTTTGTTAGCCGGGCACTTCGGGGGGCAGAAACCCGGTACACTGACTTGGAACAGTTGGTCCTGGCACTGGTACATGCTTCAAGGAGGCTTAAACCCTACTTCCAGGGCCATCCCATAGTGGTCCTTACCAATTACCCGCTAAGACAAGTCATGTTCAAGCCGGAGGCATCAGGAAGAATGATGAAATGGGCTATAGAGCTGGGAGAGTATGAAATCCGGTATGAGCCAAGAAGGGCTATCAAGGGCCAGGCTTTAGCGGACTTCTTGTTGGAATCAGAGGCAAGGATAAACGAGGAACAGGAGGTGCCTAATACCCCCGAGAATATGACCAAGGCTGAAGCAGACCCGGCCTGGAAGTTATATGTGGACGGATCGGCACACTCGGGGGGCAGCGGAGCGGGAGTACTGTTGGTCAGCCCGGAAGGGAAGGAGTATCCCTACGCAGTCCAATTCACTTTCAAAACAACCAACAATGAAGCTGAGTATGAAGCTTTGATCGCGGGATTAAGGCTGGCAAAGGAGATGGAAATCAAAACTCTCACGGCACACAGTGATTCCCAGATCGTGGTGCAGCAGGTAAAGGGAGAATATGAAGCCCGGGAAAGGAGCCTACAAAAGTACTTAGAAGCGGTGAAGCCTCTGATAGCCGGGTTTAAAACCTTCAACTTGGTTCAAGTTCCCCGGGAGAAGAACAGTAAAGCAGATGTTTTGAGCAAGTTGGCTTCCTCAGAATTGAAACCTGAGCCCGACCAAAAGCTGTACTTGGAGGTACTAGGTAGAAGGAGCTACCAGGAGAACGATCAAGTAATGCTGGTGAACGAGGAAGAATCCTGGATCACGCCCATGCGGGTGTACCTAGAAGAAGGAACCACCCCGGAGGATAAGGCTCAAGCCCGGAAGCTAAGAGTTAAGGCGCCCAAGTATGTGATCCAGGGAGGGGAGCTGTACAAAAGAGGGTATCTCCAGCCTTTGCTAAAGTGCGTAGAAAGGTCGGAAGGCCGACACCTCATCCGGGAAGTGCACGAGGGATCTAATGGGAGCCACCAAGGGGCTCGCACCTTGGCCAAAAGGATCTTAAGGCTGGGGTATTACTGGCCGACGTTGTTCAAAGATGCGGAAGAGCATGTACAGAAGTGCCGGGCATGCCAGACATTTGCCCCGCTAATCCATGTTCCCCGGGAGGAGTTAATCGGAGTCACAGGAGCTTGGCCGTTCAGTAGGTGGGGAATTGACTTGGTGGGACCCTTCCCGACTGCCCCGGGAGGAGCCAAGTACTTGATTGTGGCAATTGATTACTTCAGCAAATGGGTGGAGGCAGAACCGCTCACCAATATACGGGGACTAACCTGTGTTAAGTTTTGCTGGAAGAACATCATTTGCCGATTCGGCATCCCAAAGATTGTAGTCACGGACAATGGGACGCAGTTTGAGAATGATCCTTTCAAATCATGGTGTATCAAGTATGGCACAGAGCAGAGGTTGACATCTGTATACCACCTCCAGGCGAACGGGCAAATGGAAGTCACCAACCGCACAATCATCAAAGGGTTAAAAACCCGCTTGGAAGGCGCGCGGGGAAATTGGATCTGGGAGCTGCCCAGTGTTCTTTGGGCCCACCGGACTACAGAAAGCTCGGCTACCGGGGAATCCCCATATGGTTTGGTGTACGGGTCGGAGGCGGTGATACCCGCAGAAATTGGGATCCCAAGCCCCCGGACTCAATACCAGCGCCCGGAAGAAGAAGACGATGGAAGGCGCCTTGACTTGGACCTCCTGGAAGAAAAGCGAGAGAATGCGGCACTTCAGGAAGCCAAGGTGAATGAGCGAGTAAAGAGGTATTATGACAGAAGGGTGCGGAAAGAAGCTTTCGTCCCAGGAGACTGGGTAATGAGGAGAAACGATAAGAGCCGTCAAGCCCCGGAGGGCAAACTCGCACCCAACTGGGAAGGCCCATACAAGGTAAAGGAAGCATACCCGGGAGGGAGTTATGTGCTGGAGGACAAGCGGGGGAAAGAGATCCCCAGAAGATGGAATGTAGCTAATTTAAGAAGGTTCTACGGGAAGTAGAGTACCCCGCATCTTACCTTAGCTACTAGGGCATGGATATGCCAGGCATGGATATGCCAGGCATGGATATGCCAGACATGGATATGTCAGGCATGAATATGCCTCGGCCGGAAGCATGAACATGCCCGGAGAAATACCCCGACGTTTGGAATCGTCCTGGGTTTAGAAAGGAAGATTTGTAAAAAGGGACCCATGGGTAGCTCCCATTTGGGTGCCCCGCTAGAATGGACCCGGAGCTTGAATGAAGCCCGGGGATCAAAGTAATGGTTACAAGGAAGAGTTAATGGAAAGGGTCTTTTCGAAAAAACAATTTTATACAATCCTTTAAATTACAAATCGCATGAGTATGCGGTCATATTTATTGTAGGACGATTACATAAGCAATTTACATACAAGTATCCCTATCTACTTGCTACTATACCCACTTGGGACCTGACCTGGAAGCACCCTCAGGGTTACCCGGGCGGAAACCCCCTCCGAAGAATTGCGAGGACAGGAGATCTTCGGCAAAACGGGCATCCGGGGCTTGATTCCACGCAAGCTCCTCCTCCAATTGCGCGGCGTCTTCATCGTTCAATTCAGGGATGGGCACAACTACGGATCCCTCTGGAAGAGGCTCCGCCAGGCGCATTCTCCTTACCCCGGCAGAAGTAACAAACCTGTACTTAGGAAACATGACTGCTGCGCTTTTACCCTTCTCCTCCCGGCTAATGCGAGTACCCTCGGCGGTCTTAACCCCCTTTGTGGTGACCCCAGAGTCGGCAATCTCCCGGATGCGTCTTATCCGGCGTGCCACCTCTTCCGGGTCAATGGATACAGTCATGTCCTCGTACCTTTCATACGCCACATCCACCTCCACTCGGGCAGGGACTCGGCGGAGACTAGAGGGATAGGGCTCAACCTCCCCCGCGGCTATCTTGTTATGCCACTCCACGACGTCCAGATAGGCTTTATGATTGGGAGCTCCCTCACCAAACTTCTTCGGGTTAGCTTCCATGCGCTCAATCGTCCTACGAACCCCGGCTGGAATATCAGTGAGGGGAGACACCCCAACTAAGCCATTCTTAAGACCCAAAAGGTGATAGGATAGCCGGGTGACTAGTAGAGCATCCTGGAGGACCCTGTTCCTATGGGTAAGGGACCGATTCTCCTTCTCCAAGTCACCAAGCAGTCTATTTTGAGCAGTGCGGGTCTCTAGACTCTTAAGCTTCTCTTGCGCCCGCTCAAGTTCACCCCAAACCATGCCTAGCTCCTTGGTAGTGTGATGCTGGGAGTCGTCGTGGAGGGCTTGCAGCTCAGCTATGGTCTGGTGAGAATTCAGGGCCTCCCGCATATGATCAGAAGCAAGGTCGAAGCACTGGTTCAACGACCCGAACTTGGCATCAACTGCCTTAAGAAACGCCACCAGCACCCGGATCGACCCAAACTCTTGAAGGAAGCATTCCAACCCCGCCTCAGCTAATGCCCGGTTAGCCTGGTCGCCTCCAAACCGCCAATGGGCTAGCTTCCTTTGAAGGAAAGAACATTGGAGGCACCCAGCGCGGGGGAGAGAGAAGTAGGTGCCGGAAGAACTACTAGGATGAGGAAAAACATAAGGCAGGGGCACGCGCGGGAGAATTTCCTCTAGGGGACGCTCAGACTACAAAAAATGGTAATATCATTAAAAGGTAAGAACTTGTCATTAATCAAAATAGGCACCAAGGCCAAAGTTCTACATACACTTCCCCGGGGGAAGGAAAGCTACAAAATACTTTAAAAAAAAAAAAAAAAAAAAGAGATTACAAGGGAAAGGGCAGGCTAAAGTCTAGAGTTATACATTGTCTTCAGCAGAGTGCCCCTCTCCTGGAACAGTGTGAGCTCTTTCGAACCTCCTCTCCAGCTCCACCAGATCCTCAGTGGTCCATTCAGGGCCGGCATATGCAGGGGCGTCCACCGCGGGCTCATCAGCGGACCGTTCAGGGTACCCTACCTTCCGCGTAGCCTTCCGGGTTTGGTAAAGAAGATCGTCTTGACCCGCGGCAAGGCCAACCCGGTAGTCCCCCCCTTGGACTTGAACTGCTTGGTACCCAAAATTGTCAGGCACCGCGCAGTACTCGAGATAATTCTCTGCCCAATGGGGTGTCTCTGGGACAACCCCATAAACATTGAAGTCCTTGGAGCCAGGGTCGGGGCAGGAGGCCTCACCGATCGCAGGGAGCTTCATCTTCCTGATATCAGAAGCAGAAGAAGCCCGGGAGGACATCTCCAGTGATCGCCACAGCTGGGGCACCAAACTTTCCAGACTCGCTTCCTGAAGATCCCGGAAGCGATGGTTTAACAGGTCGTTGGCCTTGGGCCGATAGTAGGATGCCTGGGCATCAAGATGCGCGGGCCCGGGCAACCAACCCCGCAAACTCCGATACATCTCATGACAGGCGTCCGCGCTGGCCGCAGCGGCAATCCCTTCCAGCTTCTTCTCGAACGCCTCCGAGCGAAGGAGCTTCTGTGTGACGGCATTCAAGGTCTCGAGTTGAGAACTCTTCTTGTCCTTCTTCAGGGCGGGGTACTTCTTTTCCACCTCCGCCAACTTTTTCTCCTTGTCAGCGAGCCGCTTCTCCTTGTCAGCCAGCTTCCTTTTTGCCTCTTCTAGCTGGGACGCGAGGCCATCTTGCCCGGCCAGCTTCTCCCTGGTCTCGCGGAGTTCCCTCTCCATCTTGGCAAACAGCCCCGCGCTGTATTTGGAGTAGGTTCGGTTCAATGCCTCGGCAAACTGAGAGTCCGCCAGGACGGCGTCGGCAAAGGCAATGCTCTGCACAACAAAGAAGAGGCAAGAAAGTAAGGAAACCGGAGGAATTACCTTAGATAAAAGACAGATCTAGAATAGTGATTACCTCTTCTTTTTCTTCTGGGATAGCTTCGGAAGCAGTAGCCCGCGGAGGAGGAGGAGGAGGAGGAGGAGGGAAGTCCTGGGTCCTCTGACGAGAGGAAGGGGGCGACCCGGATAGCTCGCCAGGAGGCGGCCGTTTGAACCGCGAGCTTGCCCCATCGCTGTAAGTAGGGTGTTGGATGAAGGATCGACGCCCGGGGGTAGGTGACGAGCCGGGAGTAGCACGGGCCTCAGAAGAAGGCCCGGAGGATGTCTGCTGGCGAGACTTGGGCGGCGCACGGGGCTTCTGAGGGACAAGAGCAGGATTCTCGGGGGGAGGTGGCCCGGGATGGGAAGCCACTAGTGGTGTTGAAGGAGTCTGTTGATCCGGGTGAGCGTCCCTCGCTGGAGCATCACCCCCGGAAGACTTGTCGGTAAGGGCCATGACGTCTGCGTACAAAGAAGGTTGTACTGAAACCAAACAAACAATGAAGTTAGACCAAAAAATATATATATATATAAAAAAAATCTTGATAACATAAAGCCATAATAGGCACCTCCATCTGGCCACACCGCGGAGATGCGCGGGAGCGTGAAGAGGTCGCGGGGATAGATCCCGCGAGGCCAGAAATAGCCCGTGTTCCCGTTCTTATAGAAGGAATCCATATCAAGGGGGGTGAGGCGGAGGAAGTTATGGTCACTGGCAATGGTCGCCGGGAGATTGGAAAGAGGCTTCTTCTCCTCTGGAACGAGGAAGTCGTTCCAAGTAGGCATAGGATAAGCCCGGGCATCGCACAGGAAGAAACCCTTTGAAGGGTATCCTTTGGCGGATTTGGGTTTGGACAGGATGAAGTCCTTTATCCCGGATTGAACGGTGAAAGAGAAAACGCCCGGGAAGGATGCGTGTGCCTTCCGTAAGGCGTAGAAGGAGCGGAAGAGTAAGAGGGAAGGAGAAACGGCGCACCGGGCACAGTTAAGTAAGAAAGCCAGAATTAGGACGACCCCGTTAGGGTGTAGTTGGGCCGGGGCCACGAAAATTGGAGGATATCAAGAAAGAGAGGAGGGAAGGGCAGGCTAAGCCCGTACTGAAAATGGATCTGTGGGATGCACGTGACCCCTCGCTCTGAGACTCCCGGGGGAAGTTTGGAAAGACAGGCGTTTAAAGGAAGAGGGATAAAAGAGCGCTTCGCCAAATCTAAAACATCCCTATCTAACGAAGGGGAATCCCCGGGAACGTCGAAAAATTTGAGACCCAAGGGGCGCACTCCGTGAGTAGGCCCTCGGGGAATATCATCACCGATTTCCCCGCCAAACACGTCCGCATCCTGATCATCTAGAGGGAAGTCGGGATCCCCGGATGGGCGGAAACCCGCCTCATCCAAGTTCGACTCACCCGGGGCAAGCTAAAAGCCTCGGAATAGGTGTCTGGAGAGGAGACGGGGGAAGGGATAAGGTTATCAGCAACCCGGGACCGGACCTCGAGCTGATTTCGAGCTCCCTCGGTGTCAGAGGAAGAGTTGGAAAGAATTGGAGAGTTCATGATGGGGGGAGAAGGAGAGGGAGAGCGAGAGCTTACTTGATCAAAAGAGCAGAGCTTCAGGGAAGTTTTGAGGAGAGAAGTTTAGAGAAAAGGAGCTTGGGACCTTATATAGGCAGGTGAAAAGGAACCGCCACCTCAAAAGAAGGAAAAGTAATCATGACACGGCAAAAGAGGTACTGATTAATGCAGAAGGGGAAAAGGCGGCGTCGACAGAAACCGATTTTAACACGGATGGGCCCTACCCAAAGGTAACGTCAGGAGAAGGTTATGAGACCAGTTCCCCGCATCACGGAAACCCGGGTGACTGGTCTGGGGGGCTAGTGATATTACCGGCCCAAAGGCCTACTGGGCCGATAATAGGGTCCACGGCCCAGCACGTCTAGGGCGATACCTTTCCCGCTAAGGGGCACGTCCGGACAAGAAAGAAGGACGGACGGGGACAAAGGGAAGTGGTCCTGCATCCCATCTCAAGCAGGCTAACTCGGCTATAAATACCATCTCAAACAGTGAACAAGGTATGTGTGACTTATATCTCTCTACTTTATATTGAGAGCACCCTCCGTACGTTTTCCTTCCCCACTATCCCCATCTCATCATCACGCCGGAGCTTCTTCCCCGGGACGCCTCCCGGTGATTGTTTTGCAGGACGGAAGCGGGCTGATCGTCGAGGAAACCCGGATAGTGTCTACCCCCGGGAGACGGACGGATTTTGGTAGCATCAAAGAAGTTTGTAATTATAAAAACGATTGCCAAAGAATAGTCCAAATACATTATTATTGTTAGTTTTCTTCTCATTTTAACTATTAGGGGTTGATTATTAAATTATAGTAAGAAATTAATTAATATTATTTTTTTGTTAATTAATATATATAATTATATTGGGGCGGGCCGGGTATGGGGCGGGTTGGGGCGGGTGATGTATAAAATCCATCCCCGTCCCATGACCCATGACGGGTTGTGATTTCATCCCCATCCCCACCCCATTACCCATCAATTTTTCCCCATCCCCGCCCCAAACCGGTGCAAATGGGGCGGGTCACCACCAAAACCCACCCCAGTGTCATCCCTATACACAACCCTTTTAATTAGCTTTTCACTTTTAAATTTCTTTTAATTGCACCATATTAATAATTTAATATTGTGTGATGCAAATGATATTTTTTCATAATTATCCTACTTTCATTTCATAGTATGAAGGTCCTGTTTACTAGAGCTTATTTCTTGATGTACTGAACTGAACTGAACTGAACTGAATTGAATTGAATTGAATTGAACTGAACTAAAAAATGATGTATTGAAAAATGGAACACCATGACTAAATTAACCTGAATTTCATCAAATTACATTTTTACTGAACTGAACTGAACTGAATTGAACTGAATTGATCTACGGATAAGCTCTGGTAAACAGGGCCGAAGTGTTGAATTATAAAACGCTCATAATATATATATATATATGTATATATATATATAAATTATAATTCTTTGATAAAATACTAATAAAAATTATATTGAAATCCATAATTGATTATCAAAACTTTCATATATAACATTCCACTTTTAATCTTTCAACTATTTTTAACCCAATATTGATCATCGAACTTACAAAATGATTTAAATTTGAGGACCCACATTCATTTAGGAGGTAAGAGCTAACATTCCATTTAATGATAAGGGTAAAGCCGTCTTTCCAGTAAAAAGTGAGAAATAAGTTAATAAATCATTTTTTGTTTGAAACTAAATTTTCATATATATATATATATATATATATATATATATATATATACATTGAAAAAAATCAATTTCAAATAATTATCTATTAGTTTTATCTTTTCCAATACTTTGTATTGTCAAACGATTTTAGAAAATAGACACGAACATGAATTAAATTTTGGAAATGTTCGGTATTCCAAAGAATTAAATTAAAATTTTGAAATGTAAAATGTTTAGTTTTGGAAAGAATTCAATTTTTTTATAATTACCAAAAAAATAATTGAAAGTTAATTTAGGAGTTTGTTTTAAAAGAAATCAAGAATTTATAGTTATTAGTTTATTAGCACTATTTTATTGAAAAGATGATATTGCCCTTATAAATAATTAATTTGTTAGCTTTTAATACATAAATTAAGATGGGTGATCAATTTTGAATCATTTTATAAAGTTTGGTGATTAATTTTGAGTAAAGAAAGATGAGTGATCAAAAGTGAGATTTTAGAAAGGTTGGATGACCAATTATGGACTTTACTCTAAAAATTATTAAAAATTCTAAACTTGTAACGTAATTTTAGAGTAATAAATATATATTTATTTTATTAAAAACCTATTAATTATCCCACTGACCATGGAAGTATGAATGATCGTCCTAACCAGAACAAAATAAAACAAAATATTATTCAAATGGCATGTGCTCGAAATCAATCATATACGTTTTTTAAAAAATAATTGAATTGGTGAATGGTTTAAATTTAAATTTTATTTATATTTGTTTTTCAGTGGAACCACTCCTCAACCAAAAACAATAATAACATGAAGAAGTTTGGTAACATAAAATAAAATTAACCACACCTAAATCATTCATGTTTTTGTATTTTGTTAACGTTGGTCTTATGATTAAAAACACACATCTAACACATATAGGTGGCATAGAAATACAGTCATAGTAGTCCAGGTTTAATTGGTTGGAGTGTTAGTCTGGATATACTTATGAAACGTGTGTTTCGTTGGAGCATTGGTATTAAACATACTATACATATAGCTATCCGACGTGATCAAAACTCGATCCAATGTAACACACATTCAGTTTTATAGTGATAGTGATTACACAAATAAAATATAAACAAATTATTTCAGTTTTATAGTGATAGTGATTACACAAATAAAATATAAACAAATTATTTTACCGTAAAAAAAGACTATAGATAAAAAATAGAATATTAAATTATCATAATACAGTAAATATATTTTTATTAGATATATGCACCATGTAACAAATTTGTGGATTAATATACATTTAATATTATTTTTGTTGTTATTTATAGTTAATTGTCAACCTAGTGTAATTATTAGTTAGTATAAATTTAAATAATAATAAGAGAATTTCATCTATAATATTATAAGTGAGTTTATTCATTACACATTACTCGAGTTGTACGTCTTAAATAAAAACACATAATATTTTTCTTTCATTCACTCTTAGGTCCTGTTATATAGAGATTATTTGAACTTATCTAAACTCATCTGAACTTAAAAAACTTTATCTGAACTAAAAAAAATTATCTGAACTTAAAAAAACTTTATCTAAACTCATATGAACTTAAAAAACTTTATCTGAATTAATCTGAACTTAAAAAACTTTATCTGAACTCATCTGAACTTAAAAAAATTTATCTGAACTCAACTCATTTGTACTTAAGAAATTTAGCTGAACTCATTTGAACATAAAAATTGAGCTGAATTGAAATATATTGATAAATTGAACTGAACTAAATTGAAACTAACTAAAATATATGATCATTTCCAATATATTTGAAATTTATTAATCTAAATATAACATAATACATTTAGTATTAAAGTTTACTGAACTGGGTTGCACTGATGTAGATAAACTGAATTGAATTGGTATAACTAAATTAACCTTAATTTCCTCAAATTACATTTTACAGAACTAAACTAAATTGAACTGAATCGAAGTAAAAATTAATGCGTTGAAAATAACCGGTATGAATAAAGTAACCTTAATTCATTGCATCAAATTATATTGTTGTTGAACTAAACTGATCTGAACTGAACTGAAGTGAAATTAATGTTTTGAAAAAAAAAAGAATTGGTATGACTAAATTAATCTAAATTTCATCAAATCATATTGATACTGAACTAAACTAAATGAAATTGACCAGAACTGATATGAACAATTAAACTCAAAAGAAGAGGGTCTACGACTACGACACATGATAGTAAAATCACAAAATATGTTTGCATTATTTAAATTATTATAATATACAATATTGAACAGAGCTGAACTGAATTGACATGAAAAATATAAAAATATTGAAACTGAACTATACTGAATGGAATTGAACTGAACTGATATGAACAATTAAGCTCAAAAAAGAGGGTCGACGCATGATAGTAAAATCACAAATATTTTTAGCATTATTTAAATTATTATAATATACAATATTGAACTGAACTGAACTGAATTGACATGAAAAAGTATAAAAATATTGAACTGATTTAAACTGAAATGAGCTAAAATACAAATAAGTTTACTGAACTTCACTTATCTGAAAACTAATTAAGTTTACTGAACTTAACTCATCTGAACTTAAAAAACTTTATCTGAACTAATCTAAACTTAAAAAACTTTATCTGAACTAAATTTTTTTTATCTGAACTCATCTGAACTAAAAAATATTCAAATAATCTCTAGAGAACAGGATCTTAGTGAATTGAATCTTTAATTTAACGAAAGTATGAAACATAACTCATACTTGTCATATCATGATATGATTTCCTTATTTAGAATTTAGGATGAAAGTTCATTATTTTACCATAATTTTAATAAGGGGATACTATTTCCACAACCCAATATTCTAAATCCACAACCCATTTAGGGTAAATTTTACTAAAATATCCCTTATTAAAATTTAATTTTAGTTAGCTATTATTATGAAACTTATTCCTAATCAAACTCTAATTCATGAAATGTACCATACTCTTTATATATAGTATAAAATATTCTTATCAACTTTCTCTACAAATTTCACGTAACTATTTAGATTAATAAGTAAATTCACTACCTGTTTGCCAGAGCTTATCTGTAAATTCACTACCTGTTAAACGTAGATATTTAACATGAAACGGTAAGTGCATGAATGTAAATGACACTGCAACTATTCATGTAATTCAACTCGGTGTAAAAATATCTACGTTTGCGGGGCCAAACCCAGTTATGTAATCATCAACTAAGTAATCAAATATCAAGTTCAGTTTACAACATGATGACTTATCTTTACTACTTTTAGAGGTGGATGTGCGAGCACCCTTCGCGACCAATGTATCTTATGAAACCCTCATATCATCTACTTCTAGATTACCTACTCCTTAGGTATTTAGGTTGTGATGACAGGGTTGATGCCCAGGTCAAAAGCATGATATGCTTGGACTGCATGCTACCTTGATAGTAAACCTGGATGCATAAATACTTCGTGTAAAATCGTCAAAGTCTAGCTTTTTGCATCGGATTGTCCCAATTCATAGCTTGGTGGAATGTGTTTAGGGTATTTTTTTAGTGTTGAAAACTTACATTATTCTTTCAAATCTCGCCTTTTATAGCTCGGAGCATGAATCAACCTTGGGAGCTGTCAAAATTGTAGAAATAGAGAGAGTATATATATGGTAAAAATACGGCCCAAGGATTACGTGGGTATATAAGAGCATCTCCAATGGTTCTAAAGAAGGAGTTGATTGTAATATTCCAAACTTTGCAGCAGCACTGCTCACCATTGTTTCACCATCCACGTGTACTGCTTGTCAAGCAGTACTGCCGCACAGAGCAGTACTGCCGTCATAAATGTCATGTTTACCTTTCATTTACCTTTCATTTATCATTCATTTACTTTTCTGGTTAAACAATATCTTTTTGAATATATTTAAACTTTGATTTGTATGTTATCGTAAATTTGTTCTCCACCGTTTTTATCACCTGCACCTCTTCCACGTCACTGGGGGAGATATTGCTGGTGTGCTGTTACTTCCCATCCTTGACGCTGGATGTTGTGCGCTGCTGATGGATATTCCTTGTTGTTTGTTGTTGCTTCCCATCCGTGGCTGTAAATGTTGTGCGCTGTTGATGGTCGAAATTATATTGATGAAGACTTTCCTCCAAAACATAGATAGGGATATTCTTTTTTTTTTTAATTTAAAACCACACATGTGGTAGGAGTCTTTTAAGGGATCCCAAGCCCATAGGAAACAAAAATATTACATATGAGTTCCAAAGCTAGGATTATGCATTAGTAGACTAAAATCTAAGAGCCAAACAGTGGCCTAGATTATGGAGTATAAGAAACTCCAGAAGCAAAAGGAATTGCTTCCAAAAGAATAAAAGAAAAGACTACCAAAAAGGAAGCCTTAATCTCAATGGATACATAGATAAGCAATTGTTTGAGGAATAACTCCAGAAAGATAGTGAGAAAAAACAGTACTCAAATTGCATGCATACTCCCAAGCTTGTCTGGGAATCAACCCAAAGCTGCCCCAGGTTGAGACTCAAGTCAGCCGAGGAGAGAATACAAGAAGAGTAAGCTGTGTTAGCACCATGGTTTTTGCATTCAGGTGCTGCTCAGTGGTGCTTTGAATTGCTATAAGGAGAAACCCCTCTGTTCAGTTCTTCTTTGAGTAGTTCTTTGAGATGTTCCAAGTCCTGCACTTCATCCTGGTGTCTTCATTTCCTGAATTTCAAAGGAACAGCAGTAAAAAGTTCTAGGAAGCTACTCAGATACTCTAATATGAGGTACAGCATCACAGTCCAATTGAATGATTCCTTTTAATTTCCTTGGTGCCATTGATATAGGTAAATCAGCATTTGTCTGAGTACTATATGTAGCCAGAAAATCAGCTGCACCATTTGCCTCTCTAAGCACATGACAAATTGGGTTTATAGTACTAAAACTGTGAAGTTTTGTACATAAGGAATAGAAGTTCCAGTCAATTGTACTAGGCTTAATGACTCCATGAACTGCAACACTACAATCAGACTCTATAATGAAAGGAGTCAGGTTCATTTCATGCCCTAAAATGTATCCTTGGAGGATTGCTTGTAATTCAGCATGTAGTGGGGAGATTGCAGTTACAGTTTTCATGGTAAGTCTTGAAACAATGCCTAAGCTATTCCTAACCACTATGCCAATGCCAGTTTGGTGAGGAGAATCTAGATGGAAAGATGCATCCACATTAATCTTATAACCAGTATCAGGTGGAAACCACTTTACAATTTTAACTGGCCTTGGCCTTCTCCTTTTCAGGAAAGGTACTAGACCAGCTTCAATCAGGAAGAGGTTCTTTTCACTGGATCCAGTTAAAGGAAATGCAGAGAATATCAGATAAACCTGCTTTACTATATCATTGCAAACTTTTTGTTTTGGTAAGGATTTATTATCATACAAAAATTTATTCCTTCTGTTCCACAAAGCCCAGACCACTATTGATATAGTTGTTCTTATTACTTTAGTGTGAACTTTGGAGAAACCAGTGTAAGATAGATAAAACCTAATTCTTTGAGTGATATTTGCAAAGTTTGGAGGATTAATAACAAGCAAGTTCTCCATATAATTCCATATGTCCACTGAGGATGTGCATGCATTAAAGTAGTGATTAAGAGTGTCTTGAGAATTACACATAATGCATTTTGATGGAAGATTGAATCCAAATTTACCCAAGACATCATCAAATGGCAATATCCTATTCCAGATTCTCCAAATAAGGAAAGAGATTTTTGATGGTATTGGTGAACTCCATACCTGAGTAAGACATGAATCTGGTGGAATTCTTGGTCTGTAGCTGAGGTATGCAGACTTGATGGTGAATTCTCCTGTTCTTGATGGTTTCCAGATCAGTCTGTCTTCATGCTCCTCTGTGATTTGAATCCCCTGCAAAAGATTAAGAGAACTGGTAGCTAAGTGTTGCTCCAAGGTTGTTAGATAATTGCCTTTGCTTTGTATGAATGCATTCAGTGATATGTCTGGAAATGGAATGTCCATATCAGATGGCCATTCATAGCAAAGTGCACCTGTTCCTGACCAATTAGCAAACCAGAAAGGACATGATCCTTTGCCAATAATAACCTTGGAATTGAAGTTAGCATGTTCAGTTACTTTGCAGATCCTTCTCCAGGTGTGGGAGGTTTTATATGATTCTGGTAAAGACCATAAGAATCTTGTCCAGACTGTCTCATTTTTCTGCAGCTTCCACCACATCTTGCAGGAGAAAGCATTGACCAGAGATGTGATATCCCTAAAACCAAGACCATTCTGGTCTTTGGGAAAAGCTATCCTAGACCATTTCCTCCAAACCTTCCTCTGTCCGAATTCAGTCTCACCCCATAGAAATTTTGAAGCCAAGGACTCCATTTTATTGATCACCTTCTTTGGTGGACTGAGCACTGAAATTATATGGATTGGTGTGGCTTGCAGCACATGGTTAATTAAAACCATCCTCCCAGCATAGCTTAACCATTTGTTTTTCCAGTTCTGAGTTGATTTAGCTAATCTCTCCAAGATTGGTTGGTAGTATATGGCCTTGTTCCTACCACTGAAGACAGGTACTCCAAGGTAAGTGAAAGGCAAACTTCCCAGTTTCATTCCTAGAGCTCTCTTTATTTGCATGCTCTTAGCATCAGAAGTCTTTTGATGAACAAAAAACTCAGACTTGGCATAATTCACTTTTTGACCAGAAGATGATTCATATGCTTTTAAAAATGACTTAACTCTTTTCATGTTCCTCCTGTTGGAGTTAGTGAAAAGTGCTGTGTCATCAGCATACATGAGGTGGGTTACAGGTTCCACATCCCTTGGCATTATGAAACTACCAATTTGGCCAGATTGGACTTTTTGCTTAAGGGCTCTGGAGAAAGTTTCAGTGACTAGATTATAGAGGAAAGGAGAGAGAGGATCTCCTTGTTTTATACCTCTACTAGATGAGAAAAATCCTGATGCAATGCCATTTATGAGTACTGAGAAACTAGCAGAGGCTATATTTTGCATTATGATTTTGACAAAGGAACCTTGAAAACCAAATTTTAGCAAGATAGTATTCAAGAAACCCCAAGATACTCTGTCAAAAGCTTTCTGCATATCTAATTTGATAATTAGATTGTTAAGCTTGCTGTTCTTTCCTAATAGCCTAGCCATTTCTTCCATCTGTATTGTGTTGTCTGTGATATCTCTTCCTTGGAGAAAAGCAGATTGCTCCACAGAGGTTAATTTAGGCATTAATGGCTTCAATCTCTCCACTAACAACTTAGTGAAGATTTTGTTAAGAAAATTTGATAGGCTAATAGGTCTAAAATCTGCAAATGTGGATGGGTTAGGTTTCTTTGGTATTAGAGTTAACCAGGTACTGGATATTGCCTTTGGGACTGACTTACCTTGCAGAAATTCATTGACTGAATCAAGCAAGTCCTTATTGATGATGTCCCAGAAATGTGTGTAAAAAGTACCAGAGAAACCATCTGAGCCAGGAGCACTGTCTCCTCCTAGTGCAAACACCACACTTCTTAGCTCCTTCAAATCTGTGAGTCTTATGAGAGAGGTGTTTTCTTCAGGTGTGACTAGATTGGGTATTACAGCTGTAAAAACTCCAAGGTGTTGACCTGGATTGTCCTGAGGAGGCTCATTAAGTAATTCCTCAAAGAACTGAACTCCTTCCTCTTTGATCTCTGCTGGATCAGATGTCCATGTTCCATTTCTTTTTTTAATTTTGCTGATTCTAGATCTACAGTATCTTTCTTTCACAGAGTTGTGAAAATACTGTGTATTGGCATCTCCTTCCTGAAGCCATTTGACATTGGATTTCTGCTTCCAGAAAGAACTTTCCTCCTTCTGGGCTCTGATCAGAATGGCCCTACTTCTGTTCAGTTCTATCAGGTCTACATCACTTCCAGATAGCTCAAAGGCTTGTTCCAGTTCATCAACTTTAGCTTCTGCATCAAGCATATTCTGGTGAACATCTCCAAAACTGGTTTTATTCCATGACTTCAAAACAAGCTTTAATCTCTTAAGCTTAAACACCATGTTGTGCATACCTCTAAATTCACTTGGCAGTGCCCAATTTTCAGAGACAATGCTAGTAATTTCAGGTCGGTTTAACCACATCTTTTGGAATCTAAAAGGCTTAGGGGAGAGTTCAGTGGCATCTTGAATGGAAACTAGAAGGGGGTTATGGTCAGAGGTTGTTCTATTCAGAACAAGAACTGAGCTGTTTGGGAATAAAGTAAACCATTCAAGGTTACATAAACCTCTATCTAGCCTCTGAAGCAGGAGATCATCAGAGGCTCTTTTGTTAGACCATGTAAACCTATTCCCAACAGTAGTAACCTCTTGAATACCAGCTGAGTTAAGGAAGGCATTGAAATCTCCTATACTTCCCATAGGAGGATTATTCTTACCTTTATGTTCTGAGACAGAGGTTATGGTGTTAAAATCACCAACATAAAAAGTTGGAGCCTGTGGGATTTGTGAGAGGTCACTCCAAAGAGTCTTTCTGAGTAATCTCAGAACTTTGGCATATACAAAAACACAGTTCCATGACTGGGAGTTTGTGAGGTCAGTAATACCAGTCAATATGTACTGGTCAGATTGATTAAGAATATCTATTTTAAAAGAGTTGTTCCAGAATAACCATATTTTTGCATCCTGTCCTGGATAAGAATTTTGGAATTGTAACTCAAATTGAAGTTTCTGAATTTCAGAATTATTGTGCATTGGCTCAATAATACATAAAATAGAAACTTTATGCATAACAAGTAATTTCTTTAATCTGATTATAGAGGTGCCATAGCCTCTAATGTTCCAGACTAACATGTTACCTATGATTTTGTAACTAATCATTAAACAGTGTATTTAATGTTTTGCTTAGGTCTAAGGGTTCTACTGACACTTTCAGTAAAACTCTCTTTGCTAAGATAGGGATATTCAACAAGGATATGATACCAATTTTGAAGAATATCTTGTTTGAGATGCAACAATTCGAGATAGAGAAGTGCATCATCAATCCTTAGATTGAAAATGACATATACATACATTTATAATAATTTTGTGATATTTTGGTAGACTATATTTTTATTATAATCATTTGTTTATTTTAAAATTTGTATGTCACTTTAATATAAAGTTAATAAAAAAATTATTTTATTTTTTAACCAATATTATTTGTATATAATATAAAATATATCATTTAGATAAATACATCATTTATTTTAATGATAGTAAAAATTCTTGGTAAAATATTTTAAGAAAACATGTGGGATCTTTGTGATTAAAGACATAGTAGCTCACCATTGTGGAAGAAGGTAGCTTGCCACATCATTTGCTTGGAGAGTGACATGGCAAACCAAGCTATAGCTAGTCAATTGAGGTGTGAATATTTTGAATTTAATTACTTCTTGCATTCAATTGTACCCGCATACTTTGACTTTTGTTAGTTGATTCAAAAAATGTTTGATCATTAACAACTTTAATTATGCACATATATAATTTTTAAAATAAATTATATTACGAATCTAGCAAAATTACATATGATAATATTATGACTCATTTATCAATCCAATTTGAACATCAAAATTGAGAAATTTTGACTAAATGAACAGTTAAATTGCACAAATAGTATTAAAATTACAAAACATGAGTTCCCACTTCCAGTTCCACCTACTATATACTTCTTCCGTCACAACCAATACTTATTACTTTCGTATTTTTCCTTTTCTCCATACAAAAATAAAAATAAAAAACAGATATACATTACGTTACATAAAAACAACGAGAGTAAATGATATTCCATCTTTAACCTTTATTAAAAGTCCACATGGAACATAAAAAATATTCATTTCTTAAAATTCGAGTCAAAAAGTCAATTAAATCTTTTTGATTGGGATAGAGAAAGTAGTCATTTCAGCTCGTTGACTCCAATTGTCAACTGGTTGCTAAATTGGCTTTTGCCTTAATTGTTCCCTATATCAAAAGACCGTAATAGCCTTAATTATTTATCACAACAATATCATTGAAAATTAACCATAGTTAATGAGAGCGATATTGCAAATCTACATTTTGATTACATCTCTAAACCCTTATAATTACCAAATCTATCCATGAAAAACCTGAACCCTAACGGCTGACACTGTATAAATGGTACTTGTTATCGCCCATTCCGAAAATATGTTGGTCATTTTCTACTACTCCTTGGTCGTTTTTGCTTTGACGGCGCTGCCATTCATCGTGTTCGGCTCAAGGGGCTCGACGATGAGAAAAAAAGGGCTGCCGCCCAGGCCACCGCGGAAAACCAAGAATAAGGTTGAGGCCGCCGCCAATCCCAAGCGCAAGAATCCGCCGCCACAAGTTGAAAACTGCTGGTCACCATTGATGGATGGCATTTCTGGCATTATTTGTAAAGTTGAAATAGAGAAAGAGTTTATTGACGATGTTCTCTACCGTAGCAGCAATAGCAATCCACTCCCAATTTTCGCTGTTCTTCGTGGAGATGAATAATTGGAGGAGTAATTTTTTAACCTAAATCTTTCACTTGTAATCCTCTAATTTTAATGCGTTTCTTCAATTTTTATGGTTCCAGTTTGGTGATTCTGGAACTTACTTTTATTATATGAAGACGATAGGGAAAAAGCTTTGTAACTTGGGCTTGCCCGAGATGATCTTGATCAGAAATGAGAGGTTTATGGAATTCTTGATATATATATTTTAAGGAATTAGATAATTAATTATATATATAAATGATTCATGGGATGCACGATCCTAGAACAATTAGGCCAAGCTTGCTGGCAGGGCGGCAGATGGTGTCAAAGGCTTTGCCTTTTCTTAATGAAACTCACATGTTCATTGTTCATCCCATCCCACTCACAAGATCAGTTTCGAAAACCATCATAAAAGCAGGAAACTTGCCAAAAGGTGACAATTAGCCACCACTACTTCTCGTGCACCTGGTTTTCTTTTCCATTTCTCTGTGTAATACGAAAAACACAACACGCTGTTTATCAGAATCTGAAAGATCTGCCTTTTCGATGTCTACCACGAAAAGGATTTTACTGAAAGTCATTGTTATCGGCGATAGCGGGTTAGTAGCATGCTTTGCTTGTATGATTCACTGATAAGCCATAACAGTACATTAATTCAATGCTTGTTTCTTTCTGATTGAGTTCAGGGTGGGCAAGACATCATTGATGAGTCAGTATCCTTTTTCATGTATACAGTATTTGTTTTGCATGCAGCATATCTTTTGTTTTGTTGAATGTTTGAAGTTTGCTTCAATTTGGAGGAATTGGTTTATTAACTTTGCATGACAGATATGTAAATAAGAAGTTTAGAAGGGAATATAAAGCTACAATTGGAGCTGATTTTCTCACCAAGGAGATTTACATTGATGACAAGCTTGTGACCTTGCAAGTAAGGATTCACTATCTATCCATTGTAAATATGTGTTATGTAGTACTACTTAATTTGGAGATATTAATGGGGACAGGAATTGTTTAGATATGGGACACTGCAGGACAGGAAAGATTTCATGGCCTCGGCGCTGCATTTTACAGAGGAGCGGATTGCTGTGTTCTTGTGTTCGACATCAATCATCTCAGATCATTAGAGAAGATTCAGACTTGGCATGTAGAATTTCTCAAGCAGGTAATCATATACATTGGAGTATATTACAGTCATGGTCATTCGGGCATTTCTCGTAATCCACTGCTGTATTTAGCTTGATGGGAAAATTTGTGTTTCCATTCTATTGCATACAACATATTGGTTTCAAACTCGATATTTGAGGAAATGCACTATGAAGTTTTCCACTTGGTGTATGCATGTTTGAGTGGTTTTCATTAACTTTGCTTGCATCCAGGCTGATCCAACTAGCCCTGAGTCCTTCCCCTTTGTACTAATTGGAAACAAAGTGGATATCGCCACGGGGAGCAGCCGAGCTGTAAGAATACTATATATCGGTTTCTGATATGTTACATAAGAAGCAGTGTTGATTAAGTCTGAATAAATGCAGATTTCTGACAAGGCAGCAAGGGACTGGTGTGCTCTAAGAAAGGACATTCCTTACATTGAGACCTCAGCTAAAGAAGACTATAACGTTGATGACGCATTCACATCAATCGCTAGAATCGCTCTAGCGTATAACAATGAACACGAAGGGGATAGGTAAGTGCAGGACTTGAACCATGAATGTAATCTGTTTGTTTCAACAGTATCACTAAATTTGTGCAATGTTTGTGTGTGTATCAGCTGGCTGCCGGATCAAGAAACTCCATCTTATTGGTAAGGTTGTCAACACTTTCTGGTATATAAATTTATTGGTTATGAGCTTGATTAACGTGTATAGGTTACTGCAGCGATCTCCAACGGATTCCGGAATCGTTGTCAGGGACGGAGCTGGACAGAGGTGGATGTTCTTGCTAACTATACACACGGGAGACCTGGTGGAGCATATGTATGAACTTCTTGCTAAACACAAACATTACTCTTGACAACTTTACTATTTTGATTAGCAAATCAGTTTGAATTTTGGAAGCACAATCACAGTATTGTGTGATTTCATTACCCTTTTTATTGGCTTCAACTTACAAGCATCTTTTACTTGTATGTGCATTAATTCAGTATATCTATTCTGACCTGTTTTTGTGCAACCTTTCCCTCACTAGTTTCCTCGAAAGCAATCAAGGATTGCCATTTTTATACATCTTATTCAAGTGATTAATTTTGTGATTGGAACTTTAGTGTAGTGGAGTGGATTGGAATAGAGTTCTTTCCCAAAATGGGGTTAAATTAAAAACAAATTCAATATCTAGGTTGAAAATTTTTGGATTTATAGTTTTAGGTGTTTCGCATTTGCCAAATGCGAAACAAGCATAGTTCGCATTTGGCAAATGCGAACTATCATTTTTTTTTTTTTTTTTTTAAGAATTAATCCTAATGGGCAGCCACGTTGGATTATATTTCGCATTTGCCAAATGCGAAACAGGCATAGTTCGCATTTGGCAAATGCGAACTAGCTAATGTTTTTTTTTTTTTAAATTTTTTGCGAACGTGGATTGTTGGGAAAAAAAAAGAAAAAAAAAAAGGGATAGTTCGCATTTGCCAAATGCGAACTATGCCTGTTTCGCATTTGGCAAATGCGAAATATAATCCAGATAAATTGCGGCCAACATTTCTGGTTCACACATACAGCAGATATAATTTCAAAGCTTCTCCTCATCCCCTTATCAAAAACCAGATCTACAATCCGATTTGATTTTTCGCCCAAAATCTACAATCCAAAGCAAACCCCGAATCAAATAATATTGATCGGTTTAAGATTCGGTGATTATTGGGTGGATCGGTTTTGGCTTTTTTGGACAATCAACGGGCAGTGCCGGACAGGCAACGGCCGCGGCGGCTGGCAGCGGCGGTTCTTCAAAGGTAAATCAGTAATTGTGTTTGATGCCTAAAATAATTGTATGAATTAGTAGAATATGGGTGAAGTTTTTTAAAATTTTGGTTATAATGAATGATTCTAAGTTTATGTAGGTTTTGCTCCCCATTGGTTTAGTTCGTAGAGTGCTATTCTGAATTTTGGAGCTCACAGACAGATTTCTTAGCAAGTTTTGAAGCTTATAAACTCAAAGGTTACTTCTTAAATTGGCAATTTACTTTTGTGATTTTTTATATACATTTGTTAACTTAGTATTATTAATATGCTTATGAATTTATACAAATGATTAGAAAATAGTAGTAAATAAAGTTCTAAAATTTGAATAAATCTAAGTGATTATGGTTGTGAATAAAAATTTGCTTATACTGTGGTATTTGATTTTTTGAATTAGTATGAGGCCGTTGATGATCAATTTGTACTGGGGTGGTCGAATTGTTTTTTATCCTGGTCATGGTGTCTGCTATGATCCACCTACTCCAAGGAACACAATTACAATTTGTCGAAGGCTAAACTATTCCGAATTGGTTGACCTGATTTATGCTGGGACCGAACTTCGTAGGGATGCGGTCAAGCTCACGGTGTTTTACCGGTACCCTGAAATTGTTGGGTCGAGCAAAATGTATTCTCCACTGAAGCTGCAAGATGATACTGGCGTGGAGACATTTTTTGAGGTTGTTGACCAATTATCATCAATTTTTGCTGATATTTTCATAGAGACCGAGGCAGTATCTAGACATGAAACCCAATACTCCTTTACTTCATTGTTAAATGCCTTTCATCCTCCTAATCGCCCTAGTTCATCGAACTATCCACTTCATCCTCCCAATCGCCCTAGTTCATCGAACTATCCACTTCATCCATACCCTCAGCATCATACCCCTTCTACCCCTTCTATGATAACTGGCTAGTTTAGTCAATCCACCAGAATTGAAGAAGAGTTGTACGCCTCCCAATTTTCAAATGCATATGATGATTTTGGGGGTGATGAATTTGATGTGAGGGTCACTGGTGGCGGTGGCGGTAATGGTGGTAATGAAGATGGAGGTAATGGTGGTAATGAAGATGGAGGTAATGGTGGTGATGAAGATGGAGGTAATGGTGGTGATGATGATGATGATGATGACGACGACTACCATTGGGAAGAGCATGAAGAAACTTCTGCTCCACCATCTTCCGATGAAGAGAGTGAGGAGGTTGAACCCGATTCATCTGATTCAGATTGTAATTCTGTAGATTCAGATGAAGATGCAGAACATGATACTGATCTTGGCAATACGAACTTTGGAGGTATGAGATTCGGGACATCTAGTAGTAACTCTAGGGTGTTGCATTTTTTGAGTGATATTGGAGATGACAATAATCCTGACCCAACTGATGATGGAGATATCGCAGGAGCCCCAATCTATAGTCGAGAAAATCTGTTGATTAAGTGTGGCATGCTTTTTGATAGCAAGGAAGAGTTGAAAAAGGCTGTCAGTTTTTGGGGTGAGCGCCACAATAGAGAGCATTATGTGACAGAAAGCAAGGCTAACACATGGGCTGCAAAATGCAAGTCAAAAGACAATTGTGGCTGGCATGTTCGTGCTGTTCTAAAAAGCACCCACCACATGTGGCAAATTACTAGATGGGTGAAGAAGCATACATGTGTTGGTATTAATCGATCTAGTTGTCATGCAAATTTGACATCTACAATGATTGCGGGTGAGATTCGACATCTTGTGGAAGACAATCCACTCCTAGCTGTGAAAACTATCTTGCAAGATGTAAAGGAGACCTTGGGCATGAACATTTCCTACACGAAAGCATGGTATGCGAGATTGAAAGCCATAGACATGATTTATGGTACTTGGGAGGAATCATTTGCGAAGTTGCCTACATACTTCCGTGAATTAAAACGCGCAAATCCTTCCACCGTTGTTCAGTGGAAATTTCATAGTGGTGGAGAGGTAAACCAAAAAAATTTTAAATATGTATTTTGGGCATTCCATCCTGCAGTGGAGGCTTCTTACAGCTGCAGGCCTGTGATCAGTGTTGATGGAACCTTTTTAAAAGGTTCTTATAGAGGGAAGCTGCTTGTGGCTGTGTCACATGATGCAAACGGCTATATATTGCCCATTGCTTTTGCCATTGTTGATGAGGAAACAACGGCAAGTTGGACTTGGTTTATGACCCAACTTCGGTTGTTTGTCGTGACAGATCGTCAACCTGTTTGTGTGATTTCTGATAAGCACGCTGGGCTTAAAAATGCCATGACCAATTTGGCTGAGTGGCAAGAACCAGTTGGATACCATCGCCTTTGTTTGAGACATCTCAAGAGTAACTATGGTAAAAGATTTGGTTCGAACGTTCATCAGAAAAATCTAGTATGGCTTATCGGTTCTGCAAAACAACAGCGTAAGGCAAAGGTGCATTTGAAGGAACTGAAGGGACTAAACCTTGAGGGATATAAGTATTTACATAAATATCCCAAAGAAATGTGGTGTGTTTCTTATGATGATGACAATGCTAGGTGGGGTATTTTAACAACAAATATTTCTGAGAGCTACAACAATGTCTTGAGGGGAGTGAGACATTTACCAATCACGGCTTTAGTCAATGCCACATTGCAAAGAACTGTTCATCTATTCGCAAAGAGATCAAAAGAAGCGAATAAGTGCAGGTAATTCAGTTTAATACTAGGTCAATTAATAATTTAAATTTGACGGTGATGTTGTATTGATACATGTTTATTTTTATTTAATGAAGTGAGGCGCTACCGAAGAAGGTTATGAAGACATTCAAGCGTAGCGAGAAAGCTGCAATGGGGCACCGTGTTGAGTTGTTTGATTTTACAAATTCGGTGTACAAGGTGACAACCAAGTTGAGGCCACAGTTTGGGACAGGTGGTCATACGCATACTGTGAAATACAACGAGAATTGGTGCTCATGTGGGAAATGGCAAATGTTCCGAATGCCATGTTCTCATGCATTGGCTGCTTGTAGGCACAGGCGCGACAATCCCCACGATCTTTTCAATGAAGTCTACTCCGTCCAAACTTTCAAAGCTCAATATGCACTTGGATTCTCACCTCTAAGAGATGAATGTCTTTGGAGCTCATCAAGTAGGATTATTTTGCCTAACAAAGACATGTTCAAAAAGAGAAAGCATGGTAAGCTTGGAGAGAGAAGAATACGAAATGAAATGGATCAAAGGTCACGCTCTTGCTCTATTTGTAGGGGAACGGATCATGACAAGAGAACATGTAATTTTCGTTAGAGCTGATTTATCATTTCCCTTTGAAGCAGAACTTTATTGTACTATGATACGTTATTTTATGGTACTTTTTTCTACTTGTGTGTTAAAATGGCTTATCGGTTGAAATCACACTAGTACGTGCGAAATTGTTTCAAATTAGTCTTACTTTTTATTAATGAAAGTATTTTCATAGAATCATACAATCATACAATCAAACAGGACCTATTGATGAGGTCCTCCAAGATGATGACCAGTCCCACATTGAGTCGGGCGCCTAACACGTCTAGTGCGTCTAGGTAAAACAGGACGGGAAGTAGGGATAGTCATATCATGGTGAACTGCATCACCCTCATCAACCTCATCACCCTCATCACCCAGCTCGTCAAAATCAATATGACGGCCAGCCTGATCACCCTGCCCAAACATAGGAGAAGCCGTAGTCGGTGGAATGCTAGAGGATGCAAAACTGTGGCTAACAAATGGAGTGTGGAATCCCAATGAATGCTGCTGCAAATTACTGAATGCTGCAAATCCCAATGACTGATGTGAGGGACCTGACTGTGAAGAACCACCTTGGTTTGCATCACTAAATTGTGGAATAAGCAGATCTCGAGTGCGTCTGCCACCTTGGCGTCGTACTCTAACCCTGGGTTGTATGTCAACCTGAACATGGTCAACTGGTGGGGGGGCTTCAGCTTGTTGGTGTTGCTGAGGAAGACGCAACTCGATGGGATCCCGAGCATATGTGTAGAAAGGTGCGGCATATCGATCCATCTGTGCAAATGTGCCTTCATCCATAGAGCATCCAGGGTGTTGCATGGCTGACTGAGACATTTGATGCATATTTGCCACTCCTTCTTCCTAAATAAAAGAATGTGAATAAGCTTGTAGTTGAAATAATATTAAAAATTATAATTAATATGAGATGAATATAAATGAAGTACTTACAAATAAAGTAGCTCTGCTCGTGCTTCCTTGAAAGCCTTCATAATGCATAGGCAGTCGTGCAGGATTCTCTATATATCTCACAGTCCTCGTCATATACCAAGCCATGTATTCAGATAGATCACCTTGTTCACTGCCTTGTACAACGTGCTCTCGTCGCTCAGACCAAGTAGTCACATACTCACGAAGTCTATGTTCCCAATTAGTATTAGGTCTGCCGCGACGATTATGACTATGGATGTTCTTGAACTCGGCCTGTGAATGTAGTCTATTGACTGGTATATGTTGATGGAATCCGAATTGCCGAAGGACACGGTCAGGGCAATGTGGCTCAGCAACATGCCAACAAATGAGGTACACTGCAGACATCCATATATCACGACCAGCTGAACAGTAAGCAGGAATGGAATCCAAAACTTCCTGTGTATACGGTTGCCATATAAACTGAACACGTAAAATAATAACTTTAGTATAAATAATAAAATATATATAATCAAAAGATAAAGATTAAAGATATAAATTAAAAAATGTTGACCTGATTATGTTGCATGCTTCCCAATTGATCGCGATACGCAGCAAGAACGAACCTTGAAGTCTTGGATAAATCTAAGGGACCTTTCCACCTGTATGAATAAGAAAAGAAATCAATATCACATAGAGTGAATTAATATCAAAAATGATTAAAAAAACAAGACTCACTTATCTCCGTATCCATACTCATACACTGTAACCGGCTTCTCAACACGTGGACACAATGTTGGGATTCTCTCCCAAGCCCAAAGCTAATTACAAAAATAAATTAATGTTTTGTAACATAAAATTTTAGTAACCAAATATAAAATAATAAACAATATTTAAAATTATACCTGTAATAATACTTGAGCACCAGCAATGTCCTTTTTCTTGCACAAAGCACCATCACAAAGATTTCTATATAGTTGGGCAAGAACAGCTCCGCCCCAACTATACTGTGATATAGCATCAAAATCAAGCAACATGGGCAGATACAACAGTGGCACCGCACTACCACTGGTATCACACAGCAACAAACCACCAAGAAGTAACATAATAAAACACCTAGCTCGTTGCTGACTTGTTACTGATGAAGTGTCTGGAGCTGGTGTATAAAGATGTGCAGCTAGGGTAGACAACAGAATTCGACCCTTTTGAATGGATTGTTCCGGCGGTGTGAACCCCAAAAAGTCATGAATCATGACTTGCCAGTCCTCTAATGTACGGGTCGTGTCTGCACCTGTCACAGGAAGGCCATCTAAAGGCAAACCCCAAAGCACTCCCACATCTTGCATCGTGACAGTTGCCTCACCAATAGGAAAGTGAAATGTATGTGTCTCTGGACGCCAACGCTCCACAAGGGCTGTGATAAGGGAGTGATCAACTTTAATATGACCAGAGCCTAACACGCCATAAAAACCAGCCACCCTAATGTAATGTAACACCTCAGATGACAAGCGATGAACTATTCTCCACAACTCTCCGTCACACCTCCTAACTTGGAGGGTTTCATCAAGAACGCCATCATATACCTTCCTAGCACGATGCTCAGTATGCAAGAACAACACTTCCGTGGATAGTGGTCCAGGATTAACCATTGTAATATAGGTACTCAGACACCTAATGCAATAGCCCTATACAAGCAGTAAACAGTTTAAAAATAAGCAGGCATTCCAATACACAGATAGATGAAGTTTTACTAGCAAATTAGATCAAAATAGTTAACATCATCAACCTCATCACCATCATCGAAACAAAGTTATCAGCAATGGAGATAAAACTCAATCATGCCTCATCATAGTCATAATCAGCTCACCTCATTTCCTAATATGCTAGTACTACATTTTTATGAGCAAATCACACCTAGAGGCTAGAACCATGACGTTGAGCGATTTGATTATATACAATCATCAATAAACCAATCCAAATCACAAAACATCAATCAAAAATCCCTCACGTCGAGAAGAAAGCTAATCATGAAATTGCAAACTGAAAGAAAAACAAAGAATAAAGCATTAAGCAATTGTGTGTGTGTTTGTGCGTGAGAGAGAAGGTATTACGATCGCGGCTGACTTGACGAAACGTCTTGCGGCACTTCGCTCACCGCCGCCCGCCGCCGCACGCCGCCACTGAAACGCCGCCGCACGCCGCCAGTACGCCGTTCACCGCCGCACGCTTGCCCCGCGCCGTTCGCCGCCACACGCTCGCGCCGCGCCGTTCGCCGCCGCACGCTCGCCCCGCACGTTCGCCGCCGCACGCTCGCCCCGCACAATCGCCCCGCACGCTCGCCCCGCACAATCGCCCCGCACGCTCGCCCCGCACGCTCGCCCCGCGCCGTTCGCTGCCGCACGCTGTAAATCAGGGAAGCTGGAACTCGCCGGCCTTTGGAAATCGCCGATCTCCAAATGCGAAACAGATCAAAAAACAGATCTGATTTCGCGAATTATTTTTTTTTTTTTAATATTCGGCGTAATTCGCATTTGCCAAATGCGAATTACGTGTACACGTGGGCATATCCACGTGTAATTTTGGCATTAAAAAAAAATGATAGTTCGCATTTGGCAAATGCGAACTATCAACTATTTCGCATTTGCCAAATGCGAAACCCCTACAATTACAAAAGCCAAAAAAAATCGCCCCATAAATTTCCAATTTTTTTTTTTCCATCACAAAACAGTAATTTTTTCGATTGGAATAGGGAAAGATGTCAAAACTCCATTCTCATAAACCAAAACACATGTACAGTACTAGTAGTATATATCAAATCCCAAAAACAAACAAACAAACTATTTTTTTTTTTTGAAAACAACAAACAAACTATACTTTGAGTGTGTGGGTCATGAACCAGGAGGGAACAACCTGGGCAACACCGGTTGCATCGGAAACATCTTGGATGGACTTTTTATCGTCGGAAAGCTGTGAAACCATGTAGACCACAGCAGCTGCGATGGATACAAGGATTCCTACTAATGTCCACCAGCTCATGGGACTTGCCCACAGTTTCTTGGGCAGCTTTTATAACGCGCTCCCAGATTGAGCACTCACACCCCCAATCTCCATGTCAGGGACTTGTTTCGCTATATATTTCTCGGCTCGACCGATATCCCTGATTGTTATTAAGCCGTTTGAAGCCGAGCATATATCTTTGAGGGTTGAGATCTTTCCAGAAGTGGGGGTAAAATCAAAACACATTCAAATTCTAGGTTGAATATGGTGATGTTTGTAGTTGTAGGTGTTTCGCATTTGCCAAATGCGAAACAGGCATAGTTCGCATTTGGCAAATGCGAACTATGTTATAATTTTTTATTTTTTTTAAGCTTAATGATGAATGGCAGCCACGTTGGATTATAATTCGCATTTGGCAAATGCGAATTATAGGTAGTTCGCATTTGCCAAATGCGAACTATCCTTTTTTTTTTATATATAAATTCGGTGCGACGTGGATTGTTTAATTTAAAAAAAATAAAAAATTGGGTAGTTCGCATTTGGCAAATGCGAACTACATAAAAAAAAAAAAAGGATAGTTCGCATTTGCCAAATGCGAACTACCTCTAATTCGCATTTGCCAAATGCGAATTATAATCCAGATAAAGCACGGCCAAAATTTCTTCTGGTTCAGAGACCATATCTAATTTCAAAGCTTTTGCTCATCTCCTTATCAAAAACCAGATCTACAATCCGATTTGATTTTTCTCCCAAAATCTACAATCCATATTAAACCCCAAATGTTCCAAATATAATCCAAATCAAACCCCGAATCAAATAATATTGATCGGTTTAAGATTCGGTGATTATTGGGTGGCTCGGTTTTGGTTTTTTTGGACAATCAACGTGCAGCGGCGGCGGCGGATGGCAGCGGCGGTTCTTCAAAGGTAATTCAGTAATTGTGTTTGATGCCTAAAATAATTGTATGAATTAGTAGAATAATGAATGATTAGAAAATAGTAGTAAATAATGAATGAATGATTATAATGAATGGTTCTAAGTTTATGTAGGTTTTGCTCCCCATTGGTTTAGTTCGTAGAGTGCTATTCTGAATTTTGGAGCTCACAGACAGATTTCTTAGCAAGTTTTGAAGCTTATAAACTCAAAGGTTACTTCTTAAATTGGCAATTTACTTTTGTGATTTTTTATATACATTTGTTAACTTAGTATTATTAATATGCTTATGAATTTATACAAATGATTAGAAAATAGTAGTAAATAAAGTTCTAAAATTTGAATAAATCTAAGTGATTATGGTTGTGAATAAAAATTTGCTTATACTGTGGTATTTGATTTTTTGAATTAGTATGAGGCCGTTGATGATCAATTTGTACTGGGGTGGTCGAATTGTTTTTTATCCTGGTCATGGTGTCTGCTATGATCCACCTACTCCAAGGAACACAATTACAATTTGTCGAAGGCTAAACTATTCCGAATTGGTTGACCTGATTTATGCTGGGACCGAACTTCGTAGGGATGCGGTCAAGCTCACGGTGTTTTACCGGTACCCTGAAATTGTTGGGTCGAGCAAAATGTATTCTCCACTGAAGCTGCAAGATGATACTGGCGTGGAGACATTTTTTGAGGTTGTTGACCAATTATCATCAATTTTTGCTGATCTTTTCATAGAGACCGAGGCAGTAACTAGACATGAAACCCAATACTCCTTTACTTCATTGTTAAATGCCTTTCATCCTCCTAATCGCCCTAGTTCATCGAACTATCCACTTCATCCTCCCAATCGCCCTAGTTCATCGAACTATTCACTTCATCCATACCCTCAGCATCATACCCCTTCTACCCCTTCTATGATAACTGGCCAGTTTAGTCAATCCACCAGAATTGAAGAAGAGTTGTACGCCTCCCAATTTTCAAATGCATATGATGATTTTGGGGGTGATGAATTTGATGTGAGGGTCACTGGTGGCGGTGGCGGTAATGGTGGTAATGAAGATGGAGGTAATGGTGGTGATGAAGATGGAGGTAATGGTGGTGATGATGATGAAGATGATGACGACGACTACCATTGTGAAGAACATGAAGAAACTTCTGCTCCACCATCTTCCGATGAAGAGAGTGAGGAGGTTGAACCCGATTCATCTGATTCAGATTGTAATTCTGTAGATTCAGATGAAGATGCAGAACATGATACTGATCTTGGCAATACGAACATTGGAGGTATGAGATTCGGGACATCTAGTAGTAACTCTAGGGTGTTGCATTTTTTGAGTGATATTGGAGATGACGATAATCCTGACCCAACTGATGATGGAGATATCACAGGAGCCCCAATCTATAGTCGAGAAAATCTATTGATTAAGTGTGGCATGCTTTTTGATAGCAAGGAAGAGTTGAAAAAGGCTGTCAGTTTTTGGGGTGAGCGCCACAATAGAGAGCATTATGTGACAGAAAGCAAGGCTAACACATGGGCTGCTGGTGGACGTCGTTTTACCACACAAAATATTCTGCAAACTCAACACAAAGATTAGTATAGTCGTAAGCAGATTCGATCCCACGAGGAACAGTGCAATTTCTATCAATTCAACCTACCAAACAATTTCGATTTAGCAATCACGCCTTAAACTTTGATTTTGTTTTGTTTTATAGCTATGAAAAACTTGTAAATTATAATCCTAAAAATTCAGAATAATGAATGCAAGAAAGAGAATGAAATCACGAAAGTTTATATATTAAGAAAGCAATCGGCTTAAATTAATCAGTTGGTTCAATCCTTGATCAACTACCTATATTCCACTAAATCCTATGAATCATCCAGTTATAAGAGAGCAAGTATTCGCTAAACCCTCTAAATTCCCCCTTAATTTATCGCTAGCGAACTAGTATTTGCTTTATTCGCTAGACCCTAATTAAAGTACCCCTAGGCAGTATTCGCACACCCAGATACACACTTTAATCGTATTAAAGCTAGGGAAACCTGAAACAGATAATCAAGCACGTATTCGCATGCAAATATCATCTACCCAATTGTTCATTATTTTGTTATTACAGTCTTAAGCGTTATCTGTTTTTCACAAGATTTTCGCTACTTATTTAGCACTAGCCTAACAGAATTTAGGGTGATCAATCCTAAACTAGCAAGCATAGATGAAGAACATGAACAATCAAAAACTCACCAGATCAAGTTTCATGCAACAGTATCTCAATTCATGAACCACTTAATTAACCTAAGCCGATTAAATTAAATTTAGCTACTCATGACTGAATTAAACACAAAATCAAATAAGAATAAATTAAACATAATAACAATGAGAAGAATCAAAGAAGAAAATACCAATGATGAATTACTGAATAAATCGAGCTGCTGTCATAAGTTTCTGAGTTCTGGCCAGAAGAAAAGCTACGGGGAACTAATTCTGCGATGCAAAAAGTCTCCTTTAACTCCTACGGAATTATCCTATATATATTCTATTCCCCAAAAGAATTCCCCTTTATTCTAGGAAAATAAATCAATCAAATCCTCACTAATTTTGGAAGAGGTAGAATTCTTGTCAAGCAAATATTCTGGCGGCAGCTTTCTTTGAGACTGAATCCTGTGCAGAAACGGATTTATTTCATTCTTGCCTTGGCCGCCAACTTTTTCTTCTTGGGCTGAAATTCTTCTTTTTGGCCCAATTATTTTGGCTGAAATTAGCCTTCTTTAATGGACAGCAGCTTCATCAACTCCCTAGATGAGGGATCAGACCATTACCTCATTAAAAACCCTCTCGGGAAAAAAGAGTATAATGACCCCCTTTCATCAGCTTCACCTCAGCCGGGTCATTTCCATGGAGCAACTTAGGAATCGTAAACGAAACACAACTCTGCCACATGGAGGATTATTCCGGGATAAGGCTCAACTGGAATAGTGTCCTTCGGCTCCAAATAGCTTAAAATCAGCTCCAAAACAGGACTTCTTGCTCCAAGTGTTCATCTCCAGGTATATGTGTAATCTGCGCATCAAATACAATCCATAAGTACTAAAATCCATAGAAATCAGCCATAATATTACTCAGAAAAACACAACAAATATCAACACATCAAATATCCTCACACTTGATTCATGCTTGCCCTCAAGTATGATATGAACTTATTTCACAAGAGCATTCATGCACATTTACTCCTCTAACTCAAACCAGAAAAATAAAAAGAAAGGAATAAAAGGAACAAGCAAACCAAACAAAAACCTGACAACTAAAAACTTAAACACACTACACACAAACTTTGGTCAAACAATCCAGCATTTCAAGTGTTCATTTCATCGGTTCATCAACAAATGTCTCCTTGCCAAGTTCAAGTTTCAATTCACAAACAAATGTTGGTATCATCCCCCTTTAGTACTCAAATCAATCCCCCCTACATTGCTCTTTATCTGGTTATCAACTGATCAAAAGGAAACAAGCACAAATTTCTCACGGTTTTCACTCAGCACACATGATGAAGGGACATTCACTCAATAATATTCATGCGGTAGCCTCAGTCAATACATAACAAGCCAAGAAGGTCTTTAAGGGTTGTAACGGGGCTGGGGGTTGTAATGTTGGTTAGACCCTAGGGGCTCTAAGTTTACACAAATCATGCACATATGCTCAAGAACAATTAGGAGAAAAATTCCAGCAAAGACATATTATTTACAAGACAAAATCTGGACTGATCAAACACTATTCAGGATCTGGACTTCTTTTTTTTTTTTTCAGAATATATTTTTTTTTCCTTTTTTTTTTTTCCTTGGGCAAACAACACCCTTTTCTTTTCTTTTCTGTTTTTTTTTTTTTTCTTTGTCCAGACCCGAAATTACAGAATACATGCTCAAATTACAACTACAATGCCATAGAACAAATAAGTCATAAAGACTATTTTTTTTAATGGAAACAGGGCACTCGAAATCAAATTCACGACCATCAAGAGCTGAATTTTAAGTTCAAAAGCATACATGCATGGGGTGAAGAACAGGATAAACAACAAGGCTAAAGGGTTTCATATCAGTGGGTAATCAAAGAAAAGGTCAGGCTCAGCGGGGCTAACTAGGGGATATAAAAGGGTAGGCTATATACGATGTGTGGCTTATCCTAATTTTGCCTTCCTTTAACCTATCATGCATCGACCTTAGCTACCACACCACTCAGAAAGAAAGATTGATGTAGAGAGTGCTCTACTCTAGGCTCTGATCCTCACATTTTACTTGGCTTTTTCATGCAAGTCTTGTTCGTCATCCCAGTATCATTTAACCAAGTTCAGATTAATTTCAAGGTTTTATCATTAAGCATTTCAAAGGGGATATCAAGCAACAAAAGTTTGCTAATATGATTCTTTTACCGGCAAGGGTAATCCACATCAACACCCAATTCCCTTACTAACTATCATGCTGAAAATTTGACCGACTCTACACACAAAAACACACATATTTTTTTTGATTTTTCAGAATTTTTAAGACTCATTAAACACACAAAACAGCACTCAAAACACACAAATATATACATCTAAATCTCCTCACACTTAAACCTTGCTTGCCCTCAAGCAAGCTCAGCTTAAAAGCGAGAAGGATTCCTAGACACAAAAGTACAAAAAAAAAAAATAATAATAATAATAATAATAATAGAAAAACTAGAAAAGGGAGGGGAAAGGGTGGGAAAACTCATTGGGAGGGCTGCTCAAGTGATGCTCTCGGTGGTCATTATCAGTTCATTCTTTGCAAAGAGCATACACATGCATTTTGATTTCCACAGGAACCCATACATGCAGTAAACTCAATTTGGTGGACGTCGTTTTACCACACAAAATATTCTGCAAACTCAACACAAAGATTAGTATAGTCGTAAGCAGATTCGATCCCACGAGGAACAGTGCAATTTCTATCAATTCAACCTACCAAACAATTTCGATTTAGCAATCACGCCTTAAACTTTGATTTTGTTTTGTTTTATAGCTATGAAAAACTTGTAAATTATAATCCTAAAAATTCAGAATAATGAATGCAAGAAAGAGAATGAAATCACGAAAGTTTATATATTAAGAAAGCAATCGGCTTAAATTAATCAGTTGGTTCAATCCTTGATCAACTACCTATATTCCACTAAATCCTATGAATCATCCAGTTATAAGAGAGCAAGTATTCGCTAAACCCTCTAAATTCCCCCTTAATTTATCGCTAGCGAACTAGTATTTGCTTTATTCGCTAGACCCTAATTAAAGTACCCCTAGGCAGTATTCGCACACCCAGATACACACTTTAATCGTATTAAAGCTAGGGAAACCTGAAACAGATAATCAAGCACGTATTCGCATGCAAATATCATCTACCCAATTGTTCATTATTTTGTTATTACAGTCTTAAGCGTTATCTGTTTTTCACAAGATTTTCGCTACTTATTTAGCACTAGCCTAACAGAATTTAGGGTGATCAATCCTAAACTAGCAAGCATAGATGAAGAACATGAACAATCAAAAACTCACCAGATCAAGTTTCATGCAACAGTATCTCAATTCATGAACCACTTAATTAACCTAAGCCGATTAAATTAAATTTAGCTACTCATGACTGAATTAAACACAAAATCAAATAAGAATAAATTAAACATAATAACAATGAGAAGAATCAAAGAAGAAAATACCAATGATGAATTACTGAATAAATCGAGCTGCTGTCATAAGTTTCTGAGTTCTGGCCAGAAGAAAAGCTACGGGGAACTAATTCTGCGATGCAAAAAGTCTCCTTTAACTCCTACGGAATTATCCTATATATATTCTATTCCCCAAAAGAATTCCCCTTTATTCTAGGAAAATAAATCAATCAAATCCTCACTAATTTTGGAAGAGGTAGAATTCTTGTCAAGCAAATATTCTGGCGGCAGCTTTCTTTGAGACTGAATCCTGTGCAGAAACGGATTTATTTCATTCTTGCCTTGGCCGCCAACTTTTTCTTCTTGGGCTGAAATTCTTCTTTTTGGCCCAATTATTTTGGCTGAAATTAGCCTTCTTTAATGGACAGCAGCTTCATCAACTCCCTAGATGAGGGATCAGACCATTACCTCATTAAAAACCCTCTCGGGAAAAAAGAGTATAATGACCCCCTTTCATCAGCTTCACCTCAGCCGGGTCATTTCCATGGAGCAACTTAGGAATCGTAAACGAAACACAACTCTGCCACATGGAGGATTATTCCGGGATAAGGCTCAACTGGAATAGTGTCCTTCGGCTCCAAATAGCTTAAAATCAGCTCCAAAACAGGACTTCTTGCTCCAAGTGTTCATCTCCAGGTATATGTGTAATCTGCGCATCAAATACAATCCATAAGTACTAAAATCCATAGAAATCAGCCATAATATTACTCAGAAAAACACAACAAATATCAACACATCAGCTGCAAAATGCAAGTCAAAAGACAATTGTGGCTGGCATGTTCGTGCTGTTCTAAAAAGCACCCACCACATGTGGCAAATTACTAGATGGGTGAAGAAGCATACATGTGTTGGTATTAATCGATCTAGTTGTCATGCAAATTTGACATCTACAATGATTGCGGGTGAGATTCGACATCTTGTGGAAGACAATTGGGAAGTCGTCGCCGTACCTCTCAAATATACAATTTTTAGATCACTTACTACCTTTCTACACTATTAAGTGTACAATGGCAAGTAAGGTTCGTTCCACAGGGAAAAGGTTATTTCTATGTATATTTTGTAGTGTATATATAAATATACATATATAAAAGCAATGTAAACAAGGGGGGGGGGGGGGGGGGGGGGGGGTTTGAGTTGAGTTTTTGTTTAAGACACTACTAATTAAAACTACTAGAACGTTCAAGCCACAACTACTTTACTATAAGATTATCCTAACTAGAGATTTAACTAAGAGAATAAGAAACTTGGACATATGAGATTGGTGACTTCTTATTATGAGATTTTCCTCAAACTTTATCATGATGCTTTGAGAATGGTGAACATTAGTGAGAAACTATCTTTAACCATAGTTATGAGAAATGAAAGCATCTTCACAACTTCAATTGACAACTTTACTAGATGATAACAACTAGTTCAATTGAATCAATATTAATTCTAATTAGATGTTTCTCAATCCTACCCATGCAATTTGATAACAAACTTGACATAGGTACAATGCTAATGAATGATCTTAAGAACAAATACAATTGATAACAACATGCATTCAATCCCTAATTTACTACTCCTACATAGAAAGAATGATAACATTCTAACCATGGAAGAGCAATATCTAACACATATCCAACACCTATCTATCACTAGGAAATCATTCCTAATCATTTCAAGCATCAAACACACATATAAATTATGATCATTCAAGAGCAAATCACCATTCCTAAGCTTCATAAATCATGTTCTCAATCCATAACAAGAAGTCCAATCACATATATCCAAGAAGGGTTTTAGCCTACAACCATAATTAGATAATCATAACCATAATTAATACAACAAACCATAGTGAATTCAAAGATCAAAATGGGAAGAAAAGTGAAGGAAAATGGAGTTTCCTCTGTAAAAATCCGATCCCTCAAACAATGAGGATAAGTTCTATTTATAGTCCAAAATAATTAAAATTAAAGCTAAACAAAATGCAAGTTGCAGGCAGCTTCGCGGGTCGCGCGGGATCCTTCGCGGACCGCGAGCCTGGTTCTCGCGGTTCGCGGCCGAGGATTCGCGCCCCGCGCGTCCGTGTCTCGGCGTAGTCCGCGACCGGAGTCTCGCGCCCGCGCGCCCGTGTCTCGGCGTAGTCCGCGCCCGTGTCTCGGCGTAGTCCGCGCCCGTGTCTCGGCGTAGTCCGCGCCCGTGTCTCGGCGTGGTCCGCGCCCGTGTCTCGGCGTGGTCCGCGCCCGTGTCTCGGCGTGGTCCGCGCCCGTGTCTCGGCGTGGTCCGCGCGCCTCGGTCTCGGCATGGTCCGCGCGCCTCGGTCTTCGCGGCTCGCGACCGGAGTTTCGCGGCCCGCGCGAAACTTGGCATGGTCAAAACAGCAACACACACCCTCGCGGTTCGCGACCTAGGGTTCGCGGCCCGCGAGAGTGTGCCTTCACGCCACTTCTACGACCGGTTCTTCAATGTATCAAACGCGGTCAGGACGGTCATAGAAGGTCTTCAAATCATTCAAATCCATCGCAAGTGCAATTCAAGATCGAAATGCACGTCTTCAATTTCAAACCACTATGAATGATTCGGTCCAAAAGTCTAATATAATTACACAAAATACTATATAAAACAACTCTCAAATGCTACAAAATAAGAGTATATCTAGGGGCTATCAACAATCCACTCCTAGCTGTGAAAACTATCTTGCAAGATGTAAAGGAAACCTTGGGCATGAACATTTCCTACACGAAAGCATGGTATGCGAGATTGAAAGCCATAGACATGATTTATGGTACTTGGGAGGAATCATTTGCGAAGTTGTCTACATACTTCCGTGAATTAAAACGCGCAAATCCTTCCACCGTTGTTCAGTGGAAATTTCATAGTGGTGGAGAGGTAAACCAAAAAAATTTTAAATATGTATTTTGGGCATTCCATCCTGCAGTGGAGGCTTCTTATAGCTGCAGGCCTGTGATCAGTGTTGATGGAACCTTTTTAAAAGGTTCTTATAGAGGGAAGCTGCTTGTGGCTGTGTCACATGATGCAAACGGCTATATATTGCCCATTGCTTTTGCCATTGTTGATGAGGAAACAACGGCAAGTTGGACTTGGTTTATGACCCAACTTCGGTTGTTTGTCGTGACAGATCGTCAACCTGTTTGTGTGATTTCTGATAAGCACGCTGGGCTTAAAAATGCCATGACCAATTTGGCTGAGTGGCAAGAACCAGTTGGATACCATCGCCTTTGTTTGAGACATCTCAAGAGTAACTATGGTAAAAGATTTGGTTCGAATGTTCATCAGAAAAATCTAGTATGGCTTATCGGTTCTGCAAAACAACAGCGTAAGGCAAAGGTGCATTTGAAGGAACTGAAGGGACTAAACCTTGAGGGATATAAGTATTTACATAAATATCCCAAAGAAATGTGGTGTGTTTCTTATGATGATGACAATGCTAGGTGGGGTATTTTAACAACAAATATTTCTGAGAGCTACAACAATGTCTTGAGGGGAGTGAGACATTTACCAATCACGGCTTTAGTCAATGCCACATTGCAAAGAACTGTTCACCTATTCGCAAAGAGATCAAAAGAAGCGAATAAGTGCAGGTAATTCAGTTTAATACTAGGTCAATTAATTATTTAATTTTGACGGTGATGTTGTATTGATACATGTTTATTTATATTTAATGAAGTGAGGCGCTACCGAAGAAGGTTATGAAGACATTCAAGCGTAGCGAGAAAGCTGCAATGGGGCACCGTGTTGAGTTGTTTGATTTTACAAATTCGGTGTACAAGGTGACAACCAAGTTGAGGCCACAGTTTGGGACAGGTGGTCATACGCATACTGTGAAATACAACGAGAATTGGTGCTCATGTGGGAAATGGCAAATGTTCCGAATGCCATGTTCTCATGCATTGGCTGCTTGTAGGCACAGGCGCGACAATCCCCACGATCTTTTCAATGAAGTCTACTCCGTCCAAACTTTCAAAGCTCAATATGCACTTGGATTCTCACCTCTAAGAGATGAATGTCTTTGGAGCTCATCAAGTAGGATTATTTTGCCTAACAAAGACATGTTCAAAAAGAGAAAGCATGGTAAGCTTGGAGAGAGAAGAATACGAAATGAAATGGATCAAAGGTCACGCTCGTGCTCTATTTGTAGGGGAACTGATCATGACAAGAGAACATGTAATTTTCGTTAGAGCTGATTTATCATTTTCCTTTGAAGCAGAACTTTATTGTACTATGATACGTTATTTTATGGTACTTTTTTCTACTTGTGTGTTAAAATTGTTCAAAGTTGAAATCACACTAGTACGTACGAAATTGTTTCAAATTAGTCTTAGTTTTTATTAATGAAAGTATTTTCATAGAATCATAGAATCATACAATCATACAATCATAGAATCATAGAATCATACAATCATACAGGACCTATTGATGAGGTCCTCCAAGATGATGCCCAGTCCCACATTGAGTCGGGCGCCTAACACGTCTAGTGCGTCTAGGTAAAACAGGACGAGAAGTAGGGATAGTCATATCATGGTGACCTGCATCACCCTCATCACCCTCATCACCGTCATCGTCAAGGTCGTCAAAATCAATATGACGGCCAGCCTGATCACCCTGCCCAAACATAGGAGAAGCCGTAGTCGGTGGAATGCTAGAGGATGCAAAACTCTGGCTAACAAATGGAGTGTGGAATCCCAATGAATGCTGCTGCAAATTACTGAATGCTGCAAATCCCAATGACTGATGTGAGGGACCTGGCTGTGAAGAACCACCTTGGTTCGAAGTTGCATCACTAAATTGTGGAATAAGCTGATCTCGAGTGCGTCTGCCACCTTGGCGTCGTACTCTAACCCTGGGTTGTATGTCAACCTGAACATGGTCAACTGGTGGGGGGGCTTCAGCTTGTTGGTGTTGCTGAGGAAGACGCAACTCGATGGGATCCCGAGCATATGTGTAGAAAGGTGCGGCATATCGATCCATCTGTGCAAATGTGCCTTCATCCATAGAGCATCCAGGGTGTTGCATGGCTGACTGAGACATTTGATGCATATTTGCCACTCCTTCTTCCTAAATAAAAGAATGTGAATAAGCTTGTAGTTGAAATAATATTAAAAATTATAATTAATATTAGATGAAGATAAATGAAGTACTTACAAATAAAATAGCTCTGCTCGTGCTTCCTTGAAAGCCTTCATAATGCATAGGCAGTCGTGCAGGATTCTCTATATATCTCACAGTCCTCGTCATATACCAAGCCATGTATTCAGATAGATCACCTTGTTCACTGCCTTGTACAACGTGCTCTCGTCGCTCAGACCAAGTAGTCACATACTCACGAAGTCTGTGTTCCCAATTAGTATTAGGTCTGCCGCGACGATTATGACTATGGATGTTCTTGAACTCGGCCTGTGAATGTAGTCTATTGACTGGTATATGTTGATGGAATCCGAATTGCCGGAGGACACGGTCAGGGCAATGTGGCTCAGCAACATGCCAACAAATGAGGTACACTGCAGACATCCATATATCACGACCAGCTGAACAGTAAGCAGGAATGGAATCCAAAACTTCCTGTGTATACGGTTGCCATATAAACTGAACACGTAAAATCATAAGATTAATATAGATAATAAAATTTATGTAATCAAAATATAAAGATTAAAGATATAAATAAAAAAATGTTGACCTGATTATGTTGCATGCTTCCCAATTGATCGCGATACGCAGCAAGAACGAACCTTGAAGTCTTGGATAAATCTAAAGGACCTTTCCACCTTTATGAATAATAAAAGAAATCAATATCACATAGATTGAATTAATATAAAAAATGATTAAAAAAACAAGACTCACTTATCTCCGTATCCGTGCTCATACACTGTAACCGGCTTCTGAACACGTGGACACAATGTTGGGATTCTCTCCCAAGCCCAAAGCTAATCACAAAAATAAATTAATCTTTTGTAACATAAACACGTATTAATGAAATCTAAAATAAAAAACAATATTTAAAATTATACCTGTAATAATAATTGAGCACCGGCAATGTCCTTTTTCTTGCACAAAGCACCATCACAAAGATTTCTATATAGTTGGGCAAGAACAGCTCCGCCCCAACTATACTGTGATATAGCATCAAAATCAAGCAGCATGGGCAGATACAACAGTGGCACAGCACTACCACTGGTATCACACAGCAACAAACCACCAAGCAGTAACATAATAAAACATCTAGCTCGTTGCTGACTTGTTACTGGTGAAGTGTCTGGAGCTGGTGTATGAAGATGTGCAGCTAGAGTAGACAACAGAATTCGACCCTTTTGAATGGATTGTTCCGGCGGTGTGAACCCCAAAAAGTCATGAATCATGAGTTGCCACTCCTCTAATGTATGTGTAGTGTCTGTACCTGTCACAGGAAGGCCATCTAAAGGCAAACCCCAAAGCACTCCCACATCTTGCATCGTGACAGTAGTCTCGCCAATAGCAAAGTGAAATGTATGTGTCTCTGGACGCCAACGCTCCACAAGGGTTGTGATAAGGGAGTGATCAACTTTAATATGACCAGACCCTAACACACCATAAAAACCAGCCATCCTAATGTAATGTAACACCTCAGGTGACAAGCGATGAACTATTCTCCACAACTCTCCGTCACACCTCCTAACTGTGAGGGTTTCATCAAGAACGCCATCATATACCTTCCTAGCACGATGCTCGGTATGCATGAACAACACTTCCGTGGATAGTGGTCCAGGATTAACCATGGTAATATAGGCACTTAGACACCTATTTAAAAATTTTTGTAACATCTCAATAAATGTTTCATTTTAAAAACAAAAAATCATTAACACATTTAAGTAAATGAAATAAATGTACACATACTAGAGTGCTCAACTTTGCACCATTTTAACACACAACTAAGCATAATTTGCATTGTACTATGATAATTTGCATTCAATTAACCTGAACATTTATTTGTAATGACAAAAGGGACAAATTAAAACTACCTGGAAATCGCCGCCGATGAAAAACCCCGCCGCCGTCCGTCGCCGCCGTCCGCTGAAACCGCCGCTGAAACGCAGCCGCACGATGCCCGCAGGCCGCACGCCCCCGCCGCCGCTGAAACGCAGCACACCGCTGCTCGCCGCACGCCCCCGCCGCACACCTCCGCCGATCGCACGCCCCGCCGCTCGACGCACGCCCCGCACCGGTCTCCGCTCTCCGTCCGCTCGCCGCTCGAATTCGCCGGCCGCTGATTTTCGCCCGAATGCGAAACAGATCTGATTTTGCCAAGTTTGTTTTTTTTTTTTAAATATTAAGGGTAATTCGCATTTGGCAAATGCGAATTACATGTACACGTGGCCTTATCCACGTGTAATTTTGATTTAAAAAAAAAAAAAAAAAAAAAAGGATAGTTCGCATTTGGCAAATGCGAACTATCAACAATTTCGCATTTGCCAAATGCGAAACCCCTACAATTAGAAAGCAAAAAAAAAATCAACCCAAAAATTTCCTTTTTTTTTTCCATCACAAAACAGTAATTTTTTCTTTGAGGGTTCGGTTCTTGCCTTCGCAGCCAACAGAGCTTCGCGATTATTGAAGCGGCAAGAGGCCTTTTTATCCTCCACCTTCTTGAATATCTCACTCGCTCGATTCTGGATCGAGGCAAGCAGCCCAAGCTTATCGCACATATCGGCTATGCCTTCGAAGCCCCGAGTCAGGTTTCGGTAACTAGTGGTCGGGTCCCCGAGTCCGAGTCTGAGTCTGGAGGTGGGAAATCGCCGGTGCCTTTGGAGGTTTTGACGAAAGTTTGGAGAGGGGCATCCTCGAGCAGAGGGTTTGTGACCGCCCCGACGCGGGTGGGATCGGCGTCGTCCTTATCAGAGAAAACCCGCCACTCCGGTCTGGTGTCAACCCAGAAGCTCCCTATTTTAAATGGTTAGTCAATTGTGTATTTATTATACCTTAGTATTTAAATTAATTATATTAATATTAATAATAATATAGAAAATAATGTTTTTAAATACTTCATTACCAATAAGCTGAACGTGTACCCTTAAATGTCAGCAATAAACAGTTAATGGTGCTGAGAGTACTTTTATTTTTACCGATTAAATATTATAATTAGTGGAATATTTAGATTACAAGAGTGATGGGACAATATTATAAAAGGTGAAGGAAATTGCTCCATGTCATCTTTTCTATCATATGATCCCATCTAATTGATGCTTAAATAACCAAATACAATGCAAAATTTCAAACAAAGTAGTGAATGTTAAATAAATTCAGCAGGATAATCCTATGGCATATCATGCTCAAATTTTAAGTACGTAATTCTAACAAAATTAAGCATGATTAAATCAATTAAATATGATAATCTGCATCAAGTATTTTTTTTAAGTTGAAATAATTACATTGATTAAAAAGCTGACCATTTGTTTCCTTACCCTTTATGTCTTTTGCTTCCATCAAACAGACCTTTTTGGACTGAAAAACGTGGGAATAGTCCATTTTCTAAATTATTGTGTCATTTGCTTAGGCCCTGTCCAATATGGCGCTGGAATTGGTATCTGGTGCTTGAGGGTGATGGAGGAGTGTTGGAGGGTGTTGAAATTAAATTAAAATTGTATAATTATGATGTACATAATTATGAAACTATATATTTAAAGAATGATTAATTCGTACACAACATATTGAAACTAATTCTAAAGAAAAATTATTTTTTATTTTTTTTTAAAAAAAAATCTTTCATGTATGTGAATAGTGACAAGTGCTGGAGGGTGCTGGTAGGTGCTGGAAATAAGCACTACTGGACAGGGCCTTAGCTGGCAAATTAAAAGAAGTGGGAGTATTTTTTTCGTACCAATTTGCTACATGCAGGATCATTTTTCTCATGCAGGGCCGTTTGTTTACCAAAATGCCCTTTTATTGTAAAGGCAAAAAAACTACTCAAAATGCAAAGGTACACTTAGAAGTATTATGGTAAAAAATCGGTCTTGCATGAGAAAAATGGTCCTGCATATAGCAATTGGGAAGACTTTCCTTTGATTTGTAAGTGCTAAACCACTGCATGTGTTGTGGGATACTTACTTAGGAAAAATAAATGTCATATACTTTACAATTACACAAGAGAATCCAAGTTATTGGGCATTGGATAGTGAATTCCAATTTCATTTACTATTTTTTTTAAGTTAAACCATTAAAGATGGAGGGAATTATATTTGGCTTCCCTAGGCTTACAAGATAAAATAATAGTACATGAGAGCTAAAAAACTCAGTTCAGAGAGATTAAACAAGAGTAATAACAGACCAAGAGTAATGAAGCACCTCTGGTTGCTTCCAAAAAAATTGAACTAGTATCATAATCTAGTTAAAACCATGTACTCAAACCTGATGCTACCGAAATCCGTCCGTCTCCAGAGGCTGACGCTACCCGGGTCTCCTTGTTAATCGGCCCGCTACAATCCTGCAAAACAATCCCCGGGAGGCGTCCCGGGGAAGAAGCTCCAGCGTGATGATGAGATGGGGATAGCGGAAAAGGAAAACGTACGGAAGGAGCTCTCAATATAAAGTAGAGAGATATAAGTCACATACCTTGTTCACTGTTTGAGGCTAGTATTTATAGCTGAGCTTTGCCTGCTTTGAAGATAAGCTGCAGGACCACCTCCCTTGTCATCATTTGTCCTCTTTCTTGTCCGGACATGTCTACAACCGGGAAAGGTGCCTCTCCGTTAGTTCTGGGCCGCGGGCCCTCTTCCTGGCCCAGCAGGGCTCTGGGCCGGTATTATCACTAGCTCCCCAGACCAGTCTTCCGGGTTTCCTTGACGCGGGAGACTGATCTTATATGCTCCTCCTTTTGCTACTTCTTTTGGTGGGGCCCCTCCGCGCTATAATTGGTTTCTGACAACGTCGTCTTTTCCCCTCTGCATTAATCAGTACCTTGTTTCCCGTGTCATCATTGCTTTTCCTCCTTTTGAGGCGACGTTTCCTATTCACCTCCCTATATAAGGGGCCTAACCCTCCTCACTAAATTACTTTCTTCACACCGTTTCCAGACGCTCTGCTTTTCCTTAACAAGTAAGCTCTAACCCTCCTCCTCTGCTTCTTTCGCTCCTCTTTCATCATGAGTTCCCCGCACATTACCACTTCCTCTCTAGATACCGAGGGGGTTCAAAGCCAATTTGAAATTCATTTCCGAGCCCCCCATCCAATTTCTTCTCCGGGTTCCTCTTCGAGTACCCCCTCTGAGGCCTTCAGCACCTCCCCGGAGCCAATCGCTCCGGGTGTGTCAGCCTTAGATGGGGCGGGCTCATCCCCCACCCGGCGTTCCCATATTCCCCGGGAGGATCCAGATGGGGAAGCTTTCGATGAGGAAGTTGGCAATGATGCTCCCCGGGATCCTACCCACGGGGTAAAGCCTTCTGGCCATCGGTTTTTTAATCTCTCCGGGCCTCCCCCTTCCTTAGATAGGGATGTTCTAGATTTAGTCAGGCGTTGCTTTATCCCTTTTCCGTTGGATGCATCTTTATCAAAACTTCCCCCGAGGGTATCCGAGCGGGAAGTGCCTTGCATTCCCCGGATTCACTTCCAATACGGGCTCAGCCTTCCTTTTCCTCCTCTTTTTTCAGAAATTTTCAACTTCTATCGAATGGCCCCGGCCCAACTACACCCCAATGGGGTTGTACTGGTACTGGGCTTCTTACTTAATTGCGCTAGATGCAATGTTACCTCCTCTCTCCTTCTCTTCCGATCCTTTTATGCCCTTCGACGCGCTCATGCGTCCTTTCCGGGGGTATTTTCTTTTGTAATCCGTTCCGGGACGAAGGACTTCATGAGGAGTAAGCCCAGATCTGCCAAAGGGTACCTCGCGAAGGGTTTCTTCCGCTGCGATTCCCAGGTGTATCCAATGCCCCCTGGAACGATTCCCTCGTTCCTGAAGACAAGAAACCCCTTTCCTCCCTTCCAACAGACCTCACCAACGATCATAACTTCCTCCGTCTATCTCCCCTAGACATGGACACTTTCTTTAAGACTGGGAACGCGGGCTATTATTGGCCCCGCGGGATATACCCTGAAAAACTCTTTTCCCTTCCAACCGTCTCCGCTGTGTGGCCGGCTGGAGGTGCCTATTAAAGGCTTTATTCTTTATTTTCATATACATATATGTGTATTTCATTCTGATTATTATTATTTTTTGTTCTACCTGATTTCAGTTCAGCCTACTTTGCACGCGGACGCTACGCCATTCGAAGAGATGCCTTCCGGGGATAACAGTCAGCAAGGGAATCCTCATCGGGGGCTGGTCACTCCAGCCGAGCAGCAAGTGGCCTCCCCGGTCGGGGTGGGGGCTGCCGAGAACCCCGGGTTCATTCCCCAAGGGACCCGTCAGCAACGCCCTTCCTCCCAACAGAAAGCCCCCGGGTCCTCTCCTACCCCGGGGAGGAAATCTTTCGTCCAGCACCCGACTTACAGCGGCGGGGCTGGTTCCCGCTTTAAGCGGCCATTAACCGATGACAAGGAAACTCCTCCGTCTTCCCGTCAGAGGTTGGAAAGTGCGGCCCCGCTGCCACCTCCTCCTCCACCTGCCAATTCTCCTTTACGGGATAACTCTCAAGCCATCCCTGAGCAAAGGGAAGAGGTACGCTAACCTTGTCGCTTATTATAACCTCTATCCTTCCGGATAATCTTATTTTTGTTTGAATTTTGTAGTCCACCACTTTCTCCGACTCTCTCCTGGCGGATTCCCAACTGGCGGAAGCGCTCAACCGAACATACTCTAAGTATAGCGCGGGTCTGTTTGCTAAGAAGGAGAGGGAACTCCTCGATGCCCGGGAGAAGTTGGCCGAGCGGGATGACCTGGATGCCCGACTGGAGGCTTCTCAGAAGAAGCTAGCCGAAAGGGAGAAAAAGCTCTCTGAGAAAGAAAAGAAACTGGCGGAAGTAGAGAAGAAATATTCTTCTCTTAAGAAGGAAAAGAAAGAGGCCCAGCTCGAAGCCTTGGATGCTGTGGTTCGAAAAGTTCTCCATTCTGCCGAGTTTGACAAGAGGCTAGAGGGCATCGCCGCCGCTGCCAGTGCTGACGCCTGCCATGAGATGTATCGCAGTCTGCGGGGTTGGCTTCTGGGACCTGCTCGCCTTGAAGCACAAGCATCCTACTATCGCCCCAAGGCAAGCGATCAGCTCAACTACCGCTGGAGATCTCTCCAGGAGGCCAACCTGGAGAACCTGGTACCCCAGTTGTGGGATTCGCTGAAGATGTGTTCCCGGGCCCCTTCAGCCTCAGACATTAAGAAGGTCAAGCTTCTGGGGATCAACGAGGCTGCTATTCCTGAATCCCCCGGCCCGGAACGCTTCAATGCCTATGGGGTAGTCCCGGAAACGCCTCATTGGGCTGAAAATTACCAAGAGTTCTGCGATATACCTGACAACTTTGGGTATCAGGCTGTTGAGGGGAAGACGGGTGAATACGTTGTGGGGCTTCCAAGGGGGCAGGACGACTTGCTCTATCAATCCCGGAAGTCTACCCGGAAAGTGAGATTTCCTGAGCGCCCGGAAGATGAGCCAAGGGTGGATGCCCCCGCTTACTGCGGCCCCAACTGGTCTGATGCGGACGTAGCTGAACTGGAGAGGAGATGGAAGGGCGCTCATGCTACCCCGGGAGAAAGAGGCCCTACCGAGGATAATGTATTCCTCTAGACTCTAGTTTTTTTTTTTTGTAGTTTTTAAGTCTTTTGTAATCTTCCTCCCCGGGAGGCACATGTAGAACTTGGCCTTGGTGCCCATTTTGATTAATATAAGTTCTACCCTTTAATTTAATGAAGTTACTATCTTTTGTAGTCTAAGCGCCACTTGGAATGAGATCTCCCGCGGGGATCCATGCCTTTTGTTTTCCCTCATCCTAATTGTTCTTCCGGTACTTACTTCTCTCTCCCCCGCGCTGGGTGCCTCCAATGCTCATTCCTTCAAAGGAAGCTGGCTCATTGGAGGTTTGGAGGCGATCAAGCTACCCGGGCCATGTCTGAGGCTGGATTGTGTGCGTTTGTCCATGAGTTCGGGTCCATCCAGGCATTAGTATCATTTCTTAAAGCTGTTATAAACAAATTTGGTTCGCTGAATCACTGTTTTGACCTAGCTTCTGATCATATGCGGGAGGCCCTGAATTCCCATCAGACCATCGCCGAGTTGCAGGCCCTTCAGGACGATTCTCGTCATCGTACCGCCAAGGAGCTAGGTATGGTGTGGGGTGAACTAGAGCGGGCGCAGGAAAAACTTAGGACATTGGAGACCCGCTCCGCTCAGAACCGGCTTCTCTGCGATTTTGAGAAGGAGAATCGGTCCCTTACTCATAGGAATAGGGTCCTGCAGGATGCTCTACTAATCACCCGGCTATCCTACCACCTTTTGGGTCTCAAGAATGGCTTAGTTGAGGTGTCTCCTCTTACCGATATTCCAGCCGGGGTTCGCAGGACGATGGAACGCATGGAGCCTAACCCGAAGAAATTTGGTGAGGGAGCTCCTAATCATAAGGCCTATCTGGACGTCGTGGAATGGCATAATAAGATAGCCGCGGGAGAAGCTGAGCCCTATCCCTCTAGCCTCCGCCGAGTCCCTGCCCGAGTGGAGGTGGATGTGGCGTATGAAAGATACGAAGATATGACTGTGTCTATTGACCCGGAAGAGGTGGCACGTCGGATAAGACGCATCCAGGAGATTGCCGATCTGGAGTCACCACAAAGGGGGTTAAAACCGCCGAGGGTACTCGTATTAGCCGGAAAGAGAAGGGTAAAAGTGCAGCAGACATGTTTCCTAGTACAGGTTTGTTACTTCTGCCGGGGTAAGAAGAATGCGCCTGGCGGAGCCGCTTCCAGAGGGTTCCGTGGTTGTGCCTATCCCCGAATTGAATGAAGAAGATGCCGCGCAATTGGAAGAGGAGCTTGCGTGGAATTAAGCCCCGGATGCCCGCTTTGCCGAAGATCTCCTGTCCTCACAATTCTTCGGAGGGGGTTTCCGCCCGGGTAACCCTGAGGGTGCCTCCGGGTCAGGTCCCAAGTGGGTATAGTAGCAAATAGATAGGAACACCTGTATGTAAAATGCTTATGTAATCGTCCCACGACGACTATGACCGCATGTTCATGCGATTTGTAATTTAAAGAGGTTTGAATAAAATTGTTTTTCGAAAAGACCCTTTTCATTAACTCTTTCCTGTAAACATTACATTCTTTGATCCCCGGGCTTCATCCAAGCTCCGGGTCCACTCTAACGGGGCACCCAAATGGGAGCTACCCATGGGTCCCTTTTTACAAATCTTCTTTTCTAAACTCGGGACGAGGCCAAACGTCGGGTTATTTCTCCGGGCATGTTCATGCTTCCGGGCGGGGCATATCCATGCCTGGCATATCCATGCCTTAGTAGCTAAGGTACGATGCGGGGTACTCTACTTCCCGTAAAACCTTCTTAAATTAGCTACATTCCATCTTCTGGGGATCTCCTTCCCCTGCTTGTCCTCCAGCACATAACTCCCTCCCGGGTATGCTTCTTTTACCTTGTATGGGCCTTCCCAGTTGGGTGCAAGTTTGCCCTCCGGGGCTTGGCGGCTCTTATCGTTTCTCCTCATTACCTAGTCTCCTGGGATGAAAGCTTCTTTTCGCACCCTTCTGTCATAATACCTCTTTACTCGCTCATTCACCTTGGCTTCCTGAAGTGCCGCATTCTCTCGCTTTTCTTCCAGGAGGTCCAAGTCAAGGCGCCGTCCATCATCTTCTTCTTCCGGGCGCTGGTATTGAGTCCGGGGGCTCGGGATCCCAATTTCTGCGGGTATCACTGCCTCCGACCCGTACACCAAACCATATGGAGATTCCCTGGTAGCCGAGCTTTCTGTAGTCCGGTGGGCCCAAAGAACACTAGGCAGCTCCCAAACCCAATTTCCCTGCGCGCCTTCCAAGCGAGTTTTTAATCCTTTGATGATGGTACGGTTGGTAACTTCCACTTGCCCATTCGCCTGAGGGTGGTATACAGATGTCAACCTCTGCTCTATACCATACTTGACACACCATGATTTGAAAGGATCATTCTCAAACTGCGCCCCATTGTCTGTGACTATAATCTTCGGGATGCCGAATCGGCAAATGATGTTCTTCCAGCAAAACTTAACACATGTTAGTCCCCGTATGTTGGTGAGCGGTTCTGCCTCCACCCATTTGCTGAAGTAATTGATTGCCACAATCAAGTATTTGGCTCCTCCCGGGGCGGTCGGGAATGGTCCCACCAAGTCAATTTCCCACCTACTGAACGGCCAAGCTCCTATGACTCCGATTAACTCCTCCCGGGGAACATGGATTAGCGGGGAAAATGTCTGGCATGCCAAGCACTTCTGTACATGTTCTTCCGCATCTTTGAACAACGTCGGCCAGTAATACCCCAGCCTTAAGATCTTTTTGGCCAAGGTGCGAGCCCCTTGGTGGCTCCCATTAGATCCCTCGTGCACCTCCCGGATGAGGTGTCGGCCTTCCGACCTTTCTACACACTTAGCAAAGGCTGGAGGTACCCTCTTTTGTACAGCTCCATTCCCTAGATCACATACTTAGGCGCCTTAACTCTTAGCTTCCGGACCTGAGCCTTATCCCCCGGGGTGGTTCCTTCTTCTAGGTACGCCCGCATGGGCGTGACCAGGATTCTTCCTTGTTCACCAGCATTACTTGATCGTTCTCCTGGTAGCTCCTTCTTCCTAGTACCTCCAAGTACAACTTTTGGTCGGGCTCAGGTTTCAATTCTGAGGAAGCCAACTTTCTCAAAACATCTGCTTTACTGTTCTTCTCCCGCGGAACTTGGACCAAGTTGAAGGTTTTAAACCCGGCTATCAGAGGCTTCACCGCTTCCAAGTACTTTTGCAGGCTCCTTTCCCGGGCTTCATATTCTCCCTTTACCTGCTGCACCACAATCTGGGAATCACTGTGTGCCGTGAGAATTTTGATGTCCATCTCCTTTGCCAACCTTAATCCCGCGATCAAAGCTTCGTACTCAGCTTCATTGTTGGTTGTTTTGAAAGTGAATTGGACTGCGTAGGGATACTCCTTCCCTTCCGGGCTGACTAACAGTACTCCCGCTCCGCTGCCCCCAGAGTGTGCCGATCCGTCCACATATAACTTCCAGGCCGGGTCTGTCTCAGCCTTAGTCATGTTCTCCGGAGTGTTAGGCGTCTCCTGTTCCTCGTTTATCCTTGCTTCTGATTCCAACAAGAAGTCCGCTAGGGCCTGGCCTTTGATAGCCCTTCTTGGCTCATACCGGATTTCATACTCTCCCAGCTCTATAGCCCATTTCATCATTCTCCCTGATGCCTCCGGCTTGAACATGACTTGTCTCAGCGGGTAATTGGTAAGGACCACTATGGGATGGCCCTGAAAGTAGGGTTTAAGCCTCCTTGAAGCATGCACCAGTGCCAGAACCAACTGCTCCAAGTCAGTATACCGAGTTTCTGCCCCCCGAAGTGCCCGGCTAACAAAATAGATTGGGTGTTGCTTTCCCTCCTCTTCTTTGATTAGCACGGCACTTACCACTTCCCGGGACGCTGCTATGTACAGAAAAAGCTCCTCCCCCGGGAGTGGCTTCTTTAAAGTTGGCAACTGTTGAAGGTGCTCTTTCAGATTTTGGAACGCCTCCTCACATTCTTCGGACCACTCAAACGCCTTGGCCCTCCTGAGAATGTTGAAGAAAGGCAACTGCCTATCTGCCCCCTTTGATAAGAATCGACTGAGAGCCGCGAGAGACCCTGTCAACCGCTGTACTTCTTTCACCGACCTGGGGGAGGTCATCTTAGCTATGGCCTCTACCTTCTCCGGGTTAACATCGATGCCCCAACTTGACACCATGAAACCCAAGAACTTCCCCGCACCCACTCCAATGGTACTTTTGGAGGGGTTCAGCTTTAGATTGCTCCGTTCTAGCTTTTCGAACATCTCCTCCAGGTCATTCAGGAAAGCTCCGTAAGCCCTGCTTTTGACCACCATGTCGTCGACATACACCTCCATGTTTCTTCCCACTTGGTCCTTGAAGAGTTTGTCCACCATTCTCTGATACGTAGCCCCCGCGTTCTTCAGCCCAAAGGGCATTTTCTTGTAGCAGAAGGTTCCGAAGTCGGTGATGAAGGAGGTTTTCGCTTTATCCGCCTCATCCATCTGCACTTGGTGATACCCTTTATGTGCATCGAAGAAGGCCATCACCGAGTACCCCGCGATAGCCTCTGCCAGCCGGTCCAAATTTGGGAGAGGATAGCTGTCTTTGGGGCAACATTTATTCAAATCTGTAAAGTCGATACACATGCGCCAGCTTCCATCGTGCTTTTTTACTAAGACCGGGTTAGCTATCCATTCCGGGTAGATGATTTCCTCGACCACCCCGGCTTTCTCCAACTTCTTTACTTCATTCTTTATAAATTCCGCTCTTTCCGGGGCTACAGGTCTTTTCTTCTGCCTGATTGGTTTTGTTGCCGGGCTTATGTTCAGCTTGTGTACCCCCAACTCTGGCAACACCCCCACCATGTCCTCCGGGCTCCATGAGAACACTCCCTGATACCTGGCCAAGAGTTCCTTCAGTGCGCCTTTTACTTCATCCGGGAGGTCTTTTCCCACCGTGACCGTCCCTTTGTCCGCCACCTGCATTTCCTCCAATTCTTGCCGGGGAACTTCTCCATGTACCGCCCCTACTGCTTTCTTTGCGTCCCGGACCGCCGTCATCATGCAACTTCTTGCTACTGCTTGACTTCCCCGCACGACCGCCACACCTTGCGCAGTGGGGAACTTCATCGTCAGCAGATACGGGCAACTCGCTGCCCGGGCTTGGGTTAGCCATGGTCTTCCTATGATTACGTTATATGGTGAGGGTGCATCAATAACCGCAAAGTTGCACGTCACTGAGACCCTCTTGCTCCGATCCTTCTCATCCACCATACATACTGCGAGGGGAATAACTCCTAAAGGGACTTCGGGTTTGCCAGTGAATCCTGACAAGGGAGATGAAGGGGGTTTCAAGTTCTGTCTCCCAATTCCCAATTGATCGAAGCAGGAAGCGAACATGATCTCCACACTGCTCCCGTCATCTACGAACACCCTCTTGATCAAGAAACCTTCAATCTCCGCTGTTACCACCATTGGATCAGAATGGGGTATCTGAGGCGGGACTGCATCCGCTTCAGAGAAAGTGAGAGCCTCCTCGGGGCGGAATCTTTTTCCCTGAATCTCCCCGGGGGAACATATCGCGTCCGAGCCCGGATAGCGGAAACTAACTGGCATGCTTCTCCAATTTCTCCACTTATCACGTTGATCATCCTGTTGGGTACTGGGGCAGGCTCCACTGCTTGGACTGGTGCGGCAGCTATGGCAGGCCTCCCCGGGGCCTGTTGCCTTGGTTGCCTTGATTTCTCCCGTTTCTTCTCCCCGGGTTAGGCCTCCACCTCCTCCGGGGCTGCTCTTGAGGCTGGTCCCGGGGATTCTCCTTCTTTGCTTCCATCGCCACACAATCTCTCAGCTGTCCCCGCTCTATCAATTTTTCTATCTCGTTCCTTAGCATCCTACACCCCTCTGTCGAATGTCCATAAGACTTGTGATAGGCGCACCATTTGTCCGCATTTTCCCTAGACGGGGTCCCTTGGATAGGCAACGGATCCGGGAACAAATCCTTGTGGATAGCATGGATCTCCGTTTGGGATTTGCTGAGCGGGGTGAATCTGTCTGCTCTTGCCCGATTTACTGGCGTGGGAGCAGGGTCCCTTCTACTTGGGTCAACCGTCCCCCTTCTTTCCATCTTATCCGGGGGGAATCCCCCGGATTCTTCTTTTCTCTTCCGCGTGGCATCATTAACCGCACAGTACAGTTGCACCGCCATCTGCAAATTGTGAAAGGTTTCCGGGATGTTTTCCATCAACTTCTGGAACAACGCCATATCCCTCAGGCCATTTATACTAATCACCGCATTCTCCTCCTGCTGCCTGTCGATGACCTTCATGCTTTCGTCCATGTACCTTCGATAGTATTCCATTGACCCTTCCGCAGCCTTCTTCCGGGTGGCCAGAAGCTCAGTCAGCTGCTTTCCTTCCTTCTTTAACCCGGCGTATCTGAACAGTAAAGCCTTAGAGAAATCGTAATAATCTCTGAAGCTTTCTCGGGGCAAGGAATCGAACCACGAAAGACAGTTTCCTCTCAGGTAACAGCCCACCAACTTGCATCTCAATTCCTCCGGGAAGTCCCTTGACACCATTAGGTTCTGGTACGTCCTGACAAACTCTTCCGGGTCTGTCTCTCCATTGTATGTTGGGATTCCCTCCGGGGTCCGGAGGCCCGGCGGCCATGGGTAAGCAAGCACTCGAGGGACCCAAGGGGAGGTAGGTTTAGCCCCGTTTCTTCCCACCAGTTTGTCTAGTCGAGCCTCCAAAGAGTTGGGGTCCTGCTACGCCACCTGATAGCCCCGCGTCCTATCGTCCTCCCGACAGTATCTCTCCGGGTAACCGTAGTTCATCCCCATTGATCCATGCATGGGCATGGAATACTGGATCGGGTTCCCCTGGATTCCAGGGGCCTGATAACCCAACGACTCCGCCGGCATGGCTGGCAGGCCATACCCAATTTGTCCCGCCCCCCAGCTGGAACGCGGGTAATAGAGTGGAGCGTGCGGAACCAAATTAGATTGTTGTCCCGTAGCCACTCCCCCTCCGACCCCGAAACTCTGAGGGAAAGAAGGTGGGACGGTGGAAGAGTTCACACGCCCCTGTATCCTTGGTGGCTGAACGACTCCGTCCAGGTCAATAACCTCTCTTTGGTACCCCCGTAGAGGGCCTGCCGGGTTCCCCTCAGGTTCCCTCCACCTACGACTTTCCCGGGTAGAGAGTGCCCACTGGCGGTATGACTCCTTGTTGGCTCTCATGAACTCCAACGCCGCCAATTCCTCCGCCTCGGCTAAGGATTGCCCCTCTTCCCGGGCTTCAGCCCCCTGGGCCCGGGGACTGCCTCCCCCGGCGGGCCTTGGTCCTTGCTCCTCCTGGTACTCTCTTTCCGAGTCGGCTTCGTCAGAGGCAGTTTCCACGTGGCCATCCTGCGGTACCCCTAGCTCCCGCTGGTGTCTAGCCTCCTCCTGCAACTGCCTCAAGGTCACATCATCTCCCGGGGGTGGAAGAGAACCACCCCCTGAAGGTGCCGCGTTCTTCTTCGGGCGCCCGCGTCCTCTCCTTGGCGACTCCATCATGCGAAGGTGGAAGTGTCCCACCGGGCGTGCCAATTGATGCTACCGAAATCCGTCCGTCTCCAGGGGCTGACGCTACCCGGGTCTCCTTGTTAATCGGCCCGCTACAATCCTGCAAAACAATCCCCGGGAGGCGTCCCGGGGAAGAAGCTCCGGCGTGATGATGAGATGGGGATAGCGGAGAAGGAAAACGTACGGAAGGAGCTCTCAATATAAAGTAGAGAGATATAAGTCACATACCTTGTTCACTGTTTGAGGCTAGTATTTATAGCTGAGCTTTGCCTGCTTTGAAGATAAGCTGCAGGACCACCTCCCTTGTCATCATATGTCCTCTTTCTTGTCCGGACATGTCTCCAACCGGGAAAGGTGCCTCTCCGTTAGTTCTGGGCCGCGGGCCCTCTTCCTGGCCCAGCTGGGCTCTGGGCCGGTATTATCAAAACCAAAATCCTCCGTACAAGTTAGTGAGTCGTTTTCCAGGCGAGCTAAAAACTAGCTATACTAGTCAGCTAACAAACAGGTTTGAGAGAATATTTTCTAGTACATTTTCTATAATCTTTATAGTGCGATATAGGATTTTGAATTCATCACGCTAACCTTTTATTGCAATGAATTGCTCCACCTATTTTTGGCTTTCTTTCCCATGGGGAATTGGGATTGAGTAGTATTTGTTACACATAATTTGGTAATCTGAATTACTGATTATAGACCATTAAATTTAATATCGTTCTTTATTATATTTGCATGATCAATGTATATATATGGTCTTAGAGTAAATATTGTTCATTGTAATATTGAAGCCACCACCAAGATCTACACATATTGACGTAATATTTTCAACAAATTCAAAAATGATTTTGAGCAAAAGCTACTTTGGTTTTCATTTTTTGAACCAATTAAAGCCGAAATTGATGGTGGAACTTGTCCATCAACCTCTCTATGAGTCCCACCACCACTCACGCCTTAGTAAGACAGCTCTTACTACAAGCCCACGGTGAGCACCGGGTAGTATTAATGTTTCTCTCCCACGTATACAACAATCAACTCCTACAATTCATATATGTTATGTTTACTCTGAGAACTTGACCAGACTTGAATGTAAGCATAATTTTACATGACATAATTGTCCCTAGGATCTTTAAACATCATATTCAATCACATAATAGAATCATGAAGGTTTGCAGAATTATTTACCTTTACTCATTGTAGCGGAGAGCTTGATGTCCTGCTGCGAGCCTTGTGTAGGAGTCCAGGTTTCTCTCCCCTTGCCTATGAACCTTATGTGTTGTGAATCGGCAGCCATCAAATTCATCTGGATATTGCTTATAATGATTCGTCATAAGTTTACAGTAAGGATATTAGCATGTCTTTTCAATGGAACAAAGACATGAATTTATAGGTGGAGAGAGGACCTAAATCCTCATCAGGTTTCCGTAGAATTAATCTCAACCGTCCATCAAAGTAGAGATTTTTAAGAAATATTCTTTTATACTTAATTTAATAAGTCACCAAATATATCATGGAATAGCAATATTCCAATAAGAAAACAGATCAAAATAAGACCACATCATAGGAAAGAATAATATATTCTTACAGTCTCCCACTTGGTCGATATTTGTATCCTTTAATGTTTTCTATCTGGAATCATAAGGTCAACATAAAATGCTAAACCTCTTTCATTTGGTCATCATAAGTGTCTTGACTAATCTAGTAATCAATGGGAGTCACGGCGGTCACAAATCAATCTGTAACATGATCCCTTCCATGTACTACTGCATTGAATACCTTCATAACTAAATCATAAACGTAAGTAGGAATTTCATAATGGTCCCTTAATGTCTTAAATAAAGACTAATTCTGTTATCATAAATCCCAACACAATAATGTGTGTGCACAAGGGAAACAGAATATTTGAAAGATGTAAAAATTCATAAGAGATCTCAAATAAATGTCAAACAAAGGCTAATTAAGCATAAAGCAGACAACATAATGCTCTCCTCAAGACCTAAACCGTTAGCATGCATGCTTCATAATGGTCTTAGGAGGTAATGCTTTCGTAAATATGTTTGCGATCATAACATCAGTGCCTATGTGTTTAATGACAATCTTTCATCTTTTCGAGTAAAACATAAATAAAAATTCAACCATCTGTGGATGTGTTGATTTTCTATGCGTCATCATGTAGTTTCTTAATCTACAAGTTCATTATTGGTAATATTTCATCATGGAGTAGATGATCGATCATTCACTGGGTTTTCCTCATTGTTAAATGCTTCAATAACAAGAGAATTCCCAACATTCGGAATTTACCATAATTTCCTAAATGACCACATCTTGATCTTTATCACTCCCACTAATCTCGCCATTCTTTCATAACATAAACAACACAAATATAATTGAATAATATGACAAAGAATTATAGTGTTCCTTTGGGTAATCACTATAATCTCAATAAGGTCACATATTCATGAATCATAAGTAAGTGATGTAACCAATAATTTAAACTAAGTTATCTGTGGATATCCTTAGTCTACACACGCACAAACACTTCATAAATTATTAATCACATCTTATGTTTATAGTCTACATGTGGGTAACTAATTAAACATAAGAAAGATTAAATTTTTCTTTAGACATGGTTTTCACATGCAAATCATTATAGGATATAGTCACTGTGGTGATATCTAAACCAAATTTATGCACATTATATGAAACCAATGTATTGTACGAATTATGCACATTAAATCGTTTCTCCATAATTAATCCAAATATGTTTTATACGGATTATGCATAAAACAACTTTCAGGATTTTAATGCAAAACCATTTTTGTACTAATAATGCACAAAAATGTTTTCATGAGTTATGTGTCAAACAATTATGGACAAAATCAATTATCATCATTAATATCCCACGGATCATGCAAACTAAACATAAATTATTCATGAAAATCATTCATTCAGATAATCACAAAATATCACAAGTTAAAATAACTTTAATATACGTATGCTCATAATTACATATATGCATGCATACAAATTCACTCAACTTTGCATACAACAATTTAAATACACCATTCTTGCATAATGACATTGCAATATTCATGCACTTAAGTCGCATTCTAATGGAAATCAGATGCATATTTTGTATCATAATCAACTTTCAGGTTATCATTCATCACATAAAAATTATGTGCATAATAATATACATTAAATCAAATTTGCATGCATCTCAAATTAAGTGAATAGCACAAGCAAATAGGCACTTTCAATAACCTGGATCAAAATCATTCTATATACCCATACACATGTATCAAAATAATATACAAAATCAGGTATATATATATATTCCACAAATAGACATTCCAGTTATTTCAGGCTAGCATACGATAACCATAATCAAATATATTCGCAAACTTAAAAATCATGGTTAAACTTAATTTAATAACACATGCAATCACATAAATATCTCGTAATAGGATCTGCAATAACACCTTAATTTGCAGAAAATCTGATATTTGACAGTAATAATTCGGTGAAAATCTTTAGTTCACTGATAAACAAAATTAATATACAGACATACGAATAATGCATGCTGTCGAAAATTAATCATGGATTTATATATGCAAAACCTAAATCACATATATTAATTCTTCAATCATTCAGTTCATGAATCTATTACTCTTAATGGATTAAACAGATGTTCGTAACCTTGCTCCGATACCACATGTAAGCATAATTTTACATGACATAATTGTCCCTAGGATCTTTAAACATCATATTCAATCACATAATAGAATCATGAAGGTTTGCAGAATAATTTACCTTTACTCATTGTAGCGGAGAGCTTGATGTCCTGCTGCGAGCCTTGTGTGGGAGTTCAGGTTTCTCTCCCCTTGCCTATGAACCTTATGTGTTGTGAATCGGCAGCCATCAAATTCATCAGGATGTTGCTTATAAGGATTCGTCATAAGTTTACAGTAAGGATATTAGCATGCCTTTTCAATGGAACAAAGACATGAATTTATAGGTGGAGAGAGGACCTAAATCCTCATCAGGTTTCCATAGAATTAATCTCAACCGTCCATCAAAGTAGAGATTTTTAGGAAATATTCTTTTATACTTAATTTAATAAGTCACCAAATATATCATGGAATAGCAATATTCCAATAAGAAAACAGATCAAAATAAGACCACATAATAGGAAAGAATAATATATTCTTACATGGAAAACTCAAAAACCTTTCCAACCAATTTGAACCCTATACAAATTGGAAAGTTGCGTCAACTTGTGTCTAAGGTGATACATGAAAAAATGCCTCCAGGGTAATATTAACACAAGGGATGCTGAGTGAATTTGGTGGAGAATATAAGACGGTTGTGGATAAAGATGAGATAAAGTTGAAACAAAAAAATCAGAATAATAAATTAGAAAGGCAAATTATATGGTATCCCCGGGATACGTATCCACAGGCCCCTTATAGGTAAATAATAAATAGTAATTTACCTTTTTTTATTAATTATTTATTTTATCGCACACGATTTATTTTTTAACTGCAGTAAGAATGTCGTGTCTGCACCCACCCACGCGTTTCTTTCCTTCAAACCGTTTGTGGAATCAAACAAAATAACATTTCTCAATGATCTTGTACACCGTACTGTGTGCGTTGTTCACAATGCCACAATACAATCATTAATGTCCATTAAAAATGCACATCTGAAATCTCTGAGATGCACATACAGTACATACTAACTAAATGCAGATATCATGTTGTAACGCATCATCCATTGTCCATAAATTGAAGCAAGGAAGATTTACTGTATGTTTAATGTACATATTTATCGTGTAAATAGTGCAATCTAATAATATTAAAAGTACATTGTATAAAAGTGATTTTTTTATATTCTACTTGGTTAATTTTTTTTCTTTGCGTTGTGCATCTTAACTCTTTGAATTGTGCAACCTATTACCGTTTAATACATTACATCAAAATGTTAAATGGTTATTTTTCTACTTTATTAAAATAACTGTGCATCGTGCATTTTAAATATTTGAATTGTGCATCTTAAGTCTTTGAATTGTGCAACCTACTGATGTTAAAAATGCATTGTGCAAAAGTAATAAATGATTTTTTTAATTATTTAATACATTGTACATGTGCATTTTTACTTTTAAAATGGTGCAATCTACTAAAGATAAATATTCATTATACAAAAATGATCGTTAAATGATTATGTTTCTACTTTCATTAACAAGTTAACCATTGTACATTTTAACTCATTTAATCTATTCATGCTAAACGTCTATTGCATAACATTACATTATAAATGTACTGGAATTTGATGCACACACTTATTTTATGAGACAAAACTTAAAGAACAATTCTAATTAAATATATTTTAATTAATACATAAAATATTTAAAAAGAGATCTTACAAAATGAAAAGATTTCTATGTGTAGTCTATTCAAATTAAATGTGCATATCACTATTATTGAGTGTGTATTGTGCATTTCAGTGATCATAATGTGCATTGTTCATTGCATCACAAATTCACAATAAAGTGATATCGCAGTATTCTACAATACTGAAAATTAAATTGTAACATTCATAAATGTGTATTTTAGTTTAATGTGTTGTGCATTGTATTGTACATTATATTTATTCTATATGTGCATTTTAAACCAACTTAATGTGCATTTTAGTTTTATGTGTTGTGCATTGTATTAATATGCATTATGTTTATTTAATTTTGTGCATTTTACTATCATAATGCACATATACTTAAAATAAAATGCACAATTAAACCAATTCAAATACACAATAATTGGTACCCAGAATTGTTCAAAAACATAGACCTCCAAATTTATAGTGCACGTGTAATGCAATTCTCCATAACTTTTCAACATATTACAATAAGTTTAACGGAAGATAATCATATATATATAGTGCACGTGTAATCACATTAATCCCAGCTTTTCCACTCGTTGTCCCGTTACCTTCTTTTCCAGCATCATTTTTGAATTCCTACGGAAAAAAATAAAATCAAATTAACCATCCATATTTGACATGTTCCACAAGAATGGATCATACGACATCCAATTAGACACCAAAATCAAGTATCACATAATCAATATTACACGCAGCTCACAACCACGACGCAAATATACTCAAATACAAATGCACATTAACACATCCAAAAATACACATAGTTTGGTTGCCTGTTATATTAACAACACGATCATTTTCTCACCCTGGTTGTTTTCCATTTGCCTCAACAAAGTCTTCATCTTCATCTGTCATTTTTGAATTTTCATGACAATATCGATAATCATTCTTGCATCAACATCACCATATACACATTACAACCTATCATAAATGTACATTATCAATATGTGGTTAGGAATATAGATCAATTATTCCATCTTCCTAAAGTACGTGCAACCTACGTATCAAAAATGTGCATCCTGCGTACACTATTGTGCATTCCATTGTGAAAATAATAATTTAAAAATTGTTTTAATTATTATTCAACGCATTAACACCAAAATATATTTACGCATGACTCATACGCATTCTAATGTGCAACCTTCTTAATGAAAATGTGCATTCCTACCTATATGAATGTGCATACCGTCGAGAATCATTTAACTTCAATTTGTCGTGTGCATCCTACCTAATGAAAATGTGCATCCATACCCACATTATTGTGCATACTATTACGGGGAATCATTTTACAGTTTAATTTAATTTCACATACAACACATTTGTTTAACTTAAATATACTCGATCATCTACATTATTTGCATTATACAAAGATTATACCTGAGATTTGTTGAACAACATCAATTTCACATGGATCACCATAGAGATTTTACTCATGCATCAAATATTGCAATTACCTCATCAATATATAATAATAAACCAAATTTACACCCTTAAACAAATTCACATGAAATCTATATTCTTACCCGTAGAACTCCAATATAGAGACGGTACGTGATTTGGAATAGAATCGTTTACAAAATTTTCCAAATCTAAAAAGTGCAGTTCAAACTCTAAATATCCCCATTTCAAAATTTAGGAATAATTCAGATTTTGAAGATTTATCTGCGGTCGACGGTTTTTGACGTGGGTTGTGGGTTATATTTATTGACAGCAGTTAACAACTACGGTTACTAAACGTGGGTTAAATATTCAGTATTTTTAATTACCTGATATTTAATATAGTTTTTTTATTTTACAATTAAGGACCTGGGGGTACGTATCTCCAGGATATAGTATAAGAATTGATTAGAAAAACATGACACTTTCAAAGAATTGAGGGTTATATTGATACTTTCTTTAAAATTGGGGGGTCCAAGTACAATTATATTTTCTCTAAAATTTATGAAAATAAAGTGGAAAAACTTGCGATCAACTCAAGAAAGGTTTTAGGGTGTCGCTGTAAATGAAATGGCGACGTCGAGGAGTATCTCTGCTTTAATAGCCTCCCGTTCTCGTTACCGGCCGTCTATTACTGCAGTTATTCGAGCAAGGTATATCTACTTTCAGTAGCTGGACATGTTTATTACATGATCTTCCTCTTTTTCTTTTAATTGTTTGGAAACCGTCTTTTTGTTGGCAAAGAAGGTGTTTGATAAAATACCTGAATGTAGTGTAGAGCTCCTTTGCTGATTTTTGTTCTCTGGGAATCCCAAAAATGCAATTTAGTACTGAATTTTATAGACTGGGTTCAAAATTTTGGAGCTGAATTGACTTGAAATGATCCAACCTGTATTCTTCGTAATTTGGAACGCTTGAATTTGGAATGGTACAATGGTGTATATTTGTCAGATAGGATTGGTTTTAAATCTGATGTTTGTTCTTATTCAGTAGCTTAGATGATGGTAACTAGTTAACCTAGAAATAGAACACCCAAGTTTATCATATTCTAATGGAGTCTTATAGCAGGCTTGCTCAATCGGTTATTGAAGGCGGCACCATTTATGTTGTCAAAGATGCTCCACATTTTTCAACTTTATGTGGGAGAATGCAAGCCGACTTGCATCAGCTATCTGTTCCCTCTTTGTTGCGCTCATTCAGCACAACCCGTGATGTAGATAACCTTTACTCTCATCCTTCCAAGCTTGCCCGAAACACCAACAGTAACTTTGATAATCCTCCTGAACCTATACCCAACAGACCCTTACGAGGTGCAAGGAGGGTGGCTGATTATCCATCAGAAAGACAACAACCTCGCCCTCAACCTCGCCTTCAACCTGAAAGGCATGCTCGTCCTCAAAGCGAACAGCACAGGGATGCTCCGAGACAAGAATCTGATTTTCTTGAAAAGTTCAAGCTTGGCTTTGACAAGAATAAAAGGGGAAATCCTAATACTAAGCAATCCTCCTATACTAGTCTGAGGGGAGGAGAAAAGCATGATCCGGCTACCACTGACTCCCCTCCTGCACCTCAGCAACCACCTGAAGAGGCTGATGAGATATTCAGGAAGATGAAGGAGACTGGGCTGATTCCGAATGCTGTGGCAATGCTTGATGGATTATGCAAGGATGGACTAGTCCAGGAGGCAATGAGGCTTTTTGGATTAATGCGCGAGAAAGGTAGCATCCCTGAGGTTGTAATATACACAGCTGTTGTTGAAGGCTTCGGCAAGGCACAAAAACCTGATGATGCTATCAGGATTTTCAGGAAAATGCAGAGCGTCGGTATCACTCCAAATGCATTTAGTTATGGTGTCCTGATTCAGGGATTGTTTAAGGTGCAGAGATTAGAGGATGCTGCAGAATTCTGTGCTGAGATGTTGGATGCTGGCCATTCCCCAAATGTGCTGACTTTTACGGGTTTGGTGGATGGATATTGTCGGGAAAAGGGTTTGGAAGAGGCGCGAACCATGATAAGTTCACTGAAACAGAAAGGTTTCTGCCTTAATGAAAAGGCAGTGAGGGAATACTTGGAGAAGAGGGGCCCGTTCTTGCCTTTGGTGTGGGAGGCCATCTTTGGCAACAAGTCTTCTGAGAGGTCCTCCATTTTCAGTTAGTTTCTTAGTTGAAGAAGTCCTTTTTTCTTAGTTGTGCTTGTAACATTGCTATGGTGGGGGGTTTCTGGCCCCTAATGTATGTTTAATTTGCTGGCCTGACTATTTTGTCATGGAATCTTTGGTTTAGTGCAAGCTTCCAAATACTCGCCCGTAACATAAAAGCTCAATTCTCAGATGTTGCAGCCTTTTCTCTTAGTTTTGCAAAGTTGCAACCCTGAAGACTCGCTGCTATCTTGTGTTCAAAACAATGTGCCAAAGTGTGTCGATGGTAGATAAACAGGTAACATTGCCTGGAATTGATAGAGTTAGTTCTAAACACAAACAGGTAACATTGCCTGGAATTGATTGAGTTAGTTCTAAAGTGTTTATACCTAGAGTTTTTGCGATCTTAGGAACCATTGTTGCCTGTGATTCCAGTCAGACCTGGGTATACATTAAGCTCATATGTAGGCCTACTCATATGCTTATGGTTTCTAGAAAGAAAAACATTTTAACTAGGTAACACTGGAACCATTCCTTGCCAACAAATCATGTGTCAAATTTCTCTTTGACATTCAAAACTATGTTCTTCAATAAAGATGTTTCTTTGAACTCGAGTTAGCTTTAATAAAATAGAGTAATCTACTTCAAAAGATCTAGAATTTCGTGTCTAATCTACTTTTATCAATGGCCAAATGTCTAATTTTGAAACAAATGAATAAAATTCAATGAGTAGATAATTTATACATCTGATTATGTTAAGCACAAGCACCAGTGGTCTAGTGGTAGAATAGTACCCTGCCACGGTACAGACCCGGGTTCGATTCCCGGCTGGTGCATTTCTATTTACAAAAAGAGATAAAATTGCTGAATAATGTACAGTATGAATTGGTTTCTTTTTGCAAGCAATGACAGTACGTTTTCTAAGCCAGTACAATGTTTGTGTGTAATGTTGAACCATCTGGAATCCCCAGAGGTGGATCTTGACAGCATGAATTATCAACATTAAAAAGCTCCCACTCTTTGATATCACATCTCTCTAATGCTATGATTAATCGTCCCATCTCTTTCTCAGGTGGGTATGCTCCATCAGGGCTTACAACTACAGCCCCACTATAAGACTGCCCGGCAACCCGAGCAGCACCGTGGTAGTGAAACAATCCCCAGCTAAAGTCATCGCTAACATCAACAATCGTCCAGAACTCGTTTGAAATCACACCATTATCCAGCACACTCAAGTTGAACGTCCCTGGAATGCTCCCTCTTCTAACTCGGTATCTTCTCCTTCTCCATATCAAATCGCCTTTGAGTGTCCTCACTTGAAAAACTGGCTCATACCAGAATGAGCCTCTAGCTTTCCCTCTGTAGAACAACTGGTACTGACACGGGAACTGGTCGTAGGCCGGGTTCTGACCAGCCACGACTCGCCAGCTCCAGTCCAGTTTCCCCAACCAACCGACGAAAAGATCCTCCGCTATTTCATGGCTAAGACTCTCCCCTCTGAATTGCACCATGGGAGGGACACGAGGTTTTTCAGGGATCTTGGCATCCAGCTCCAAGCAGTTGTTCTTCTGTAATACACAGAGAGAGAACTGTTCGAGATAAGGGCTCTCATATGAAGCTATGCATTTATAGTTGCATACTTGATCCACAGGACTACATTGGTTCAAGCACTGCAGGGCTTTCCGGCAGTCTGGATCCAACAAGCAGTTCAGTATCTGAGGGCCACAGTTCTTCACCATGCAGTTCAAGGTGGAAAAGCCCTTTGCCCTCAGGTTCTTTAGTACGGAGACTGGCCTTATGTAGGCATTGATCACAACCAACAAGCAGAATCTTATATCATCTGAATTATGCCTGTCCCAAGCTTCAGAAATAGTCTTAGCCAATTCTACAGATTCCTTCCCTTTCTCAGTTTCAAATACTACTGCCAGTCGATCGAATAGACTGCCATTAGAGTCTGTTAGTACAACTGATCCTCCAAGTTTATTTTTCAAGGTTGGAGAGGACTCGAAACATAAGATGTTTGAGACATTTCTACTGTTTCTTTCTACCCAGCTGACCGATTCTTGATCTGTCACAGCAACAATCAACAATATATTGGCATGTTTTAATGCCTGTGAAGCTTTGGGATCCAACTGGAGGAGTTTGTCAGTGAATACCAGCATTACAAACTCTTCATCAACCCATTTCAATCTCTTTGCCTGCCACCAAGAAGGAAGTTACAACCAGCACACTTTCATTGACAATACAAGATGACAGTATCAATTCCACCTCACAACTCACAAGTACATGAATTTGAGAGGGATAAAATCACTTCTAGATCATCATTTCTTCTCAATAACTGTATACATAACTCATAACTTGGTTCTTGATTGGTCTATCAGAGTATTCCTCACTTTCCACATTAACCCTCTAGTATCTTACTTTTTTTTCAGTCTTAGTCTATCTCAAAACAAACACAATATGAGTATAATTCTTTTTCACAACCTTAAGTTCCATGTTTCTCATTTATGATTTTAATATCTTAAAAAAAATCGACAATTTGAACAATTGGGGCTTCACAGGCATACCTGAGAAACATATCTACTCATGATTTTAAAATACTAACCTTTAAAAGACGATTAATCACTTCTTCCCTTCCATTATGATTGTGAATTTGTGAGGCATATATCATCCAAAACATGCTTGATCATAAATATTTGAATTACATCTACTAAAAGATTGATAGAAAATATATTTCTACGATAGCATACCTATAAAGAATTTATGATAAAACTAAGCTACCATAACAGCAGTAAATTAGATACGATGAAATGTCAATCAAAGAAGATGAAATGACTTACGGTGTGAAGCAGGACATCGAACCAAGGAGCAGACTTAAGAGGGCTGATGCTGCCATCGCCAACCACAGCCACAATTCTGACTTCTCCATCATCTGCATCACCTAAACCCTCTTCTTCGCCAGTAACAGCAGTGCTGCAGGCGTAACTTGGTGGAATTCTGACGCCGAGTCCTCCATTGCTGCTGCAGAGCAATTGAGGGAGAAGAGATTGGCGGGGCTGGTGGAGAAAGGCATTGGACTTATGAGGAGGAAGAATGGGTTTGGAGAGGAGCGACGCTGAAAATGGCCCCACGTGTAGCCTCTTCATCGTGACCTGGTTGGTTTACTTCACTTATCTTTTATCCTTGCCTGTGAAGTTGGGGAGAAAATGAGAACGATTGGGGCTTTCTAGACTCTACTGGTGATGGAAATGGTAGCTGTGAGTAGGGCGGTATACGATTTGTTTTTTTTTTCATGAGCTTTGTTTATTTGTAAATAAACTAAGGTCCGGTTTTCTAGAACTTATCTGAACTTATCTGAACTTACCTGAACTTAAAAAACTTTATCTGAACTCATCTGAACTTAAAAACTTTATCTGAACTCATCTGAACTTAAAAAAGTTTAATGGAACTAAAAAAAGTTTATCTGAACTCATCTGAACTAAAAAATATTCAAATAATCTCTAGAGAACAGGACCTAATTAGGTTATGGCCCTGTTTACTAGACCTTATTTTTTGCTGTACTGAACTGAACTGAACTGAAATAATTTTAAATTTATTGAACTGAACTGAAATAAATTTAAATTTACTGAACTGAATTGAAATAATTTTAAATTTACTGAACTGAACTGAACTGGAATAATTTTAAATATATTGAACTGAACTGAAATAAATATAATACATTTTTATATTATTTAAATATAAAAACACGTTGAGGTGATATAATTTGAACTGAATTGAGTTAAATATCATCAAATTATAGTGCAGATGATATGAACTTATCTAAACTGAACTGAATTATTTTGAACTGAATTAAACTATTCTAAACTGAACTAATTCCAAATTGTCATGTAATGAAGACATATTACATTTGGTTGAATCGATTTAAATGAATTACGATTCAAATAATTATATTGGATGTATAAAAAGTAAAGGTTATGGTTAATTAAAGAAATATATTGAGTTGAATATCATATCCAATAAAGTTTAAGGTCCGGTTTTCTAGAACTTATCTGAACTTACCTGAACTTAAAAAACTTTATCTGAACTCATCTGAACTTAAAAACTTTATCTGAACTCATCTGAACTTAAAAAAGTTTAATGGAACTAAAAAAAGTTTATCTGAACTCATCTGAACTAAAAAATATTCAAATAATCTCTAGAGAACAGGACCTAATTAGGTTATGGCCCTGTTTACTAGACCTTATTTTTTGCTGTACTGAACTGAACTGAACTGAAATAATTTTAAATTTATTAAACTGAACTGAAATAAATTTAAATTTACTGAACTGAATTGAAATAATTTTAAATTTACTGAACTGAACTGAACTGGAATAATTTTAAATATATTGAACTGAACTGAAATAAATATAATACATTTTTATATTATTTAAATATAAAAACACGTTGAGGTGATATAATTTGAACTGAATTGAGTTAAATATCATCAAATTATAGTGCAGATGATATGAACTTATCTAAACTGAACTGAATTATTTTGAACTGAATTAAACTATTCTAAACTGAACTAATTCCAAATTGTCATGTAATGAAGACATATTACATTTGGTTGAATCGATTTAAATGAATTACGATTCAAATAATTATATTGGATGTATAAAAAGTAAAGGTTATGGTTAATTAAAGAAATATAATGAGTTGAATATCATATCCATGTATTTTTCAGGGGATATGAGTCATTGAGTTGTATATCATAAAATTATATTTAAGAGGATATGAACTGAACTGAACTGAACTGAACTGAATTGTTCAGAACTGAACTGAACTGAAACGAACTGAACTGAACTAATTCCAAATTGTCATATAATGAAGATAAATTATATTTGGTTGAGTCGATTTAAATGAATCACGATTCAAATAATTATATTGGATGTATAAAAGGTAAAGGTTATGGTATATTAAAGAAATATATTGAGTTGAATATCATAGCCATGTATTTTTCAGAGGATCTGAGTCATTGAGTTGTATATCATAATATTATTATATTAAAGAGAATATGAGTCATTGAGTTGTATATCATAAAATTATATTTAAGAGGATATGAACTGAACTGAACTGAACTAAAACGAACTGAACTGAACTAATTCCAAATTGTCATATAATGAAGACATATTATATTTGGTTGAGTCGATTTAAATAATTATATTGGATGTATAAGAGGTAAAGGTTATGGTACATTAAAGAAATATATTGAGTTGAATATCATAGTCATGTATTTTTCAGGGGATCTGAGCCATTGAGTTGTATATCATAATATTATTATATTAAAGAGGATATGAGTCATTGAGTTGTATATCATAAAACTATATTGAAGAGGATATGAACTGAACTGAATTGTTCTGAACTGAACTGAACTTAATTGTTCTGAACTGAACTGAATTGAAACGTACTGAACTGAACTAATTCCAAATTGTCATGTAATGAAGACATATTATATATGGTTGAGTCGATTTAAATGAATCACGATTCAAATAATTATATTGGATGTATAAAAAGTAAATGTTATGGTATATTAAAGAAATATATTGAGTTGAATATCATAGCCATGTATTTTTCAGGGAACTGATATGAATTGAACTAAAATAAAAATAATATATTTTCATTTGTTATTAATGAATGTTCAACATCATATAAAAGGAAATTTGATGAACTGAATTTAACTTAATTAAATTTAAATTTATTTAACTGAACTGAAATAATTTTAAATATACTGAACTGAACTGAAATAAATTTAAATTTACTGAACTGAATTGAAATAAATTTAAATTTACTGAACTGGAATAAATTTAAATTTACTGATCTGAACTGAAATAAATTTAAATTTACTGAACTGAACTGATCTACAGATAAGTTCTGGTAAACAGGGCCTATATAAAGGTAAACAAAATCTAATAATAAACATAGTATCACCCAAGACCTTCTTATAAAATTCTACATATATGTCCCAAATGTTTTTACAATTTGACTACTCGTTTAGTTAACTTTACTGAACTTTAACCTACCTACAAATTGAATTAATTAATGAGTTGGAATTTTATCATATGTGAGTATGTGATCTTGTTAAATTCGCAATATCACATATTTTCAAAACATCTAATTTTTATGACTTGAATTTGTACGTACTTAGAGTTATTAGTGATCTAACATTTTTTTTCTTAAAAACAAATAGTGATCAAACAATTTACTCAACTTACGAAAGTCAAAGTGTGCAGATAATGGAACATATGGAGTATATATAAACTATACTCAAGCTAATCGATTACGTTAACCATTGGTAAATATTATTAGGGAAAATTTGCATTGAGGGTAGTGGAACTTTTATTATTTGAAAGAAGGGTGTAATTTTACTATAATTTCTAGAAAGGGCAGTAGTTAATTAAATCATATTCTCTTAATAAGAGTATTTAACTAAAGACACTAATACCCTTCTTTTGGTTATTTTAGTTTAGTTTAAATTAAATCGATTCTAGTCAAATAAGTTTAGTTAAGTTCCATCCCAAAATTTTATTTTAACTTCAATTAAATTAAGTTTAGTTCACTTTATTAATTAGCATTCAAAAAAATTCCATTAAGTTCATTTAAATTTAGTTAAATTTGGTTTACTTTAATTTATTTTAGTTAATCTTAATCAAGACAAGAATATTTTTGTTGACACTCAATTTGATCATCCAAATTTTTATATTCACTTTATTTAGTTTAATTCAGTTTAATTAAATCAATTTTATTCAAATTCATCTTTGCTACATTAAATTTAAAATTTAGCTCCATTAAAGTTCCGCCTTTATTTTAAAAATCATTTCTCTTTAAGTAAACTGAATTGAACTTAAATTAAAATTAAACTTAGCCAAAATTGAATAACTCAACCTAATTGAATTAAATTGAAACAATTAAAAATGGGATGAAACTGAATTGAATTTTACAAAAATTTGTCTAAACATGTACTAAAATAAATTAAACTAAATTGAACTGATTTCAACTTAATCTTAATAAACTCAATTAATTTTTTTAATATCAAAAGGTGAACTTAAATTAACTAAACTAGAACTAAATAATTGGGGTAAAAATAAATTTAATTGACTAAAGCTAAAAAATTGGGATGAAACTGAATTTAACTGATTTGATTAAATTTTAATTAAATAGAAGTAAACTTAGTGAGACAAAACTGAAAACTTAATTGAATATTGATGAATCTAAAGTAGAATAATGAAAATTAATGTCTTTAATTAAATAATTTTATTAAGAAAAAATTAACTAATTAATTAGTGCCCTTTCTAGAAATTATGATAAAATCACACCCTTCTTTCAAATAAAGAAAGTTCCACTACCCTTAACACATATTTTCCCATATTATTAACGTCAAAAATGGCCAAAATGCTCAAAACCAGTTTCCTGATCTACTACAAGAATTCATCATAAATCAACTAGAACAACTTTGTATGCAAATAGAAATAATAACCTTAAACATGAGGAAATTTTGGCTACATTCCTATTTGATTGCGCATGTCTTCACGGATCCAAGTCTTCCGATGAGTTGGCATTTTCATACCAAATAACCAGTCGTCAAGCAGAAGCTATACATCCAAGTATCAACTTTTAAGCATTTAATCCAGGTCCACCATCCCTAGTCGAGGTTGATCCATGCCTCCTCAGTGAAAGGGTGCACTCCACTGGCTAGGGTCTTCAAGTCTTCAATCTGTGTAATCCTTAACCTAGGATTATACATGCTGCCTCAATCAAATGGAGCATTCCACGGGTTAAGGTTTTCCACTTCCGTCATCCTCGGCTAAGAAAGTCATAGCCAAGGTCTTCAAGCAGTCCTTTCATCCTGACCCAGGTTTATCCATGTTCCTTTGGTGAAAATGAAAACACTCCACGGGCCAGGGTCTTCAATAATCCAAAGTATGTAGTCCACCATGCCCGGCCAAGGTTGGTCCATGCTCATGAGAGCACTCCACTGGCTAGGGTCTTTGGGAAGGTTTCCAAGGTGCTAGAAATGACCAGGTTACGTGGCTCCGGGTTGTCCGATGCCACTCCTCCAACAAATCCTGCATATGAATTGGTTGGTCAGTGATGCGCCCAAAGGGAAGACGCACCAACCAGCCGCGACCTTCATCAAAACTGCGCCATAGCGAGAGATCTACACTAAGGTTTTTCCATGCTCCCCATGGGGTCCCGAGGGCACTCCATCAGCGTAGCTAGGTCCATTCAACATTTAGATACAAGTACCCAAATGTACTAGTTAGACCATTCCCTGTAACATCAACAACTTGTTGTACGGATTAAATACGAGTTAACGCAATACAATCCGCAGTACCACTTTGAGTTAGTGGATAACTATAACAACCATAAATCATGCATAGAGCTCCGTCAATTCTACCGTTAAATCATTAGAAAGTGAACCAGTTCATGTAAAACATTTCCTGATTAGGTTACTTAGACTGAGATGGTGTCTCTTCCTCCAATCCTATCTTCCTCTCAAAATAACAGATGACTTGGAAACATACGATTCAAAACAGAGTAAATATCCCTAAAGATAAGAGAGATTACTCTACCTTGATCTGGTGGCTTCCCTTCACGATCTATCTTTTTTCTCTTGATCCATAGCTGATAAACCGTAATTTCCAAAGCTAGCATGCCAGCCTTTTTCCTCACGGCCGAGTCCCTCCCCTTATGCCTCACCCACCTTTCCGAGCTACGAATTGTGATCGGAATTCTGTCAATCTGTAACCATCTCCTCACCTTATCCCAAATTTCCTTCGAGTAGGGGCAGCTGAAGAATAAATGGGAGTTTGTTTCCTCGGGGTGACCGTAAATCATGCAGGTTCTATCAATAGGGCCAGGGCCTTTGTGCCGATCCCGTGTCCCTAATCTCTCATGCAGTCCCAGCTATGTGATGAACGAGAACTTTGTGGGGATATGACCTCTCCAGATAGACGCGAAGATTCTCCTTCCGATGTTGTCTTTCCGTGAATCATTTCCCTCCATTATGAAGCATCCAGCTTGCCATGGTCATGATCGATTCCAGCCTCGAACCCTGCCCAGCTCTAGCTAGAAGAAAGTCCCTCAACTTACAAAGATGATTCATATGTGCCGAGGTCAAATACTTTTTCGGCACGTAATCCCAAATAGTGCCCCCTTGAAGTAGTAAGCATGAATCCACTTTACCCAAAATGTGTCATTCTTTAAGTGAAAATCCCAGATTTGTCGAGCCAATACTGCCTTATTCCAGCTGATAAAGTCCCGCAGCCCCAATCCTCCATTTTCCCTGGGTGTGCAGACTCGCTGCCAGGCAACTTTATTCTTCTTCGGCCCTCCCCACAGGAATTCCCGAACCAAAGCTTCAAGCCGCTTCATAACCTCCTTCTGGATAGTGAATTTCTGGATCCAATATCCGATTGTACCCTGTGCTACTGACTTGATGAGCTCTAGCCTGCCCGAGTACGTCATCGTCTTCCCCTTCCAAGCCGAGATGGCCTTACTTATCTTCTCTATCAAACCCCCAAACTGAGAGACCTTGAGTTTGTTTGCATCCAACGGAACACCCAAGTATATAACTGGTAGCTCTCCCCACGGTAACCGGTGAAAGTAAGATCATCTTTCAATCCAACACTGAACATTTGACACTTTGCCGGGTTAATGGCAAGGCCAGACATATTCTCAAACTCATTCAAACATTGCATAAGTATCCCCACTGAGTCCTCAAGCTACTCGACTAGACTATCGAGATGGGTCTTACGAGCTCGAATTCAAACTCGTTTATAAACGAACCAGCTCGAGTTCGAATTCAAACTAATCAAACCGATATCAAAAATAAACTTTAATTGAGTCATTCGTGAGTTGAAACAAATAGTTTAGTTCGTTTATACCTATAACTGTAAGCAAACCGAGCATTCGAAAACTGTACAAAGATGAATGACCACTAATATCAAAGGTAAAAGATAAAAGGGTTAAATGGCACCTATACAGAAGATGGAGGACCAAAAGTATCATTTTTCCAAAAACTGAGGCCATCAATTTTCTCTAGATCTTATCTGTAAATTCATTCAATTTAATTTAATTCATGTATTCAGTTTGGTCAAAATATAATGTGATGAAATTTATATTAATTCAGTGATGTTTATTCTTTTTTCTACATCAATTTTTCAATTCAGTTCAGTAAAATAATGAGTCGAGAAATAGAGCCGGACTCCCGAGTATTTGGCCAATTTTTTTTGCCGGGTCGGGTTGGGTATACAGTTTGGCTCATACCTTTGGCAATTAAACGTTCTTTTTCTATATATTTAAAAACATCAACTTTCTCTTGATCTTATATGTAGATTCATTCAATTTAGTTTCATTCATGTCAATTCAGTTTGGTCAAAATATGATGCGATGAAATTCATATTAATTCAGTCATGTTTATTCTTTTTTCTACATCAATTTTTCAATTCAGTTCAGTAAAATAATGAGTCGGAAAATAGAGCCGGACTCCCGAGTATGTGGCCAATTTTTTTGCCGGTCAGGTCGGGTATACAATTCAGCTCATACCTTTGGCAATTAAACGTTATTTTCTTTATACATTTACCGAATTGCTATTTGTATCTCAAATTTTTGCCCAAAAATATTGTTAGGTGACAATAATACCCCTAAAAATAGCTTAATAATTTTCCATAAACTAAAATTTGGGGACATTTCTGTCTTTTTAAAGTTTGGGCTACAAATAGAAACAACCATTATTTAACCAAGAACCCTAAAACCCCCAGAGCGTGAAGCAGCAGCCAGCAATGGACATGGAGATGGAGGAGCAAAAGCCAAAAAGCGGCGGAGGTAGGCACAAGGGGAAGCACGACAAGGAAAAACCATGGGATAACGATAGCATCGACCACTGGAAGATTGAAAAGTTCGACCCGTCTTGGAACGAGTCGGGATTGCTGGCCACCAGCTCTTTCTCCACCCTCTTCCCCCGGTACAGAGAAAAGTATCTGCAGGAATGCTGGCCCCTAGTCAAATCCTCTCTCAAGGAGCATGGAATTGGCTCCGAGCTCAATTTGGTCCGTCTTCTATCTACTCTGCTCCTTTCCCATTTTCTGATTTTCTATTGCTGTTTGGGTTTTCATTGGTTCTGTATTTTCAGGTCGACGGTTGCATGACGGTTACCACCACTGCAAAGACCAGGGATCCCTACATCATTATGAAAGCCAGGGACCTCATCAAACTTCTCTCCAGAAGCGTTCCTGCTGCTCAGGTACTTTTCAATTCGTATCAAGTTTTGTGGTTGAGACCAAGAAGGAAGGCGGGAGGGGGTTGAATAGAGGAACATTTTTCGTTATTTCATATAGAAATAAATATGCTGTTATGTAATTCAAAACTGTATACGCCATTATTACATGTACTTAGAGATATTCATTCTGTCGACCTAGGTAACAGATGGTGACATGATGTGCAGTTTGATTTGGGACCTAGGGAATATGAGTAGTTAGCATATGGATACAGTTTTATTTTGTAGACAGTAAAAAGGATTATGTAGACAGTGATTTGATTCGTATGCAATATCGTGAAATCCGGTTTCATTATCTTAATTCTGGCAGCCGCAGAAAGGTTGGTAAATGTTCTTAGACACGCATGCTTGAGATGTATTTCATGTTGGGAGATTTAGCAAAACCCACTGCAGTGCTCCTTAAGTAGCCAGTTGCTTGCCGTTGATGCTAACTTCTATATGATTAGATGTGAAAATTTGTGTTGTAATGCATGACCAATGTGTATATAAGACTGTAGATCTATATGCACAGGTCATAACTATATGCTTTAAAATTGCAGGCTATTAAGATATTGAATGATGAGATGCAGTGTGACATCATCAAGATTGGTGGCTTGGTTCGCAACAAGGTTTGTGTTTGGATAAACTGGAACTTATTTGGAATATTGACCATGTATATAATGACAGAAAATCTTTAGTTTTATGCATGTATCCTGTTAAGATATTGATAATTTTTCCTTCCGTCTAATGATACAGTAGTTCAAACATTTAAAGGGCAATATAGTACTTACCTTGTGATAAAATTATGTAATAAGCAAGAACGCTGATAGGGGATTGCATGAAGAGTTTTGAGGAGAGCAGGACTCAAAACTTGACTAATTATCAGTGCTGGAAGTGAGACTTTCAATGTTTTTTGCAGGAACGGTTCATTAAGCGTAGGCAGCATCTCTTGGGTCCAAATTCTTCTACCTTGAAGGTTTGTGGAATGTGTATTACTTTGTCTTCCATTTCCTGTTCATCGGTATGTTGCTGACAAATAAATTTTGATTTAGGCTCTGGAAATCTTGACTGGTTGCTACATCCTTATCCAGGTTTTCTACCAACTCGATATTTTTTCACGAGTTTTGATATTTTAATGGAAAATTGGCCTGTCAGAATTAATAATTATATACCTGACTGCTGATTCTGCTCAATGTGTAGGGGAATACTGTTGCTGCCATGGGTTCATTTAAAGGACTCAAACAACTGAGAAAAATCGTTGAGGATTGCATTCTAAACAAAATGCATCCTCTTTATCATATCAAGGTGGAACTTGTTAACTTGCAACTGGTTTTTCTCATTGATACAGCTTCAAATTATGTGCTGATTATTTTTCTGTCTGGTTTCCCTATTACTCTTATGCTTCATGATTTACGTCTATCTTCTCTCTTGGACTTGGAGTAGTTGAGAATTGATTTATAAAGGCGATGTGTACTTTGTTGTTTTCCTTATTTTCCCCATTAATTCAAGCCAGGCTGAGCTTTGTGTTTTTCTTTTTATCAAGACATTTTAGTTTAAATTGGAAGGCTTCTGCACACTGTTCTAGTAAGGAGTTGTATTTTCATGCATGGAAGTACAAACCTTTGCATGTATGGAAATTGAGTCTGGATAAATGACATCATAAAGTTTGTAGTGCTTGATGTACTATCATTGCTGTATGTCTTCAATGTTATTTCTTTGTTTGAGCATTTATGAGTCACTGGTTTAGGCTTGGTTGCTATGATATTCATTAATTCGGAATATCTTGCACATAACAAGAGTTCCACTTTGCTTGCAAATTATTTGAACTAACTGCATTCTTGTCTTTGATTCTCTCTTTAATGCATCATTGAAGCTCTACTGATTTTACTCTGCATATCACGAGGTCTGATTATACATGCTTTCACATACTTGCTGTGGCAGATCCTTATGTTGAAGAGAGAGCTTGCAAAAGATCCAGCACTCGCAAATGAAAACTGGGATAGATTCTTCCCTAAATATAAGAAGTAAAGCATCTATTCATTTAATTGTAGCAAAGTTTCAACACTTGATTTGAGATAATATTGACTTTTTTCAACCCACATTTCTAGGAAAAACGTGAAACAAAAGAAAGTTGTATCAAAAGAAAAGAAACCGTATACTCCTTTCCCACCACCACAGCAGCCTAGTAAGGTCAGTACAGAAGTTAAAGCAAGCTTGTGCTTTAATTGGGAAATTAGTTTTCTCCTATTGTGAACGATTCTGTTACTTGTTTACTGTCGTGCTTAATGCCCACTTATCATCACTCTTCATTATTGAAAGCCTTGAAATTTACATGTATCTACTTCTACTTTCTGGGTTTCAGATTGATATGCAATTGGAAACTGGTGAATTCTTCTCAAATGCCAAGAAGAAGTCGGACAAAAAGTGGCATGAAAGGCAGGAAAAACAAGCAGAAAAGACAGCTGAAAGTAAAAGAAGACGGGAAGATGCATTCATTCCACCCGAGGTTTGTATGGGGCACAAGTGGCTTTTCAGTTTCTGTTTTCGCATTCCGGCATGTCTGGAATTCACTAATTGCTGTTTTATATTACACAGGAATCTAAGAAACGTGATTCTGATGCTGTCACCGAAGATATTTCCTCTATAGCTTCATCACTGAAAGTAAATACTTCTGTTGTAACTTCATGTCATATGTATCTTAGACATTTGAGTGACCATAACTGACAATTCTGTTTATGATGCAGAACAAGACAAAGGAGTTTGGAATCAAATCTGGTGGGAAGATTGATCCTGAGTCATATATTGCAGCCACTGGCAAGAAGAGGGACAAAGCTAAGGCGCACAGGCAATAATTGTAACCCCCTCCACTGGCAAAACCGAATTTCGGCTGCCATGTTTTCATCACTTTTTGTTCGACCAAGCATGTGTAAACATCAATTCACAAATCCTTTTTAATCAAAAACTGATTTACTTGAGAGCTCAGCTGGTCTGGTTGGCTGCGGTCCTTGTGTCACTTAGCAAGAATCAACATTTGGGCCTTTTCATTTTCTAATATTTATTCGGAGGTTAAATCAAATTTTATGACCCCTTTATTCTCCTTTGGTCCTTAATTACCAGTACTCTCTCCAATTCCTAATAAACGAATTTCATCTTCTTTTTCACTTTTTTTCATCCATGCTTGACCAAAAATTTAGCCCATGTTTGTTAAAGTTTATTTCTTGCTGAACTGAACTGAAATTAATTTAGCCCATGTTTGTTAGAGTTTACTTTACTAGACTGAAATAATTTTTGAAATTTTTATATATCATGAAACTATAATAAAAAGTAAATTTTAATTAAAAGTTATTGAACTGAACTGAAAAAATATAAATATATTTATTTGAGCTGAAAAAATCTAAATACACTGTACTGAAAAAAATATAAATATATTAAACTGGTCTCCATATAATCTCTGGCTTATCGGGTCTTAATATAGTAATTTCTTGATATTAGAATTGTATAAATTTTTATTAATTGCAGTATTGACATTTGGTTTGCCGACATTGAAGCTTGGTTCACCGATGCTTAGGTTTAGGGTTACCTACTATACGTTAAGGCCCTGATTGATAGAATTTATTTCTTGTTGAACTGGATTAAACTGAACTGAACGAAAAATTAATGTATTGAAAGAATTAGCATGAATTTCATCAAATTACATTTTCACTGAACTAAATTAACTGAACTGGTCTAAAAAAAAGCTCGGGCAAACATGGTCTAAATATTGGGCCGTCTGTATTGAGGTTGCGGTTGCTTCGGCGTAGATGTTTAGGTTGCCATGTGGAGTTTGGGTAAAAAACACTGACGATTAAATGTTTGGGTAATTGACGTTGAGATTTCGGTTGTATGAGATTTTGTTCGTTGTCATTGAGATTTGCATTGCCAGCAACACCATAGTGATAAGATGTAAGATGGTATATTGGTGAAAGAAAACATAAGAAAATTTTGGAAAGTCCGCACTAAAAGTAAAGGAACATTTTGATCCCAAATTTTGTTTGTTTGTTTTGTTTTAAGTTGAGAAGGTTTTGGGTGAGTAGGACAAAAGATAGTTCAAAATTAAACACACACAAACAAATGCATTAAACACATGAACAAAACTTATGTCAAACAAACACACAAACAAATGTATTAAACACATGAACTATCATTAGTCCTACCATAAGCTTATGGTAGGATGGTCTCACCCAAGACTTTATATTGTTTTTATACTTATAGTTATGGACTTACGAGATCTATGCAGTTATCTCAAAAAAATATTCTATATGGAATATTTAACATGAAGTTTTTATGGCATAGCCTCTAAATTGAAAAGGATTTCTTTTTCAAGAATTTTAACTTTTTGTTAGAAAACATTCAAGTTCAAAGACTCCTTTTCTTATGGGGAAAAATGTAGAGTTTATTTTTACAAGTTTTCAATTAAATTATTAATCAATTAAATTTAATTAACTAATGAATGGATTTTATTGGGTCCAGCTGCATTATTTTTATAAAAATGAGAAGAGTAGGTGAGAGAGAAAATAAGTATGCCATGTGTCAGCTTAAAACATTTATGGTGCCAAAAAATGAAAATTACAGGTACATGGTAACAAGTTTACTGTTCTATATAGGTTATAGATTATTCACACTAAAGGACATGTAAATTTACTACAGTAATGTGGTACAACTGAACTACTGTAGGAGCTTTCTGTGGGAACTAAAGAAGCCAATCTTACTGAGGGATATCAAGCACCAATAACCTCAATGGCCAAATCTAACAGAAGGTTGACTAAAAATTGCACATCAGCATATTTCTGCAACCTAGGTGTGATTTATGCATAGCAGTTGGCATGCACTGCAACTAAACTACTGTTCTTCCAGAAAGCACCCAATGTGAAAAGCCTGATTATTGTCGATGGTTTGGTTCTCAGCAGCAGAATTCTTCGATGAAGCTTTGGTGGCAGAAAAGTTCCGGTAAGGGCGACAAACAGGAGGTAAAAACAACCCTGATTGTTTGTCCATCAACAGCAACCGCCCACACTTACTGCACAAACACCAATAAAGATAATGCATAACCAGATGAGAGGGAGATGAGAGGGACTTGCTGACTGGGAAAAGTATAAGAACTTAATCTCACCTGCAAACTTTTGTAAATATGGTCTGATAGCTGCACACCCAATGCTTCAAGAACCCAGAAGAAGAAATAGAATTCAAATTCCAAACACGGTAGAAATCAAAAAGGAAAAGTAACATGAACAAGACTTGAAGAGAAGATATATACCAATAATGTGTACAATGATGTTTCCGCATTGTTACTGACAAAATACTGCAGAGCTAGGGAAGCATGTTCCTATGACATGGATATAATCAGATACTCCTCTGTCAGAAAAAAAGTGAACCAAAACACCAGTAAGCATAAAAGTAAATGGCAGGCAACATATTACCGTGATGTTCTTAAACACGTGATGAATTGAGAACCCCCTAGCATGCACGTAGCTGCCACCCTACATCATCAAAATTTCACCAAAATCATCCATCAAAACAAGCATTCCAAACACAATTTTAATCATTTTAACTACATAAAAAAGTACAAAATACAAGGTAGAAAAACAATGGATCAGGGTTTAAAAAGCGCATATCACACTAAAGTGCTAAGAGTAAAAATTATCAAGCAAGGCGCAAGCTCATACTTTTCAGATAAAAGCGCTTGCACAAGTTCTAGGTATTAACAGAGTTTAGGGGTGGAGAAAGTAGCATAATGGCATTAACACAGTTTCAAGTTTGTCAGTATGGAGCCTAGTTAACAATTGATTATTTTCATATTTTGAAACAAGAGCTAAAAATTAAGGCAGGAGGGGCTAAGGAGACTATTCTCTCTCAATTGAGTTGTTCCAGGAAAGTAAATTATCTAACAGTGAAAGAGATGAAAGCACAAAGTGGATGAAAATTGTTTCTCTACGGATAAGGATGGATCATAAGTCAAGTGGCCATCTTAATTTGATTAACCAAACAAGAAGTCAAAATGATAGTCATGCTCAGATTATATCTTCTATTTTACAGAAAAAGAAATTCCTTAAGCTTGTCTTGAGATACTAATCTTTAACAAACTAGAGGGAAATGTTATAACAACATAAAATAATACAAAGACAGCCTCAACAAGATCCGAAGCAGAATGTGGGAGATTACCTCATCAGGCGAGAAGAAAGCTACCGAGTCAGGATCTGTGGAACCAGCCGGATGCAATGATATGACAACTCTGAAGATAGAAGGAAAGGACAACTCCAAAACAGAGACTTTATCTTTAGTGGCATTGCTTACGACTGCTTGTCTTGATTGATTGTGAAAGCTTTGACCCTTCGAAGACTCAGCTAAACTATCAGAAGATGGAAGCAAGGAAGCTCGGCTCAACCACTCTAACCTCTGGTGAGTAGAAGTTTTGACATTTGAAACCTCTTTATCCAGAAGCATCAGAACATCAGACAGAGTTCTCCGCTCACTCAGCTCCTCTGAAAATTGAGAGGCACAATGTTTCTTCTTAGAAGATTCTGGAGCAGCGCCATCATCAAGGTGAGGAAAAAATCTTCTCTTCTGATCAGTAAATGCTTTAAGAGCCAACCTGCATATATTCCAATTCAAATAATAACATTTCAACATGTTTTCCAGAAAGTATGAAAAAAAGTATGTGCTCAGTAAAAGTTGTCCAGGTCTAGAAGCTAAAGTACAAAACTGCATTCACAGATTGGTAAACTACAGTTAGTGGATTACTTCTTTTTAGAAGATAAGATAAGAAACCCAAATTTCATATAAGCTGAAAAATACTAATTCAATACTCTGAATAATAGAAGGACATTTATATTGATAAACAAAACATTCCACCCCAACATATAAGGACAATATAATTATGAAAGCTTGTTGATGTCTTGGCACCCATCCCATGGTGACTTCAAATCAAGTGGCCATACCAAAAACTATCTACTGCAACCAAATTACTTGCGTAACATATTTAGTGAAGAAGGGGATAAATAGCACACACGGGTAGAAAAGACCTACCTAGTCCGGTCCACTGCAGATGCACCAGCCTGACCAGCAAGTTGACGTTTCCATGCATATGCCACAACAGCACCATCCGGGCACACCAGAGGCATATGAAGGCCCCATGAATTACTTCTGGCACGAAGGGACTCGCTGAGAACACCAGAATCTTCTAATTGTTTACCTTAAGACACAAAATGCATAGCATTACACAACTAATTGATTACTCCCACAATGGGAAGAAGCAGATAATACTATGACAAAGTGCTTAACCCTCATTCAGTAGTATAGACCATCTATGCCAGGTACCCTAACAATCTCTTGGACTTGACTTCAATCCAATTCAGTTGCTATTAGTAATAATTTATACAGAGTTCAAATTAGTTACAATCAGTAGCTATATAACTCATCTTAATATAAATTCCTGCAACACCGATCAAAGCACCTACAATCATTCGAAACAAAAATTGACAACTGCAATATAAGATTGCTGAGTACATTACCGATGGTGCGGAGGTCCTGGAGACGTTGGCGCATGGAAGCTTCTTCTTTCAAGACGAGCTGCTGTGGTTTGGTGGACTGCTGGTGCGGCTCGGAGGCGGCCACGAATAGGGCTTCAAGTAGCCGATCCGCGCCGATCCTAATGTCGGCAATCAGACGACCAGCTTCAGCTAGGCGGTCCATGGCTTGAGCCACCTGCTTCGGCGGCGCGTCAGCTACGAATTCCTTGTTCGAGATTGCCGCTGTGGATGGATGCTGTTGCATTTTGGTTTGCTGATGTTCATGGTACTTGACCTTTTCAACGACGTGTTTATTAATATAAGGACACGAATTGCCCCTCCATTATACTGTATGAAGCCGCATAATCAAGGGTACAAGTGTAAGTTTATTTCTTCTTTTGATACTACGACTTCCCAAATTGCTGCAATAAGTATACTTAGCACAAAGGGCACTCTGATAATCTGATTGGCCTCTCAGTTTTGAATTGGGAAAACTATGCCTTAACTTCCCTCAAGGGCATAGTAGTATTTTTGCTTTCAAAATATTTTGTTCATATTCATTTACCCTATGTTTGTAAAATATATTTTTCCGGCCAGAACTCATTAAATCAAATGTCGGTTAATGTTACATGACAGAGTGATTTATATTTTCACACATCTTAAAAAATCAACATTAATCGTGTAATGCGGTTTTTAGTTCATTTTCATTAAAATCCATTAAATTTAGGTTCTTGCTTTGTTCGGAAAGTAATTTTTCGACCTTTTCAAAATTTTGTATACATGATGGAACCATCAATATCAAAGTGACTTCGGTAATTTTCATTGTGCATGTCCAACTATCCTTCGCATTCTGGAATCTTCTTAATTTCAAACTTAAGTGTTATACCTCTTGTATTTCTAAAATTTTAAAATTGAATTATTTTATAAAATAACTAGATAATACACGTGCTTTTGTATAGATGGAATTTTGAAGGGTTGTTTATTATACATAAATAAATATTTTCATGTGTATTATAAAACAATATAAAATATGTATTTTGTTTAGAAATGAGTAAATTTAAATTTTAAAAAAGATGTATTTTGTAGGGACAAATATTGATCTTTTTAGTTTTGTAGGGAAAGTCTATGGTCTAAATTTATGTGGTCCCTTCCTGATAGTAAAAAGAAATCTAAAACATGGAGAAGAATCAATGATGTTCATGAACTGGCCTCTAGGCATATTATTATACAAATTGGAGAGGGAGATATTTCCTTCTGGGACTCAAACTGGTTAGGGATTGGATCATTGATTGATTTTTGGAATGCAAATGTAGACATACCTGATTCTGATCTCACTGTTAGAGAATTCTTCTATAATCAGGATGATCTGGCTAACCTCTTGAGTGCAGGATTTAGTGATGATATTAATGTGCTCATAAGGAAAAACTTTGCATTATATGAAGGCTATAAAGATTTAATAATCTGGAAGCCGGAACCAAATGGTAATTTCTCTATGGCTTCTGCTTATGAAATACTTAGACCACAAAGACTTAATGTGCCATCATTTCAACACCTTTGGTCTAAGTTTTTACCTAAGAAAATATCTTTTTTCAATTGGAGGCTGCTAAATTGAAAGATTCACATAGCTGAGATATTACAGGAACATAGCTTTAATATGCCATCTATATGTTGTTTCTGTAAAGCTGAATCTGAAAAATCACACCACATATTTCATAATTGTGATGTTATACAAGCAATTTGGAGAGATATGCATGTACTGTTGAATATTAAACCAGAAATTTTTTCTTCACTGTGGAATAGAGTTTTTCATCTTTGGAATGTTGAAATTAATTCTGGTTTAATGAGATTGTGTGCTAGGTTAATACCATGCATTTTAAACTGGGTAATTTGGTGTGCTAGAAACAAATACCTTTATGAAGAGAAAAAACCAAGGGTTGTTACCATGAAAAAAAGGGTTTTGGAAATATTGAGAAATATTATTAAAGCTCACTCTTTGAAATGGAAACCGTCTGAAATTGTTAATATGCATACAGATTTGATTGATTTGGCTCCGGTAAGGCCTCTATTGCATGCAGGTCAAATGGAGTATTCCAAGGGATATGTTAAGGAGTCGTTTGGTACGCGTATATTATGAGGTAATTATAAATTCCGAGGATTTTACCATGTGTCGTGTTGTTTGGTGGACAGAAATACGTAGAAACATAGGAAATTACAATTCTGAGTAATTTTTATTTCCCACGTAACGTGGGAATTATGTTACCGAGGTAGTGGTCGGTAGAATACAATTCCGCGTACTTTTGACGTGATATTACTATTTTATCCAATAAATTCTTTCAATTTTCTTATTTCTTCCAATGCTTAACCATATACGCGTAGAAAGTGACGTGAACCAAACAAAACCACAAAAACATAATCCTAGGAAATACAAATTACTCGCTGCCAACCAAACACAATTTACAAATTCTGAGCATTTGAATCGTGGAATTAAATTCACGTGAAATACAAAATCTGCAGAATTAATTTTCCACATTGAACCAAACAACTCCTAAAGCTTAATACAGATGGATCATCCCTTGGAAATACGAATTATGCTGGAGCTGGTCTAGTTATCCGAGATGGGACTGGTAGAGTTGTATTGACTCAGTCCATCTATCTCAACAGAATTGACAGCATGGAAGCAGAAGCAAGGGCACTGAGCCTTGGTTTGCAGGTTGCACTTCACCATGGCATCTTGGAAATCCAGGCTGAGATGGACTCTATGGTTCTCTTGAAAATCGTTTCAAAAGAACAAAAGACACCATGGCGTTTGATCCCTATTCTCAGAAACATTTGGAGCCTGCAAAGCGAAATGCAGGTACATTTTAAACATGTTTTTAGAGAATCAAATTCAGTGGCAGATGCATTAGCAAAGTTAGCAAGTACTTCTAGAATGACAAATTCTTTTGATCATGTTAACTTGCCAAGAGAAATTAAAGGATTGGTTCTTTTAGACAGTTTAGAGACCCCGTACATTAGATGTTTAAAATAAATTGCATTAGAATGGGTACTGCTTTGGTTTGTTTCAATATGCAGATTCGAAGATCTGGAAGAGTTGCAAAAATTGGACAAAGAAATGCGAGTTGGGATCATGTGTACTATTCTGCTATGATGAATTCAATATGTTTTCCAGTGGAATTCTTTTACTGGTTTTTCCCTTTTGTGTCACAGAGAAGTCACAAGGCCCTAGGGCCTTGTGTTCAACATGAAAAGAACTCCATTGATTTACCGGTGCATCTTAGATGGAGCTATGTTTGCTGCTGGTTTATCCACCTAACAGGATCACGTCTATGGAATACAGGAATCAGTTTACATGATCATCTTAAGCTAGCTTTTGATGTAAATCATCTACTGTATAAAACCTTCTTAGAACAGTTAGTATTTTCTGATCACATTCAAGTGGCTAACATGTGCTCTGTCAAGTTTAACCTTGATCATCACAAACCAGCTCATTGCAATGTTATCCTCACCGTGGCAAACTTGTTGTTTAGACTGGGAAACTGGTCGAACACTAACTTGGATCGGTTGAGTAGATATCGATTATAAAATACTAACTTTAGACTTAAAGTACTTGTAAACTCCCAAGTTTTTTTCATCCCAAAATGTTGGGATTTTTCTTGAATCTCAAGTTTTTCATCCCAACTTATTGGGGTTTTTCTTGGACAATTTGTAAAGTTTCAAGACTTTGAGCTACTTATGGTTAAGGGAGCCAAATAAATATCCCTCTAGCATTGCTGGTTTAATTTTTTTTTTTAAAAAACCCGACTTTTTACATATTAACCATGGTCATCTAGTTTATCGTTGTTGATGATCTCACTTTCATGTTTGATTTTCTCACTTTAAGATTGATTTTTTACATATTAATCATTATTATTTGATGAGATCAAGTTTCATTTGTGAATTTGTATTTTTAAAATCAATTTACTAAAAGGAGATAAAGTTACCTAGTATAATAAAGTTACGCAAATGAACATATAAAAATAAAGAATGAAAAGGTAGAATTTTCCTCAAATATTATGGCTATTTTAGATTAATATGTAGTAAAAGGTGATGTTGGGATTAAAAATAACCAAAAATCTCTAAATTTTTCTTAAAATGTGTAGTATTTAGTACTTACAATAACAGTTGGACTTTCAATAATGAAAATGAAATAAAATCCCTTTGTTCATTTCTTGGCTCAGGAGAAGGTGGACAATCACAGAACGTATGGCCGTCATGGCTCTAAGCGGTTGGGCCGTACTGGCATCACCGCCGGCACAAGTAAGACACCGGCGTCGAGCTTCTGCTCGGATGACCAGCAAGGAAGCGGTGGAGGCAACTTCCAGTTTCTTCCAACCCGATTCTCGGCCCATCATGTTATTCGACGGTATGGTTTAATTTACCAGCAAAAGAAGAAGATGTAACTTGAATTCGTAATTCACACTGATTCTCGTTTTTGTTGGATTCGATAGGTGTGTGCAACTTATGCAATGGAGGAGTCAAATTCGTCCGTGATAATGATAAATCAAGGTTTAATTTCCTCTTTCTCTTTTATCTGGTTTGATATTTTACTGTTTACTGTATTATTCTGTATACTGTCGAGTTCCTTTTCCATCATTTTAGATTTAAGACTTTTTTCCATCAATGATAATGTATTGAACAATGTGAATCGACCGCATATTGCAATTCTCATCATCCTCTGAAATTGTGTCGAAACGTGTTAATGTCGCCGGAAGTCGATAACTTTAGCCCTCCTGGAAATGAAAGCTAGGAGTTAATTATCAATCTGTGTGATCCAGGAGAATCAGGTTTGAAGCTCTACAGAGTGAGGCAGGCAAGAAACTGCTAATGAGGTGTGGAAGGGCTCCTGATGACATTTCCAGTGTTGTATTGGTTGAGAAACAAAGGTCAGTTGAGTTAGTACTGCCCCTTTAATCATTCAGACCGACGAGCCAATGTCTGTTTTGTGCAGGTGCTATGTTAAGTCAGAAGCTGTACTTAAAATTATGGAGTATATAGACTTGCCGTATCCACAGTTAGCATTTCTGCTGCAATTTGTTCCAATGTGAGTGAACGCTTTTCTTTTCGTCCTCTAAAGCTCACTTCCATTATATGAGTTGCAACTGATGATGGTCTGATGTGTTTGTTGCAGCTTCATGCGTGATTTCTTCTATGACAACGTTGCAAACAACCGCTACACATTTTTTGGCCGCTCTGATTCATGCGACATTTAAAATATGTATTTCAATCTTGTAAAGTGAATATAGCACTTTTTTGTGTGTATGTGAATATTATCAAGTTCAAGTTCTTGTAGACTAAGAAATTCTGCAAATAATGAGTCAAGGCTCATGTTTCAGAAAATAGGCATAGTCCTAAATCATACTACTATGACAGTAAGGAAAACCTCAGTAATGTCAATGTTAATTCACGATCCAAAATCCATCTAGTACAACTAATCATATTCCTAGCACAGTGATTTAGCTTTTCAACCCCTTTCCAAGCTTCTGTTCTGTCTTTGCTGCCAACATAACATCATCAAGGAATCTTCTCTGAGGAAATTCTTCAGGTACTAAACTTCGATATATCTCAAAGCATTCACTGGCCTCCGTCTCTTTCTTAAGTAGGCTGTAAGCTATTCCCTGCCAAACACAATATTGCATGTCATGTATCAATCTGGAAACATGTGAGCTTATGATAAATTAAACTAAATGCCTTCCTCTCATAGCGAATTTGAGTATCTGAAGCGCAAGCTTCTAACTCGGGCAGGAGGATCATCAGAGCATATGGTGGCATCCGATATACGTTAGCTTTAGCATGGCTAGTTGGCTACTCATAATGCCTACTAGTATGCGTGGTATGAAAAGCCAGGAATAAGGCTGCTTTGGAGGGTAAACTTACTACTACATTTTACAAAGAAGCAAAGAAAGAGACTACTATAATGGCTGTATATCATCTACAGCAGCCTTTGAAAGGAGATGCATAGCAACAGTCAATTTGGCAACTTGCAATGGCGTGGGCCAAAACAGACTCATTGCAGCTCATACAGGCAATACAGTCCGAGGGAAAATGTCCTTAGCAGCAAGATCAAATAACCAGACATCTCATACTACTTTTAGACAATTGACAGCACAATGGTGAAACTGTATTTCAGACAAACTAATCACTTAATCAGGCTGTTTATGAAATATCATGCGTAGCAAAGATCTCTAAGTTTGCTTTTGAGAAAGCTAAGGAATATAATTATGTCTATATAAAGATAGAAATCTGCAGGAACAGTAGAAAATTAACATAGGTCCAGGAATCACTCCTGAAACAACTATTAAAATAGGAATCCCATCTAAACCCTTGTCGTTACACCTCTGAGTCCTCTAGGATGATTATCTAACAATCAGCGACAAGCTGACAACACAAAGAAAGCAAGAACGAGAATCTCACAAGATGAAGCAGGATTCTTGAATATCAGGAACAATCTGACCTACTACTCTTAGCCACAGTACTTTTGCCAATACCAGAGAGCTCACAACAGCTTATATTTTGCAAGCTCTTAGAACAAATCAATTTTTAGGCTTTTGATTTGTTGGTTTTGGAATGGTTTAGGATGCCGAATTTACTTCCTCAACCAATGATATATTAAAAAAAAAAAAACTAGGAGCAGCTACTTGATAACTGATAAGACTACTTGATTCTGGTGAGAGACGGCCTTCTCAAATTTGTAAAGAGGGGTTATTCAGCATGTTCCTGGAAGCTAAGAACGTCTCATCTTACACAAAAACAGGTATCTTATAATTTATCTTCTCATAGCTACCCATGAAGAGGTATATCCTTCATTTACATCATCAATTGGCTAGATAAACTTACATTATCTAACACTGAAAAGTAAGGCTTAACGACACTACAGGCTCTACTCAGAGTAGGGTAAAGGAACAAATATTAAAGTGAATAGGTAGAAAGAACAATTGAATGATATGATTCATGTTACCTGGCACAAATAGGGGCGAAAGTCTCTGGGATTCTCATTAATAAGAGCCTGGAATTTTTCCAATGCCTCGTCAAGTTCTCCCTGCAGCATTAAAAAATGAAGACTGTGAGCAGTGCCGAAACCCCACCCTCTAAAAGTTGGTGCTATGATCAAGATACTACCTTCACCACATGCATTTGAGCAGTTAGTATTTTTATGTTTCTCTCCTCATTTACTTTGTTTTCACGACGAGCCAATTCGAGTGCCCTGTTCAGCATCTCAAATACTGCTGGCCCTTCAAGATTCTTGTGCATGACCATAGCCAGACCCTTAAAATGACAAAAAGCCAATCATACAAGTTTCAGAAACAGTCTGACAGAGATATCAAAACTGAATGGCTACAAATCAACACTAATCACATGCAGGCTTCTATCAGAAGGTGTAGAGTACAAAACTACAGTTTATTAACAAGATACAAGAACTTCAGACGGATTCTTTTAGTTTGCAAAAGAGAGGTAAAAAACATAACTCAGTACATCAGTTCAGTCACACATCATCAATTTTAGAAATTAAAATGGAGTAAAATGAAAGAATTTTAGAAATTAAAATGGAATAAAATGAAAGAAGTTCAATTTAGTGACAAAACATAGGGAAAAGTAGGCAAGAACCATTGTCATACATGCAAAGCTCTAAGCAGGAGAGGCTTGTGCTTGAGAATATCCTTAAACAGTCTTTTTGCAGTTCCCAACTGTCCCATCATTTCATAACAAAGTGCCTGCAGAAGCCTCCACTCCAACTCATTGGGCTCAACCTTAATCAACCTTTCCACATACCCCACAGCCTCTTTACTCTTGCCATTTTTCATCTTCAAATTTACAACCATCTTCAACGATTCGACGTTTCTCGGGTTTTGCTCCAACAGCTTCACATACATTTCTTCATCTCCTTCTTCTTCTGCACCAGCTTCCACAGTTTCACTCTGATTGCCTTCTCGGCCAATTGGCTCTGCCACGGCCCACCTACCACCAAAACTTCCTAGATAAATGAGTGAGCCGAGTACAAAAGCTACTGCTGTTCCAGTGATAGTTCTTGAAATGTTTTTCTGGGCCGATGCTTGACATGAGGTGGGAGCAAGCGGGCGAATACAGCATAAGGGCTTCTTCGATTGGAATGGGACAATTGAAAGTGCTGGTTTAGACGAAGTTCTGCGATTTGTAGGGAGTTTTAAGGGAGTAGAGAGTAAGAAACCGGTGAAAGGTGCAGAAGCCATTGAAAACTGGCAGAAGTAGCCCGATTGGGGGTTTATGATATCTCACAAAACTTCAAGGGTTTAAAGAAGCAACTTCTTATTTGAAAATAAAAATAAAAATTCTTCTCTTCTTCTTTTTGTAAAAATATAGTCCTCTAGTTTTGTTTAATTGACAATCTAATATGGGCACAAAATTTTTGGAAGTTATATCAATTATAATCTGTAATTATAAGTTTTTAATTCAATGAAAAATGAATATGTTGAATTGATATTTTTTATTTCATTTTTAATTTATAGTGAGTATATAAAGTAAGATTTAAATTAAACTGAAATGAAATACATAAAATTCGAATCTACTAGAATTTGAAACATGCTCCTGTAAAATACTAATACACATGACATTCAAAAGATCAAAGAAAAGAAAAAAAGTTGCTAGAAAATAAACATAACATACTCTTATACCCGTATACTTTAACTTAGTTTTAACACTTTCGGATTCTTGTCATCGGTTTTGGACGATCACAAGTAAAAACACCTAACCTACAATTGAAACATATTAAAAAGGAGGGAATACTACTCTTAAGGGTGAGAATTCAAAATATTCTAAAATAAATTAACTTCCTAAGTATAGTTTCCATTATTACATGACTGGAATTCAGTCAAAAACAAAAAACTGAATTGTAGAAATTTACTTTGAAAATAAAATAGTGAGTGAATCCATAAATATTTTTCTCAAAATCAATTATTTGATGTGGCTAGACAAGTATGCCCTCTAATATTTATGAGCAAACTAAATTAAAAACCGGCACCCCAGTGTTTAAGAAATTACACAATCAGTCATCTGACTTTTTAGAAACCTCCGCTTATTTTAATTTTGAGATACCAGGTGGGTCTGAGTACGTAAGATTACTTGGGCCAGGTTTCTGCCTCTGCATTTGGTGATTTCGTCTCTGCATTCAGGAATTTCGCCGGAGATTTTTGCAATTAGGTTTTGCTTCCTTGCTTCTGGGAAGTTGACTGACTATCTTTTTGGGATCTTGCCGGCGACGTTTAATTTTTTTTGCCGGAGCTGACTTTCTTCATTGGGTTCTTGCCGTTTAATATCGCAGGCGATGACTTTCTTATTGCGGTTGGTTTTTGTTCTCTTAAATAAAAGGGTCAAATTGCAAATTCTATACTTCTGTGATTAGTGAGGGTGCACTTGTCCGTTCCATAAAATACGGACTGCAAATTATATAACCGGCCAGTTTATAAAACCTCAGCGCACAGCCTTAAACCCTAACCGCCTTTTATCACTGCTCTCCGACACCGTCCAATTGTTGGGAGAAGCAAATATGAGGAAGAAAGTGGACGAACGCATCAGAACTCTGATTGAGAATGGCGTTAAAACTCGCCATCGCTCCATGTTTGTCATCGTCGGCGACAAATCGCGTGAGCAAGTGGGCATTTCTCTCATTTTAACTGCATATCTTCCATGTTAAAAAGCTTCAAGATTCCTCACCGTTGTTGTTTTGCATTTAGATTGTGAATTTGCACTACATGCTAACTAAAGCTGTGGTGAAGACGCGGCCTACAGTGCTGTGGTGCTACAGAGATAAGCTGGAGCTTAGCAGGTTTTTCTTCTTGCATATACCTATAATTGCTGAGAATGCTTTATGATTGGGATTGTTGTTTTCAGCTTCATGATTTGGATGGAAATCTGTTAGCCTAGTTTTAAAGATGTAGGAAGGGCTGCATCACAGGAAGTAAAGCAGTTGACTGTAAATATAGTAGTAAACTCACTCTTCTGTTAGCAAGTAGTATAAGGCAATTTCCACCATTCTCCCAAACTTTTATCGTGAAGAAGGATTGGTAGAGTTTAAAGTAATATACTTGGCCTCTTACTTGTAGTGTTTGAATATATGGAAAAATGGATCAGTTAGAAGGATTTAAAATCTAAGCTCTATGTACCCAAACTTGAATATCATGTGGAATATACCATCTGATGTAAAATTTAAACAATAATAATATTTAAGCATTTAATTTTAAATGTCTTTGATACAAGCTGGTTCTTGACAATTTAAATTTTGTATCCCTTCTAGTCATAAGAAAAAACGTTCAAAGCAAGTGAAGAAGTTGATGCAAAGGGGGTTGCTAGACCCAGATAAAGCTGATCCCTTTTCACTGTTTGTTGAAACTGGTGGAATTACGTATTGCATGTACAAAGATTCTGAAAGGGTCCTGGGGAACACATTTGGCATGTGCATATTACAGGTAGATGTCAAAGTCGTTTGTGTGCAAATGCCATTTCAGCCCTTTTTCTCTTTATGTTTTGGTGATGTACCATCAATTTCTGACTGGCTTGCTCCTTTTGAGTGGAAATCATTTGTAGGATTTTGAGGCATTGACACCAAACCTTCTTGCAAGAACAATAGAGACAGTCGAAGGTGGAGGACTGGTTATATTGCTGCTTCGCTCATTGTCCTCACTTACTAGTCTTTGCACGATGGTCATGGTAAGGCAACACCTAGAAGACTAATAAATCTAGACTCTTGTGGATTGGGGATTTACTCCATTGTACAAAGTGTTGGAGTGCGCATTCTCTCTTTATCTTTCCTGAGGCTATGCCACATCCTGGTCAAAATGGTTACACATTTTGCAAATTATATGTGTAGGATGTATGAGTTTCTTTTGACTCATACTTCCTGTTTTCAGAAAAGGATCCTTAAAGATATATACTGTTCCATTACAGAGTTCTTTTAAATCCATTCCTTTAATATTAATTTAAATTTAAGAATAGTAATATGGGTATTAAATGGTCTTCATTCTTCTTCTTGGTAGAGAATACCAATTTAACAGACAGGGTTGAAATTAATGGTTACAGACATCTTTTTAATGTGCTGTACTGTAAACATGACTTCTGCTATCCCTTTTAACAAGAGCAGTAGTGTAAATGTTACTGCATGATATGTTTGGCCTTTTGCTCTAGTTCGTCTTCCTGTGCTGTACTGACTCCAAATGTGATTTGCCACTTGTAGGATGTCCATGAAAGATTTCGTACCGAGTCTCATTCTCAAGCGACTGGTCGTTTTAATGAACGCTTCTTGCTTTCTATTGCTTCTAACAAAGCTTGTGTCGTCATGGATGATGAATTAAATATCTTACCTATATCTTCCCACATGAGGTCAATTACCCCTGTTTCTGTTCAAGAGGTAATGGATTTTAATAAATTACATGGGACATATAATTGAAAAATGTTAGGAATTTTATTTCTTCTACCCGTGATTTTCTACTCGACATTCCTTGAAGATTGTCTAGATGTTTTGTGCATTTTTATTGTAAAGGCCTTTGTAGGAGTACAGTAGAAACGTATAATTTTTTATTGTAAATTTATTGAAATTGGGTAGAAACTAAGATTGAGGCAATTTTTACCTTATTTGGTAGTAGGAAATGCCACACCTCATAGTAGAAAATGACTCTGAATTTGATTATTATTTTATCCAAACACTTCTTAAATAAGTTAATATTGAGTGTCTTTTTTTGTGATGGGGATCAAAGGACTCTGAAGGGCTCTCTGAGGCAGAAAGAGACTTGAAGAATCTGAAAGAGCAATTGAATGGTGATTTTCCTGTTGGTCCCCTGATCAAGAAATGTTGCACGCTGGACCAAGTATGTTCTCTTCTCTACTTCCATGTAAATAACTATTCTTGTGGGAAAGGATTCAGATAGAAGTTTTAAATTATTCTAGGGGAAGGCTGTTATTACATTTCTCGATTCAATTCTGGATAAGACATTGCGCAGCACAGTTGCATTACTTGCTGCTCGTGGTCGTGGCAAATCTTCTGCTCTTGGTTTAGCAGTTGCTGGAGCTGTTGCTACTGGGTAATGGATTTAGATTTATTTTACCAATTTGTTAGTTTATTCTAAATCAGTTTTTGTTTTGTTTTTTTGTACTAAAATATCACTTTTCCTACAGGTATTCTAATATCTTTGTTACTGCACCAAGTCCGGATAATCTGAAAACCTTATTTGAGTTTGTTTGCAAGGGTTTTGACGTACTTGATTATAAGGTAAATCAATAACAGAGTTTACAATATCTCTTTCTCCCAAGTCCCAAGCCTTTGACATAGCACATCTATCTGTAGGTAGTTCAGTTGAAAGTCTAGGGTCATATAGTTTCATTAAGTTAAGTTTCTTTGAAGCTACCTTTAATTTCCATCCAAATGTTTCCATGTAAGTTCAAATGGTCAAAAATTTAGCTGGCAATTACTGATCAAAATATTTGTAAAGAGTAACGATCCCCTAAACTTTGGGGGACATGCATGACTTTCAAAATTTATAGGGAATTTCTCATCCCCTCTCTGTACTAAAGATCTTGTTTCTCTTAGGTTTCGTGAAGCCCTTTAATGTTTTTGCCTGTACTTTCTCATAGGATCTTCCACCTGTGTAACCAGGTAATTATTTTCAGTTAATTTTAGAAGCTGTCAGTCCAGGAAACAAAATAAGGAGAGTTGAGTTAGGCTGACAGGCAGTCTGAAAATTTCCCAAACTTCACATATGGATTATAAGATATCGAATAGCAGGATGGGTGCGTCATTGGTGTCATATTGTATAATATTTATATTTATGTTAATTTTTAATTGGACCGAGGAAGTCACAGAATACATCCTCTATAATAGGATGGTCAAGTCAATATAAAATATTTGTATTAGCATCATAAATATTTGTCCTCAGTTTTTTATTTACAGCCCTTAAAAGGTTTCTTTGCTTAGTGTGCCATTCACACGATGTTCGGTTTAACAGCCATTACAAACTTTATGCAACAAATTAGTCATTGTGAAATCATAGAGGTCTTCTGGGTTCTGACTTACCAATGGTATCTTGTAATCAAACGTTATGTCTTACCATATCATGTCAAACTAGCAAATTCCTGAGCTATCACAATCCTTCTTACATATGTGTTATATGTTATAGTGTCATTTATTACCTTTCTATCCCAAGTGAGCTTTGTGTATGATTTCAGAGTGGAGAGATGCATTTTTCTATGTCATGTATGCTGTGCTTGATACTGTAATTATTTTGCAGGAGCATTTAGATTATGACGTTGTCAAAAGCAATAAGCCAGAATTGAGAAATGCAACTGTGAGAATCAATATCTACAAAAAGCATCGTCAAACAATTCAGGTTTGCAATTTGGTTGTGATGCTCTGATATTTCCTTAATCATTTATCCTTTTATGGTTTATAAATTCAAGTATATTCTTTTAATGTTCTACTTCTTTTACTTTGAAATGTACTGCACCAGTTATACAAGGTTTTTTCTTGTTATGACCTGCAATATTCAACATTGCTAACTTTAGTATATCTGTTTTCTTTCAGTACATACACCCTCATGAACGTGAAAAGCTCTCCCAGGTTGAGCTGCTAGTGATTGATGAAGCAGCTGCTATTCCTTTGCCAGTTGTGAAGTCCTTGCTTGGTCCATACCTTGTCTTCCTATCATCGACTGTAAATGGGTATTTATTCTTTCTTGTATTTACCTCTTTCTGTCAAAATCCTTCATAGAATCCTTTTCATAAAAGCTGTTTTATCTTTATATATCAATAGTTCCCCTTATTCGTTATCGTGCACCAATTATATGTGGAGCTTACTGGTAATACAAACACCTCTGATGTGCATTATTGTTGTTTTTGTTTTGCATCACATCATCATTTCCAGTTATGAGGGAACTGGCCGTTCTCTATCACTGAAGCTGGTGCAGCAGCTTGAGGAACAAAATCGGCTGTCTTCTAAAAGTGCAGAGGGCACTCTCTCAGGTAGTTCTGCATCTTAATTTCCAGCACCCCAAATAGATTTATTAAGTTTGGTGCTATAAGAAAACAGAATTATGAGATTTGAGGAACATGTTAATTTTCAAACTGGAATTTCAACAAGATGCAAAAACCGTTGTTCAGATTTATAAACTTATTCCCTGGTGAGTCTCAACTTAACACATTGATAGTATACAGTCCATATAGCCAAACCAGATAGTGATGAAGGCTTAGTTGTAAAGTGCCTTACATACATGGTGGTGTTAACAAGTGTGGTGTTTCGTATTTCAAGTCACAAATGGTTTCTGATTACTTTTCTCAATTGTAATCAAATCTAGCTGCACCAAATTAAGTGTTGGTCCACATTGTCTTGCTACTGTCTTACTTGTTACCATACTTGCTGATTAGTTTGAGGAACTTAATTTATGAAATCAGCTTTTTTATTATTTGGTTGGATATTTGCTGATTTGTGGATGTCTCTCAAAATGTAGGCCAGCTTTTCAAGAAGATAGAGTTGAGTGAATCAATCAGATATGCTTCATGTGATCCAATAGAATCATGGCTTCATGGTTTACTTTGTTTGGATGCGACAAACTCTGTCCCCAATATCAATAGGTTGGAAAATAGTGGTTAAATAGTGGTAATTGCTTACATTTAATTTGGTCCTACTCAATCCATTTCCAGATCTCTTTTGAAATATGTAAAAAATAATTTCAGGCTGCCTTCACCAAATGAGTGTGACCTCTATTATGTAAACCGGGACACACTTTTCTCCTACCACAAAGAGAGTGAGCTGTTCTTGCAGGTAATCATTTCAGATGGTATTCTGCTGATTTCATTTGCCCCTGCTCATATACTAATGATTGGAATCGTATTCTGCAGCGAATGATGGCACTGTATGTTGCTTCTCACTACAAAAATTCTCCTAATGATCTACAACTTATGGCGGATGCTCCAGCTCACCACTTGTTTGTGCTACTTGGTATGCCTAATGTTAGCTGATTCTCAATTCTTGTGTGCCCCAGTGCTAAAAAGGTTTCCTTTTTGCAGGTCCTGTTGATGAGTCAAAAAATCACCTTCCTGACATCCTCTGTGTTGTCCAGGTTTGCATTCTCAAAAAATTGTCATCTTAAATTGGACTGCTTTCAGAACTTTGTTATAATAATTTGCTTCTGTTTTAGTTCAAAGCATTTTATGCTGTGTGTAATAGATAATACGAAATTATATGAAAAACTAATTTTCAGTTTTACTATTGTGGATGAGTAAAAAATCCACCTTCCCGACATCCTCTGTGTTGTTCAGGTTTGCATTCCCTTTAATTGAAGTGATTTCAGAAAAAACTTCTTATTAAGATTTGCTTCTGTTTTAGTTTGTGTAATGGATAATAAATTATATGGAAACTTACCTCATTGAAGTAATCTCAGTTTTACTATTGTGAATGATGAATATCATAATTAACATTGTAATTGGAACATAGTACTGTAACCCTGGAAAAGCGGGAGGCCTGAGAAAAAAAATTATATTGTGTAGGTGGCTCTTGAAGGTCAAATTTCTCGTGCATCTGCTGTTAGAAGCCTAAGTGATGGTCATCAGCCATCTGGAGACCAGATACCCTGGAAATTTTGTCAGCAATTTCAGGATACGGTTTTTCCTAGTTTTTCAGGCGCTCGCATAGTTCGAATTGCAACTCATCCAAGTGCAATGAGGGTAACCTATCAGGATTGTCCTATTTATTATAATCTATTCTCTTTCTGTCTTCATCTTACAGTATGCTCTTGTTGCAGCTTGGATATGGATCTACTGCTGTTGAACTTCTAACAAGGTACTTTCGCGTAAAATACTGCTGTGCATTTTGAGACCCTTGAGGTGTTTGAATTGTTTGGTTAGGACATTACAGCATCTTGAATTGGATTATGACATTTTAAAATTTCATTTGTAAGTGAGTATATTTTCTTGTTGAACAGAATTAGCTCTTGGTATTCATGCTATTCTGTGATCATTTCTTGTGTAACTTTCTATACACACATTTATATCCGCTAGTTGTACAGTTCTATTATTGGGCAGATTACTAGGCTGGTAGTCTTTATGGTTTGATTGGCATGTGATGCATTATCCTTGATTAAATTCCATAGTTCCTTAATAACAGTAGCTATACCATACCATACCAACAGTTTTCATTTTGCATGTAAACGGCATTTGAAAATTTTCTACTGATAGATACTTCGAGGGACAATTGACACTGATATCTGAAGTGGATGTGGATGAGGATGATGTTGATGAACCTCCACAAGTTAGAGTTACCGAGGCTGCAGAAAAGGTATTTTTACATCTGAATCTAAGACTAGTTCCTCTTTCTGTTCTGCATATTAAACTCCACTATATACGATATTAGCTATACAGAAATAACATTATCAAAGGAATCCTGTCTAGCATCATTCCTCTCATAGTTCAAGAAATGGAATGTCATCGGTAGTTGGTGATGCTCCTCTAGTGCACTCTGTTTCTTTTTTCTCTCCGTTCTTGAAACTTAAGAGTTTAGGTATATTAAAATGCGGGGGTTAGAGCGGATTCCAGGAGTTAAATATTTTGCTGTCTAGTCCTTACCTAGCAGTCGGTAATGAGATTTTCATGATAGATGCGTAGTTTGCAATGAATGATCAAAATGATGGTAACCAGGAATGCTGTGAAAGTAGGAAATATGTTTGTATGGAAGACTTTTGTATTCCTCAAGACACCATGGATAACTCAAAATATAGACCACGAGGAATTGTAAAAGCCATATTGGATACTATATGACATTGTGGGTATTGAGGGAGCAAGATGGTGGTATATTATTTTTACAGGGCTGATTCCTATTGTCTTTAGTTGACCTTCAGTTTGTCATCGCTAAAGAAAATTGTTGAGTGTAGAAACTGGACTATATGCAAATATATAGGAATGCTTATCATCAGCATTTCCAGAAGCTTTTGCTAATTTTTGGATGCGGCATGCACTTTCAGGTCTCTTTGCTAGAAGAAAATATAAAAGCTAGGAAAGATCTTCCACCTCTGCTTGTGCATCTTCGCGACCGAAGGCCTGAGAAACTAAACTATCTCGGTGTGTCATTTGGCCTCACTCAAGATCTTTTCCGATTTTGGAGGAAACATAAATTTGGTCCTTTCTATATTGGACATATTCCAGTTGAGTTACCCCTCATTAAAGTTACTTTTGGTTTTAACCTTGAAAGTCTGTTTTTCTATGCTTGTAATTTGCTTATGGTGTTAGAAGTCAAATTTATTTGCCTAAATTAATCCATGGTTTCAGAGTAATGTGACTGGTGAGCACACTTGCATGGTTCTAAAGCCATTGAATAATGATGAGATAAAAGTCGGTGAATCAGATGATTGGGGATTTTTTGGACCTTTTTACCAAGGTAAGTGTTAAGTACTGGACCAACCCTTAGTTCATATTTTTTCATGGGGTATTTACTAAGTTTTTGCTGCTTGTCCCAGATTATCGGAAGAGGTTCATTCATCTACTAACTTATACCTTCCAGTCTATGGATTACAAGCTTGCCATGAGGTGTGCTTCCAGTTTGAATATAAAATTTTATGTATTGGCTGACAATGTAGACTGAGTTATGCTGATACTTTTCATTGATTCTGTAGTGTCTTAGATCCTAAGGTTAACTTTAACGAGGTTGACCCTACTCTATCCTCTGGTTACCTGAAGTCAACGAATGAAATTGTTTCTCCGTATGATATGCAGAGGTTGGAATCTTACACAAACAATCTTGCAGATTTCCACTCAGTAAGATTTCTGAAACTTACATTTATTAATTTGTTTGAGCACTGTGGTGTTTCTTCCTACTTGCTCCCGCACAAGAAAGCACGTTTCACCTTGTTGAAATTATTTAAGATTGAACTAGTTGTATCTTCAGCTGAATATTGGACATCTTGCCATTGGAAGCTCATTTCTCTCTTGCTTTCGTAAAACGATTTAATTAGCCCAGAATGTTAGTAATGTAGAAAAGGCCACATAGATAGGCTTTATTTGCAATAGATGTCTTATGTTTTAGTCGTTTGAAGTGGAGGAGAAGTACATAATCTGGTGTTGAGTTGTAGGGGAATGTTTCAAATGGTTCATTTGGTAAGAGAAAGGAATGCCAGTTGTATAAGAGGTGATTAATGCTAGATGTCAGTATCTATTGGGGTCTTTGTGAGTTGGAAATTTAGGGAAAAGGGGGAGTCCATTCGCTTTCTCACTGACATTTCAGTTTTGAATTTTATTTTTGAATATCTGTATTTTCTTGTAATCCCTCTTTTCTGTTTGAGTAGTTTTGAGAGTTTTTTCTTGATAGTTTTGCATGTCATTATTTATCTGTGTTTTTCAATCTTCATAATATTAATGTTTTGCTGATTCTAGATTGATTAAAATGATTTGCAGATTCTAGATTTAGTTCCAAGACTTGCAATAACATATTTCCTGGAGAAGCTTCCCGTTACACTGTCATATACCCAGGCATCTGTTTTACTCTGCATGGGTTTGCAGAAAAAAGACATATCTGTGATTGAGGTTAGCTCCTTTGTGTTGCTAAACTGTTATGTGCTGAAATATTGATTGTTTGAAACCATTTTGAAAAGTTTAAATTCCAAATTAGTGCAGCAAACAATTTAGACATTTTGTGAGCATAATCATAATTGTTGTGGGTGTGTTGTGAGATTTTATTTTAGTTATTTTCAGGTTGAGTGCACGAACTCTGAAATTCGAAAGAGAATCTCTTCATTTTTTACTAGAGAATTGGAGACTGAAAATTAAATTTTTGTTTAAGAATAACTTGTTTTACGGCTTCAGGTAGTGGAATTGTTTGTCTAAATACTGGAGAATGAACTGTTTGCATAAGTTTTTAATTGGATTAGGAAGTCTAATTGCTGAAGAGAGAAATAAATAATTAAAGCCTTTGTAGGCTGATAAAAGCGAGATTCGATGATATATCTTCGGCATATAATATAAAAAGTTATGACGGATACTGATAATTATTTTCATCAATTAATCTTGATTTAAAGATTAAACCTTAATCACTCTGCAATGGTCATTAAATTAGTTACAGCAGTTTAAAAGTTGTGGTAAATGGTTATGAACCGTGGATATACCTAATATATTCATATGATTTCTTCCAGGGGGAGATGAAATTGGAAAGGCAGCAGATATTATCTTTGTTTATCAAAGTAATGAAAAAGTTGTACAAATATCTATACAATGTTGCATCCAAGGAGATTGATTCCACTTTACCTCGACTGAAGGAAGTAAGCTTTATGTGAATAGTTTTTTTCGGTTTATGTTGTTTATTTAAATTCTCCCACCATCTTTGTTTCTTTTGATAATTTTTCTATTTTCAAAGTGAAAACAATTGCCTTGATGCGTTTGGATTTTGTTTTGTGTGGGTTTATTAAGAAGAGTATTGATTTCTAGGCTGACTGCTATACATATGTGCTCTTCCAGTGTGTGATACTCCTTCTTAATGGTTTTTGTGGGATAGTTCTTTTCATTCTTTACTTACCCTCAAGTTAATTAACTAGAGAGTTTTATGGTAGCTTCAAGGTAAGGATATGAATTTGCCACTTGTCCCCCTACCCGTCAAGAAAATGAGAGTTTTTACGAATTAGCTATAAGGCCTCATGTCCCTATATTTGCTTCTCATTAGCTCTGTCATTAAGTAAAATCTATCATCATCAGCTCTGTGGTGAGAGCAGGTCTTAAAGATAATTGTAAGTGATCCGCATATAGCACTTATTTATGTTGTGTCGTATTGTAAGTCATCTTTAGGGAATCTATGCACTACAAGCTTCAAAGAATAGCGTGTCTTGTTATGTATGGCACATTGTTTGGCATGGTTTCTCACTATGTTGAACATGTATATAGATTACGATGGATCCGCACACCAAAACTGTCGATGAAGATTTGGATGAAGGTGCAAGAGAAGTGCAGGTTTGCAGTTTCCCTTTTTAATTTGCAAGCTTTCCCTTTATAAAATGTTTTCTGATTTGTGGAATTGCCTTGTATAGAATGGCATGAATGCTGCCAGGATGGAAGCTGAATTAGATCCAGAGCTGCTTCAGGAGTATGCCATTTTGGATAGAGAAGCTAATCTTGAGGAAGCATTACAGAAAGGTGGTCGGAAGGTGGTTTCTGGTGGTGTGATTAGCGTAAAATCCAACCGAGATAGGAAGACTTCAAAACATGGCAGTAGTGGGAAGAAAAGAAACAAGGAAGATGGTGGATCAAAATCAAATAAGAAGAGGAGAGCTTGATTGATTGATTCGACCTTTGAACTTGTATGGAAATTTTGACTAATTTGGATATTATGATGGTCAATAATACCTTTTATAGCTTGGATTTAGATTTGGAACCGTTTAATTGTTGGTGTTGTGGTTATGATATGTACTATGCTATGCAGCATAAAATCTGCCTCATACTAATTTCACAAAAAAATTATAAATAATTTCAAATTGAGTTTTAAAAATTGCAAAATTTACTAGCTCTTCTGAGTTATTTTTTGTTGAACTGAACTGAACCAGACTGAAATAAACTAAATCAAAATTAAATTAAACAAAACTGATCTACAAATTAATTCTTCCTTTCCTTTATTCTGGAATCTTCTACTTTCAACCATTTTGGCCCTGTTCTTGAGCTAAATTCTTGTAGAATTGAATTGAAGTGAAAAATAATGTGCTGAAAAATAGAACAAGTATGATTAAATTAACTTGAATTTTATAAAACTTTTTTGCTGAACGAAATGGATTGAAATTATATACTTATAAACTCAAAAGAACAATAATGTATTGAAAAATACATTTATGTCCCGTTCTCCTGAGATTATTTATTGCTGAACTGAACTGTATAAAGTGAAAAATAATGTATTAAAAAGTATGACTAAATTAAGGAAAATAACAGAAATTTCATAAAACTGTTTTTTGGCTGAATTGAAATGATATACTTATAAACTCAAGAGAACATAGTCTTAATTGATATTAACTGAATGGATGTCCGAATTTATATTAATAAATAAATAAATAAATAAATAAATAAATAATTCTTTGTATTTACATATTTAAAAAATAAATAATATTTGTAAGTAATTCAAGAGCATCAGTTTATAAAATTATGGTGAGAAGAATTTTAATTTCTTAAAAAATATTGAATTAGATGATATATTTACATACTTGAAAGTTGAATATATTTGGTCAACATGAACAAAGGAAATATCAGTTAATAACTATTTGTTAAATTATTTTTTCAAAAAATAAGTGCACGACATCATTTAAACTAGGGGTGTAAATGAAATGAACCGTTCGTGAACAACTCGTGAACTAATCAGTCAAAGTTCGTTTTCGAACTCGAACTCGTTCGTTTATATACGAGCTCGAACTCATAAGAGCCAACTCGATGGGCTCGTCGAGCAGATCGAATAGAATTTTATATAGAATTTTTATATAAATTAATTAAATTTTATTCATTAATGCTTTAACGATCTCGAACTAGGTCGAGTTCGAGTTCTAACTCAATTTTTTATCGAGCTCACGAGCCGAGCTCGAATTTTCTAAAAGTCGGACGAATCGAGCTCGAACTAAAATATCTCAACTCGTATGAGCTCGAACTCGATCACGAACATGCAACACGAACTCGAACTCGAACACAGTTCTGTTCGAGCTCGACTCGACTCGTTTACAGCCCTAATTTAAACTACATAAAATTACAAAAAATATATGTGCCTAAAAGATTTGCTCTTATCACAAACTCTCATATGAGACTGTCCAAAAGTAAGTAATATCATAAGAAAACACACATTTAAACAAATATCATTTATATATTACAAATTCTCATTTGACACCTGTCTCTACAGAGACCAAGTATTATAAGGGACCGTTATCGGTTGAAATTGCAGTTGGTGAGTTTCAACCCCGCCGCAGTTGTTAATTTTTAGGTTGCTGGTGTCGCCATATCTCGGCCATCTCACACGGACCGACTCGAGATTGAGATTCGATGTGAATTTGTACAAAATAACAGTAATATACCAAGGATTATGATCAAGGAAATTGACTGAAAGATTAATCAAACTGACTGATAGATCATTCCTTTGGCCCTTGGTCTCCACAAGGACATGTCTCACCCAAAACTTTCTCTTTATATATATATATTCACGAATTAGGGAAATTTATTTTATTTTTAATTCTATTCCAAATTTACTGAATGGGTAGCATACGGGTGGGCGAGGCCCAAAAAATGGGAGGGGTATGGGCCGGAAATGGAACATTAGTCGTAGACGCACAATACTCAAAACAGACAGTCGTTAGTCACGGGGTTTTTGCTTCACTTTTGCTTATCCCCGCCACCGCACCGTGTCCTTCTGTGTGACAGTGTGAGTTAAGTTTTTGTTGCGCCACTGCCATGGGACCTTTGACGTTAAGCTTCAATGCAAAGACCGATTCTGTTGCTTCTCCCGGTAACTGTTTGTCTTTTATCGATCGCTAAACAGGAATGCACTTGGGTGCTGTGCTGATTTCTCAATTTGTGTTTTGCAGATGCATGTACCGGTTTCGGACAAATCCTTCAGCTCAGAACCAACAAGTTCTTCTCCTCAATCAGCACGCAGCAAGGCAAAGAAAAGCCTTTTGATTTCTTCCGCACAGTACTTGGTAAGCCCAACTTCAACCTCCAATGTCTTTTTTACTCTCCTGAGCTTGCAATTGCACGTTATTGTTAATCACCCATGGCTAACTTCTATTCGAAATTCTTGGCCTGTATGTATTAGATTGGTATAAGATGTTAAGATGAAGGCTGTGTTGTATAGTCTAGGACTCTTTAAGGTTTGTATATTGTTGGTGGTTCTTCTCTAACTAGGTTCTAATTGCTGATTACTCAGAACCCTGCCACGGCAGTGTATTCTGTAATGTGGGTAGCTTTGGAAAATCATTTAAAATCAATTTATTGTACCACATTCACGAGTCCCTAATTACAATCCCATTTATTGTAAATTTACAGCATCCATAATAATTGGGATGCTTAGGCAGCATCTCAGTAAGCTCCAAAAAACCAAAGACACCAAGAGGCCTTAATCCAACACCAGAAGCCCTCCACTTTATTTTTTCAGTTATTCCTACATTCTATCCATGCATTTCTTGCACTTATTTAATCTTCGGGCCATTGTATCTGTAATTTATTATACACTATCACAGTTAGCCAGAGGTAAAGCCGATTTTCAAATTTTAGTGATTACTAAGCTACCTGTAATCTTTGCAGATGGTGTTATAGCAGGAGGCACAGCAGGTGTTGTTGTGGAAACAGCTTTATACCCTATTGATACAATCAAAACACGGTTACAGGTTGGTGAACTAGTCTAATTTAGTCATTTCCACAACATGGATGATAGCCTACAATTTTTTCACAGGAACTCCCTCCATCCTAGTCATAAAGAGAATATATTTTATTTCTTATTATTTAGTTTCAGCCCAAAGGAAGAAACATAAAGATAGTATGCCAGTTTGATTCTCAATTCTCAGCAATAATTATAATTTTACTATATTTCTTAGTCTATGTGTAGGCTGCTCGTGGTGGTGGTAAAATAAACTTTAAAGGACTCTATTCAGGATTGGGTGGTAATATTGCTGGAGTTCTTCCGTAAGTTCTTATTTTTAATTAGTTGCTATTTCTTGCTAATTATTCTTATGTTTAGCTCTGACCTCTGAAAATGACAACAAAGAATTATTTTGTGTCTTATGTGGTTTTACTAGAGCTAAGCTTTATATGATAATTTTGTTGAAATATTACCATGTAAGTCCAAATAAATATGTTATATTGCTATAGTCCTTCCACAAGTTCTTATTTGATATTATCAATTGCCATTTTTTGTTATTCTGTCTTATATTTGGCTCTGAAAATGTAAACAAAGAAGTATCCTGTGTCTTATGTGGATAGTCATGCTTTCTTCTACTGGAGCTTTGATATTATCCACAAATGCTCAGGCTTTATTTGGTAAATGTTTTTTAATAAGTTTCAGAAGAATACTAGAGCTTGCATTGGGAATTATAAGTGTTGACAATATGAAAATATAATTTTTACTTAAATATGATGAGAATTGTTTTTTTATTTTTAAAGGTAAACCATCTAAAAGATGGAAGAAATTATATTTGGCTTCCTCATGCCTTCAAATAAAATAAAGATTACAACAAGAGCTACAAAGTTCAGTTCAAAAACAAAAGAAGGGGTAAATAACAACCCCTGGCCTCTCTAAGTGACAAAAATAGAGGTTAGCCAAATGATGTTCACTAAACCTTCCTTCCATACAAGTTTAAATATGTTGAGAATTGAAAACAAACAAAGGTTACTGTTCTTACGATAGGATTCCTCATATGCTGGAATGTAACTTAATAGGATTCCTCCTGTTATTGTTTGAGTGAAGGTACAACTCTTTTAAAACAACCTACCCCTTTCTTATTAAAGTTTCATTTTTTTCATTTTCCAATAAATTTAAGCTATAAAGTAAAAAAACTTAGAAATAACATATTGTTATGTAATCATATATTCTGATTGACGTTCACTCTCTTTATGTGGAACAAAATTAAGTTAAGAAACAAAGCTCTTCATATGGACAAAGGGAGTATGTTTACTTTTACTTCTACTTTTTATACGAGGAGATTAGCAATAATAGAAAGTTACTTTTTTCTTGTATTTATAAGTCATTAATTTAACAGTTTTTGGTAGAAAGATACAAAATGCATAAATATGTAAAAAGTAGTTTTGTTTTAGTTATGTGCAAATTGGCAACTGTTGGAAAAGTCAAATTTTCTTTTTATATATTATCCTCTCTTTTTTTTTCTCACTTTCTGCGGCTCTGAGTCAATCCTGAAGTCACACGAGAAAGGATTCTGTCTCTGCTCTTGAGCAAAGCTGAAAATTGCTTCTGAATATTGATTGATGAATTATGACATTATATGTAAAATTTGAAGATTCCCCTTGATAATGCATGGATATGGCCGTTTAGAAGTTATGTATACTTCACGATGCTATCCAGGAAATATGGTGAACTAGCCGTTCCTTTATTAATCTTACATGTATGTCTGGCATAGAATTGATAGGATTGAACTGATCTTGGGAATGCTGTGTTAAACAACTGATGTTATTAATTCTGTCTACAGCGCCTCAGCTATTTTTGTTGGCGTGTATGAACCAGCAAAGCAAAAGTTATTGAAGATATTCCCTGAAAAGTTTAGTGCTTTTGCTCATCTGGTGAGAATTTCCTTGTTATCTCCTGTTTAGTGGTGTTAATACCTTAACATGTTATCCATATGCCATAGCTCTTTATCATTTCATGCTGTCACACACACACACACACACACACACACACACTCTTTATCATTTCATGCTGTCACACACACACACTCACACACACGCTCAGTGTTGTTCAGCTTTATATTAAATAAACCAAAAAAGAGGATAGCGAGAAATGGCATTACTGAGATGGAAATGTATGTAAAAGATGAACCCCTATAAAATAAGTAGTGAATGCATTAGAAAAATAAAAGCAAGCTTGACCCCAATAATTTTAAAAATGGGAACGATCATTAGATGCCTTTGTAAAATGGATGGAAAAAAAATAGAAGTATAAATCAGATAAAAAAATGAAACGGACATATAGTATAATGGAAAAATGTGCTATATGTATAGATAAATCTCAGATAGTCTCAATCAACCATGGCTGGAGGTGGTATAGCTGACCCATGCAGTGGATAGAAAAGGCCTAATTGTTATTGTCGCTTATCTGTTGCTTCTGGAATCTTGAATTCTATAATATAAAAGCATTGTGGTCTTGTGTTACATCTTCTGTAGACAGCTGGTGCTGTTGGAGGCTTTGCTGCTTCTCTTATCCGTGTACCAACAGAGGTACTTCACTGTCCTCATTTTCTTATATGATTTTCCATGTCAAATGTTTCAAATTACCATTATTCCTATTTCAGGTTGTCAAGCAACGGATGCAAACTAGTCAATTTGCTTCTGCGCCTGATGCTGTTCGGCTAATTGTTGCCAAGGAGGGGTTCAAGGGACTTTATGCGGTAAGTAATATTGTCTATCATTTCATGTCTGATCAAAAATTTTCTTGTCGATGGATCATTATTTAGATTACAATTGATATTAATGGATAGGATTGTTAAAATGATGAATGATATAAAAAGTTCCTCTCATTCAATACTTTTTCATTTATGCTATGTTATGTAGTGCTTGATTTCTAGTTTTTCACTCTGTAGGGGTATGGATCCTTTTTGTTAAGGGATCTGCCATTTGATGCTATCCAGTTCTGCATCTATGAGCAGCTTCGGATAGGTTACAAGCTGGCTGTAAGTATTTTCTTATACTCTCTGAGTTAAAATTATTATTTTTATTGGGTGACGGCACCTCTTATTTGGAGTTGTTCAACAAGTTGATTCTTGGATCCATTTTTTGTATTTCTTCCTCTTCTTGATTTCTTCAAAATCTCCTAAAGGATATTCAACAATTAGATTGATGTTGAGTGAGTGTAATAATTATGTTGATATATCAAATTTTCTGAACAAAATTAGTCCTGTAAATTATTGTTCAGGTTTACATTTACAAATAGTTGTATTTCTTTATATCATTTGTAAAATTTAATAATAATATTGACTATGACTCCTTGAAATCTGGTTTCTATTTCTGCAATCAATGTTACTAAGAATATATGTCTCCTTGTATTCACCAGGCAAAGAGGGATCTAAATGATCCTGAAAATGCTGCTATTGGAGCTTTTGCGGGTAAATTTATGTCTTTAAGCTGTTTCTCTTTATTTAGCAACCGCGATACCATTTTTCTAAAACCCCCTCCTTATATTAGAAATTTTATACTAGAACCTACATTGCCTGATGACATGAATATTTTCATATTTAGGTCCTTAAAGATATTTTTATTGTATTTCCTTTGTTGAATTCATTGACCACTTTTTCATCTGTAGGAGCATTAACTGGTGCTATTACAACACCCCTTGATGTGATCAAGACAAGGCTGATGGTCCAGGTACAATAATCAAAAGTCTTTTGTTTAACACATGAGCTTGGTTTTGCTCTTACTTATTATTTCCTACCTTGTATGACGAGCCTTTCCAAAAAAAAAAAAAAATCACCCACAATTCTATCAGATTTTTCTTATGTGTTACTTTTTTGTCAAAAGATGATGACTTTCAGGGTTAAGGGAGCACAATATAATTCCCTCCACCTTTTGGTGGTTTAATTTTTTATTGATTGATTTGTGCCAGGACTTTCTTACCAATTTTATGTTATTATGATTACTGCTGCACAGGGATCAGCAAACAAGTACAAAGGTATATATGATTGTGTACAAACTATTATTAGAGAAGAAGGCTCGCCGGCTCTTTTAAAGGTATGATTTTGTTAGTGTAAGGAGGTTTTCCTGCTCTTCACTCTTTGGTTACTATCCACAAATTCTTTTTATTATATAGTTATCTTTCTATCACTTCACAGTAATGTTTCCCTTGGGAGAATATGTATGACATTTAGGTGGAAGAAGACTGAGAGGAAAGCATTTGAGTTGACTTAAATTCAAGATCATAGACTCACCCCGATTTGACAAATTTCGTTTCTCTTTCCATTTTTGGATGTTGCAGGGCATTGGACCAAGAGTGCTATGGATAGGCATTGGTGGTTCGATATTCTTTGGCGTTCTTGAGAGATCAAAGCGTTACCTGGCCCAGAAGCATCAAACTGAGGATAAAACTTCGAAATCGGAGTAGCAACTTATACAACTATTGCGAAGAAGAGTAACATGAAAGTAGATGTTAGAAACTAGGACAGGACCTTTCATAGGGGTCTTGCATACAATGATATCATGTGGGGGCAGGGATTGTTCAAATGTTGAAACTCAGATTTTTTATATCCTCTTTTGGAAATAAGAACCATTTCTGTCTTCGTGATCTTTGAAAATTATTTTGGCGAGCAAATATCCTAACAAGACGTAGGTGTTTCAAATCAGTTTATAACAAGACTTTATCGTTATTATGAAGTCTAAAACAAATGTCGTATCAGTTTTATTTCTTTATATATTGTATTATATCTTACTGATCTTAACAATTTTATAAATATTGTAATGATCTATCACACTATAACAATTTACAAAGTCTTGGGTGAGACCGTCCTACCATAAGCTTATGGTAGGACGAATGATAGTTCATGTGTTTAATAGATTTGTTCATGTGTTTCAAAGTTTTGTTTGCTATAAGCTGGGTTCATGTGTTTGACAGATTTGTTCTTGTGTTTCACAATTTTGTTTGTTATAGTCTATAACAATGTGTAAATGAACTAACAAAGTTGTGAAACACATGAACAAATCTATTAAACACATGAACTATCATTCGTCCTACCATAAGCTTATGGTAGGACGGTCTCACCCAAGACCTTCTCATAACAATTTGGGGAGCTTATTAATTTCCGTTTTCCAACTTTATTATAACGATGAAAAGTGAACAATTGGGAAAACAATAGTGAACAATAGCTCACTTTTTTTTAGCTTTCTCTATTTATTCTTTTGGCATTATTATCTTTACTTTTACTTCTGTAGGACCCTGTATAAACAATTAATACCAATAAAATCAAACAAAAAAAGAAGTTGTATGAGATTCAATTTCATTTAGGATTCAATTTCAATTAGGATTTGATTTTTTTCTTCATAATATGATAGTATAAATAGATCATAGATGTTATACATTGAGAAACAAAGCCACAAAATCTACACATGTTCTAACATGTTTTCCCAATATGAAGATGTTAATCTACATGGAACAATTTAAGGTGAAATTGATCCTGATGTTTTTGGTGATCCGAGTATAGAGAATCCTTTACAAAATACTACAAAGGTTAGAGGTGAAATTGATCTTACTGTTGTTGGTGGTCCAAAAATAGAAAATCCTCCTGAGATTGTTATAGAGAATGATGAAGATGGAGACGAAGACGATGACGATGAGGGTGGGGATATTTTTATACAAACTTTGGAACAGGATCTAGTGTGCGAAAACAATTTGAAGTTTATGATACTAGTGAAAAAGACATAGTTAGACGGGCATCTATTGATCTTGGGTCATATCAACCTATACAAGATAATTGTCCTTTCTTTGGTCCTCAAAATCATTCTTGTCGTTTCCAAAGCACTTGGTTTCCGAAATTTCCATGGCTAGAGTATTCCCCGTCAAAAGATGCAGCTTATTGTTTTTAATGTTTCCTGTTTGGAAAGTCGGGTTCAAATGTGTTCACTTTAACCGGATTTAAAAATTGGAAGAAAGTAGGCAGTGGAAAAGAATGTTCCTTTGTTAAACATACAAGATCTTTTTCTAAGTCGGCACATCACTTTGCATGCAACTGTTATTTTATTCTAAAGAATCAATCATCTCACATTGAAAAGGTAATACAAAGCAGAGTGCCTAACAAAAGCGCAAGTGGTTACGTCTTAAAATAACTATCCCAAAAGTCGTACTATCTCCGAAAACTTTCCTGAGGTGTTAGGCCATATCAACCTATACAACTTTCCTTCAGTGATACGTCTTAAAAACTTTCCTTAGTTGTTTTAAGACGTAACCGGTTGCGCTTAATTTGTTAGGCACTTTGCTTTCGTACTACCTCTTCAATGTGAGATTGATTCTTGAGGTTAAAATAACAATTGGCTGCAAAGTGATGTGCCAAATTAGAGTTAGATCTTGTATGTTTAACAAAAGAACATTCTTTCCCATCGTCTACTTTCTTCCAATTTTTAAATTTGATAATGGTGAACTCATTTGAACTAGACGTTTCAGCTGGTTTTTTCCAAAATGAAACAATAAAAAAATAAGCTGCATCTTTTGACGGGGAATACTCTAACCATGAAAATTTTGGATACCAAGTGCTTTGGAAACGACGAGGATGATTTTGAGGACTAGCGGAAGGATATTTATTTTGTATAGGTTGACATGGCCTAAGATTAGGGATGACACTGGGCGGGTTTTGGTGGTGACCCGCCCCATTTGCACCGGTTTGGGGCGGGGATGGGGAAAAGTTTATGGGTAATGGGGCGGGGATGGGGATGAAACCACAACCCGTCATGGGTCATGGGGCGGGGATGGATTTTATACATCACCCGCCCCAACCCGCCCCATCCCCGTTATACCCGGCCCGCCCCAATATAATTATATTAATAATATTATTAATAATATTAATTAATAAAAAATAATATTAATTTCTTACTATAATTTAATAATCAACCCCTAATAGTTAAAATGAGAAGAAAATTAACAATAATAATGTATTTGGACTATTCTTTGGCAATCGTTTTTATAATTACAAACTTCTTGTTTGCTTCAAATTTGAGTGAGATTTCAATTACATTTTTTTGTTTGGGTTTGAGATTTTTGTCTTTTTAAAGATTTTATATTTCTCAGTATAATTATTATTGCGTTTGAGTAAAAGTTATATAAACAAATGTATTTTAAACTGATATAAGAGGTGGGTGAGGATGGGTCATGTGTCATGGGGCGGGGATGGGTCATGGGGCATGGGGTGGGGCGGGTCATGGAGCGGGGATGATTTTATAATAAAACCCGATGGGGCGGGGATGGTTTTTAATTTTGTACCCATCATGGGTCATGGGGCGGGGATGGGTTTTAAAATATTAGATGGGGATGAGGATGGGATAGCTAGTACCCGCCCCAAACCCGCCCCAGTGCCATCCCTACCTAAGATCAATATATGACCGGCTAACCATGTCCTTTTCATTAGTATCATACGCTTCAATTTGTTTTCGCAAAATCGGATCCCGTTTCATTGTTTGTAAAAATAAATATCTCCACCCTCGTCGTCATCGTCATTGTCTAAATCTTCATCATTCTCAATAGTAATCTCAGGAGAATTTTCTGCACTCGGACCACCAAGAGAAAATTAATCTGAAGGATGAACTACAACATTATAAGTTAGATGTTCATATTCATCAAGATTTGAACTTATCAAATATTGGTGATTTATGTCGGGGATTTGTGACCACGGGGAAAGTTAACGTGAATCCCTTATATTTTAGGCTACCATGTCTTGTATTGACTATTAATTTCTACATCCACCACAACATCTGAACGATTTTTTTTAGCCATGAAAATTCTTAAAACAAACCTCCATAATGAGATTATATGTTGCTATATAAAATAGGCTTGGGATTTCCAAAATTCAGAATTCACAAGGCATCTGGCTAGATGATATATCTGATATTGAGAATGAAGCCATATCTTTCTATGAAAACCTCCTATCTTCTGAATCAACAGAAAGAGCTCCTTTTCATTCACATTTCCTTAGCCAGATTCCTACCCTTGTCAGTCCAAACCAAAATGAGCTTTTGATAAAACCTGTCACTATGGATGAGCTAAAAAAAGTGGTTTTCAGTCTCAATAAATCCAGCTGTCCTGGTCCTGATGGCTACACAGCAAAATTTTATATAAATGCATGGGATATTATCTATGAAGATGTGCTTAATGCTGCAAATGATTTTCTTCATAATCCTAATATCCCAAGGGGAATAGCCAGCACCTGGATTACCATTATCCCTAAAAAAGAGGTTCCAGTCTCCTTCAATGACTACAGACCTATAAGTCTTTCCAATGTTAGCAATAAAATTTTTTCAAAAATCTTGATGGAAAGACTCAAACCATTGATGCCTTCTTTGATATCCCAACATCAATCTGCCTTTTTAGCCAACAGAGAAATCTCAGACAATGTCCTTTACTTAAAGGAAATGATGAGATTCATCAATAGAAAAACTAGGGGTGCTAACTGTATACTTAAGCTTGATCTTCAGAAGGCTTTTGATAGAGTGGAATGGCATTTCCTCAGCTCTGTGTTACTGAAATTTGGCTTCCATGGATCCTTTGTCCATACCATCATCAAGAACCTGTCCCAAGCTTGCTTCTCAGTCCTGGTAAATGGAAAAGCTGTGGGATTCTTCAAAGCTTCCAGAGGAATAAAACAGGGAGACCCTATTTCTCCTTTCCTTTTTAACCTGTTTTCAGAAGCTTTCACTAGATCACTTGCATATGCTTACCACATAGGAAAAATCCAGTATTTCAACTTACCAGATGGTGCCATTCCTATCTCTCATCTGAGTTATGCAGATGACACCATAATTTTTTTAACTGCTAATAAGTCCAGTCTAACTGTCCTTAAAGCTTTCTTAGTGGTTTTTGAAAAAACAACTGGTCAAAAAATCAATTTTCAAAAGAGTGAGGTCTTCTATAGCAAAAATGCTTCCTTACACACCATTAGACTAATTCAGTCTATCCTAGGGATGAAAAAAGGAGATTATCCTTTTAGATACCTTGGGTGTCCAATTTTTACAGGTAAAATGACTTGTTCACATCTCCAGCCTGTGCTTGAAATGATCACCTCAAGGCTAGATAGCTGGAAAAACAAGTGGTTATCCACTGGTGGAAAACTAACACTGATTAAATCTTGCATTTATTCCATTCCCCAGCACATTTGGGCAGTCTATGACCCTCCAAAACTTATTTTAAAAAACCTAGAGAGAGTTATCTCCTCTTTCTTCTGGGGGCATAGTGAAAATGGTGAAAAGAAAAAGTGGAGGAAATGGAAGGACCTGTGCTACCCTTTTGTTGAAAATGGTATTGGGATCAGATCGCTTTCAACCATTATTGAAGCTTACTCGGCTAAATTATGGTGGAAGTATCAAAAAGCACTAGCCCCATGGACACTTTTTATTTCTTCTCTACCTTTAACTGACAGAACTTCACAAACATGGAGAAGGATATGCAAAATGGATTCCTTTGCAACTCATAATTCAAAAATCATCATTGGTAATGGAATGTGTAGTTTTTGGAACTCCATCTGGATTGACTCTGGTGTTTTGAGTGATTTTATTTCACCTGATGCTACTAATATTCCATCTGATTGCACTGTGGCTGATTTTATCACACATAAGGAACTATACATGCACTCTTTAGCTCCATTGCTACAGACTGATGCCTTGAATTTTCTACAGGACATAAACCTCTCACCACATAGAAAAGACAGACTCATCTGGAAACCTGATCTGAAAGGAAATTTCACTTTCGCTTCAGCCTACAATGCACTCAGACCTAAAAGAGGTAACATCTCTTCTATGGTTAAGATATGGTCTTCCAGAACTCCAAAAAAGGTGTCAGTTTTTATGTGGAAACTTTTTAACTGTCTCCTTCCTTTTGATGACATACTGTTATTCTTTGGTTTCAACATAGTATCTAAGTGTTCTTTCTGTGATAACTCTGATAGTATAGATCATTTTTTCAATGGCTGTAATATAGCCAAGCAGGTCTGGACTGCTATACACTCTTTCTTATGTATTGGCAATCCAGATTTTACCTCCCTGTGGAGCAGACTTGCTAGCTATTGGTCCTTTAAAGGACTTACTACATTCCACACAAATCTAGTCAATATGGTACCATCTTTTGTTTGTTGGTGTTTATGGAAGGCCAGGAACAGAAAACTTTTTGACTCTGTGACTCCAAATGTTCAAGGTTTGGTTAAGGAAATAAAAGATATGATTTTTGATGCTTTTGTAGCTAAGCCTTTTTACATTACAAAACAGCATGATAAGGATATTGCAAATGCTGGGGTTTTGCCTAAATGGTTGAAACCTCCTAAACCTAATTTTTTTCCCATTAAATGGCTCAAACCATCTAGTGGTTTAAAAATGAATGTAGATGCTGCATGGAGTCATAATAGTCAAAAAGCTGGTCTAGGAATAATACTAAGGGATTCTACTGGTTCTCTCATACTTGCTAGATCCTTATATGTTAATTCCTTTTCTCCCCTTCAAGCAGAACTGCAGGCTATAAGTTTTGGCATTCTTGTTGCTCACTCTGCTAACCTGTTTGTTTTCTCCATGGAATCTGACTGCTTAAATGCAGTAGCTATGATCAAAGACCATAATAAGGCTCCATGGAATATGTTTTCTCTTGTAGACTACATATCCTTAAACCTTTACCCTGCTGTGCTTAATCATATCCTTAGGCAAGGAAATTGTGTAGCTGATTTGTTAGCCAAACATGCTCTGAGAAGTAAATTAAATGATCAGTACAATTTTCACAGTCTTCCAGTCAGAGTTAGAGGGGCTTTAATTTTAGACAAAATGGAGCTCCCTTCTCTGCGGATCCAGAACTAGATACTGCTAATTTTGCTGGTTTTTTTCAATACAGATGAAGTATCAAAGACACACCAGCAGAGAATTTGATCCACTCACAGGTCTTCACCAACTGTCTCAAGGAACTCATGCTGCACCTCATGATGTCTCAAGGAACTTTGTCCCACCCTGGTGCTCCTCTCTTTGTCTGGGTGAAATAAAAAGGGTAAGCATCATCTATAGGCTGAATTGTGATTTTGTGTTTGCTCATAAAATCACTAACAAGCAAGTAGATTGAAGCTTCCTGCCATTTATTTCACCACCATTTCTTTTTGTTGTATAGAAGGAGAAGCCTTGCTTCTATTCTTTCTTTTTGAAGGCACTTACTTGTGCCTTGTGTAGTGATACTACACCATAGATGCCTTTAGATTAGGCCTCTATTTTAGCTGCACTGTGCTATAGGCCTTACCTGTATGCAGCTTTGTAACTCTTTTTTCTTCTTTTGGTCATTTAAAAGGCATGGGGAAGCCAATATAACTCCCCCCACCAACGGTGGTTATTTTAAAAAAATAAATAAAAAGTATCTTGTTTTTTAAATTTAGAACTCTTATATTATGAAATTTTAAATATAACTAAAGAGTGTATTATTTATAGGCAAAGTCTTGGGAGCAATCGTCTAGATATATAGATCGGATTAAATTGTAAATAGGATTAAGGTAAAAAAACAAGGAGGGACCAATTTACAATTTCTGAAAAATTAGGATTTTCACGTGCTAAAGTAACCCGCGCGTTAACAGTTTCAGTGAATAGTATCAGTGAAAAGTAATATTTGAATTTTATTTTTTTTAAAAACTCATGTTTTAAGTTATAAAATCCATCTTTTAAATTACAACTTTAGGTTTTTACATGATCAATACCCATTTTCATGCTTTGTTTTAAAATTCTCTTGTTTTAACTTACACATTTTGTTTTAAATTACTCATGTTTTGGTTTAAATTCATCATGTTTTATTTTAAAATTCTTGATGCTACCAAAATCCGTCCGGTTCCCGGGGCACGACGCTATCCGGGCCACCTGCCAAGCGAGCCTGCAACAACCCTGCAAAACAATCCCCGGGAGGTTTCCCGGGGAAGATGCTCCAGCGTGATGATGAGATGGGGATAGCGGTGAGGGAAAACGTACGGAAAGCGCTCTCAATATAGAGTAGAGAGATATAAGTCATATAACTTGTTCACTGTTTTGGACTAGCATTTATAGTTGAGGCTACCTGCCTTGGATAAGACTCAGGACCACTTCTCCTTGTCACTATCTGTCCTTCTTCTTGTCCGGATGTGCCTCTCGCGGGAGAGGCGCTGCTTTCCCACTCTTGGGCCGCAGGCCCTTTTCCCGGCCCAGCGGAATCCTGGGCCGGTATTATCACTAGCCCCCAAACTAGTCGTCCGGGCTTCGAGGATGTGGGGGACTGGTCTCCTACGCTCCTCCTCCTGTTGCTATTTCTCTTGGTAGGACCCATCCGTGCCAATATTAACTTCTGACGACGCCGTCTTTCTCTATTCTGCACTAATCAATACCTCGTTCTTTGTGTCATCATTGCTTTTCCTTCTTTTGAGGCGGCGTTTACTATTCCCTTGCCTATATAAGGGTCCAAACCCTCCTTCACTGAGCTTCTCTCTCTTCCATAATCCTCCAGGCGCTCTGCTCTTTTAATCAAGTAAGCACTAAATCTCTTCCTCCTTTTCTTCCCATCATGACTTCCCCTCTTCCCTCCAACTCTTCCTTGGACACCGAGGGAATTCAAAATCAGTTTGAGGTCCAATTCCGGGCTGATGATAACATGATTTCCTCCCCTTCCTCCCCGGACTCCTCTTCCGAGGTTTTCAGTACGCCCCGGGAGCCAGTCGTCCCGGGTGCGTTGCCCTCGGACGGGGCAGGTTTGCGCCCAGCCGAGCATCCTAATCATCCCCGCAAGGATCAGGATGAGGAGGTGTTTGGCGAGGAAGCCGGTGATGACATTCCCCGAGAGCCCACTCACGGAGTGCGCCCGGTGGGTATCAAATTTTATGATGTCCCCGGGGATTCTCCTTCTCTAGATAGGGATGTCTTGGATTTAGCCAAGCGTTCCTTTATTCCCCTTCCTTTAAACGCTTCTCTTTCTAAACTTCCTCCGGTGGTCTCCGAGCGGGAGGTTTCGTGCATCCCGCGGATCCATTTTCAATACGGGCTTAGCCTGCCCTTCCCTCCTCTCTTTTTTGAAATCCTTCAATTTTATAATGTAGCCCCGGCCCAACTACATCCTAACGGGGTTGTTCTAATCCTGGCCTTTTTGCTTAACTGCGCCAGGTGCCACATTCCCCCTTCTCTCTTGCTCTTCCGCTCCTTCTATGCCTTGCGGAAGGCACATGCCTCTTTCCCGGGCATTTTCTCTTTTACCATTCGCTCCGGGATAAAGGACTTCATCCTTTCTAAACCTAAATCCGCCAAAGGATACCTTTCGAAAGGTTTCTTTCTATGTGATGCCCGGGTGTACCCTATGCCTTCCTGGAATGATTCTCTCATTCCTGAGGACAAGAAACCCCTCGCCAATCTCCCCGACATCATTACCAGTGATCATAGCCTCCTCCGTCTATCCCCCTTAAGTATGGATAATTTTTTTAAGACCGGGAACGCGGGCTATAATTGGCCTCGCGGGATCTATCCTGCCGAGCTCTTTACTCTCCCACGCATAGCTGCGGTATGGCCGGATGGAGGTGCCTATTAAGTCTTTTTATTATTATTATTTTGAATCTCTGTTCCCCTTCTATCTATTTATATATACATATTTGTTTTTAACTTTCTTTGCTTGGTTTCAGCCCAACCTCCGTTGTTCGCGGACGCTATGACTTTCGTGGAGAGGTCTTCCTCCGGGGGCGATCAAGCCGGGCCTGCTCAACAAGTGGCTCCCCACCCTGAGCCATCCTCTACTGAGAACCCGACCATCATCCCACAAAGGGCTCGCTTGCAGCAGCGATCTCGCCCGCCGTCTTCCTCCGGGTTATCTTCAGCGTCCCGGGCTTCTCCCGTCCCATCACCTACTCCCGGGCACCGGTCCTTTGTCCAGCATCTGGTTTATAGTGGCGGGGCCAGTTCACGGTTCAAACGGCCACCTGCTAATGAGCTGCCCGGGTCTCCCTCATCCTCTCGTCAGAGGACCAACGATTTTCCTTCTCCTCCTCCTGTTCGCAACACTCCCCCGCAGGCTGCTACTTCCGAGGTTTTCCCGGAAGAGAAAGAGGAGGTAACTGCTTTCCTAAGGCTTCGTATTTTATCTAAGTTTTAATCAGAATTTTGTCTAAGTTTTATGTACTGTCTTGCAGAGTATTGCCTTCGCTGATTCCCTTCTTGCGGACCCTCAGTTTACTGAGGCGCTAAACCGGGGCTATTCCAAGTATAGCTCTGGGTTATTCGCCAAGATGGAGAAGGAGCTCCGCGATACCCGGGAAAAGTTAGCCGGGAGGGATGACCTGGAGGCCCGGCTAGAGGCATCCCAAAAGAAACTAGCTGAGAGGGAGAAGAAGCTGGCAGATAGGGAGAAAAAGCTAGCCGATGTGGAGAAGAAGTATTCCTCCCTTAAGAAGGAGAAGAGAGACGCCCAGCTCGAGGCCCTGGATGCTTTGACCCAGAAGATCCTTCGCTCCGTCGATTTCGACAAGAGGCTGGAGGGCATTGTTGCTGCAGCCAGTGCAGATGCTTGCCACGAGATGTACCGTAGTCTGCGGGGTTGGCTTCCTGGTCTCGCTCATCTGGAAGCCCAGGCCTCCTACTACCGCCCCAAGGCCAGCGACTTGCTGAACTACCGCTGGAGGTCCCTCCAAGAAGCGGACCTGAAGGGCCTGGTGCCCCAGCTATGGGATTCTTTGAAGATGTCTTCCCGGGTCCCTTCTGCTTCGGATATCAAGAAGGCCAAGGTGCCAGCGGTTGACGAGGCCTCTTTTCCCGATCCCGGCCTGGAAAGCTTCAACGCTTATGGGGTAGTCTCCCCATTGGGCAGAGAATTATCTTGAGTACTGCGCGGTGCTTGACAACTTTGGGTATCGTGCCGTCCAAGACCAAGGGGGAGACTACCGGGTTGGCCTCGGTGCGGGTCAAGACGATCTGCTTTACCAGTCCCGGAAGGCTATGCGGAAGGTAGGATATCCCGGGCGGTCCGCTGACGAGCCCGCGGTAGACGCCCCTGCTTACGCCGGCCCTGAGTGGACTACTGAGGATCTCGTGGAGCTGGAGAGGAGGTTCGAGAGAGCTCACACTATTTCGGGGGAAAAGAACTCTGTTGAAGACAACGTATAACTCTAGACTCTAGTCTACCTTTTCCCTTGTAATTTTTTTTTTGTATTTTGTAACTTTCCTCCCCCGGGGGGGGGTGTATGTAGAACTTTGGCCTTAGTGCCCATTTTGATTAATAACAAGTTCTACTTTTGACGAGATTATTATCTTTTGTAGTCTGAGCGCCATTTACAGGAAGTTCTCCCGCAAGGGCCCACCCCTTATGTTTTTCCTCATCCGAGTAGCTCTTTTGGCACCTACTTCTCTCTCTCCCGCGCTGGGTGTCTCCAATGCTCTTTCCTTCAAAGGAAACTAGCCCATTGGCGGTTTGGGGGCAAGCAGGCTGACCGGGCATTGGCTGAGGCGGGACTGGATTGCTTATTTCAGGAGTTTGGAACCATCCGGGTGCTGGTATTAGGGCTGGAATCGGTACGGATACCATGTTTTTTTTCAATACCATGTACCGTACCAAGTATGTTGGTACACGTATTTTGAAAACCAATACCAACCAAATATGTCGGTATACCAATATGTTGGTAACCAACAAGTTCGGTTGGTACTCGGTATATACCGTTACCGTACCAAGATTATAAAAATGGTAAGAAATCTTTAAATATGCGGAAATGAATCCCAAACTAAAAAATTTGATTGCTTAAATCTTACAATTTCAACCTCAAATATGCAATTTGGTTGCTTCCAACCAGTTCAGTAAGATACAGTTCGTAATGAAAATCAAAATAGGATTTATGCAAGTAGTATAAAATGAGCTTTTGATTTTGAACTCATAGAATGATGATGAATCTCTAGATATTAATTAGTAGTATGAAGAAGAAGGATAATGGGTTATTAGTCTTAAAAATAGAAACTTAGCTGTCATGTTTAAAGAATTTAATTTGAAGAAGAATACTAGGAAACTTGAAAATGGAAAATAAATCAATGATAATTAAAATAATGGTGTAATTAAATAATATTTAATAAGTTGGTACGGTACAGTAATACCGTGGTATTTAAAATTTAATACCAATACCGTCCCAATAATAAGTCATGGTACGGTAATACTGTACCAACAATATCGGTAACCAATTTAATTGGTATTGTTCGATAATGGTACGGTTGGTAAGTCGGTTGATATGGTATTTTGGTACAAAATTCCAGCCCTAGCTGGTATCATTCCTCAAAGCAGTTGAGGCCAAATTTGGGTCGTTAAACCAGTGCTTTGACCTCGCTTCCGACCATATGCGGGAAGCCCTGAATTCCCACCAAACCATTGCCGAGTTGCAGGCCCTTCATGATGACACTCAACATCGCACCACCAAGGAGCTAGGCATGGTGTGGGGCGAGCTCGAGCGGGCCCAGGAAAAGCTTAAGAAGCTAGAAACCCGCACTGCTCAGAATAGACTAATCTGTGACTTGGAGAAGTAGAATCGGTCCCTTACTCACAGGAATAGGGTCTTCCAAGATGCTCTACTGGTTAGCCGGCTATCCCTACCACCTTTTGGGTCTCAAGAATGGCTTAGTTGGGGTGTCTCCTCTTACTGATATTCCAGCCGGGGTTCGCAGAACGATTGAACGCATAGAGGCTAACCCGATGATGAGGTTCGATACCTCAAGGGGATATGACCTTTGATTTGTGGTCTGTCAACCTATTGAACCTTTTGATTAGGGATTCACCTACCATGAAGACACATCTTGCGTGGAATCAAGCTCTTGTCTATAAAAGCATTAGGGATTCAGACGCTCTGTTGGTCAGAGAAACTTGCGTGGAATCAAGCTCCAGACGCTCGCTTTGCTGAAGACATCCTATCTTCTCAATTCTTCGGAGGGGGTTTCCGCCCGGGTAACCCTGAGGGTGCTTCCGGGTCAGGCCCCAAGTGGGCATAGGGTAGACTAGATAGGAAAACTTGTGTAGAATGTTTATGTAATCATTCCCTTGTAATACAACATCATTTTCGTGTGCTTTGAAATTTAAAGATAATAAACATAAATTCTTTTGGAAACCTCTTTTCATTAATTCTTCCCTGCAAGCATTACATTCTCTAGTCCCCGGGCTTCATTCAAGCTCCGGGTTCATCCTAGCGGGGCACCCAAATGGAAGCTATCCATGGGTCCCTTTTTACAATTCTTCCTCTAAACCCAGGATGAGGCCAACATCCGGGCTATCTCTCCGGGCATATTCATGCTTCCAGGAGAGGGCATATTCATGCCTTAGTAGCTAAGGTTCTGCGCGGGGCACTCTACTTCCCGTAGAACCATCTTAAGTTAGCTACATTCCATCTCCTGGGGATCTCCTTCTCATGCTTGTCCTCCAGCACATAGCTTCCTCCCGGGTATGCCTCTTTTACTCTATATGGCCCTTCCCAGTCGGGTGCCAGTTTCCCTTCCAGGGATTGGTGGCTCTTATCATTTCTCCTCATCACCCAATTTCCTGGGGTGAAAACTTCCTTCCGCACCCTTCTATCGTGATACCTCTTTACTCGTTCCTTCACATTTGCTTCCTGAAGCACCGCATTCTCTCTCTTTTCTTCCAAAAGCTCCAAGTCAAGGCGCCGTCCGGCGTCCCCCTCCTCCGGACGCTGGAATTGGGTCCGAGGGCTCGGGATCTCAATCTCCGCGGGTATCACGGCCTCGGATCCATATACCAGGCAGTATGGAGACTCCCCTGTGGCTGAGCTTTCTGTGGTTCGGTGAGCCCAGAAGACACTGGGCAGCTCCCAAATCCAATTCCCCCGCGCTCCTTCCAAGCGGGTTTTTAAGCCTTTGACGATGGTACGGTTGGTGACTTCCACTTGCCCATTTGCTTGGGGGTGGTACACAGACGTCAATCTTTGTTCTATGCCATACTTGACAGACCACGCTTTGAAGGGATCATTCTCGAACTGCGCCCCGTTGTCTGTAACTATGATCTTTGGGATACCGAATCGACAAATAATGTTCTTCCAGCAAAACTTGACACAAGTTAGTCCCCGTATGTTGGTGAGTGGTTCTGCCTCCACCCATTTGCTGAAGTAGTCGATTGCCACAATTACGTACTTTGCTCCTCCTAGGGCAGTCAGGAATGGTCCCACCAAGTCAATTCCCCACCTGCTGAACGGCCAGGCTCCTGTGACCCCGATTAACTCCTCACGGGAAACGTGGATTAGCGGGGCAAATGTTTGGCATGCCAAGCACTCCTGGACATGTTTTTCCGCATCTTTGAACAACGTCGGCCAGTAATACCCCAACCTTAAGATTTTCTTGGCCATTGTGCGAGCTCCCTGGTGACTCCCATTAGACCCCTCGTGCACTTCCCGTATGAGGTGCTGACCTTCTGACCTCTTGGGAGGTCGTCGCCGTACCTCTCAAATATACAATTTATAGATCACTTACTACCTTTCCACACTATTAAGTGTACAATGGCAAGTAAGGTTCGTTCCACAGGGAAAAGGTTATCTCTATGTATATCTTGTAGAATATATATACATATACATATATAAAAGCAATGTAAACAAGGGGGGGGGGGTTTGAGTTGAGTTTTGTTCAAGACAATACTAAATAAAACTACTAGAACTTTAGAATTACAACTAGTTTAACATCTAAAGATTCAACTAAAGGATTAACTAATGAGAATAAGAGATTTGGACATATGAGATTGGTGACTTCTTATTATGAGATTTTCCTCAAACTTTATCATGATGCTTTTAGAATGGTGAACATTAGTGAGAACTATCTTTAACCATAGTTATGAAAAATGAAAGCATCTTCACAACTTCAATTGACAAATTTACTAGATGATAACAACTAGTTCAATTGAATCAATATTACTTCAAATTAGATATTTCTCAATTCTACCCATGCAATTTGATAACAAACTTGACATAGGTACAACGCTAATGAATGATCTTAAGAACAAATACAATTGATAACAACATGCATTCAATTCCTAATTTACTACTCCTACATAGAAAGAATGATAACATTCTAACCATGGAAAAGCAATATCTAACACATATCCAACACATATCTATCACTAGGAAATCATTCCTAATCATTTCAAGCATCAAATACACATATAAATTATGATCATTCAATAGCAAATCACCATTCCTAAACCTCTTGAATCATGTTCTCAATCCATAACAAGAAGTCCAATCACATATATCCAAGAAGGGTTTTAGCCTACTACCATAGTTATATAATCACAAACATAATCAACACAACAAACCATAGTGAATTCAAAGATCAAAGTGAAGGGAAAATGAAGAAAAGAGTTCTAACTCTGTAAAAATTCGATCCCTCCAACAATGAGGATAAGTTCTATTTATACTTTAAAAATTAACAAAAATAAAACAAAATAAAATGCCACTTGCAGGGCCTTCGCGGGTCGCGCGAAATCCTTCGCGGACCGCGAGCCGGGCTCGCGGCCGAGGATTCGCGCCCCGCGCGCCCGTGTCTCGGTCTCGGCGTGGTGCGCGCGCCCGTGTCTCGGCATGGTCCTCGCGAGTCGCGGCCGAAGGTTCGCGCCTCGCGCACGTCTGGTCCTCGCGAGTCGCGGCCGAAGGTTCGCGCCCCGCGCGTCTGTGCCTCGGCGGTCCTCGTGCTGGTTCGCGCGGTTCGCGACCGGAGTCTAGCGCCCCGCGCGCGTCTGGCTCTCGCGGTTCGCGTCTGGTCCTCGCGGCTCGCGAAACTCGGCATCTTCAAAACAGCAACACACACCCTCGCGGTTCGCGACCTAGGGTTCGCGGCCTGCGAGAGTGTGACTTCACGCCACTTCTACGACCGGTTCTTCAATGTATCAATCGCGGTCAGGACAGTCATAGAAGGTCTTCAAATCATTCAACTCCATCGCAAGTGCAATTCAAGATCAAAATGCACGTCTTCAATTTCAAACCACTATGAATGATTCGGTCTAAAAGTCTAATATAAATCTACAAAATACTATCTAAAACAGCTCTCAAATGTTACAAAATAAGAGTATATCTAGGGTCTATCAAAATCCCCCACACTTGAACCTTTCTCGTCCTCGAGAAAGGACGATTAAGATCCAAGTGTATACTCTACATAATTAAGCACATAACATTTGAGAGCTTTACATATTTAAACAAGAGAAAAGAAATTTTTTTTTTTTTTTTTTTTGCCTGATTCTCTCGTATTTTTGGAACCATCCGGGCTGTTTTTTTTTTTTTTTTTTTTTTTTTTTTTAAAAAATACAGTAGTAAAATAACAGCAAAAACAACAACAAAAGCAGTAACAAAAGTCCTACACCTCTCCCCCACACTTAGTCTAAACATTGCCCTCAATGTTTAAATATATCAATGAAAATCATAGTGTAAGAAAGAGTGTAGGATATACTCACTGCGAGGGGCCGGAACCGTCGCGACGGCGCTGAGCTCGCGATCTGCGATGGCCCTCATAGTCAAATGCTCCTGGTCCCTGTGGGTGCATGGATGCCATCATGGCGAACATCACTGCCATATCATCCTCGTACCTCTCAGTATATGCTCGAAACTGCTGCTGAGTGACATACTGAGCCTCATGATGTGGAGGAGCGTACTGCTCTCCATGCTCCGGAGGTGCCTCTAGCCTGGCAAGGGCAATGGTAGGTGCAGGAACTGTGATCTGGGTTGGCAAGGTGAGATCCTCTATGCGGGTGCGCCCAGTCAGTTGTACAGCCTCTGGATTCGGCAGGTACATGTGCTGATTCTTGGCTACTAGCCAAATGAATCTAGGAGGAGGATATTTGTGCATGGCCAAGACATTAGTGAACTCCAAAGAAGCAATGGAGTAAAACTGGTGAGCTCTCTCGGCTGTCTTGCCTATTGCCTGAATGTCTGGAGGTAGGTGGATGTTCAGATAAGCTGCCAGAAGTGAAATCATACCCCCCTGTGGTATCTTTCCCTTGGTCTTCGCAGAGGCCTCCAGACATTTCTGCACAAAAAGGTCCACCCAACAAGGGTGTTCTGGTCCCCAGCACATGGTCCAAAGGCATTGGACCTGCTCCCTAGTAATGTGCGTCAACTCTCCTTGGCAGAAGATCGTCATCACTAGGAGCTTGTGCACCATACGAACAGCTGGATGTATGATGTGGTTATTCTTTGTAGTGCCTGTGATGTTGGGAAATCCAGACAAGCAATTCCAAAAGTAAGTTAGATCAAATCCGTCCGGGTTAGTTTCTTTTGGATTCTTGTATCCCCCTGTATATTGGAACCCAAAAGCATCTTGGATCTCATCATAGGTCATCCGGCGGTCCACATCATTCAACCTGAAGGTGATGTAATGCATGTCATGGTCCTCGTCATAGTGTTTGGCTAGAGTGGATAAAAACTCAAATGTATAGCGGGTATAGGTCGGTGCCGACCGATCAATGAATCCTCTCATGCCAACGCAATCTAATAAAAATAGAATTGGTTGCTGCAAACCCAGCTCCTGAAGTAGCTCAGAGGACAAGAACTTTGTCTCCATGATTGTTCGCTTCCCATTCCCAATCAACTTTCTCCACCGTTGTTGGGCATCCTCATCTAAACCTTGCAGTCCCATAAGGTCTATAGGAGGCAGGTTTTCTGCAGGGGGAGGGCTAGGTTGGCGAGGGGGTGATTCGGGAATCACAGGTTCATGGGAACTAGAAGCTTCCCCTCGGCGAGACCTTTTTCTCGGTGCCATTATCAAATTCTACTCAACAACAGTCCAGCACAACTATACTAGCTACAAGGCGGCAAGCCCCTACTAATAAAGCTCAGTTTATAACTAAAGGCGGCAAGCCTTTGAAATTTCAATGAAAACCTATTGGCGGCAAGCCCTAAATCACCCAAAATTGAAATAAATTCAGTAGGGTACCGTCAATTGAAGCCTTTGGTAGCAATGTAGCTTAAGTATATCATCAATTTGATCAAAACACCACCAAATCAAAGAATCCAAAAATTAGGGTTCATAAGATTTGGGGGTATTTGATTGGGAGTTGGAATTTGGAATTTGGGATTGGGAAAAGGTTAAGGGTGGTGGAGGGAAGGTTTTTGGGTAGTTGGTTTGGAACAAAAGTCGCCGGAGGTCGGCGAATCGGAGTGAAGAACTTTCCGGTGAGAATTCGGCAATGTGGGTAAAAGATGGTGTTTTGGATTGGGATTTTTGGTGGGTTTTGTTGGGAAAGCTTGGGGGATTGATTTGGGTGGAAGAAATCGGTTCAAAACTCGCCGGAATGGAGGATTGAGTAGGTGGCCGGAAAAGGGGACTTGGGGTCGGGGGGAATAGGAGAAGAAGAAGAAGAAAAAGAAAGGAGGAGAAAAGGGGAAGAAATAGTCCCCGTCACCTCGCGAGTTGCGAGCGTGCATTGGCGGGCCGCGAAACACCGTCGCGGACCGCGCCACTTCTTCGCGGGTCGCGAAAATGGCCCGTTTCGTTCCAGCGATTTCCGAGGAATCTCGGTCTTCGTCGCGGTTCGCGCGCCCTCCGTCGCGGGCCGCGCGCAAGTCCGTCGCTGTCCGCGCGATGAATTCGCGGACCGCGCGCTGAAGACCGTTGAGGTGCGCGCGAATCCTCGTCGCGGTGCGCGCAGTGTCTCGTCGCGGGTCGCGCGCGCGCACCGCACGCAAAACCTCGGCGAACCTCGGCACACCTCGGCGCGGTCCGCGCGATGAAACCGCGGACCGCGAGCATAGTTTCGCGGTCCGCGCGATCAAGTCGCGGGCCGCGAAAATGTGTCATTTCGTTCCAGGGATTTCCTGGAATCCTCTGTTTTTCCGCGGTTCGCGCGGTCTCTTTCGCGGACCGCGCCCCAAACGTTCGCGGTTCGCGCGGTCTTCGTCGCGGACCGCGCGCAAATTGAAGCTGGCCGCGGCGCGCGCGACGAAATCGCGTGCCGCGCTCGACAAAACTTCGCGGATCGCGCGATGAAACCGCGATCCGCGTGCATAGTGTCGCGGTCCGCGCGATCAAGCCGCGGACCGCGAAAACCGTTGTTTTTGTGGCAGGGATTTCCAGGAAATCCAGCCTTACTCGCGGGTCGCGAGGCCTCGTCCGCGGTCCGCGAAAACCCCGAGCGCGGTCCGCGCGATGAATTCGCGGACCGCGAGGAATGCATTCCTTGGTGTTTGTTGTTTTGCACCACTTCAAACCTATTTCTACAAAAACAACATAAAAACTAGCATAATGTTCGAATTACAAGTTTAATGAAATGTACATAGCAAATAAATATAAAGAAAGTAATGTTCCAAATGTTGAAATTGTTCGGCGAAATGCTTTTAAAGCATCAAAACTCGTTTATTTAACATCGTCGGCACGATGTACCTCCATGGTAAAGGTCACTCGTAGGCCGGGTTGCCTAGAGACATGTCCTCTAGGATCTCCGATTTGAAACCCTCGTAATACGGTTTCAACCTTTGGCCGTTGACCTTGATGATTTTGGCATCCTCGCCGCTTTGGATCTCCACTGCTCCATGAGGGAAAACCTTCACAACTACAAACGGTCCAGTCCACCGAGAACGCAGTTTGCCTGGAAACAACCGAAGACGTGATTGAAATAGAAGAACTTTTTGACCTACCTCAAAAGTTTTCCTAATTATCATCTTGTCATGCCATGCCTTCGTCTTCTCCTTGTAAATGGCCGCGTTCTCATAGGACTCATTCCGGATTTCCTCAAGCTCTTGCAATTGAAGCTTCCTTTCATTCCCGGCCTCGTCCAAGTTCAAGTTGAACCTTGTGATTGCCCAATAGGCTTTGTGTGCTAACTCCACCGGTAAATGACACGGCTTTCCAAAGACTAATCGGTATGGAGACATACCAATTGGAGTCTTATAAGCCGTCCTATATGCCCACAATCCATCATCCAACCGAGTACTCCAATCCTTGCGAGTCGGCCTAACCGTTTTCTCAAGGATGGACTTGATTTCCCTATTGGAAACTTCGGCTTGTCCATTCGTTTGTGGGTGATAGGCGGTGGATGTTTTGTGATTTACCCCATATTTCTTCAACAATGCGGCAATGGTTCTATTGCAAAAGTGAGTGCCTCGATCACTGATCAAAGCTCGGGGTACCCCGAACCTAGAGAAGATGTGGGATTTGATGAACTCTGCAACCACTTTAGAATCATCAGTACGAGTGGGGATTGCTTCAACCCACTTGGACACATAATCAACCGCAAGCAAGATATATTTGAAACCAAAGGAAGTAGGGAAAGGTCCCATAAAATCCATTCCCCAAACATCAAAAAGTTCACAATATAGAGGACAATGTTGGGGCATTTCATTCCTAGAAGAGATGTTTCCTACTCTTTGGCATTTATCACAAGACTTGCAAAATGTGTATGCATCTTTATTTAAGCTAGGCCAATAGAAACCACAATCTAGCACTTTCCTAGCGGTTCGCCTAGCACCAAAGTGACCACCACATGCATACGAATGGCAAAAAGCAAGGATTGAGTTTGTTTCATTATTAGGAATGCATCTCCTAATCACTTGGTCGGCACAATGTTTCCATACATAGGGATCATCCCACACATAAAACCTAGCATCATGCTTTAGCTTATCCTTTTGTGCTTTTGTGAAGTGAGAATGGCACTTACTTGTGACAAGGAAATTCACAAGGTTGGCATACCATGGAAGAGAAACACCAAGAGCAAATAATTGCTCGTCGGGGAACTCTTCGTGAAGATGCTCCTTCAATGCTTTGGCCCCAAACTCCTCATTGGGCACCAATCGGCTCAAATGGTCGGCCACTAGATTTTCAGCTCCTTTCTTGTCCTTGACCTCCAAGTCGAACTCGCTCAAGAGTAAGATCCATCGGAGCAACCTAGGCTTTGCTTCTTTCTTCGTCATCAAGTAACGAAGAGCTGCATGGTCAGTGAAAACAATGATCTTTGTACCAAGCAAATATGGCCTAAACTTTTCTAAAGAAAAGACTACCGCTAGCAATTCCTTTTCAGTTGTGGTGTAGTTCCTTTGAGCATCATTGAGAGTCATGGATGCATAATAGATGGCATGAGGAATTTTCCCCACCCTTTGACCTAGCACCGCACCAACGGCGTAGTCACTTGCATCACACATGATCTCAAATGGAAGGGACCAATTTGGAGGTTGTATAATAGGGGCCGACACTAGCATAGACTTTAAACAATCAAATGCCCTTTTACAACCTTCATCTACCACAAATTCCACATCCTTTTGCAACAATCTACATAAAGGGGAAGAAATTTTTGAAAAGTCTTTTATGAAACGGCGGTAGAAACCCGCGTGGCCGAGAAAAGACCTCACATCACGCACACAAGTAGGGTAAGGAAGAGATTGGATGATATCAATTTTTGCTTTGTCTACTTCAATACCCTTAGATGACACTTCATGCCCTAACACAATGCCCTTTTCTACCATAAAATGACATTTCTCAGAATTAAGCACAAGGTTTTTATCAATGCAAGTTTTTAGGACTAATGACAAATGAATTAAGCAATTGTCAAAAGAGTTTCCATGAACAGTAAAGTCATCCATGAAAACCTCTACAAACTTCTCAAGATATTCTGAAAAAATGCTAACCATACACCTTTGGAATGTGGCTGGCGCATTGCAAAGGCCAAAAGGCATGCGTCGATATGCAAAGGTGCCAAAGGGACATGTGAAGGTTGTCTTTTCTTGATCCTCTGGTGCAATGGCAACCTGAAAGTACCCTGAATAGCCATCAAGAAAACAATAGAAAGAGTGGCCTGCAAGCCGGTTAAGCATTTGATCAATAAATGGCAAAGGGAAATGGTCTTTCCTTGTTACCGCATTTAACCTTCGGTAATCAATGCAAACACGCCATCCATTTTGGACACGAGTGGGAATCAATTCGCCATGGCTATTCTCCACTACGGTCACTCCGGTTTTCTTTGGCACTACTTGCGTTGGGCTTACCCACTTACTATCAGAGATTGGATAGATCATTCCCGCGTCCAACAATTTAAGCACCTCGGCTTTTACTACCTCCATCATTGGAGGGTTCAAACGCCTTTGAGGTTGTCGGACGGGTTTAGCATCATCCTCCAATAGTATACGGTGCATGCAAGTACTTGGACTCATACCTTTGATGTCGGCAATGGTCCACCCAATGGCCTCCTTATGATCTTGGAGCACTTTCATCAACCTTTCCTCTTGTTCCTTGGTGAGCTTGTTGGAGATGATCACCGGCAATTTCTCACCACCACCAAGGAATGCATATTTTAGATTCTCGGGTAGTGGTTTCAACTCCACCACCGGAGGTTTATTGAAAGATGGTCGGTTGCCCGAGCCCTTCAATACCTCAAGGTCTAAAATTGGTGCATCAAGAGAAAGTTCCTCAAAGGTATCTAGCTCAAAAATGCTTTCCTTCAAGTTAGCACTCAAAGCATATGTATGAACATTACTTGTGTGTAAACTATTGGCTAAAGCATTTAACAAGGGATCATCAATATCATTTTCATAAACTTTTTGCACATAAGGCTCAATCACATCAATAGCATTGCAAGAAGTTTCCTCATCATCGTATTTCATTGCACCATAAATGTTGAACTCTATTTTATCCTCATCAAATTCCATGGTAAGCCTACCACTATGCACATCTATGATAGTTCTTGACGTTTTCAAAAATGGACGCCCTAACAAAATAGGGGTAGCAAATTTATCATGTTCCATGTCAAGAACGTAAAAATCGGCCGGGAACACCAACTTGTCGACTTTCACCAAGACATCTTCAACAATACCCTTAGGGTATGCATTAGAGCGGTCGGCAAGTTGGATCACCACGCCGGTTTTATGCAAAGTGCCAAGATTCAATGATTCATACAATGTATATGGAATGACATTTATGGATGCACCTAGATCTAGCATGGCTCTAGGAAAGTAAGTGTTCCCTAAGATGCAAGGAATTGTAAACATGCCCGGATCACTACATTTAGTAGGCATTTTATCTTGAAACAAAGCCGACACATGTTCATTGATTTTTTCATTTTTAACATGCTTAGATCTTTGTTGACGATGGTTCACACATAATTCCTTCAAGAACTTAGAATATCTAGGAACTTGATCAATAGCATCGAGCAAAGGAATGTTTACCTCACACTTTCGAAGGACTTCGAAAGCTTCTTTGTCCATCTCCTTTTTGCGAGTATGCTTCAAGGCTTCGGGAAATGGTGCTTCCACATCAAAGGTAGTGTCCACCCTAGTTTTCTTGTGAAGAGGTGAGAATGGAGGTGACATTGGTTCAATATGAGAGGATGTCTCTACATGCTCCTCATCAATGGGTTCTTTCTCATTCTCAACCTCGGCCTCACCTTTTTCTTTGGCTAGCTCCTCAAGAATAACTTCTTCGTCGGCCAAGGTCGCCTCAACCTCGTCATTGGCTAAGCTCTTCTTCACAAAGCCTCTCTTGGGTGCCTTTTTCACAACCACCTCGGGTTCAAGAGGTTGTTTACCACTCCTCAAGGTCATGGCACTCGCATGAGGCCTTGGATTTAACTCCGTTTGCGCGGGTAGTTTCCCGGAGTTTTGTGCTTCTAACTTTCCCAAAACCGTGGCCATTTGACTCATTTGCACCTCAATGCTTTTGAGTCGAGCATCTTGGGGGAATTGGTCCGAGCTTTCACCTTGATTGTGGGATTTATCTTCCAACCTCGGATGAGCATTTTGAGGAGCACGGTTATTGAAACGGCCTTGACCTTGGTTCCTTTGGTATTGTTGTGGTTGAGGGTGATATTGAGGGTTTTGATGATCTTGGTACCCTTGATAGCCATAATCTTGGTACCCTTGGTTTTGGTAACCTTGGTACCCTTGATTTTGGTGGCTTTGGTCCCCTTGGTACCCTTGATCATTTTGCCCCCTTTGTCTATCAAAAGATTGACCACCTTGACCTTGATAACCCCCTTGGTAGCCACCTTGTTGGCCTTGTTGTCCCGTCGGTTCATCTCTCCACCGAAAGTTGGGGTGATCTCTAGTTCCGGGGTTGTAGTGTTGAGCAAAAGGATCATACTTCCTTTGGTTACCCCTATCACCCCCTTGGCCTTGTCCACCTTGAAAACCCCTACCACCTTGGTAGCCTCGTCCTCCTTGGTAGCCTCTAAAACCTTGGTTTCCTCCTTGATCACCTCTAAAACCTTGGTTTCCACCATAGACCCCCATGGCATTGACTTCCTCGTTATAATCCTCGTTTGCTTGAGGACAAGATTCGGTGAGATGGTTCGAAGCACAAATCCCACACGTCATCACTTGTTGCCGTGGTTGGTTCCCCGTGTTTCCTCCGGAGCTATTTCCCATCATGAAACCTTTCATCAAAGCCGTAAGCTCCTTGATATCTTGACGAGATCCATCATTGTTCCCACCGGAGTTACCCACTCGTAGTCTCCGGTCTCTCTTTGGTTTGCACCCTTCGGCTAGTTGCTCAAATAGCATCATGGCATCGGAAGAGCCAAGGTTTGCAATGGAGCCATAGCAAGACCGATTTATCAACTCGGTTTCTCTATCGTTCAAACCATTGTAATAGAAACACACCAATTGAGGTTCGGTGAAGCTATGGTACGGGCAACTTGAGAGGAGAGTTTGGAATCTTTCCCAATACTCATACAACGTCTCATCCTCGTCTTGAGTGATGTTGCTAATGGCTTGTATCAAAACCGAGGACTTAGAGGGAGGAAAGTATTTGTCAAGGAACTTTTTCTTCAATTGTGGCCATGTAGTGATTGATGATGAAGGTAAACGGCTTAACCATTTAGCGGCCTTATCCTTCAAGGTGAAGGTGAAGGTTTTCAACTTGAACTCATCCACACTCATCTCGGAAGGTTTCAAACTACTACACACCCTATGAAAAGCCTCAAGGAAGTCATTAGGATCATCCACTTCTCTACCATGGAAAGTTGGAAGCAAATTTATCACTCCCGTCTTGATTTCGTATTGAGAGTTCGGGTAAACAATGCTTGATTGTTGTTGCTCATAGTTGGGGGACATGTACTCTCTCATAGAAATGTTGGTAGGAGAAGTGTTAGGGTTTTGGAAAGGGTTGTAGAATTGGTTACGGGGAGGGTTTTGGCCGGTATCCTCCTCATCGTCCGCCATGTTGAAAGGTAGTGATTCACTTTCAAGGGAGAAAGGATTAGATGCTAGTGACTCTTGCACTTGCCTCCTAAGTTGGCGGAGACTTCTTACTAGCTCGGAATCGTATTGCAAAGGGTCTTGGTTCGAGGATCGTGTAAGAACCATGCACCAAGAGCTAGAGCAATAGGGTTCCAAACCAAAATAGAACCTAAGGAGAAAGATAGATTAGAAATAAAACTACAATATACACATAAAAATACGCCTAGTTCCCCGGCAGCGGCGCCAAAATTTGGGAGGTCGTCGCCGTACCTCTCAAATATACAATTTATAGATCACTTACTACCTTTCCACACTATTAAGTGTACAATGGCAAGTAAGGTTCGTTCCACAGGGAAAAGGTTATCTCTATGTATATCTTGTAGAATATATATACATATACATATATAAAAGCAATGTAAACAAGGGGGGGGGGGGGGGGGGTTTGAGTTGAGTTTTGTTCAAGACAATACTAAATAAAACTACTAGAACTTTAGAATTACAACTAGTTTAACATCTAAAGATTCAACTAAAGGATTAACTAATGAGAATAAGAGATTTGGACATATGAGATTGGTGACTTCTTATTATGAGATTTTCCTCAAACTTTATCATGATGCTTTTAGAATGGTGAACATTAGTGAGAACTATCTTTAACCATAGTTATGAAAAATGAAAGCATCTTCACAACTTCAATTGACAAATTTACTAGATGATAACAACTAGTTCAATTGAATCAATATTACTTCAAATTAGATATTTCTCAATTCTACCCATGCAATTTGATAACAAACTTGACATAGGTACAACGCTAATGAATGATCTTAAGAACAAATACAATTGATAACAACATGCATTCAATTCCTAATTTACTACTCCTACATAGAAAGAATGATAACATTCTAACCATGGAAAAGCAATATCTAACACATATCCAACACATATCTATCACTAGGAAATCATTCCTAATCATTTCAAGCATCAAATACACATATAAATTATGATCATTCAATAGCAAATCACCATTCCTAAACCTCTTGAATCATGTTCTCAATCCATAACAAGAAGTCCAATCACATATATCCAAGAAGGGTTTTAGCCTACTACCATAGTTATATAATCACAAACATAATCAACACAACAAACCATAGTGAATTCAAAGATCAAAGTGAAGGGAAAATGAAGAAAAGAGTTCTAACTCTGTAAAAATTCGATCCCTCCAACAATGAGGATAAGTTCTATTTATACTTTAAAAATTAACAAAAATAAAACAAAATAAAATGCCACTTGCAGGGCCTTCGCGGGTCGCGCGAAATCCTTCGCGGACCGCGAGCCGGGCTCGCGGCCGAGGATTCGCGCCCCGCGCGCCCGTGTCTCGGTCTCGGCGTGGTGCGCGCGCCCGTGTCTCGGCATGGTCCTCGCGAGTCGCGGCCGAAGGTTCGCGCCCCGCGCGTCTGTGCCTCGGCGGTCCTCGTGCTGGTTCGCGCGGTTCGCGACCGGAGTCTCGCGCCCCGCGCGCGTCTGGCTCTCGCGGTTCGCGTCTGGTCCTCGCGGCTCGCGAAACTCGGCATCTTCAAAACAGCAACACACACCCTCGCGGTTCGCGACCTAGGGTTCGCGGCCTGCGAGAGTGTGACTTCACGCCACTTCTACGACCGGTTCTTCAATGTATCAATCGCGGTCAGGACAGTCATAGAAGGTCTTCAAATCATTCAACTCCATCGCAAGTGCAATTCAAGATCAAAATGCACGTCTTCAATTTCAAACCACTATGAATGATTCGGTCTAAAAGTCTAATATAAATCTACAAAATACTATCTAAAACAGCTCTCAAATGTTACAAAATAAGAGTATATCTAGGGTCTATCACCTCTCCACACATTTTAGCAAAGGCTAGAGGTACCCTCTTTTGTACAACTCCCTGCCCTGAACCACATATTTTGGTGCTTTGACTCTCAGCTTCCGGGCTTGCACCCTATCCTCCGGGGTGGTCCCTTCCTCCAGGTATGCCCGCATAGGGGCAATCCAGGATTCTTCCTCATTTATCAACATTACCTGGTCATTCTCCTGGTAGCTTCTTCTTCCTAGCACCTCCATACACAACTTTTGGTTAGGCTCTGGTTTTAATTTTGAAGAAGCCAACTTGCTCAAAGCATCCGCTTTATTATTCTTCTTCCGGGGAACCTGGACCAAATCGAAAGTTTTGAACCCGGCTATCAGAGGCTTTACCATCTCCAAGTACTTTTTCAGGCTCCTCTCCCGGGCTTCGTATTCCCCTTTTACATGCTGTACCACAATCTGGGAATCGCTGTGTGCCATGAGAGCTTTGATGTCCATCTCCCTTGCCAACCTTAATCCTGCGATCAAAGCCTCGTACTCGGCCTCATTGTTGGTTGTTTTAAAAGCGAACCGGATCGCATAGGGGTATTCCTTCCCTTCCGGGCTAACCAACAAAACTCCCGCTCTGCTGCCTCCGGAGTGCGCCGAACCATCCATATACAACTTCCAAGCCGGGACTATTTCCTCCATTTCCCTCTCCCGGGGGCAACATGGAGGTTGCTCATTTCCAGCTTTTCAAACATCTCCTCCAGGTCGTTTAAGAAAGCCCCGTAAGTCCTGCTTTTAACCACCATGTCATCGACATACACCTCCATGTTTCTTCCCACTTGGTTCTTAAAGAGTTTGTCCACCATCCTTTGATAAGTAGCCCCCGCGTTTTTCAACCCGAAGGACATCTTCTTGTAGCAAAAGGTACCAAAGTCAGTGATGAAGGAGGTTTTTGCCTTGTCCGCCTCATCCATCTGTACCTGGTGATAGCCCTTGTGCGCATCGAAGAAAGCCAGCACCGAGTAACCCGCAATAGCCTCTGCCAACTGATCCAAATTTGGGATGGGGTAACTGTCTTTGGGGCAGCACTTATTCAAGTCTGTAAAGTCGATGCACATGCGCCAACTTCCATCGTGCTTCTTTACCAAGACCGGGTTAGCTATCCATTCCGGGTAAATTATCTCTCGACCACCCCGGCTCTCTCCAACTTCTGAACTTCATTTTTTATGAATTCCGCTCTATCCGGGGCTACAGGTCTTTTCTTCTGCCTGATCGGCTTGGTTGCCAGGTTTATGTTCAACTTGTGTACCCCAGCTTTGGTAACACCCCCACCATATCCTCCGGGCTCCATAAGAAAACTCCCTGGTATCTGGTTAAAAGTTCTTTCAGCGCGCGTTTTACTTTCTCCGGGAGATCCTTTCCCACCGTGACCATCCCTTTGTTCGCCACTTGCATTTCATCTAACTCTTGGCGGGGAGTTTCTCCATGTACCGCCCCTACTGCTTTCTTTGCATCCAAGACCGCCGTCATCATGCAACTTCTGGCGACTGCTTGGCTTCCCCGTACGACTGCTACTCCTTGCGCGGTGGGGAACTTCATCGTCAACAGATACGGAAAATTCGCTGCCCGGGCTTGGGTTAGCCATGGTCTCCCTATGATTACGTTGTATGGTGAGGGTGCGTCAATAACCGCAAAGTTTCATGTCACTGAGACCCTCTTGCTCCGATCCTTCTCGTCCACCGTGCATACTGCAAGGGGGATAACACCTAGAGGAACTTCAGGTTTGCCCGTGAACCCTGATAGGGGAGATGAGGGAGGTCTCAGGTTCTGTCTTCCAATCCCCAATTGATCAAAGCAGGAAGCGAACATGATTTCCACGCTGCTTCCGTCATCCACAAATACCCTCTTAATCAGGAAGCCTTCAATCTCCGCTGTTACAACCATTGGGTCCGAATGGGGTATCTGTGGCGGGGCTGCATTTGTCTCAGAAAAAGTGATAGTTTCATCGGGGCGAAACCTTTTCCCCTGAATCTCCCCCGGGGGGACATACCGCGTCCGGGCCCGGATAGCAGAAACTGACTGGCATGCTTCTCCGATTTCTCCACTTATCACGTTGATCATTCTGTTGGGCACTGGGGCAGGCTCCACTGCTTGAACTGGTACAGCCGCTATGGCGGGCCTCCCCGGGGCCCTGTTACCTGGGTTACCTTGATTTATCCCGTTTCCTCTCCCGGGGTTGGGCCTCCACCTCTTCCGAGGTTGTTCCTGAGGCTGTTCCCGGGCCGGGTACTCCTTCTTTGCTTCTACCGCCACACAATCTCTCAGTTGCCCCCGTTCTATCAATTTTTCTATCTCGTTCCTCAGCCCCCTACACCCCTCTGTCGAATGTCCATAGGACTTGTGGTAAGCGCACCATTTGTCCGTATTTTCCCTAGATGGGGTCCCCTGGATAGGCAACGGATCCGGGAACAAATCCTTGTGGATAGCATGTATCTCTGTCCGGGATTTGCTGAGCGGGGTAAAGCTATCTGCCCTTTCCCGGTTCACCGGCACAGGACCCGAATCCCTTCTACTTGGGTCAGTCGCCCTCCTCATTTCCACCTTCTCCGGGAGGAATCCCCCAGATTCTTCTTTTCTCTTCCGGGTGGCGTCATTAACCGCACAGTACAGTTGCACCGCCATCTGCAAGTTGTGAAAGGTTTCCGGGATGTTTTCCATCAACTTCTGGAACAACGCCATATCCCTCAAGCCGTTTATAAATCCACTAATCACCGTCTTCTCCTGCTGCTGTCTGTCAATGACCTTCATACTATCGTCCATGTACCTTCGGTAATATTTCATTGACCCTTCTGCAGCCTTCTGCCGGGTGGCAAGAAGCTCAGTCAGCTGCTTCCCTTCCTTCTTCAGTCCGGCGTACCTGAACAGCAGAGCCTTGGAGAAATCATAGTAATCCCTGAGGCTTTCCCGTGGTAGGGAATCGAACCACAGGAGACAGTTTCCCCTCAGGTAGCAGCCCACCAACTTGCATCTTAGTTCCTCCGGGAAGTCCCTTGACACCATTAGGTTCTGGTACGTCCTGACAAACTCTTCTGGGTCAGTCTCTCCATTATATGTTGGGATTCCCTCCGGGACCCGAAGGCCTGGCGGCCATGGATATCCAAGCACCCGAGGTACCCACGGGGAGGTGGGTTTAGCTCCGTTTCTTCCCACCAGTTTGTCTAACCGCGCCTCCAAAGAGTTGGGGTCCTGCTGGGCCACCTGATAACCCCGCATCCTGTCATCCTCCCTATAGTATCTCTCCGGGTAACCGTAGTTCATCCCCATTGACCCATATATGGGCATGGAATACGGGATCGGGTTCCCCTGAGTTCCAGGGGCCTGATAACCCAATAATTCCGCAGGCATGACTGGAGGGTCATACCCGGTCTGCCCCATCCCCCAGCTAGAACGCGGGTAGTATGGTGGAGCATGTGGAACTAAATTTGATTGTTGCCCTGTAGCCGCTCCCCCTCCGACCCCAAAACTTGGAGGGAAAGAATGTGGAATGGTTGAAGAATTCACACGCCCCTGGATCCTTGGCGGCTGAACAACTCCATCCAGATCGACAACCTCTCTTTGATGTCCCCGTGGAGGGCCTGCCGAGTTCCCCCCAGGTTCCATTCGCCTAAGGCCTTCCCGGGTAGAGAGTACCCACTGGCGATACAACTCCTTATTGGCTCTCATGAACTCCAACGCTGCCAATTCCTCCACATTAGCTAAGGGTTGCCCCTCTTCCGGGAAAACCGGTCCCCGTGTCTGAGGGTTGTTAGCCAGGTATTGCCCCTCTTCCCGGGCTACAGGTCCCTGAGCCCGGGGACTGCCTACCTCGGCAGGCCCAGGTCCTTCTTGCTCATCCTGGTACTCTCTTTCTGAGTCGGCTTCGTCGAAGGCAGTTTCCACATGACCATCCTGTGGTACTCCTAGCTCACGCTGGTGTCTAGCCTCCTCCTGCAACTGCCTCAAGGTCACATCGTCTCCCGGGGGTGGAGGAGAGCCACCCCCTGAAGGTGCCGCGTTCTTCTTCGGGCGCCCGCGCCCTCTCCTTGGAGACTCCATCGTGCGAAGGTGGAATAGGATCCCACTGGGCGTGCCAATTGATGCTACCAAAATCTGTCCGGTTCCCGGGGCACGACGCTATCCGGGCCTCCTGCCAAGCGAGCCTGCAACAACCCTGCAAAACAATCCCCGGGAGGTTTTCCGGGGAAGAAGCTCCGGCGTGATGATGAGATGGGTATAGCGGTGAGGGAAAACGTACGGAAAGCGCTCTCAATATAGAGTAGAGAGATATAAGTCACATACCTTGTTCACTGTTTTGGACTAGCATTTATAGTTGAGGCTACCTGCCTTGGATAAGACTCAGGACCACTTCTCCTTGTCACTATCTGTCCTTCTTCTTGTTCGGATGTGCCTCTCGCGGGAGAGGCGCTACTTTCCCACTCTTGGGCCGCAGGCCCTTTTCCCGGCCCAGCGGAATCCTGGGCCGGTATTATCAATTCTCTTGTTTTAAGTTACACATTTTGGTTTAAATTCCCCATGTTTTATGTTACAATGATCATCTTCTGAGTTACAAGTTCAGTTTATTAGATAATAAAAACCTTCAAGGTTTTGGTTTAAATTCCACAAGCTTTATGTTATAATGGTCATCTTCTAAGTTACAAGTTCAGATTTTGGGTTAAATCCCTCATGTTACTGTAGCAAACACTGTAGCAAATTCAGGCTTTGAGTTAAATCCATCATGTTAGGTTTTGGTTTAAATTCCCCATGTTTTATGTTATAATGGTCATCTTCTAAGTTACAAGTTCAGGTTTTGGGTTAAATCACTCATGTTACTGTAGCAAACACTGTAGCAACTTCAGGTTTTGGGTTAAATCCATCATGTTATGTTTTGGTTTAAATTCCCCATTTTTATGTTATAATGGTAATCTTCTAAGTTACAAGTTCAGGTTTTGGGTTAAATCCCTCATGTTACTGTAGCGGCACTGTAGCAAACATTGTACATGTGCAAAATTACTGCAGAGCGTGATTTTTTTAACTTTTCAAAATTGCAAATTGGTCCCTCCACATTTTTGATATATTACTCTATTTACAAATCAGTCCCTGGTCTACATATGTAGACGGTCGCCTCAGAGACCACCTCTTATTTATATATTTCGTTATTTATAACGTATACAACTTTGGCAAAGTCTTGGAAGAGACCGTCTCTATATAGAGACCGGATTACATTGTAAATAGTGTTATAAGTCAAAAACACGAAGGAACCAATTTGCAATTTTTGAAAATTTTAAAAATTCATGCGCTACAATGTCAAGTCACACGCTACAGTTGCGGTTTGCTACAGTGTCGATCCGCTACAGTGCTGAGTTGCAGTGCCTACAAGTACAATGCTTCAAGTTAAAATTCTAACAATTTTTTAAGTATAAATGTCAACGTTTTAACTCAAATTTGCACATTTTAGAATAAAGTATTATTATTTTACAAAAAAATTAAAAGAATGTATATATTTCAAATTTAAACATGAACATTTTAACTTGAAATATAAAACATGAACATGAACATTTTAACTTGAATCATAAACTTTTAACTTGAAATATAAAATATGAACATTTTAACTTGAAACATAAACATGAACATTTTAACGTGAAATATAAAACACGAGCACTTTAACTTGAAATATAAAACATGAACACTTTAACTTGAAACATAAAACATGGAATTGAACATCTTAACTTGAAGTATATAGCGCACCGTAGCAAAATACTGTAGCACAATATAGCAAAACACGGTAGCGCCACTGTACACGCACAGTAGCGCGTGATTAATTAAATTTTTCAAAAATTGCAAATTAATCACTCCTTAATTTTGATTTATTACACTATTTACAATTTAGTCCGATATCTATATAGAAACGGTCTCCTAGTAGACTATCTCAAAACTTTTTATGTAATTCTTAAAAAATAATCTTTCATTTCAAACCCCAAAATCAGGACCGACCGTGACCGGTGCATATCCTTTGACCATGATGGGGATGATAAAGACATTCGTACTATTTATTAGCCCTGCGTGGGGTGTGCAACCGTTGCTTAGCTTTGACATTACCATCAATAAAAGTGGGTATGTACTTTACAATGTGGGTAGGGAAGCCTTTAACGTTCTACCTGTGGGAGAGATGAATTTCATGCATTAATCATATTGCTTACCAGTGGTCGTCAGAATAAAAAATTTCATACGTTTGTTTGGATTATCTGTAACTCTTAGATGTGAATGAGTGTGCTCGGGTTTATCGGGTTGGCCATTCCGCTATAAGAAATCCCAAGTTTATTTAATTATCGCCCTCCCCCTTATCTCCCCAGTCGCAAAACCCTCCTCTCCAGTTCGCCGGACAGCCTCAACGGGAGCTTCACACCGTCCAGACGTTCTCTCCCTCGGACTCGACGAGCCTGACAAACATCCGTCGGATTTGATAGCCCGCTCCCAAGCACTGTAATATTTTTGTTGATGCTGCCAGGAGGGATCGAGCCTTTGTAAGCACTGCCGCGTCGGAGCCTCTGTCCAGGTATGATCAATTCAATCTTCTGGTAGTCGTGGCTGATTATTTAATCTGTTTTTGAAGTAGGGCTTAGGGTTTATTGGATGAATTAATTCAGTACTGTTGTTGATTAAATACTTCTTTCATCTTTGTACGTTTGCCTGTATTTTCTAAATTCTGTGGTGCATACATATTCCATTGATAATGTGGGAAGTTGAGTATTGAAATTTTCCAATGATGAGGTATAGTTTAGGATTGCTCATGTTTGTTTGACTGCCTATCTGCTGTGTTTTTGCTACTGAGTTGGTAGTTTTATATCTAATTTTCCAGCTGCATTTTGCGGTTTGGTGATTAGTTTGACTGCAGTTTTTGCTTAGGAGGTTAGCTTTGAGGGCCCGATGTATGTTTGAGCTGATTTTTTTAATTTATTTAATGGAATCGATATAGCTGATACCTCAGTTATGCTTCTAGTTGGAGGGGAACAAGTGGATGGTATCCTTGATCTGGTCCTTGATGTAGCATGTTTACCTCCATTTTTGTTTGCCTTTATTGTTTGTGTTTTTGTCTTGTAAAACTCTAAATTATGATTACTGGTTTTTTTTTGATTAATCGTTGCTTTAGATATTATTGCAAGCTTCATCTAGCAATTTTATACTAATTCAGTCACTTGTTCGCCTTGCAAAGTTAGCTGAAAAAGCCTATTGTAGCTAATTTAGGTGGCATTTAATAGAAAATAGCTTTAGGCATGGAACTACTGTATAACAATGTAACTTGTAGTTGATATATAATATTTGCTTGGATCCTACTAAGTGTTGAGACATTGAACATCCTCAATGGCAGCCTTTTTTTTTTGTCCAGGACAATAATAATTAATCAGTTGAGTTGGCTCAGCCTATGACGGTGACCTGGACAGTCACTTGCTGTGTTGTCTTAGAAGGTAAGATTCACAACTTGCCACTTGTTGTGTGTTTCCATTTATTTTGTGGCTCTGTGTGTGTGTGTGTGTGTCTTGAGGCCGGCATTATGTTTTCTGTTCATTAATCAGTGTTATATTCGTCACTTTTTGATGGTCTTTGATTTTTGGTAAATAAATGAACCCATGATGATAATTTTGATCATCCTTCTACGTTTAATCTTTTACATCCTTCAAAAGCTTGTTTAATTATTGATATTAGTTTTATTTAAGTTGTAAATTATGTTATTTAAAACAACTAAATGTATCACATTATTATCAACAAAATACAATTTTGAATTTTATTGGAAAGACATGGCATGACAATGCTAGTATATACATATAGGGATTGGATCATATAACACTCTTATTTTACACATCATTTAACACATTTTCTAGACCCATGGATCAATTTTAACAACAAAACTGGATCTCATGTCCCATGGAATGTGGGTAACAGCACAATACTAGAAGAATTACAAGAAGAGTGTAAATAAGATGCAAAAGAAATCATCATGAGGACCAAATCCAACTTATGTTTAACATAATACACCCACTTCCACCATAGAAGTTGCAAAAATTCAAACGTGAAACTATAAAAGATGCGATTTAGGTTTACATGGCATAATCATGAGCATTTTATCCAAATATGAAAATAATATGCAGTCATCCAGAGGTATACCCTCCAAAGGTGCAATTACTGCACCCCTTCCACCCAGTAATCCAAAATCTTCTTGAGGCCGAACCTGGATACAAGGCAACAATAAATAAGAATCTGTAAATTAGATATGCGATTTACAGAAAAGAAAAGGAAAAAAAACCCTTCATTAGCCTGATTCTAAACATGTCAAAAGTATTGCTGGTTCTCTCCTAGCATAAGACATAAAGCATGAAATGATTTCTGCATACGGAATGAAAAGTTTGGCTAAAAAGCATATGCGTGGAGGCAAAATTCCAGAAGTTATGTCTTGTGTGAATTCTTCCTATGATTGTATCATTGTGTGTGCTGACAATTGAGTGTGTTAATTCTGGTCCTTGAACTTGCATTTTTATGACTTGATATGGTTGTTGAAGCACACAGTATATGTGTTTGATTGTTGGATACTATGGTGGCATTATTTGTTAATTTTAGCTGTTAAGAAATAGTCTAAATTTTTTTTAATGTACTGTCAAGTAGTTTTTTTTTTGGGGTATAAGGTTCTGCTGCAATTTCTGGTTTGAAATTCTGAATGGTTTGATCAACCATGCCCTGAAAATTATTTTAGCTAATATTTCATTTCATTTTAATTTTATTTACATATAAAATAAATGGTGCACCCCACTTGTGAAATCCTGGGTCAGCCACCTTGGTGATCAGTTGGCCTTCGTAATTTTGTTTGGGGCAAAAGTGATTCTGGAAACAGTGGAGGGTCTTGGGAGGTAAAAATACATGGGAAACATCAATATTTTGTATGTTTTTGTTACGTTAACCGAACTGAAACTAGAATCTGAAATCTTGAAAGTGGAACTAGTAATATGAGAACATGAGAGACGGCAAAATAATGTGAGAACCTAAGAGATGTGAAAATTTAAGATAAAAGCACAAAATTTTAATTTTGACATCAATGTTATAACGTGAATTTGCAGTAATATTCTTTTTAATCCATATGTTTTGGTATGAATATCAAGCATTGTAACAAAAACATCAAACAACTAAAAAGAGGCTGAAAACTCTAGTAGAAATTGGAATTTTTACTACAAACTTGTGACTTTAATTTTGAATAATTGGTCAAAGATAATAGTTAAAATTTCTGTAACTGAAAACCAAAGTAAAAGATGAACCTTTGTTATACGATTGTAATTTAGATCATATAACCTTATCAACAGGGGTATTTAGAATCTTTTTAATTATAATTATTATTCATATCATAGATTGGGTTTTATCTTTTCTAATCGTCAGATTAGTTCAATCCTAAAGAGGTTCCTTTTTTTTATAGTCATTTAAATTTTAAAATTTTGGGTACAATATATTCTCAAGTTTTAAAGTTTCTCCTTTAAAACTCTCTAATATACTTACCGGGCAGATTCATAATCTTAACCTCAACAGGAAATCCTCAAAAGCTCATATCAAACACCATTAATCAAGTATCAGCAGAGTTGAGAACCATAGAACCAAAAAGGACAGGCGATGGCCCTTTCGAATTTGAGACAATTGACCCCCATTTTCAAAGAAGCCCTTAATCAAACCTTGTTGGTCACCAAGTTCTTTTGTTGCCTCCATGTCACCAATAAGTACCTCTGTACGTTCGCCCTGGCTCAGGGCCCTAGCATGCTCCCTACATTAAACCTCACTGGAAGTTTGGTGTTGGCCGAGAGGCTGTCCACGAGATTTGAAAAGGTGGGCAAGGATGACGTGGTCCTAATTAGAAGCCCTGAAGATCCCCGAAAGGTTGTAGTCAAACGAATAGCTGCGGTTGAAGGTGATGCCGTTAAGCATATTTCCGACAACTCAGGAAATCACGAGGCTACTATTACTGTAAGTGTGCCTTCTTATTTTACTGCTCTGGTTTTTGTGTGTTGATGGATGATGAGGAAAGGTAGGAAAGAATTTGAAAAGAAAAAAGGTTTCCTTGCATTTATAGGTCCCCAAAGGGCATATTTGGGTGGAAGGAGATAACAAGCATAACTCTAGAGACTCGAGGCACTTTGGTGCAGTTCCGTATGGGCTTTTGGAGGGAAGAGTTTTTTGTGTGGTAAGTGAAATTCAATACTTACAGTGTATATGAACTATTTCGTAGTTGTTCTCGAAGTTATTTTTTGCTCAGAGCTGCCTTGTAGATTTTTTTTAAAGCTTAAAGCACCAATACTTATTTGACACCCTAAACCATAGAAAAAATATAAAAAAATTAGACATATAGTTTGATAGTTCGTAGTGGAAGCTAATTGCTAAACGTATATGACTAATTGCCGTTAAATATAGAAGGATAGCTACTAAGAGTAGAGGGTGAGTATTAAGAGGTGATCCCAGCAAAACACCTCCTAGTCTGTGTTAGTGTATCCCGGCCAGACCTTCAACTCCAATGGTGTACAATGGGGACAATATACATGCTTGTATAATTCTTGCAATATGTACTTCCACAATAAGTTACCAGTCTAAGATCCTGATATATATTATTCTGAAGAAGATGATTAGAATAGCCTCCATAACAAAGAACATTTAATGATTTCTTTAGCCAATGATTCTGCTACAAGATTTCCTTCCCTGGCAGTATGGTTTAGAGGTTAATATCAAGCAGTCTATTAATCATATTAGCTTTATTAAAGAGCTTCCGATGAGCAGTAATGGGATTGAGGATTACAGAGACAGCATTTAGGCAGTCTGTTTCAGTTATAAAAGACTGGAAACCAAAGGAGATATGTAACTTAAGTCCAACTTCTGTGGCTTCCATCTCAGCATGTAAAGATGAACCAAAGTTGTAGAAACGTAGTACTCACCATTTGAGTCCCTAATTATGACTGTCATGCCGCTGTTTTAGAGAGTGAGCCCCAAGTAACATCAAAATAACATCAAACCTATAGCCACTATTTGGTTTATTACATGAGACATTGGTGATTTTTGGCAGATTCATTGACAGCGACACTCAAAACTGGATTAACATTCATATATAACACTAAAAACTACAGAGCTTATCTTGTAGCTGTTTTTTTTTGCTCAGAGCTATCTTGTAGTTGTTTGTGAGACTCTGTAGAGTTGAAATTAAATGTTTTATGGAATGAGTTGGGCAAGGAAAATAGTTTAGATGGATGAAGTTTAGTACATTGCATTTAGCTCTCCTCCTCGTGCTAAAGAACTGGTTCTGAAAAGTGTCATCTGTCTGGTTTTAAAAAATATCGCCTTATCCTGCCAAATTCCGAGGCAGGTGGAAAGGCTCAGTTTGCATATTACTGATCTGAAATGTGATTATTGTCTTTCTCTGTCCTCGGATATTTTCACATTGGGGGTTCACGCTTAAAATGTTATCGTATAAGAATTTCTTATTACTTGAATGGAGATTGATAATGAATTAGGCCAGAGTTCTGAACTTGTATGCTAATTGATAAATTCTGGTCTGGCTTCTCTCAAATGCGTGTAAACTTCTGGAATTTTGCCTCCACAAATATGCTTTTTAGCCAAACTTTTCATTCCGTATGCAGAAATCATTTTATGTTTTATGTTTTATGTTTTATGTCTTATGCTAAGAGAGAACCTAGGCAATAGTTTTGACATGTTTAGAATCAGGCTAATGAAGGCCTTTTTTCTGTGAATACATATCTAATTTACATATGCTTATTTGTTGTCCTGTATCCAGGTTTGGCCTCGTGAAGATTTTGGATTACTGGGTGGAAGGGTGCAGTAATTGCACCTTTGGAGGGTATACCTCTGCATATTATTTTCATACTTGGATAAAATGCTGATGATTATGAAGGACATTGAAAATTTTATTTGCTACTTGATCAGTCCACAGAAGTGTGATGCCTTCTTCTTCTACCATCTTTCATAATCTGCTTTTCACGCCACTTTTCAATGACCAAGTATTCAATTTTCCGAACTCTTAATCCCAACTCTTTGGCATGATCATATAGTCCTTAAGCATCTTATTTATATACTCAATAAACAAACAAATTGAATAGAATTTCAAAAGTTCTATATCTAATGTACATTGAGTAATTTGACTTTGTAATTACATACTTGTTGCAATTAGTGTTCAAAGCGAATCCAGAATACCCTTAAACCAGATTATATATGGCAAGACATATTAATTTATGCATTCAAAGCTTAATCATTTCATTAAAATCTTGAAGTGATATTGGTTATGACTTACAATTCAAGGCTTAACCGCGATTCCTTTGGGAGCACTAGAATCCTGTCTAATTGAGCTGAAAATGTGCTGAAAAGTGCTGCAAGGTGCTAAAGAGTGCTGAATGGTACTGAAGGGTGCTGAAGGGTGACCCATGGTGCTGAAAATGAATTAAAATTGTATTATATATACATAATTATGTGTTGTAATTAATAAAATAATGTCAATGTTACATTTTGAAATGCTTTGAATAAAAAAAAAGTTAGTAGTTGAACAAAAATTTAATTAGTCATAAGTGTATCATAAAATAATATCTATAGTGGAACTCTTATAGATGCAGTTATTGGTGATGAACAAGGTATAGCATTTTTCACTTGCAAGTGTAAAAAAGTTGGAATGTCTTGGCACTATGTTCTTTTGATACAATCTTCACATATATTCATGTGGGATAGGAAGGAAGTGCCCACGACACAACAGTGTGGAAAGATGCATTGGGTAATATTTCTAATTTACATCAACTTACCTGACAAATAATAATGTATAATGTATTTAAGTATTGGTCAATCTGTGTGGGAAAATATTATTTGGTAGATTCAGGATATCCAAACACCCTTGGATACTTGGCTCCATATAGTGTGATGGAATAAGGCAAAGACATCTACTGCAATTTAGAAACGCACCACCTCAAGGTATGAAAGAACATTTTAACAAACGACATTTTTACAAAGTAGAAGGAGCTTTCGGTTAGTTGAAGATACTTGGAAAATCTTAAAAAGAATGCCCCAAACTGACACTGATTTCCAAAAGCAATAATTGGCGAAGATGTATCATTAGACGATAACGATTAGTAGTAGTATATGTAATTTGTAATATTATTGGAAGTACTAATATATTTGCAACAGTTGTATAATATTTATTTATAAATTTAGTTTACTAGTACTAAATCGTTATTTATGTATTTTTAAAAAATAATTAATAATTGTGAAACTATATATTTGAAGAATGATTAATTCGTACAAAAACTATTGAAACTAATTCAAAAGAAAAATCATTCCTATTTTTTTTTTTTTAACAAACATTTAGAACAATTCATGTATGTGAATAGTGACAAGTGTTGAAGGGTGTTGAATGGTGCTGAAGGGTTTTAAGTGCTGAACCAAAAAGCTGAACTGGATAGGGCCTCATCTACGAATTTTACAGTGCATCTATCATCTGTTCCTATAGAGTTTATAGAGTGAAAGATTTGATTAACTCCCAATTTTCCTCCTCAAAAGCTAAAGTTTCAATAAAGTCATTAAAATCCTTAATCCTTCGTACTGATTAATCCAAATTAGTAGTCACACATAGACCTCGTTTTTTATGTAGGATACTCTTGTAACTCCCTAATATTTGTCCCATTCTCTATATGTCAACTCTGTTTTTTAAGATGTCAACTCTTCTTTTTTAATGATGTGGTTTAAGTGGCTAGGTCGTTTTTTAAAATTAATATCCGAGTATCCGTTTGACATGACTCACATGAGGCTTGGCATCAGCTACGTCTGAATATAATATAACACAAGATTATGAAAGTTGGTCATTATTTATGCATTGTACCTAATGTTTGTACCATTAAATTTATTTTTAGAATTTTGTACAAGTCAACACTTGGTACAGGTAAAGTGTATAAATATGAGCATCAAATTAAGGTGAAGAACAGGCATACAAGCAAAGAACAAACTAACATCTTTTAGTCTTATTTGGTGATGTCAACCCAAGAAGATGATGTACCGGTGACCGGTGCAGATCTCAGGTACACAGCAGAGAAACTTCCGGCGCATTTAGGCAGTGATCCGTCGGATGAAGCCCTCAAGGGTTGGTTTTCCAACTACGGTTGGGTGTGGTTGCGCAAGATCTACAACGGCTCCAGCAACACCGTCAAATTCGACAACCCGTATGCGGATTGTAACGGAGAAATAGCTCCGGGACTGACCAAAATCGATTATGTCCAGGGCTACATTCCCTACTGGGACCACTCCAAAAGGTACGAGGTCACTTACTTCAACAAGGCCTTCAATGAGTGGAAGACGATACGCATCAAGGATCTCGACGGAAACTGGTGGATTTCGTTCTACCATGGTGAGGATGATGAAGATATTCGTACCATTAGCCCTGCCACATTCATTGTCACTGCTACTATTGCTGCCTTCGACCTTACCATCACTGATTACGGATATGAGCTTTACAACGTGGGTAAGGAAGCACTTATCGGGCGCATTTCATTTCAACCTTCATAGGTGAACTGATGCTGTGTGTGTTTCAATATGTTTGCTTGAATTATTCTTCAAAATCTGTAACTGTGTTGTATTTTACTTATTAATAAATTTCTTCTTTCATGTTTGATGATTATAAGCTATTGCAGATGCTTACTCTGCTACTCTTCTATTAATTCCTGGTGTTCATATATATTTATTCCCCCGCCGGCGTTGATTTTCCGGTGAACAGCAAGGAGTGATCTGCAGAAGCTGTTCTTGAACCAGATATAGCGGGTTCAGAGTTGGCTGGGATGGGAAAGAAACAAATCGTATGCTCTTTCAATTAGAATGGAATTTGAAAGAGGGAATACTAATTTATAATTTCTCAAACTCGCACGAATTCAAACTCGATCATGAACATATAAAATTTTCACGCACTCGAACTCGAACACAAACACATGTATGTTCTACCTCGACTCAACTCGCTTAAATCCTTAAAATTTAAGAGACTACTCGGCTAAATTTTATGTGGGAGAGTGTGAGAAAAGTCCGCAATTTATTTTAGACCTGGGTAGAGGGACTATGATGGAATGTTTGGCTCCCTTAGTTTCTAACATCAAATTGAAACATTTTTCATTCAAACAATGAAGCAATGAGATTCCAATAATCAAACCATTCATTTGTTGAGTGGAGAATTTAGCCGAAATGTTGGAATGGCCATCAGATGTTTCGCTCTGGTGATCACCAGGCCGAATTCCCCACTCATATCAAGTTCTTGAGGCAACATCCCGTTCGGCAGTTCCCAATCGAAGCAGTGCAAAAGCTGTGCAAGCAGAAGCCGAACCACTGTTAGCCCTAGCTGCATTCCAGGGCACACTCTTCTGCCCGATCCGAACGGAAGCAGCTCAAAATCATGCCCTCTAAAGTCTACATTGCTTCCCTCAAACCTCTCAGGGATAAACTCTTCCGGATCAGACCAAGAATTCGGGTCTCTCCCGATCGTCCAGGCGTTGATGATCACGGTTGCACCTTTCGGTATGTGAAAGCCGCTGACGGTACAATCTTCTCGGGCCGAATGTGGAAGCAGCAGTGGCAGCACTGGATGAAGCCTGAATCCTTCCTTGATCACCATCTCCACGTATCCCAGGCTGCTCAAATCAGACTCTTCCACCATCCTGTTGAGGCCAATTACCTGCTCCAGCTCTTGCTGCACTTTTTTCATTATTCTTGGCTGCCTCATCACTTCTGACAGCACCCATTCCACAATGGTGGCCGAAGTGTCCATTCCTGCTACAAGCATATCCTGCAATACGGCATGTTAGAGTCTCTCATTGATTAATATATATATCTTGATCTATAAGTTTGTCGATATCTGATAGAATGTAAAACTCGCACTGATGGAATATGATCACTAGATCCATGGCTTACCAGCATGATGGCTTTGATGTGAAGGCGATCGAACTGAAACTCTGCTTCTCCAGATTTCATAAGGTCCAACAAGGTGTAAACAAAATCATCAGCCTGCCTGACCTGATCTGCAGATTGCTCGTGTTCATCGATGATCTTTTCGAAAAACTCGTCGAAAACCTTGGCAACAGCCTTCATCCTCCTTGTCAGCCCTTGGAGATCAAGGAATCCAATCAATGGAAAAAAGTCAGCTAAATTAGGTGCAGCAACAAGTTGCAGGAGCTCTTTCACCACATCCTTGAAGCCTCTCTCATCGAAATCCCTGTAATCATACTTCTTCCCGAAGGCCATCAGGCAAGTCATGTCAGCGTTCATGGCTGCAACCTCAGCACTAAGGTCCACAGCCTCGCGCTTCAGAGCAGCCCGTCTGAGTGATTCGACGAACAATCCAATCTCGCGCTTTCTCATAGGTTGAAATGAGTTGATTTTAAGGCTGCTCAGTAAGTTTAAGGTGCACAGCTTTCTAATGCCACGCCAGTAGGAACCATACTGGCCATACGACACGTCTCGCTGCCCGAAAGTAAGGTACTTGGCAGCCTCGAGAAATGGCCTGGTAGCAAAAACAAGATCATGAGTCTTCAAGAACTGCTCAGCTTCTTGAGGAGCGGACACGATTATATAGGATACTGATCCGAACCACAGATGCATGATTGGACCATGTTTCTTGGCAAGCTTGTGAAAATCAAGGTGAACATTTTGTCCTAGCAGGTGAAGATGTCCAAGAATTGGAAGCCATTTGGGACTGGGAGGAAGATTCTTCTTGCTTTTCTTACACATGAACAGCACAAAAGAGATGAAGAAAACAATTGCACAAATGCAAAGTGAATTATTCATGGCTTCTAATGTTTTCTTGGATATCTCTATCAGTTGAGAAGCATTCTTATATAGTATGATTGAGGCCCTCAAAATTCTGACCCCTTATCTCAAGGATTTGTTTTCAGACAAATCAGATTTTGTTTCCATAGACTTCTATGAAGTAGAAAACAGGGTTTCTTGTCTTATTCATTAACGTAGAGGATATTATTGTTTACTAACACAAGTCTCGTGCTGCAATAATTTACAACTACGATAAGATCTTGTGAATTGACAGACCCGTTTACGAAAGGGAAAAAAAAAACTACATTTGACATACTCTTAAGCACTTATGTCCACATATGTCTTGTTTGACAAAGCGAGGCAAGATTACGTGAACCATTTCTTGAAAATATACGAGGCAAAACGTACAAGTAAACCATGGGGTTTTTGAAGAAAAGAAAACTAAGCTGATCAAATTGTTGACTAATTCCTAGATGCGTGCAAGAGAATTGGAATAGAGACTTTGAATTTGCATTAACTGAATAGAGACCCTGTTTCATAACTGAATCACAGCATCTTCAAAAGAGAATGTAGAGCACTAAAAGCTTAGATAACCATATGTGTCATATCAAATCACCATTAACCTAGTAGCGAATAATACAAGAATTCAGTTAAGGAACCTAGCATCACATTGTTAGTACCCTTCAGAAAACCAAGAGAAAACACATCAACTCGTTTTACACACCTACTTAGCAAGAAGCCATTTTATCAAACATAGAAACCATGCCATGTAAAATAAGGCAACTCAGACCTTCCGTCTACAGGATTACACGCCACGTCCACGCGCCCCACCTCTACCACCACCAGGTCCTGCCCTGCCCCGGCCTCCACCTCTAGCAGCTCCATCGTCAACACCACGTCCAATGCCTCTTCCCTGTCTTCCACCGACATTATCTCCCCTTCCTCTACCACGCCCAACCCCAGGTGGTCTTCTATCTGCAAAAATGTACCAAAAGATAGCCTACATTAGAGATACAGATACAATAAACGTATTCCTGAGCCAAATCATATATACATACTACTGTAACACAAAATATTCTAAGCATTTGAACACAAATAAAACACTTCTACATTATCAAACAAACCATCAACTACAAACAGATTGATCACTTGAATAGTAAGACATGAATCTCAACACACAATACATCAAAGAATATTCACACCCATAAATGCACTTTTAAATGAGGGAAAGCTTCAAATTTCAAGTCGCCTAGATGGCATATGAACTCAGCAGAACCAATAAATCATCTATAACAGAATCAACCACATTCACGGGTAGGCATAACAATCATGGAAGATAATCAGATTATTAATAAATGTTCATTCAAAAATCTAACTTCACAATTAAGCAAAACCGTACCTCCACGATTCTTTGTATCTTCCTGAACTTTATCAATCACCTGGAACAATAAATTCACATAAACACAAATTAATCAGTAACCAAACAAATTTCATACATTTATGTTATGGTATTTCTTTCGAAATCAAGAAAAGATGTATATTACAACTTGAACTAGCTTGATATCATACACACTTAATGAAAACTCATGGTCAGGGTATATTGAATTTATACACTTAATAAATCATAAAGTCTTCAACTGAATATTGATAAAATCAAAAGGAAATTGATATTTATGGAGGCCTAAAACCTACTGGCAAAGAGAAAACTATGAATAACCATCACATTAATTTCCAAAACCAATTTTACTCTATTTCATTTGAATACCCCTTTAGTCATATGAGTTTTCCTTCTGGTGAACTGAATCTAGTGCATATTATTATTTTTAATGCTCACAAAATGTCATAGCCAATTACTACATGCAGTAAATATTGTCTCATAACGTCCATGTGATTATCTACTGAAGAGGGGATCTTTTTGTTTTCCTGCTGCTGTACAAGTTTGTCAATACATGAGATCCTCATTATGACAAAGCACTGAAAGCAGAAGTTCACAATCGACGATATCCAGAAAACACCTACATTTTTGTAGAGGTTAACTTGGAGGTAAATATGGAGAGTGTAAGCACTTTGCCAAAATTTTCTATAGGTGATGCATTCTATTTAGCAGCCGCAAATTCCACAGCCAACAAAGTTATCTACAGAAAACCTATCGTGAGGCTTCTAGGCTATTATAATTTTTAGATACATCACGCTCAGCTGAATAATTCATAGTTGTAATTAAATAAATCTAATTATGACTCCGGCTGTTAAAAACATGCTCAAATTGACAACTTTCAGATTTCATGTTTCCCTAATGCTAGAGATATATAACCTCCAAAAACAAAAATGCAAGGACACAAGTTAGATCAGCCATGATGTGATAAACATAAATTGATTATCTTTGCTAAACTACACTGATTACCACATTCTAGAAAATCCCTTAGAATAAACCTTCTTTGCTCTAAGGGGAGAGAAATAGGCACCACACTTACTCAAGAGCTTAGAATAATTCATCAGAGGAGAAACAGTTTGTATAAATTGTCTTTTTATTTTTCACAAGAACTATTCATGAACAGTACCCGTTCTACAAGGTCAGATTAATGCACAACTATATCAAAATTAAGATAAGAAAAAGTGGGGAGGGACAGAACTGCTGGTACTTAATACAGATCAGTATATCATAATTTCTAGTAACAGAAAAAATGACTTAAGAAAACCTAATTTAAGAGCCAGCCTACAAGTTTTAATTTAACGCCAACTACTACCAGATTTTCCAAATTCACGACAACGGAGCACACTAAACATCTCTAATTATATAATCCAAACCACCAGCCATCAAAGTATATAGTCATCATAATGTAAGCCCTTATTTATTCAACAAGATGATGTATTTCTGATGAAAAATATAACCATTCAATCCATGAATCAGAATCAAGCATACCTCATCCGGAACACGCAGATACTTGATAGTATTACCACGAATATAGCATTCTGGCATCCTCCAGAATCTATCTCCATCCTGCACATAATTTGTATTAGCCACATAGACGGCATTCTAGTGGGTTCACATCTGAAAGAAAGAATTAAAAAAACACACCTTTGATGTACAGATAACTTCACGAAGATGGATGTTCATCCAAGTATCACAATTCACTAAGTGCCCGTTGTAAGTTTCTCCATTCTTTAACTCAACGAGCTGTAACAATGCAAAAACGACAAATAAGTACTCCACAGTCCACAACATTAATCTACATAGTACTCCTCAACAGTTCGGGAAATTACCATTGGATGCCCCTGGGCAGTCTTGAGCAGGGATAGTGGCAGCTGAAATACAAACCCCAACAGTTAACATCGCACTTCTTTGACAAATAAGACTTAGAAAATAAATCAAAATTAAAAACCCTAACCCTACAGTACATACCATTTTTTTCCGAAGGCAAGAAAAGAACCCACAGAATCAAACCTGCAACAAAACCCGAAAAACTTACATAAACGAACGAAACTAATACCGGTGTAAAAAGATGACCGGAGAATCGATAAAGCAAAAGTCGACAAATACAACGTACCGGTGAGCAAATTGGCCACTGAAATTCAAGAATGCAGCGGCGTATTTGATTAGAGCCGACCTTGAGTTATAAAGTCTTGGGCGAAGGCTGTGGCCCAAATCTGAAAGTGGGAAACTCAACTTAATGGTGGTCGTCTCTATTTCTTTCTTTCTAAAGCAACAATTTGCAATAGTACATCCAAGCCCATTAACACAGGGAACAAGAAAACAATAATTTTTTTGTGTAAAAAGTAGTGATGTTCAAAATCGGGTATTCGCATGTGTAAATAGTTTAAAATGTGTTTCGTGGTCCGACCAAGAAGAACAGGGTACTCGAAAGTGCGTGACTTGAAATGCCAAACTTGATTTCTAGGTATACATCGACTCGTTTGCTATAATATATTAATATTTTCCAACCAATCGTCAAAATTAACCTATGTATTATGTTTCTAAACAACCAAAATTTGAGAAATTTTCATTAAGGGCGGTGGAACTTTCAGTATAATTTCTAGAAAGGGCGATAGTTAATTAATTCAAATTTTCTTAATAACGCTATTTAACTAAAGACAGTAATACCCTTATTTTTAGTTTAATTTATTTTAAATTAAAATTGATTCTAGTCAAATCAGTTAAGTTCAGTTCCATCCCAAGTTTGTATTTACTACCTTCAAGTGATTTTTATTTGGGATCACCAGGGCGGGCCCTGAGATTTTGGAGGCCCTGTGCAAGATTAAATTTGTGGCCTAAATTTTATTTTTTTTTATCAAATTCATGTATAAAGATATATGATAATAATTTACGAGTTGATAGATAAATCACCTTTATTTCAATAATAAATGTAAGTGTAATATTGAAATATAAACATTAATATTATAAGATAATTGTAGTTGCAAATTTGTAAGACGCTTATGATAAAAAATATTTGTAAGATGCTTATGATAAAACAAAATTGCCTTAAAATTGATTTTAAACTCTACACATGTATTAGAATATAAGAGTTATTAGGCGATTAATAATTTTTAGTTTGTTTAGATTTATTTTTCATCAAATAAATATACCTATGAAATAAACTTTCATGATTTTTATTTTTGAAAATACATGAAAATTATTCATGAATATCATTTTTATTGATTTCTTAGAATATATTATCAAAATAAATGATTATTATACGTTTAAGTCACATGCTTAATGATATAATTTGCTTGAGATATTATTCAGTTTCCATTGTCAAACTATTCTGGACTTTTTTCAATATATAACTTAAATGAGATTTCTTACTTTTCAAAAAAAAAAATTAATTAACAAATGAAAGAACTAGCCCGTGTCTTAATTTAATTTCATAAACTAAATAATCGACTTTGATTTGGTTTTCAACCAAAATACCCAAAACCTTCCCAGACCTATTGCTCTCCCCCATTTAATTCCCCATTTAATTCACAGTCGTACTCAATTAATCTCCAAATCAAATCTTTTTAATTTAAAAAAAAAAAGAGGATCTATCTAATTTAATTGCCTGCAACAATATATATCCCTATGCAAATTTTCCGCAGTTTGTTCAAAGCATACTCGATTTCTACAAGTTCACAACGGTACTTTTTTTTATTTCGGGGCCCCTGGGGATTGGAGGCCCTGTGCGATCGCACTGATCGCACAGCCCCAGGGCCGATCCTGGGGATCACTATACTTGTAATTATTTTGATTATAGGTCACTTATCTTTAATAATTTTATTTGAAGTGACTAAACTAATAAAAACATATTTATCCTCATCACTTTGTTAAAGTCACCGTTAATCATCAAATGGTTTGGTGTTTTTTGATGGCATTGCAGATATTTCCTATTTATGGCCTAATTAATGATGCGAGTGATGTCCACCCTCCCAACGTTTCCTTCTTCTCCAATTTCGTTTCTGCATATTTGTTTTTAATAATATCGTTCCCCCGCGTTTATTTTATTTTAATGAGGAATAACGTATTGTAGTTTAGCACAAATACAATGAGGAATAATATATTTAAAAATAAAATAAAAGTAGTACGACTAAGTTAATTTTAATTTTATAAAAATGTTTTTTTTGTTTAACTGAATATGTTGATAGTTGAAGAGAACGTAACCTAAATGAGGCCCTGTATGCTAGATTATTATTTTTGTTGAACTAAACTGGAGTGAAAATAATGTAATTTGATGAAATTCAGGTTAATTCAGTCATCGATACATTATTTACACTTCATTTCAGCAAAAAAAATTTTCTAACAAACATAGCATCATTCAGGTTACGTTTTCTTCAACTTATCAATATATCAATTTAGTTCTGTAAATGTTTTTTATAAAATTGAGATTGATTTAGTGGTACTATTTTTATTTTATTTTTTAATATATTATTTCTCTTTGAATTAAAAAAATGCGGAAACGATATTATTAAAAAAATGCAGAGACGAAATTGGAGAAGAAGGAAACGTTGGGAGAACAATGAATAATTGGACATCAGATAGCTAATTATTTGGGAAACTATTTATGCCCTCAAAAACTGCAAACCGTTTGATGATTAACGGCGACTTTAATAAAGTGATGAGGATAAATATGTTTTTATTAGTTTAGTGAACTCAAATAAAAATATTAAAGATAAGTGATCTAGAATGAAAATGATTAAAAGTATAGTGGTCTCAAATAAAAAAGCAATTTCTTTATGCAGGTCCGTATTTTTACCATAATGCCCCTGATGGAACCCTATGATTTCAAGCACATTTTTTACCTTAACAATATTAAGGATATTATGGTAAAAATACGGACCTGCAAGAGAAAAATAGACCTGCATGGAGCAACCCCCAATAAAAATCACTCAACCTTCAATATTCCTACTAAAGGGATGAATTAAATTTTTGATTAAATTAATGCTTAATTGACTACTTTACCCTTTAATATAATATAAAGGCAAATAAATGAAGTTTAGTTGAAATAATTTCAGTTCCAAATTTATGTTAAAAAAATAGCCTGTTTCATTAGGTTTGTTTAATTTCAACATAATTCATGCCCTTAGTGTAGAAATACTGAAAGTTTTACGCCCTAAATTAAATAAAAGTTTAACTTTTTATTACGCCCTTAATGATAATTTTCCCTATAATGAAAACACATTGCATATATATTTACATGAGTCGATTTAAAAAATCACGACATGTTCTCTCAACTTATTTGAACTGACATAAACTCATCTGAACTGAGCTAAAATTGAGTGATTCATGACATGAGTTAGTAACAAACAATCTTATCATAGAAAAATATAACATTTACATAAATGGATTCCATAATATATCTACTATATAAACATGAATATTTGCAAACACCAAATTCATAATATATTATATCTTAAATTACCATGAAATATTGAATATTAAAGGAAAGATTTTGGAAAGTCAAGAATTATGATGAAGTAAAGAGGAGGGAAGATTGGGACATAATTCCTTTTAAGATTGGGACGGAAAAACGAATATCTCGTACAGTTTTGCAGAGAATCAATAGGAATCATGGTTTTTAGTATGAATCAATTAATGTGTATATGGGAAATTACTACAGTTGGATTTAAAAGGAAATTATGTGCCAATTTGCCAAAATAAAGAAACTTAAATATTTCTTTCTTATCTTCCATATTAAGTGGCTCAACTAGTTGTGATAAAACTCAAAATTCCACCGCTCCATCGGTTTGTATGGACTCAAACACATAATTAACTTCATAGGCTGGTGATAAACGGTACGTGTATTTTACTTAATTATGGATGCTCTGTTTTAATCCTCTCTCATGTTAAATTTGTATTGATGTTGACAGGGGCGGATGTAGCTAGGTTACCCCATGGTAAAAAAAAAACGACTTGTATATATGAATATTAATAAGTAGGTTACCCCCAATAAATGTAAGAGTCTGTTTCTTGAGTGACCGTCACTATATAGTGACCAGGGACTGAATTGCAAATAGTGAAACTAATAGCTAAATTTCGCGGGTCAAATCAACCCGTACTACAACCCGGCGCGTTTTTGCACGCGCCATATTCCCAATCCTCCCCAATCTGATCCCCAACTTCACCGTCCATAGCCACAATATTTTCCGTCCTCCCAACTCTCTTCCGCTCCGGTCACCTCCTCTGGATCTTCGTCCCGGTCGCCTCTCTCGCCGTTTGATATGGAGATTTGTTGTCAGAATCACCAGATCGTGAGACGCTCATCCGTAAACAGAAATCGTCACGATCGATCAGAATCTCCGCCCAGCTTCCGGCGATCTGTAACTTCGATTTCTTCAAGCTTTGGTTACGTCGCACATTGGTTTTGCTTGATTAGCGGTTTTACTGTGGATGGGAATATTGGGATGAGTAGGTTTCTGTAAATCGTGATCTTTTTGTCTATGTTAATTCACTATTCAATGAAAAACTGCTTTAAATATGCAGTTGTAGAATTGAGCAAAAGCAGACTTGATTTTGTTGGTGACTGATTAATAAATCAATTTTGTTGGTGGCTGATTAGCAGTAGCATCAGATCCATTTGCACCAAAATGATACTGTATGTAATCTTGAGCAGTGTATCATTTTTTGGTGTTAAATTAAAATAAAAAGATTATAGGTTATATGATAAAGTGTCAATGTTTTAAGTTAAAAGTGAGAGCTTTTATGTTAAAAAAGTTAAAGGTGAATTTTTATAGTTGGGAGGAAATGTTTCAACTTAAATAACAAATGTTTTGTTTTAAAATATCAATGTTTTACATCATGTCAATTTAAATGTATGTACAAAATACTTAAGTATCAAGGTTTCAATTTAAACACAGAATGTTTAACTTTTGTAAAATAATCATACTTTATTCTAAAAACTACATTTTTTAAGTTAAAACAATGAAGTTTTAGGCTTACTGCTTAGGAAAAGGTAAGCTTTATTAATTTGTCAACCTTTCAATCTTAAGTGTCAACCTTTTATTATTAAACAACAACCTTTTAAGAAATACAAAAAAATGTATAAACAAATAACACACAACCTTACACCCTTAAATGTCAATCTTTCACTATTAAAAAGCGACCTTTTAAGAAAGATTAAAAAATGCATAACATACTTTTACTCTTAAATGTCAACCTTTTACTGTTAAATGTCAACCTTTAACTCTTAAATATCAACCTTTCATTTACTTCAAAAAAAATAAAATATCAACCTTTCATTAAACAACAACAACCTTTTAAAAAATACAAAAAAATGCATTTACAAATAACTCACAACCTTGCACCCTTAAATGTCAATCTTTCACTATTAAAAAACAACCTTTTAAAAAAGATTAAAAAATGCATAACAACCTTTTACATTTAAATGTGAACTTTTCACTATTAAAAAACAAACTTGTGGAAAGATAAAAAATGCTTAACAACTTGTCACTTTTAAATGTCAACCTTTCATTATTAAACAACAATTTTTTTTAAAAAAATGACATATACAAATAACACTAAACCTTTCACTCTTAAATACCCAACATTTCACATTCTGGAGTTGTGTGATTGTGTGGAAGTGTAGTTTTTAATTTTGATTTACATTTCTAACAAAGCTAAAAGTAGCTATAATCATCTACATCCTATGGAATCCTATGGATTAGAAATTCAAACTCCACAGTCCACACCAGCTTCATGCTCAAACTCCACACTGGACACTACTCAGTCGGTAATGAAACTGATCCAAAACCTGCCGAAGAAGCGGCCTCCAACCCGGCTAAAATGGCCAAAGCTTCTGTTTGAAATGCAGACAAAGCATAAACCAACCGGCCACCACAGAAATGATTCGTATACAGCGAAATTCAAACCCACATATGGAACCTGATCACCACAGAAATATCATGTCATAATACGGCTAAACCAAATATATTAAAGTTGGTCGGTGATATTTTTAGAGAACAGAAAAGCAAATAATCTTATACATGCTAAGAAGAGACACCGTCACTTTTGCAAGTATAAAAGAAAATCATCAAATTAGATCCATGTAATAATGACAGCATCAGCTCCCAGGTCTACTTCAAATCAGTAAACACAATGAACTTTTACTATGAACAACAACTTTTATATTGTTCTACACCTTTTACTCTTAAACCCCAACCTTCTACTCTAAACAACCTTTATATTGTTCTACACCTTTTACTCTTAACAGTCAACCTTTCATTGTAAAGGGTACACCTTTTACATTACTAACAAACCTTTTATTCTTAAAGTTCAACCTTTCCCATGTTAAAAACCTTTTATTTGTAAACATCAACCTTTCAATGTTAAACATAAACCTTTTCAGTAAAAACCTTTTACGGTAAACAGTAAACCTTTCATGCAAATAAAACCTTTCATTGTAAACACTAAATCTTCACATAACTAACAACCTTTCATTGTAAACAGTACACCTTTCACATAACTAACAAACCTTTTATTCTTAAAGGTCAACCTTTCACATATTAAAAACTTTTTATTTGTAAACATCAACCTTTCAATGATAAACATAAACCTTTTAGGAACAGACCTAAAACAACAACAAATCAGAGCAAGAATCATTCAAACAGACACAAAAAAAAAAAAAATCAGCGCGAGAATCAATTCAAATAATTGCCTACATGTTTCACCATTAAACAACAACCTTCCTTACTAAAACCCTAACGTATTTCAAAACAACTAAAATAAAAGCAACAGTAGTCCCAAACACCTCTCTGTACCACATAAAAGGCTCGTAAACATAAAACAACACGGTATAAATAACAAAAACAGTTAAGCATCACATTCGAGATCCGCAGAAAGTTCACCAGAATCACTTGCCCGTGGATTATTTCGAGTTCGCACCATAGAATCTTCAAAACCTAGACAATATTGCAGAAAACCAAATCAACACTGAAACAAAACCGCCGGAATAACAAACCCCTAAATTTGAGAAAAGCACGGAGCAATTACACAAAAAAAAATTCACCGGTTGAAGCTGCTACCGATTGAACCTGCGCGGCGTTGAAACTACAACGAATTGGAGCTGAAAACCAGCGCGATCGAACGAAGAAACAGAAACGACGAGAATGGGAACGAAGAAACTGAAACGCGAAGGTTTTGAGAAAAAATGGAAAATGAGGAAATTGGGGAAAATAGAAAATCAATATATACTGGAGATTGGCGCGTGGCTGCAATTTCCGGAAATTGCATATAGGGGCCCGCGTCAATAATTTTGCAAAATAACCCTGGTCACTATATAGTGACGGTCACTTCCAAGACTTATTCTAAATGTAAATAGCTTATCCCAGTTATTAAATTTTTACTTTTCATAAAAATATAAAAAGAATCTCGTTATCTTATCCTAATCTTCTCTCATATCTAACAACGTTAAGTCTTAAACTTCAGATAAGGTAATGATTGTTTAATTAATTAAATTAGACCAATTCTTGGGTGAGGCAGCCTCACCCATGAGGCAAGGCCAAGTGAACCTTCTTTTTTGTGAGATTTGATGAACTAACATCGATGTTTTGATGAGGTGATATGTTTGATAAACTGACAACGAGATTTGATGAGTTGACGTCGAGATTTGATGACGTGGTAGTGAGGCATGATTAAGTGGAAATAATGAAATTTTCTTATTTGGCCTTGCCTCATGGGTGAGGCTGTCTCACAGGAGAATTACTCATTAAATTTTACGTGTGAATTTTGTTTAATTATTTTCTTATTCGTAAAAACTATAACTTAATTTAACTTCTACAATAAAGTAGACAATAATACAAATTTAAATGAAATGTACAATAATACTTTACCTTCTACAATAAAATACCCTATTATTCATCATAGTTTTTGTTGCATGTTTGAGTCAGTTTGACCTTAAATTTGAAGTAATACTGTATTCTATGTGACATTTATTTTGTAAATATCAAAATTTTAAATTTAGTTAATATATTTAACTAAAGCTATCAATGGTCAAAGTTACCGTTAAATAATATTTTGGTCAAACAATGCCAATTTCTACCGATTAAAATTTTTCTACAAAAAGTACACACTTGAAACTTGATAATTGCATATTTACTCGTGTTCGAAGTCGAAATACATTTATTTTACATTATAAAATTTATTTTTATTTTACTCTTATATATTAGAGGTTACCCCAAATTGTTTTTCTGGATTCGCCCCTGGATGTTGATCATATTTTAACATGAAGAACTATCAAAGATTCAAAGTAAGAGGACGTTTGGAGATACAAGGTAACTGATCAACCTTGTAATTATATTCTAGGTTTAATTAGTTGGCATTTATATATGTACTACTTTTTATTTCTTAAATCATAATTTTAAGATCATGTTTTGCTTATTGAAATCTAATTAAAATGAATTTATTTTATGAACATGTATCAATCTGACAGCATGGACGTGTATTATTCTGTTCAGTGTTTTCAAAACTGTGAGAAGCATTAGATTTGGATTCACGCGTTTATGTGTATCCTAAATTCCTAATCAATAGAAAGCAGTTGCTAGATTTATTCAGTCAAGATTTATCTGCCATGAAAAACACAGATCAATTATTTACCATCAATTATGCCTTTTTTTTTTCTTCATTCAATTATGCTATTTATTTATTCATTGGATTGTGAATGGAATTGTGAGTATGATTTAGATTCTGAACAAGTTTGCTAGAGCTTTTCTAATCAGTTCAATTAAATATATCTATATTTTTTCAGTTCAATTTAATATATATATAAAAAAATCAGTTCAGTTTTAGTTTAATTTAGGGTATTCCTAAATATTATTTTTTAATTATTGTATTTTTTTCGATTCATTTTATTTTATTAGGGCATGTTAATTTCAAATCAGAGGAAATTCAATTTTATGATATTCAACCCAATTTAGTCGTACTATTTATATTTCTCAATACATTACTTTACATCAGTTCAAATTAAAGCAAAATAGTTCAATTTGGTTCACTTCATATAGATGAAGTATAAGTTCATGATATCCAGCTCAATTTAGTCATTTGTTTGTTTCCCGGTACAATTTGTTTACTTCTATTCAGATCAAAATAGTTTAGTTCAGTCCAGTTTAGTTTAGTTCAAACTTGATAATTACAATATAATTTATTATTAGAACAACAAGATTAAGTTAAATATGTGAATCTAAACAACATAGAAGTATAGAAAGGATGATTGGAGAGTTATGGGAAGACTCTGTTCTTCCATTGAATCAGAGAAAGAAGAATATGAAAGTCTTACAAGATAATGAATAGATATAGGAAAGCATATGAAATTACTAGTCTACCCTTAACCTTATATACATATATATTTTAACATCCCCCCTCAAACTCACGATGCGACAGCAATAAGCATCGAGAGTTTGTCAGACAAGAAACGAAAGCGCGCACTGGAGTGAGCCTTTGTGAACAAATCAGCAATCTGAAGGGAAGAAGGGACAAAGGGCAGTGATATAGTACCAAGCTGCAAATGATGGCGTGTGAAGTGACAGTCAATTTCAATGTGCTTGGTCCGCTCATGAAACACCGAATTACGTGCAATGTGAATTGAGCTCTGATTATCACAATGTAGTGGTGTGGGACGAGTAAGCTTGATTCCAAAATCAGAGAGTAACCAGCGCAACCAAACAATCTCAGCGGTAGTCGACGCCATGGCACGATACTCAGCCTCTGTAGAAGAGCGAGAGATGACATCTTGTTTCTTGCTCTTCCAAGAAATGAGTGAATCACCAAGAAAGATACAAAAACCAGTGGTGGACTTGCGATCATCAGGATCACCAGCCCAATCAGCATCAGAATAAGCACGCAACTCTAATGATGATGAAGAGGGAAATAGAAGGCTACGAAACTGAGTGCCCCGAAGATACCTCAGAATACGAAGCACGGCAGCCCAATGAACCGAAGTAGGAGCAGTGACAAATTGACTAACCACATGAACAGCATGTGCAATATCTGGGCGAGTAACTGTCAAATAAACCAAACTGCCTACTATTGCACGGTATAAGGTGGGATCTGGCAAAAGAGTACCATCTGATGGAGAGTAGTGAGCATTGGTCTCAAGAGGAGTGTCAACTGTCTTATTATCAGTAAGGCGAGCACGCTCAAAAAGATCAGCTATATACTTTGACTGAGACAAAAGGTAACCCTTAGAAGAAGATGCCACCTCAATACCCAAGAAATAACGGAGTACACCCAAATCTTTCATAGCAAAGTAATGAGCTAAATCAAGTTTCAACGATTCAATTCCATCACAATCATCACCAGTAATTATCATATCATCAACATATAGTGAAAGAAGGATACACCCCTTACTTGTATGTTTGATGAACAAAGCAGAATCATAAGAGCTGGGGCGAAAACCAAGAGAGGAAACGACAGTGGAGAACTTCTCAAACCAAGCTCTGGGAGCCTGTTTGAGGGAGCCTGTTGAGACCATAGAGAGATCTTCGAAGCCTACAAACATGTCCAGGCTCATGCGCCACACCGGGCGGAGGTGTCATATAAACCTCTTCGTGAAGATCACCATACAAAAATGCATTCTTAACATCCATCTGCAAAATCTTCCACTGATAAGCTGAAGCAACTGCTATCATAGTGCGAATGGTTGTCATCTTCGCAACTGGTGCAAATGTCTCATCATAGTCCATGCCATACTCCTGCGAATAGCCCTTGGCAACAAGGCGAGCCTTGTATCTCTCAATAGATCCATCAGACTTGGTCTTAATCTTATAGACCCAACGAGAACCAATAGTGTGCTTTCCCAAAGGTAAGGGTACCAAATCCCAAGTGTGAGTCTGATGCAGGGCAGCGAGTTCCTCAGTCATAGCACGCTGCCAAAGAGGGTCAACAACAGCCTCTTTATAGGATGCAGGTTCAGACAAAGAATGAATGGACACGAGGAAAGAAGTAAACAAGGATGAGTAAGAGGAATAAGCAAAATCAGGCTTCTGCGTAGACTTGCAAATACGAGTGGATCTACGAAGAGGGGGAAGATCGATCACAGTGTCAGGAGATGGTAGATGAGGCACATGAGGCAAACTAGTAGGAGATATCGGGGGAGCATCATGGTCTGGAACCATAGGATTATAATCTGCTGGAGGAATATCATCGGTGCAAACATCAAAAGGATCAATACGAATAAGATCTGGCTGAGTCAAATGATGTGAGCTAGACGGAACCGAGAAAAATGGGATGTGCTCCAGGAATACAACATGACGAGAAACATACAACTTCTGCTTGACCGGATCAAAACACCGATATCCCTTCTGACCACTACCATAACCCAAAAAAACACACAAAGTTGATTTAGGAGATAGCTTAGAACGTTCAACATGAGGTAGGAGAACAAAGCAAGTGCAGCCAAAAACACGCAAAGAAGAGTAATCAGGTGCATATCCATACAATTTTTCAAAAGGTGACAAGCCTGAATTATGTGAGGTTGGAATCCTGTTGATGGCATGCACGGCTGTAAGGGTGGCTTCTCCCCAAAAAACTCTAGGAACCTCAGCTGACAACAAAAAGGAACGAGCAGTCTCAACAATATGACGGTGTTTCCTTTCAGCAACACCATTCTGTTCAGGAGTATCAGTATAAGAGGTTTGACGGATGGTTCCATCAGAAGCTAGCAACTGGCAGAATGCATTAGAAGTGTACTCACCCCCCAAATCACATCGAAAGCATTTAATGACAGCTGAGTGTTGTGTTCTTATGAGAGCTCTAAATTCACGGTAAATCTCCAGAAAATCAGATCTCTGCTTCATAAGAAAAATCCATGTATAACGAGTAAAATCATCAATGAATGAGACATAATACCGAGAGCCCCCTTTGGTAGACACAGGAGCGGGACTCCACACATCAGAATGCACAAGATCAAAAGAAGCAAGAGATGAAGAAATGCTTCTGTGAAAGGGCAATGCAGAAAACTTTGCTAGCTTACAGCCACTACAATCTGAGATGTCATGAGAGTGCAATTGACCCAAAGCTCCGGTAGAGGCCAAATATCTTAAACGAGATGCAGAAACATGACCCAAACGAGAATGCCACAAATAAAAGTCAGAGAAAGACGGACTTATACGAAACGAAGATAAATCCACACTAGAAGCAACAATATCTGATACTTTCAGCTCATCCAAGACGTAAAGTTTCCCTTGCCTACGACCAGTACCAACCACTTTCTGAGATTGCGAATCCCGAACCAAACAAGACGAGGAGGAGAACCATACAATCAAACCCGAATCACACAATTGACCAACTGAACAAAGATTAAGTGTAAGACTTGGAACATGATAGACATCTCTCAAAGAGATATGGGGTGTGACAACAGAACCAACACCCTGCAGTGACATGGGAGTGCCATCAGCAGTCAATATAGAAGTAGGTGGTGTTGAGGACATGGTTGCAAAAGAAGGCAAATGAGAGGACATGTGATGAGAGGCACCAGAATCCATAATCCACATGGGAGAAGAGACACCTGATGAAGCAGGTGAAATGGACGAGGATGACAAACCTGTAGAGGATGACATAACAGGTTGTTGCTGAAACGCAAGAAACTTTTGGAACTGCTCAAACATATACGGACTCAACTCAACACTAAATGACTGAGAAGCATACTCATTACCACCCATCATTATAAACGTACAACTGTCCAAGAGTCCAAACACACCTCGTAACGAAGCACACCAAATGTATCCACACCAAATCCCCACAAGTGCCAAATATCACAAGCACAAGTACCAATTCAACAAAGAGCAACTCTATCCAATTAGAAAAATTCCAAGAGGCCAAGAACAATTTCCAATCAAACTAACTCCAACCAACAAGTGCACAAGACCAATGCGATAACCACAAGCATCAACATCAACATTCAAAAGGGCAAAGGGCAAAAGATCACAAACTCCAACAAGAAGAAAAAATTTCCCCAATTAGTAAATCCCTAATTTCATACAACCAAGAAGCACCTTCAAATTGCCTCAAATCGATAGGAATCCAACAACCCAAACAACCTAAACAACAACCCAAACGAATTATCCAAACAAGAATGTCAAATTCAACAAATTGAAACTACCTCACAAGGAAGAAACCAAAACTGCACAGCTCTGTCCGACTCAGATTCGAAGTCCTTCCCGACCTCAAAAATCGATCTCCACCGTTCAGATTGTAGACAAATGAGTTGCGAACATCATATCAAAAATTGAGAAAATTCCAACGGTCGGATTCGAAAACTGCAAATGATGGCGAGTGAAGTGACAGTCAATTTCAATGTGCTTGGTCCGCTCACGAAACACCGAATTACGTGCAATGTGAATTGAGCTCTGATACCATGTGAATCTAAACAACATAGAAGTATAGAAAGGATGATTGGAGAGTTATGGGAAGACTCTGTTCTTCCATTGAATCAGAGAAAGAAGAATATGAAAGTCTTACAAGATAATGAATAGATATAGGAAAGCATATGAAAGTACTAGTCTACCCTTAACCTTATATACATATATATCTTAACAAAATAATCATATATCAAAATTCAATGGAAGCAATACTTATTATTGCAGACACTCAACTGACACAAAAACTAAAAATCCAAAAGAAAAGTAAAAGTAAAAGGTAAGTTCTAAACACTTTAAAAAAATAAGCAAACAAGTGCTAAAAGTTCAAAACAAAATCAAGCATCAAAATAACATAAATCCCAAAATGATACTTCAATCCAAGTATCACTCTTCATAATCCTATGCGAAATGTTGATCCCTCACCTTCAAACAGACAAATCCATCTTTGTTCACCGTTCTCAAGGTTCAAGAACACATCTCGCCTTGCTCCTTCACATACCCGTTATTCCATCGGATGATGAAAAATGATACTTGGACTATTTCATGTAGGATTTATGTTGTGTTTTGTTTGATTTTTAGCCCTCGTTTGCTTTTTTTTTTTTGGTGTATAGAGCTTATCTTTTACTTTTCTTTTAGATTTTTAGCACTTGTATGTTGCTTTTGTTTGTTATTTTAGCAATAGTTTAGTGAATCCCTGCAATCATAAATATAAACTACAGAAGATTATCTTATAATAGTAATGTACATACAATTAATCTATACAAGAAAGTGACTTCCGTTTTTAGCACAGGACCTAGAGCTTCTTGTTTATGGATCTCAATTGCAACATACTTTTCTGTAGATTACAGATATTTGAACATGTTGCTATGAAACTTGTTTATGGATCTCAGTTGACAATACAAGCCGTTCCTATTCTTATGCAAGTTAAGCAATTGCTTGAGACCCTCAAATTTGGCTAGGGCCCCATTTTTTTGGTATTTATAGTATACTTTTAATTAAAAATTAAATTAAAGTTGTAAAAAGTTAAGAATAACTTACACGGCAGTTACATTTACCGATTTACGTACATGTTCGGCTATTTTAAAATATAATTAAAGGTAAACTAATAAAAAGTGTATGTTCCTATTCTAACTTTCAATCAAAACAAATCTTTCCTTTTCCATTTCCATTTCCTTGTTAAAAATAAATTCGTTGGCAACTTTAAACTGTATATGGCCCCGTTTGGTGACGTGAGTTTTGAAGAGCGTTTAGTTTTTTGGGTTAAATATGGATAGTTGACTGGTCAAACAGCTCTTTCTAGTGTTTGGTGATGAGAGTTTTCTAATTAGCTTTTTTGGTGAAACCTCTAATTTCTGAAACGCTAGAAAGAGCAGCATTTATAAAAAGTTACTCAAAGAAATATTACAAAATATCTTTTATATCCTTATCCTCACAAATTTCCTTTTCAAATTCATTAAATCTAATTAGAAAACCTTTTATATACGTAAATAATAAAAAGAAATAACCTTTTAGTAAACTTAAAAACAAATTTAAGGTTATTTAAAAATAAATAACCTTTTATGTACGCATCATTTTTTTACATTATTTTTAATTTATTTTTGAAGTATATTACACATATTTTAAATATATGAAAAATAAAAAATTTTAAGTATTTTAATTCAAAAGAGTTTTTTAAAAGAGTAATTCTCCTGTGAGGCAGTCTCACCTATGAGGCAGGCCCAATAAGGCCCATATTATAAGTAAATATAAAAGAACACTAATTATTAAAAATTTCAAGGGTTAATTTGTAAATATCACTAATTTTTATTCTTTCTTCGTCACCTCGGCCCTGTCCAATAGCGCACAAAACCAGCACCACCAGCACCTACCAGCACCCACCAGCACCTACCAGCACCTATCAGCACCCACCAGCACCTATCAGCACCCACCAGCACCTATCAGCACCCACCAGCACTTATCAGCACCCACCAGCACCTCTATCAGCACCCACCAGCACCTACCAGCACCTACCAGCACTTGTCACTATTCACAAACATGAATTGTTTAAATTTTTTTTTTTACAACAAAATGATGATTTCTCTTTAAAATTAGTTTCACAATGTTTTGTATGAATTATCATTCTTCAAATATATAGTTTCATAATTATTAATCATTTTTTAAATCTATTTAAATAACAATTTCGTACTAGTAAATCAATATTATAAATAACTATTTTACAACTGTTACAAACATATTCGTACTTCCAATAATATTACAAATCACATATACTACTAATCGCTATCATCTAATGATTCATCTTCGCCAACATCACTACCTTCTAAATCAACATCTCCTAAATGCCAAATTTGTAAGGCAATACTCTCACGCACTTCGTTCAAAGCAGTTTTTCGATCATCATCGTACAAACCTGAATCACTACTTCCTACACCCTCAGGATGATCTAACACGGGAATGTCTAGTTGTTGCATGCGAATGAAGTTATGAAGTGTGAAACATGCAACAGTTATTGCTTTTTGGGAATCAATGTCAGTTTGGGGCATTCTTTTTAACATTTTCCAAGAACTCTTCAACTGACCGAAAGCTCCTTCTACTTTCATTCTTAAAGAAGAATGTCGTTTGTTAAAATGTTCCTTCATACCTCGAGGTGGTGTGTTTCTAAATTGCGGTAGATGCCTTCGACTTACTCCATCACTATATGGAGCCAAGTATCCAAGGGTGTTTGGATATCCTGAATCAACCAAATAATATTTTCCTACAAAAATTGTTAGGTAAGTTGATGTACACAAATTATACAATATTATTTGTTAGGTAACTTGATGTACATTTAAAATTTTACCTTCTGGGGGATGAGGAAAACAGAATTCTGGGTTACCCAATGCATCTCTCCACACTGTTGAGTCGTGGGCACTTCCTTCCCATCCCACATGAATATATGTGAATATTTTATCAAAAGAACATAGTGCTAAGCAATTCCAACTTTTTTTCCCCTTGCGAGTGAAAAAGGGAACACCTTCTTCATCACCAACAACTGCATCTATAAGAGTTCCATCTAGAGCTCCAATAGCATTCTGAAACATATTCATCATATAAAATGAGTCAAACTGGTATGAACAAAATAATAGAAATTTAGTACAACACATCACCTCAAAAAAAGGCCAATATCGTGCATCGTTTGTAACCTCCGGGGAAGGCTCCAATAAATCACGATGAGGCCTAATGATATCGTGCGACAATATCACCAAAGCATTCACCACTTCTTTAAAACATGAACCAATGGTGGTTGGGGAACAGTTGAATCGTGAAGAAGCATCACGATAGGATTGTCCCTTGGCCAATACCCATAAACAAATAGCAACTTTTTCAATTATCTTAACTCGTCTTCCATCGATAAGAAGTTGTCGAGATCTCATCAAATGTACCAGATGGCTGAACATATGACGATCAAGTCGAAGTTGCACGTGACACTCATTCTCAGTTTCAGTTAACAATCTGTATACAAACTGCTCACCACTCTCACCTCCTCTTTGAGAATGCCTGGAAGATGATTCAGGTTCTTCAGGTTCATGTGCCCCACCTAGTTGCAGTTGCGCTAGCTGAATTGAACTGTGCAATTCTTCGAGTATAATCCTAAATGCAAGCCGCCTTACATGTCTCCAAAGTAAAATCATATTATTAATATAAATTTTTTAAATTTATAAAATTTATATTAATAATATGTACATGAATATACATATAATTTATTTATTTTTGGTTACAGTTATTGTATTGGATATTATTTTATGATACACTAATGATTAATTAAACTTATGTTTAACTTATCAAAAAATAGTAAATGTAAGTCAACATATATAACATTGACATTATTTTATTAATCACAGTACATAATTATGTACATCATAATTATACAATTTTAATTTAATTTAAATACCCTACCAGCACCTACCAGCACCTACCAGCACCTTCCAGCACCTTCCAGCACCTACCAGCACGTATCAGCACCTACCAGCACCTACCAGCACCTTCCAGCACCTACCAGCACCTACCAGCACCTACCAGCACCTACCAGCATCTACCAGCACCTACCAGCACCTACCAGCACCTATTACCTGTACCAGCACCCTATTGGACAGGGCCCTCATCATTCTACCTTGCTGCCACGTCACCTCATCAAACCTCGTCGTCACCTCATCAAACCTCGTCGTCACCTCATCATACCTCAACGCCACCTCACCATATCTCAACGCCACCTCATCATACATCAATGTCACATCATCAAACCTCGTTGCCACCTCATCATACATCAACGCCACCTCATCAAATCTCGTCGCCACCTCATCATACCTCAATGCCACCTCATCATACCTCAACACCAACTAATCATACATCGACGCCACCTCATCAAACCTCAATGCCACCTCATTGGGTACTACACAAAACCTCACTAAAAACATACATTACATCAACAGTGTCGAAACCTCAACAATAAAAGCAGGAACCTCATCAACTAAAGCAAAAATCTCATCGACTAACAAGAAAACTTCATTGAAAATTACGCAACTTCAATGAAAACTATATAACCTCATCTACTAAATTACATACCTCGATAGACAAAAAAATACAAAATCTCATCGTTATCTCAACGACAAACCTCATTGAAAAAAATCAAATCTCATTATCTCAACGACAAACCTCATTGACAAAATTTGAACCTCGTCACTATTTCAATAAACCTCATACTTATTTCAATAAACACTATCTCAACAAACCTCATAAAAAAGACTAACCTCAACCTCAACGAACCAAAACCTCAACTTCAAGATCATGAACCTCAACCCGATGACACAACCTCATCCCTGACAGTATACACCTCATCCCAGACACCTCATCCCTGACAACATATACCTCACCAGTAGGAACATGAACCTCAGAACAGCCACAAGACCACCACAACACAACCTCATCCCTAAGGATATGAACCTCAAGGCCGATAGAGATTTCCGATCGAGTTTGCGGTGAAGTATTCTGATCGGTTACACAGTGGAGGTTATCGATCTGGAGCGCAATGGAGGTTTGCCGAGGATTACGGGTTGTGGCTGATGAAGGAGTACTCAATCGCCCACCATTTGAAGAAGGATGTTAAGGATGAGGTGGCCGTTGACTGTTTGAAGTTGCAGAACACGTAAACCTTGGGAATTGGGGGAGAAAGTGATGTATTTTCCATATTTTGCAGATTAGTCCCCAAATATTGGAAATCCTTTTAAAAAAGGCTCCATGTACTGTACTTAAGTATTTTTAGGTCCTGCCTCTTGGGTGAGGCTGCCTCACCCAAGAATTTGTCTTTTTAAAATAGATGTAGATATATTAATAAAGAATAATAATTCAAATAATAAACATCATATAGTTATAACAATTTTCGATAAACAAGTAACACACTACAAAAAATAAATAATAATTTTGTACTAATGTCTATTTCAGTCATTTAACGTAATGAAACAGCTATCAGCTAATTGTTATTTGCCAAACACTCATATACAAACCGCTAGTCAAACCGCTAGTCAAAACAGCTAATAGAATCAGCTAACAGCTAATAAAATCAGCTAACAGTTAACAGTTAATAAAATCAGACAGTTAACAGCTAAACGCTGATAGCCAAACGAGGCCTCTCGTTGGTGTGAATAGATTATTTTTTCCCAATTTCAAAAGAAATCTGTTTGGTCTCAAAATAAATCTTTAGGTAACGTAATGCTAGTGAGCATTTTGCAGCTTTTACTCTCAACACGGCCGCGCCACACGATTTGTGGTTATAAATTTATTTTATTGCTTCGCTTCTCTTTGCGTAAAAGTAAAAGTTTGCTAAATGTATAAACTCTTGGAAGATACCGTCTCTATATAGAGATCGGATTAAATTGTAAATAGTGATATAAGTAAAAAATATAGAGGGACCAATTTGCAATTTTTGAAAATTTTAAAAAATCACGCGCTACAGTATCAAACCACGCGCTACAGGCTGAGTCACTACAGTACCGGGGGTTGCTACAGTGTCGAGTTGCTACGGTAAAACATAAAACATGAACATTTTAATTTAAAACATAAATATTTTAATTTGAAACATAAAACATGGACGTTTCAACGTGAAACATGAACATAAACATTTTAACTTGAAACATGAACATTTTAACTAGAAACATAAAACATAAATATTTTAACTTAAAATATAAAACATGGACGTTTCAACGTGAAACATGAACACTTTAATTTCAAAAATAAAATATGAACACTTTAACTTGACACATAAAACATGAACATGAACATTTTAGTACACTGTAGCAAACACTGTAGCAAACACACTGTAGCGCGTGATTTTTAAATTTTTTTAATTACAAATTGGTCCCTCCTTGATTTTCTTTATTGGACTATTTATAATTTAGTCCAATCTCTAACTCTTTTGAGTCCAAAATCGATATCAACATTTATTCTTTTTCTCCTCTTGGGCAGGCAAAATATACAATCAGTGAAATTTGAAGTAAATCATCAAACTCAGAGCTTCAATCTACAGCCACCAATAAATTCCCAATATAAATCCACAGTTTTGCCACCGCATGCTCGGGTCCTTCTGTCGAGATAACATCAACAGATAAACTTGAAAAGAAATAAATACAACAGGAGTACCGTAAGTAATTTTGAGTTCAATGATATCACAATTGAGGTTCAATGATATTAAGTTCATTGTACTTGTATGTTTTATATCCTATTTATTTTAATGAATACAACAGACACTATCATTTTGTGATTCACTTTATCACATTAGACCATTGACTATCTTGATAAGTGAGCGAAAATTAAAATTTGAGAAAGAATATAATGAGCAAACCAACAATTTGAGAGAAATATTTAGTAAAAAAATGAAAATTAATCGGGTAGGCATATACTCCATATCCTAATCCAAACAAATCAAGTACCCACACTTATGAATACTCATACTCATACCCCGAATACATGCCGCATGTTTAACTACCCGCCCTTTCAGGTACCAGATTATGAAGACCCATAATTTCTTTTGTTAAGATACTGATTTGATTTTAAATTCAACAAACGTTATTTTTTGGTTATGTTGATGCTTTCTTTTTTTAGGATTTCACATTTTAGAATATCGATGTTGTCGAGCAACTCTAACAACTTTCCTAAACATTTCTTCTTAGTACAGAAAATCGTAATTGAATCTAACACATTTTTTGATGCAGAACCTAACAAACTCCATTTATATTGTTCCATTTATATTTAGGCAAGACTTAATACTTCATTTTTGATGCAATATTGATACATATGTAAAATGCAATGCTCAATAAAACTAATCACAAATTTGATTGTATAAACAAATTATTTAAAAAAGATAAATGGATTTGGAGGATAATGTAAGGAGTGACCGTTTGAAAATTCAACGTTCCAATGACGGAAAAGAAAATCTAGTGGAATCTAAATAAATAAATATATATATTTTTAAGGAAGAATGTAAATATCATTTTGACATTGTACTTAGAATTATTGTGTCAACTGGTTTCACTTTCAGCACTGATCATAAGGCTGCTTCCTGTATTCAAGTCAGCAACAAGTGGGGTTTAGGGATATATACTTATCCAGAGTTGAGTGCAACTTGAGCTTTGTTCAAATATGTGTTCACTAATATATTAATTATACATAAAACCCCAAAATATATATATATGAGATCCGTTGTGCGTACTGCGTACGTAACAGTTAGATTCATCATGCAAAAGAAGAAAAAATAATTCGGAAAAGCCATCAGAATGGAAATTCTGCTTCTGAATTATTAATGTCAAACCTGTATATTCAATGTTCTAAAATAGTTACAGCTAAATTGGGAGTTGTGAACAAAATCTCCACAGCCTATAAATAGCCCATATGTCAGCTCTATTCTTACACATCCACAACACATTTCCAAAAATGAAGACAACAATTGTGTTGATAATCACAGCTTGTTTGTTGGCAATTCTGATCAAGTCTTCTCAGGCTGATCCAAAAGATGGCTTCACAAACCTTCCCCTGAGCAGCTCAAACTTCGAAATTCAGTGGCCTTACGATGTCTCGAAGGATGAGCGTTACTCGCTTATCGGCGGAATTCATAGATTCTGGTGCTATCCCACCGATAAGCCCTTCATGCAAGGCAGTACTACCAAGCCCCGTACCGAACTCCGAATTAAAGTAAGTTCCCGTTCTCTCACCCATTATCAATTGGTTTTATGATATTGATATTGGTGCAATGCAGGGTTATGATTACACATCAGGGGTGTGGCAATTCGAAGGGTCGTTCCGCATTCCGTCAGGGACTAGCGGCGTGAGTGTGATGCAGGTGTTCGGAGGAAGCAGCGCAGCTACGACCATGATGCTGAGAGTCTACAACCCCAACCTCACATACTACAACAGTCAGGTGATTGTTCCCAACGTCTACGACCGATGGCTTCGGGTTAACGTCATTCACGACACAGGTGCCCGGAAAGTGCAGGTTTACATCAACGGAGCTTTCCAGTACGAGAGGAGTGACAATGGCCCTGGCACCCACTATTTCAAGATTGGAGTCTACACTCAGGACAACCCTTCTAGCTACATGGAGTCTAAATGGACTGATCTCAAAGTTCTAAGGAAGTAATTGTAGCTATAAATCAATGCATGGTTTCATACATTGAGCCAGTGCAAGATTAATAAACCCGATGAGATCGGTCGAGTAACTAATAAACTTCATCATGTTATAGTAAACTAAGCATCTTATGATATGAAAAATCACATCGATAGTGATAATAATGTGAGAAACTGAGAATGCATTTGAGTTCAATGCAAACATAAACATATACAGTAAACTGAAAACATAAACCATGTGTATACTAAAAACAGAAATTGGAGAGACAGCACAAGAAAAGCTACCATAACTTTGAGAAGCTAATCAGAAAAAGCTTTCAGCCTTTGACTAATGGAAGAGGAAACTTCATAAGTTAAAATCCAAGTAAAACAGAAAATCAGTAAACAAAACATGGCAGTTTCCAGAAAATTTCACAACTGTAAGAGTGTATGCATCAGTTTCAAAATTATCTGTCAGAAGTATAGGAGATGATGCATCTGATATCAAGTCTGAATTGCAGTAACAATTATGCGACCTTATGACAAAGGTAAATTGAAGACAAAATGAAAGACATAGCTCATCACCTAAAGGCTGCTTTGCCCTATGATCATTCAAATTTTCCTCTTCAAAATGCTCTCATCCCTCAACAAGTATCCCAAGATATCTAAACACATTGCTCTAGATCAATAACTTTATATTTTAACAATAATCCTCAGAGAAAGGCAAATCTTTGTAAAGAACTTTGACCTGATGTGTCAAGCACCAAAACTTGTTTGCTACGGACTAATGATGGTCTTCAAAGAAAAAATCCTTGTGGGAAGGAAATGGAGTCGGAAACTGTCACCTATCTATTTCTGTACACTGATAGTGTTCATGTACATGATTTACACACGTAAGGATGACCAATACTTACAGGTTGTTAAGTTTATGTGCTTTCCAATACTTACAGGTTGTTAAGTTTATGTGCTTTCCAATAATTACAGGTTACCATAGTAGACGATTATCAACTAGCTAGGTCATCCAGGAACGCAGAAATATATAAAGAGCTTGTATTGACAAAATTCCTGACCAGGTGTAAAGACATTGTTGTCCCCGCTGTGGAAGCGTTAATAGTACACACGCAACATCACAATGGACAGTGCCTTGAGGGTTATTGCCATTCACTACTACAAATTTAACCTAGAAAAATGGCAACTTGGAGGAAGAAAAACTCCAAAGCAGTAAATTAATAGATCACATAGATAGTGATAATTCAAGTGGGGATGCTTAAGAATTTTTTCAAAAAAATAAGTGGGGATGCTTAAGATTTAAAAACAAAAACAAGGATCGGCATATGCTATTTGACTAGTTCAATGCAAACATATACTCATCTAGCTACATACCGAATTTTGACAGTAAATTGAGAACATCTATGTGTAAACCAAGACCACAAATTAGAGAGCTGGGGCAGGAAAGATGGTCCAAAATTTTCAAAATTACAAGATGCATACTAAAAATAGATAGTGGGTATCAACCAACAATAAGCTAAAAACATGTACTTGACGAAAGAAATAGTAACACAAGACTAACAAATATATAAGCTTCATAGTACTAAATGAAAAGGAAGTCTTTGCGCCAGCATATGATTTAAAAACAAAAATCAAATTCATTTGCAATGGAAATGCTGCACAGATACAAACAAGAAACCTTAACTTAATAGGGCCAAGCCGATTCTCCCAAAACAGATAGTTATTTATTGGAATACAAATAAGCCTAAATAGCAGTAAATAAACAAAACATGACCAAATGGTATGCATACTTAAACATCAAACTATAAGGACAGTCAAAATAGAACAAGACAGCTATTTTTTGAAAACCAAAAGGATTAAACATGCTAAAACAGACAGCATATATACATAAAGTAAACAAGCAGATGTAGCACTGCTGCATCAACTGGTTTTCTTGTAACTACGTTTCTAAATATTAGTCACCATTATACAGTATCCAAAGGTCTCCTTGGCCAATTCCTAAATCATATCAAGCATGTTACTCTTATTTTATCATTTAATGGACAAAATAAGCTGTAAGATTATCATTTAATGATTACAGTGTTCTGTCTAGCCTATACCCATGCATATAAATTGTAAAACTATTATTAGCACCCATCTTTTTGTTCACATATATAGTAACTGATAGTAACACACATCATGATAATCTTACAGCTTATTTTGTGCAAGCTTCTTTACCACAATACTTTTCCAGAGAACAAAAGATAAAATAAATACTTCAATAGTATCTTACCGCTATTTATAATGTCTAAAAGTTCCTTCCCACTCATCAGTCAGTAGCCCTGGCTTATCGAGCCTCCTCTGCAGCATCTCCTTCAGCAAAGACAGCAACTTTATATTCCTGCAATGCAGAGCCACTCATCAGTCATCAGTATAAGCTCAATCTAGCAGACCGCACTATCAATTTAACAAACAGAAAGGGTAATATTACCTTTCCACACCCATGTGGAAGCAAGACAGAACCAGTGAGATTCTGTACACCAACAACAACAACAACAAAGAAATCAGTAACACCGAATATAACATCACAAAGAGCCATTGCTCCATTTAGTTTTTTCTGCTTTATTGATCATAACTCGCCATTTTGAAGGTCATGGGACAACAAAAATAAAATTATTTTACTGCTACTGACAGAAATCATCAAAACATGGAACGTTAGAGAACAGCACTACTATGTGATCCAAATGCAATCTGAAACATCAACAACAACAACAAATCCTTCACCCCGAATCAAATAAGCAGCTCAAATATGTCAATCAAATAAGAAGCTTACATTCTAGAACAGAATATATTCATACACACAAACACAAGAACGCACAAATTTTCTCATGACGCTAATTTACAGTATGATTGAAGAAGATAATTACCAAACATGAATTTAAGTATACATGAAGTTCCTTCAAAGCTTCAACCTCCTGATCTGCATATTACCTCGGGACTTCGGTACCATGTTTGCCGAGGAAACTTGTAAGCATTACAAGTGGAGGCTCTTGAACCGGGCCTGTGAACCTGCGTTGCTAACTGCTAAGTTGGACCGGACCGGACCGGGCCGGATCTGCGTTGCCGTATTTCCGCGAACCCGTTTATTTCTCCTAGTTGGTGGGCTCCACCCTTTTTTATATGCAGGAATCCCACATCGAAGGATGAGAGACCTCTTGATTTGCATATTAAATCGGGACTCCGGTGTCATGTTTGCCGAGGAAACTTGTTAGTATAACAAGTAGAGGCGATGGACCTGTCGACCTGCGTTGCCGAGTTGGACCGGAGCGGCCCTGCGGTGCCGTATTCCTGCGGACCTGTTTTTTCGCCGAGTTGACTTACGGTGGGGTCCGCGTTTTTGAAGTTGCAAGAATCCCACATCGGTGGATGAGAGACCTCATGATCTGCATATTAACTCGAGACTTCTGTATCATGTTTGCCAAGGAAACTTGTTAGTCTAACAAGTGGAGGCGATGGACCGGACCTGTGTTGCTGCGTACCTGTTTTGTATTTTTTTGGTTTAGAAGAGTTGCAGGAATTCCCACATCGAAAGACGAGATATCTCTTGATCTGCATATTACCTCGGGACGTTGATTCTACGATTGCCGAGGCAACTTGTTAGTCTTGTACCTGTGATCCTGCGTCGCTGAGTTGGACTTGACCGGCCGGAACCGTGTTGCCGTTTTCCAGCTATCCTGCTTTTTTTGTTGGACCGGTCGAGCGGGCCGGGCTGAATTTGCGTTGTTTAACGTAATCGGAAAATAATAAAATAAAGTTTGAGGTGGTCTTTGTCTCTATGAGGCGACATGATTTGTAAATAGAATAATATATCAAAATTGCGGAGGATCGATTCACAATTTTTGAAAAGTTAAAAAAATTATGCGTTACAATAATTTTGCGCGTGTACATTGTTTACTACAGTGCCGCTACCGTTTTATAAATAAATAATCCCACATATTTGTGGTTTGCTATTTACAGCCCATATTTTACTGATTTGCAACCTACATTTTCCTAATTTGCAACCTACATTTTACCATCGAAATTTTACATTTTAAACAAAATCATCATTAATAATGTTTTGAATTAATATAATTTTATGTAAAAGAAATTATTAAATAATAATGTAGTTATTTTTATGCTAAAAATACGAAATATAATATGGTAGTAAAATACAATAGCAGACCAATATATATTTTTAAGAAGAATCTAGCATAAAACATTCGTACTTAACTAAACTTTAAATGAAATGAATATTGTAGTTTACTGAACGAAATAAAGTGATTCTTTATAAATTAACATTAAACGAACTGAATATTGTAGTGATGAGAAGACAATTATAATTATTATATTTCAATTAAGTTTATTTTTAATCAAATCTACTTCTACGGTTCTACCTTAAAAGTAGAAGTATTTTAATGTGCACTTCATAACCCCGAGTAATTACTGCCACACGTCCCTGCACAAGAAATTTCTAGAGTAAAGTGCAATCATAACCCTGAGTTCTGGTGATAGTGCACATGTAACCCCAAGTTTTGAAAAAGTCCAAATATAACCCTCACTTAAGTATTTTGGTGGTGTGTTGGCCGGTTTAACTACAACGACTAAAATACCCTCATATTATAAATAAATGATAATTCAGATTAATAAAATACTCTCCTATTAAAACTCCTCCGTTGTGCGAATATCGGAATACTTCATCGACGAGGTGACCCACGGGCATGTTCCCGTTTAGATTTGTCTACCCGCCAACGTTTTTTTACCTAAACGGTGATTGGCGGCAGGCCGCCCGGGTTTTGCAGGTCCAACAATCCAACCCGGGAACATCCCTCTGCTCCCACGAGCCTCTCAAGCCGGCGCAAAAATAGTTCATTCTGCCTGATTCGAAGCTGGATTTTAAACTCTCCGCTGTGTCTGGGCCGTGCTGGTCGTCTATGGTGCTGCCATACAAGTTACAAGCATTTGTCTTGACGATCACAATGCTCCAAAAGTTCAGGTCACTTTTGAGAGTCTTGAATTTGTTGACCCGGGGAAGATGAATCGAAGCTTGCCTTTTGGCTTAATATCCACAATGCATTGGTGATGCATGTCAGTCACATTCCATACCATATGTTTCCATCATAATAATACTATTTCCTCATCACTTGGCATACAGAACACATAACTTTGCCAAGAACTCTTCACTATTGCCTACCATATGTTAATTTGAATTGTTCCATTGGAACATATGTGAATAACCCTCTTCCTTTTCAGACAACTTACAATTTGTGTGGACATTGCATATATACTCACATCATACCAAGTACAAACATCAATTTTAGGAATCCGCTCACACTACTCGGCACCTGTAAGGCTGTAAGTCTATCATCATTATATATAAAAAGAGAGAATTTTTCCCGAACCCCCTATTCTTTGTGAAATGCTCATCTTAGCCCCCTATCAAAAATAAATGTTATTCTAGCCCCTAACCTTTCATTTTTGCTTCAAATCACCCCATTCTGTTAGTTTGGATGTTAAATCAAACTTTCCATCCATATTTGAAGGGGCAAACATGTCATTTTCTTATAAAACAAGAGATAATTATTGTTAAGGCCATAATAAGAAGTAAAATGCATACTTAGGGCATAAAACTTTCCACATTCCTATTAGGGGCATGAAATTATATTCTTAGTTTTTAAAATAACTAAATGACTATTTTAGCTTTTAATTGTTTTTCTAGTTTCTACTATTATTTATTATTTTGTTTCTATGAAGTTTAATTTTAAAACTTTACCAAGGGTCCAAGGCTATTTTAGTTGAACTAAATTTGTGTTGGGTTTATTTGAATTCAATTGAACAAAATTATAAAAACACATAGAAAAGTGTAGTTTAAGTAAATAATAAAAACATATTGACTCAAATTTGGATGAAATAACTGAACTGACCTAAACTAAAAAATTTATAAGAAGCTATGTCGGAAACTTCATTGTTAGCAGATAAGGACAATTCACCACTCTGGCCTGTGTCAACCAGGGCCTCCCAAGAATGGCATTGTAAGGAGAGAGCGTCCATCACCGCGAAATTGTATAATGCTGACGTCTGACGGCTTCTGTCCTTGTCGTCTACCATTGTCACTCTAAGGGTGATTATGCCGAGGGGCATCTCAGCTTTTCCAGTGAACTCTGACAATGGTGACATTGGTGGCCTTAAATTCTGCCTTCCTATTCCCAATGGGTCGAAACAGGTAGCGAACATTATCTCTACACTACTACCATCATCTATAAAAACTCGTTTTACAGCGAAGCCTTCGATATCTGTCGTGACTACCATCAGATATGAGTGTAGGGCCTGAGTGGGTACTGCATCCTTTTCAGAAAAGGTTATGGTTTCATCAGGTCAGAAACGTTTACCTAGCTCTTCTCCTGGCGGCACATACCTAGTCTGTGCTTTCAGCGCCGTTACCGATTGGCAGTTGTCCCCTACCATCCCACTGATAACATTGATCATTCAGTTCGGGATGGGCTCGGGGTCCTGAGCAACTGCTACGATTTGATAAGTCTGCTCTCCTCCTTGGATCCGAGCCTGGTTCGGATATTGGTTGGCACCATACTGGTTAGCTCCTCTCCACTTCTTTTTCCCGAACTGCTGTTGACCCTCTTTCCTGGCTTCTGGGGCCACACAATCTCTCAACTGCCCCTTTCTATCAATTTCTCTATTTCATTCCTTAGGGTTCGACAACCGTCCGTGGTATGCCCATGAGATTGAAGTAAGCACACCACTTCTCTGCATTTTCTTTCGATGGGATCCCTTGGATCAGAGAGGGATCGCCGAATAGATTCCTGCACACAGTTAGTATCTCCTAGCGAGGCTTGATTAGCGGTGTGTAGATTTCTACCCGAGACTTCCCGATTACCATTGCTCCTGAATCCCCCTTTCCTGTTTCAGGTGCCTTCTTCTTGTCTCATTTTCCCGAGAGAAGGCTATCATTATATTCCTTCCTCTTGCGGGTCACATCATTGACAGCGCAGTATAGTTGCACGGCAATCTGTAGCGCGTGGAAAGTGCTCGGGATGTTTTCCATCAGCTTCCGGAACAACACCTCGTCCTTCAGGCCGTTGATGAATCCACTGATAACACCCTTCTCTTGCTACTGCATGTCTGATACCTGCATGTTGTCGTCCATGTACCTCATATAGTATTCCATTGGTTTCTCCGAGGCCTTCTGCTTGGTTGCCAACAATTCAGCCAACAGTTTTCCTGACTTCTTCAATTGGGAATACATGTATAGCAGGCTCGGTTGAAATCATAAAAACTCCTCAACCTCTCCCTCGGAAGAGAGTCAAACCATATCAGACAGTTGCCTCAGAGGTAGTATCCCAACAACTTGCACCTCAAGTTGTGTGGGATATCCCTAGAGATCATCAAGTTTTGATAGGTTCCCACAAAATCCTCAGGATCCGTTTCTCCATTATAGGTAGGAATTCCATCTAGCGGCCTTAACCCTTGAGGCCATGGTTCAGCCAGAATCTCCGAAATCCAAGGAGGGGCGGGCCTAGCCCCATTCCTTCCGATCAACTTATCCAAGCGTGCTTCCAAAGAATTTGGATTCGACAGGTACTCATCCTCACTTCTGTAATATCTTTCCTCGTAACCTCTCCCTCAATACCCTCCTTGGTGTCCCTCTTGATGCCCTCATTGATTCCCTCCATAATGTCCTCTTATTACGGCCGAGGCCATCAGATAGCTTATTCCCATTGTCCGATATCCCTCGGAAATCCCCATATCATAATACCCTGCAGGTAACTGCTCGGTGGGTAACCTTATCGGGGTAGAGACTAAGAATCTGGGTGTTGCAAATGATACCGTCGGCAACGCCGGCCCTGGAAGGCATGCCCATCCTCCATGTCTTGCGCTTCCATGCAAATGGTCCGGCTGGAGATTTCCTGTCTCTGCGCTAGTCCTTAGAGGTGGAATGGTTGGAGGTACCGTGCTAGAACTGACCTGCATTCTTCTCTTGGGCTCCCTTAGCCTATCCAGAGCATCCAAGCCGATTAACGGCCTCGCGGGTGGGGCATGTCCCCCTTGATGCTCTCTCCGATGTTGTATCATCCACTGGTGATATAGCTCCTTATGGGCCATCATGAAATCTAACACCTATAGATCTTTGCCCCTCTGCTTGGAGTTGTTTCGAGCTGTGCCAGGTGGCCTCGGGTTGTTTTGAACTGTGCTCGTCGGCCTTTGAATGTCTTGAGCGGTCTCTGTTTGTCCTGCTCCAGGTAGTACTCCCATACCTAGCTCTAAAGGGTTGTCCTCGGCCTCATCCTCTTCTCATTCTGTGATAGGCTCCCCTTTACGTGGGCCCTTTGGCGTGATTCTTCGCCTCTGTCCTTCGGCTTGTAGTTGCAACAATGTGGGATTGTCTTTGTTTTGTATCACCTCATCTGTATTTTCCGCTGTTGAAGCCAGTTAGCGGTAGATTTGCGTGGCCGACCAGGTCGGCGCTTCGTGATCTACGACATGACGATCAAGAGTAGAACCTTCTAAGTCGGGTCTCACTGGGTGCGCCAACTGATGCGGGGCGATTCCGCACTAGTAATCTGGGTCTTAGATAGCTGACGTATCAGAGGGCTTCTGGGTGTTGATCGTTGATGAAGTATGCTGACTGCTCGCTAATGACTCTTGACTATCCGAGCTCCTCGGTCTCGGATAGGACTTGCTTGAGACCTGTCCTCTGATGCCTGCAAAACAAGCCCCCCGGCGCTACCACGGGGGTGGTAGCTCTGGTGTGATGATGAGATTTCGTGTTCTGAAAGATAAAAACTCTTTATTCAAGAGTTAGAGAACTTACCTGGAATGACTGATTGTGTCTTCCTTTTATAGGCATCCTAGAGTGCATGCCTTGCCCCTTTTCCTTGCTGACTCACCATTATTTTCCTCCTCCCCAAGTATGTCTCACGTGAGACTGTACCTCTGTATCTTGCTTAAGATCCTCTCACGTGCCCATGTATTTTCCTGGCAATTTCCTCAAGTAGCTGCGTCATCACATATTCTGTATCATCAACGCCCGGTGGGACCCAACATCAAGGGATCTCACCCTCGATTCAAAACAACACATGCAGCTCAGCATCCAAAGAGACTGCTCGGAAATTAGACATTACCTCGGCGGAGGACAGTTCAGCTGAGGCAGGACTGTGCACAAGGAAACTCAGTTGTTGCAACAAACTAGGGGAAACGATCAAAGCTATGATCCACCCAGGATTGTGAAGGCTTGAAGGTTGAGGTATGTAGGTAACTAACGTTATATTGAGCATTATTCAAATAATAGATAAAGGCTTTTTACAAGAGTATTTATGATTATTATTGGCTAGAACTTGTATAAAAGATACAGAGGATAGAAGGGTAGAGGTAAGCACGAGGAGAGAGGAATATGTAGGAGATCGATTAGAGTTAGCTCATGAGCATATGTCGGAGACGGGAGAGCTCGGTTTTTAGATCCTTCTGAGGGATAGGTATCGCATGGGAAAACGCCGATAGGAAAGGGTTAGTGGTTCAAGGTTGGTCACGATGACGGTACATGGTCGGATGTTAGAAGCACCGAGGGACACGGCAACAGAATACAGAGGGGTATCGGTCAGATAAACAGAGGATTGGAAGAAAAACTATCACAAAAGAAACATTGTAGCTAAAACTGTTTTGGTAAGAATTTCCTTTGCAGGTCATATACGAGGGCAAGGAAGGGAGAATCAAAGCGGAGAATAATCAAAAGATTTACAAAGGCACAGGCATAAGGAATGAACAATAGAAGAGCAATCGATGGAAAAGCAAAGCACTCATGGAAAAAATTCCACGATTCACACGATGGATCGGCGACGCCAAGGAAAAAGCAGCGGAAAGGCAGAAACCAGATGGCCAATATAGGATAAGCCGTGACATCGGATAAGTCATGAGGAGGAGGTATTCAAAGAATAAAGGGCAATCGATCAAAGGAAACCAGAATCGATCAGGTTAGGACTCAGACGGGGAAAATGTGAGCGAGAGGTAACCAGAAGAACAACAAAATTCAAAGGGAGGAAAGTTGATTTAGGATAACGAGGAGATAATAAGCAGTCGGAAGAATTAGAATTTATGGTAGGGTGGTTTCAAAGGAAAAGGAAAAGGGGGGAGGATAAGAATATGTTTCTAAAAAAAAAAGGAAGAAAAGGGTAGGACCGGGTAATAGAGGGTAAGAGTAAAGTTAGTAAGGAACAGAGGATCGAAAAGGAGAACCTTCGGGTAAAAGGAAAGGGGAGTAAAGAGAGAGAAAAAAGAGGAAAAATGTAGAGGCCATAAGGAAAATGATAAGATAAAGGATATAAAGGTTTGAAAAGGATAAGAAAAGAGAGGTCGGTTATAACGCTAGGGGGTTCGGATAACCCCTAGAAGGGATAATTCCGAGAAAAAAAAAGGGGGGCATAAGAAGGGAAAAGGAGGGGAAACATTACGAAGAAGGCTATGGGTGAAACAGCCACCCTTAGACAAGGAAAGAACCAGGGAAAGGACAGAGAATAGAGGAATTAGAAAAGGGGTAGGATCGGATAAAGAAAACAAGTAGGGAGAACCAAAGAAAAGGAGGATGTAAAGGGATAAGCTCGGGAAAAGCTTATTTAGGAAGAAAGGAAGCTCGATAAAAAAATGAAGGTAATCCCTGAGATGATAAAGGGGATCGGGAAAGGATAAGATAAGGATAATTTAAAAGAATGATAATGGGCTCGGCATTAGTTCGGATGCATGGATACGCAAAATAATTGCATGTGCAACAGAAGATACATTGCAATGAAGGGTTTGGCGTGGATACGTCAAAGTTCGGATGTGTGGATACGCTCGGAATGACAAGCGTACTGGATAATGCGTTAGGAAAGCGTGGATACGCTAAAAATTTGCATACGTGCTAGATAGCTTGGTGTAAATAAAGGGAAAGTTGGGACCTCTGGGTCGCTCCCATGATTAGTGCCCAAAAAAAAGAGGCAAAGACTCGGCAAGGGTAGTCCGAGCATGAAGGAAAGAAGGAGAAAGTAAAACTGGAAAAATATCGCATTATTAAGAATACAATATGAGCAGGAGCCCGAGGGGAGACGTCCTATCGGTACCCCATGCATATTACACAAGAATTCAAACTCACAAAATACACTCTAAAAATATACTAATCATCTGATAAATGGATTACTTCGTCCCCTTGAGAAGGCAAGGGGCGAATAGTCAAAGGTCGAGAAGAAGGCCGAGCCTTTCGTGAAACGTATTGTCAGGAGGAAAGTGCAGGGATCGAAAGATCATGGATGTGGAGATAAAGGAAGCATAAAGATCATGGATGTGGAGATAAGAGAAGCATTCACTGAAGGAGTGCCAGCAGAAGGGCCAGGCTCACTGAAAGCATGAAAACTCATTTGCCGAACACGGAGAAATTCTCGGATTCTCTTCTGGCAATCCTCATATTTTGTAGAAAGCCAAGGATTGAGATATCGACGGAAGGCATTATCAACAGGAAGGGAAAGAGGAATTTCCCAGAAAGAAGGCGGCAAGGGATCAGGCATCCCAGAAGATAACCGGTGATTCCATTCAGCGGCCTCGACATAAGCAGGATGAGCCGAACCTCCATCTTGGAACTTACTCATCTTTTCCATAGTAGAGATGACATTCCGGACAGAAGAGGTAATATCATAGAAGGGAACATCATGAGTTTTCCCACGAACGAGGGAGGGCATATGAAACGAGAGCCTCAGACAAAGAAGATAACTCTGAAGCTCATGATTAAGGGAGGTAAGTTGTTTGTTTTCAGCTTCTAATCTGGAAATCATCTGCCTTTCATTATTACCGCTTTCTAGACTGGGGATCTTGTTAATAGCCCTAGAATACTCACCCCACACTAGGCCGAGCTCATCGCCCCTATGGCGTTCCAGCTCTTTGCATGAGACATGCAATCGATTCAGAAGCTCGGGCATATTTGCAGTTTCCTCGAGATAGGAAGAGATAATCTTATGGCTTTGTTTCATAGATCCGAACCGGGCCCTCATAGATCGGAGAAATCCAGATGCAGCACTAAGAGTAGGAAACTCCTCAAGAAGGAACCCGAAATCACCTTCGGACAATGCTTTCTCCCTCTGACCTGCTCCTATTTGCAGCTCGGATACTGCCGGTGCTCGGCATTAAGAGCTCAAAAGGGGAGAAACCTTATCCGAAGTGGGGGGAAGAGGAGCATGCAGGGTAAAGTCATAGGGATTTATTATATGTAGAATAAGAGCTAATAATAAAGGTGATACATGAGCAAAGAAGAAACTCAGGAGATATAGAAGAAAATTGTAGCATATATAGAAATAGAAAGACTGTAGCAATACAAGGAGACGACTGAAAATGCCTCTAACAAGCGGGGAAAATAGCAAAAAAATTAAAGAAACTAAGGAGATCACCAAGGTCAGGAAAAAGAAGATTATACATGGGAACTAGAGACTTCTTCAGGAGACTGGTAACCCTTGGTAGCTTCAGCCAAATGAACAGGGCCCGACTAGGTTGAGAACTCAATGAAAGGAGTGACATCAGACAACGCGGCCCGAAAGTCGAAAGATTTCGGCTCAGTACACCATACCACATACACTTTGTTGCTAACGGAGTAGCGATGAGATGGGGGTTCAGGGTAAACCCCATGAGGATTGCGGAAGTCGGCCTCCGGTACGACTTACCCCACAGGTACCTTAGCTTTCTTCTATTCGATCTTCAAGAGGTCGGCTGCGGAAGTGGGCGGAGAAGAAGAGCGCAAGGCAGCCCAAATCTTGGGGGCTAAGGTTTGGAGAGTACTCAGGCGGAAGGTTCTAAGACGCTGCTCATAGCGGGCTAAGGCTCCAGGATGATAATAACTTTTCTGCACAGTCAGACGGAGTTGCCCAGGAAGCCATCCTCGAATTTTCTCAAAGAATGTGGTGGTCTGGAAGTCGTTTGACTCTCCCAAAACCCCGGAAAAGACCTGATCACAGGCCTCATAGCTGATTACTTCTTTGGTGAAGACCTCGCCAAACTCACGGATGAGGGATCCATCTTCGAGGGGCTTGAGTTTCTCTTGGAGGAGAGCTGAACGCGTTTTCTCCTCATCCAAGGCCCGCTGGCAAGCTTCCCGAGCCTGCCTCTCTTGTTGAAGGTCACAGATCAAGTTACTCGAGAAATCCTCCCACTTCTCAGCCAATAAAACCTCTGGAAGTTGGGAGAATCGCTAAAACCCTTCACAAAAGCTAGGGCTTCCTGCATAAAAACAGGTATATTAAAATATAAAAAAAAAAGTAGAGAGGAGAAAGAGGAAAAGGAAAGCAAGGTAACATGAGGCTTACGGGGGAAAAGAGGGAGGAGACAGGGCGGCTGTCCACCAGGGTGGTTGCAGAAATGGAGTCCTCAGCTGTTGGAACCACAATAGCTGGATTCTCGATAGCAGGAGTAGCAACCTTCGGCTGAGTAAGAGCATGTACGGAGACGGGAGCAGGTTGTATTTCGGGAGGAGAAGATTTAGAGTCATTTGGTTGGTCAACGCGGGTAAGGGGTCGTAGTCAAGAGCCTCCAAATTAAAGACATCATCCCTCTGATGAGTCGGGCTTAAGAAACCAGGATTCCCAGGAGAGGGAGGGTCTTCGGTTTGCATCGCAAGGTTCACCGAGGTCACCTCCCCGAGATTCTTAGTCTCGGATACCTTCATGAGAGCCTTCTTAACGGGAGGATCAGAACCCTTCCCATGAGCCTTCTTGTTGGGAGATGCCTCAGATCCTTTCCCAAGGACTTTCTTTTTAGTAGGGGGCTCGGATCCCCTACCTAGAGCCTCAGAACAGGTCTTCTTGTTAACAGGAGAAGCAGGGCGTTCTCCCATATTCTGGGCAGGGGTTTTCTCTGTCCGAAGGCTGGGATCAGAGATCACATCCGAGGTGGACTTGGAGGCTTTTCGGCGGAGAGTCCTAGTCATCTTTGAAGAAGGATAAAGAGCAGGATTATCAGGGAGATCACGAACCACTGCAACAAAACAGAGGAAATGACGTTAGAATCGGGTAAAGGAATGAGATAGAAAAAAAAAAGAAAAAAAGAGAGAGGAGCAGCAAAACAAAGATAGGCATCCTAGAAAAAAAGGTAAAGACCTTCTTTAAGCCATTGGGCATAGAGTCGGAGACAAGTAAAGACATATATATGATAAATCGAACGAGGCCAATAGAAGCTGTCGTTTCCTTTCAACCAATATTTAAGGACATTCAAGGATTGACCAGATAGGATTTCATAGTCAGAAGCTACAGACTAGAGGGCGAGAGCCCATGCTGCCTCAGCCTCGATGTTATTATTACAATCAGGGGCAGGGTACTCGACCTGGTTAAAGGAGTAATGGTCGGCCTCCTTCCAGTTCTTGACACTGTCATTCTTACCAAGCACGAGAGAGGGACCTCGAGGGTAAAATGTAAAAATCCCTGGAGTTTTCGCATGAGAAGCGTAGAGGCGATAAAAGGAACGAAACAAACCCAAGGACTCGACAATGCCATGTCTACGGCATAGAGTGATGAATCCCAAAACCACAGTCACTCCGTTATGATGGAGTTGAGCAGGATACATACAAAAATGACCAAGCAATTCAGAGAATAAAGGAGGGAATGGAAGAGATAAGCCCAAATGTATATGGCGAGCAGGTAAGCACGAGGAACCGGATTGGACTTGAAACAGCTTCCAGGAGCTCCAACTCCGCATCCTCGGGGATATGGACAAAGCTATTGTTGCAGATGTCAATAACGTCCTGGGTAACCCACTCAGGACGAGGATCGGAATCACAATGGAAACCAGTAGGATTAATCCGAGGCACAGGGACGAAAGACCGACGAGACCGCTAATTTTCCCCTTGGCGACATCTAGGGATTCTGAAGAGGAGGATTCAGAACCCGGATCGGGGATAGGAGGAGACACAGGGTTAGAGGCCTGAACTTTCATGCTATCAGAGTGCGCCAGATCCAGAGATTGGTCGGTGGAATCCATGACAGAAATAAGGCAAAGATGCGAGTAAAAGATGAGCAGAAAAACTAGGAGCAGAGGCAACTCACCAGAAAGTAAGAGATAGGCGGAAGATATTTGAGGGCGGCAAGAGAGGAGAAACAAGGGAGGCAGGGAGATCTATTTATAGAAGGAAATTGGGCGAATATCAAAAGGTCGCACATTGGGGACAAGAGTAATGATGGTACGCGAGGAAAGAGGAAGAATTTGGGGAAAAAAGAAGCGTATAGCCGCCAAAAACTTGAGGAAAATAGCTTTTTACGGGCCAAGGGCCCACCTACTAGAATAGCGACGAACGCACGTGGAGTGGAGACAAGGAAAAAAGGTGACAAGATAGAAGTCTCCAGTAAGTTCTCTAACTCTTGTGATAATACCGAAGATGACTGGCGAAGGTAACTTTCCCGGTAATTTCCGATGCACGTGATAGACATCTAAGAAGAAGGTTCGGCTGGTACAGTCATGTGACCAGGACCACAACGAGATACAAGAAGATGACGTGTGATGAGAAGGCACATGATAAGGTTCAAGGCGCTTATAAATTGCAATTTATACCCTTGTAATTTTTAAATTATTAAAATTTAGTGCTATAATTTTAGGCTACCCTCAACTTTAAAAATTAAAAATTGCACTTTACATCCTATAATTTTACTTTTATTCTATTAAGGTCATCCTCAACTTTAATTTCTGGGTCCGCCCCTGAATAGAGGGTCACAATCAGTCATTCCATGTAAGTTCTCTAACTCTTGAATACAGAGTTTATCTTTTTCAATACACAAAATCTCATCATCACATCGGAGCTACCACCCTCGGGTAGCGCCGGGGGAGTTTATTTTGCAGGCATCGAAGAACAGGTCCCATGTCAGTCTTATCCGAGGCTGAGGAGCTCGGATAGTCAGGAGTCATTAGCGAGCAGCTTGCATACTTCATCAGTAATTCATCCATAAATCCTCGGATACATCAACTATCCGAGGCACCGATTTACTAGTGCGGATCTGCCCCGCATCACTATCCTTAATATAATAATGTGAGTTTGAATTCATCAGATCACTGGTGTCCTTGATCAAGATGTCTTTTAGTATTTCAAAAATTACTTCCCCTTCATTATCCTCCCCAACACGTCCATCACCAACCTTTAAAACCACAGTTTCCTTACCAAAATTTTAAATCTATCGAGATTTGGTGTTAGTATTTAGTATACGCACATTCGTTTTGATAATGCCGTAACAAACTTGGTAGTCGGTCAAAACAATGTTTCATTCGTAAAATAGTAAATAGAGCAAAACCCTCATGTACCCCTGAGTTCTTGGGGTATGTATTAATATGCCCCTGAGTTCTTGTAAAGTGCTGATATGCCCCTGGACCGACGGAGATTTTTTTTGATATAATTCTAGAGTATTTTCTTTCTTGCCAAAATCGATTGGAATACACAAAATCACTCAATGGTGAATTTAGTGGTCATTTTTGTCCCAATTGACGTGTGTCGCGTGTGTTAACTGTGTTTTAAAATTTCAAAATTTTGGGTATTTTGTTTTCAATTCTCTTGTCACCGCTTCAATGCTGCATTGTAAGCTTTTCTCTTTACCAATCAATATGTTTGATCGACCAAAATTCAGTGAAATTTACAAACCAGGGTATATCAGCACTTTTCAAGAACTGAGGGGCATATTAATACATACGCAAGAACTCAGGGGTACGAGGGAACTTTTTTCTAGTAAATATGCAGATGGGTGGGAAAAAATAAGGAAACAGCGACGCGTGTACAAAACGGGGAACACGACATCAGCGGTTTCCTTCTTTAGTTATAGTAAATCTGCCGAGATTCGATGTTAGTAGTTAGTATTCACATTTTTGTTTTGATAATCCGTAACAAACTCGGCCGTCAGTCAAAGATATGTTTCATTCGTAAATAAAATATAGTAAACATGTAGAGGGCGGGAAAAAATGGAGGAAACGGTGACGCGTGTACAAAATGGGGGAACACGACGTCAGCTATTTTCTTCTTTAGTTATAGTAATAGATTAGTAAAGTAATAGAAGACTGTATAATACTTAAACAATGATGTCCAAAATTTTAATACAATATATATAAATGGTATAATATTTGTATTATATATAACGAACTGAATAAATAATTAAATTAATAATAACTTCTAGAAGTATATTCATGAGAAAAATTCTTGTAAAACCATTTGAAAATAAATAAATGAATACTATAAATGGAGGAAAAATAAATGTATGCGTATGCATAACAATTTGTGATAAAAGTGAATGACTATCATGGTAAAAAAAATTGACTTTAACATTGAAATTCAACTTTTTGCAATTGTTATTCTTAAAAGACAATTTTTTTTTTTTGAAGAAAATCATTCAAGGTCCTGGGAAACGCCCAGAAGCGATTACAATGAGTGGAATTGACATCCAATTCGACTAGTCTATTACAGAATAACCGAACTATATGGCAACCAGACTAATTATGTCTGTACTATTACAACTTAAGAGATCCAATAAAAAATGTAATACCGCCCTCAGGGATATTATCTTGAAACTGTGAAAATCACATCCGCTTGGCAGAGAAGAGCGCCTACCGCATCAATTACTGCGCCAATCAGGGATCTGCTACAACCGCAACACCACTTGATCCAAAACATGATCTAGGTTCTTCAAACTGCAAGCACCTTGAAACCCCCAAATCACGAAGCGGAAGCACGATCCGTACAATTGGATCGAGAACAATAAAACAAATAAAAAAACACGACCTTTAAAACCAGTCGAGAAAAAAAAAACTTCGATATAAATCAAGATCTAATCGAAGAACTCTTATTTTGTGGATTAGGCACACTTATTTCACCGTAAATCAAAAAAGAGAAGAACCATTGTTTCCCCATCTCCCCATTATGGGAAGATGGGGAAGAAAATCAAAGAGGAAAAGAGGAACGGCGGCGGCCACAGAGAGAGGGTTTAAGGGAGAGAGGTGGGAGAGAATGCGATTTGGATTTACTTTTCTTTCTTTTAAAAGACAATTTAGAGATGAATAGTTGAAAAAAAAGTGAGGAAATTTTGAAGAATGCAAATGCATCAAATAAGGCTTATTAAATGATCTTTTATTATTGAGGAAATTTTGTGAGAGGGCCATATGTCGCTTCCATAATCACTCTCACAAAGTTACACTTTTATATACAGTATAAATAGATACATAGTATACAGTGAAACCTCTATATATTAATACTCGATAAATTAATAACCTCGGTAAAATTAATAATTTGTCCGGTCCCAACTCGGGACCAGTATTAAATTGGACCTCACTCGATTAAATAATAAGATAATAATTTTTTTGAAACCCCAGTGTATATATATTGATCCCAACAAAACTATAAATTAATAATTACTATAAATAAATTCCATATATGCTTCAAAATTCTAAGATTGTCTAGTAAAAAATGAAGTTATAGTAACTTGTTTTTTGTTGAACTTCAAATCTATATTGAGTTAATCTTTAAATTTCCCCATTGCATTTAAGAGTTCGGGCACTGTCTTCTCGTACTGCAAGTTGCAACAAAAAGTTATGAAGAGTTGTTGATGCTTGCAATGCTTCTTTCCGAGTGATTGGTTCCAACACTATTGAATCATCTTCAACTTCATCATCAACTTGATTTTGAATGGTATCCGCCACAATTTCTTCAATGCTTTGAACCTCGTAACATTCATTATAGTTGTTGATTGGTCATGGTTGATTTTTGAACACCTTTTAGGCTAGGAGGAGCCATTGTTGATGTGATTTTAAAACAAATTCAATGTACATTTATGGTTGATGGATCCCTATTCCCTAATCCTGTTCCTATTGGTTACGTTAATCTTATTGTATTAGGACTTTATTTGTTTCCCTTATCCTAGTTAGAAAATTATTTCCTAATTTAAAAGTCACCCGTCAAACCTCTTTAAATTAATAAATTATTAATTTATCGATATAATAATATTTCGCTAAATTAATAAAATATTGTGGTCCCAACATTATTAATTTATAAAGGTTTCACTGTAGATAGATAACAATTGTTCCAGCGACTTTACCAAAGCTGCAATAAAAGCGGTGGGTATTATCGAGCTTTCTGGATGCATATCACCGTTTGTCGATTTTCCACCGATCAGCAATACAATAGCTCATATCTGCCCACTCTTCCCAACGACCTACAATAAAGACCAATCACCTAGAAAATCAGCCACCGCCATCATTGAAACCCTAAAACACCATGACAACAAAGAACAGAAAAAAAAAACAATGGTTATAGAGCATCATCAACCAAATTCCAGTCCCACGATCAAATACCCCAAATTTCATTAGACTCACTTAAAAAAATGCACACACAAGTATACATGGGTCAATCGATCTATGATTTGCCACCCCACCGACCTATGATTCGACGGTATCCAAGCAAGACCGAAAATCGACGACACCCATGCAAAAACTACATTATACCAGAAAATGAACGACATAGAAGCAACGATAAAACTGACAAAGACAATGAAATTTGATTTCTCGTGACTTGTAAGTTTGGGCAGGAAGTTTCTGTTTAGGGTAGAGGCACCGGGCACGGGCAGGGAAGAAAGAAAAATTCGGGTGAGATGCAGAACATAAAACGGTTCTTTTCACGGTAAAAGGTGCATGAAAAATCGAAAATACCCTTGATGATTAAGGTAGAACTCCTGGGCTATTCTACTTGTTTGTTGAAAAGTACAGAACTGTACCTCCGTGGCTCCGTCCGTGATATAAAAGGCCCGAAACCAAAAACCCTTAAGAAAGCATTGTGAAAGAGATGAGCAACGGTGGCGCCGAGATGCTCCCAAGTAAGGAGGTAAGCGTTCTGAAAGGACACGAAGGGGCAGTTTTAGCGGCCAGGTTCAATGCCAACGGAGAGTACTGTCTGAGCTGCGGTAAAGATCGCACTGTGCGCCTTTGGAATCCTCACCGAGGAATTCACATCAAAACCTACAAAGCCCATGGCCGCGAAGTCCGAGATGTCCACGTTACACCGTATGTTTTCCACTCAGTTTTCTTCTTCGTCTTCTTCTTGTAGCCAATTGCTCATCTCCATGATTTCTCTGTGTTTTGATAGGGATAACTCCAAAATAAGCTCTTGCGGTGGTGATAGGCAGATCTTCTACTGGGACGTAGCAACTGGTCGGGTAATTCGGAAGTTTCGTGGCCATGATAGTGAGGTAAGCATCTGCCTCTTTTCTTTTTCTCTTTCTCTGAGTTTATCCACCTGTTTAACTTAGGGCGTTTTAGTCTCTTGGTGCTGCATTGTGCTTTTCAATCTACCGTAGTTAATAAGTTAGAATCCCTGGTCTAAAAGAAACTGTCTACGAAATAGTTGTAACTCTGGGTGCTGGCAACAATATATATATGAAAAGGAAGATATCTGCTTTCAAACCTTATAATCCTTGAATTAGTGCTAACAGAAAAAATGTTAATTTTGCTAATATGTGAAGTAGTGAAGTTAACTTCATACGCAAGGGGTCTAAGGGGCCAGAAATAGTCAGTCAGTAGAATGTATTAAAATGTGCTGGTGCTTGGTACCAAACTATCAGAAGTATGCATATCCGATTAATTAAATAGAGATCAAATGATGCTACGGCTAATGTTAATTTTGTTGTGCTCTTTAGTAGTTGGCATGGTTGGATTACATCGAATATTTTTCGTGATTCTGGGTATGAAAGGTGCAAAGTTTTGCTAATTAGTAAATTTGACCAGGTGAATGGTGTGAAGTTCGATGAGTATGGAACTGTAGTTGTATCAGCTGGATATGATCGATCAGTGCGTGCTTGGGATTGCAGATCTCAAAGTACTGAGCCTATTCAGGTCTTTTCTTCTCACCATCACATCTTCTTTTTTGAATAAATTCTAGGCTACTGTATTGTGATAAGAAAAAAAATCATTTTCTCCATGAGTAAATAATTTTAATTGTCTTAAGACGATGGCAAAGATTGAGCACAATATATTGGCTCCTTTAAGCTGTAAGAGCTTCTGAAGGCTTTATTGCATGCACTTTCAGAGTAGAAGCGGTATAGAATTCCGTAGAGATGCAGCCGTAGGCCGTAGGATAAATGCTAGGTCAAGGGGTAAAAGGCTTAGTAACTTGTCTGTCTATTCTGAAAAGTTCAATGGGTATTGTTGGGGTAGCTGCTTACAAATTAGAAGGAGATGCTAGGTTACCTGAAGGATTATTTTTATCAAATTAACTTAAAATTTTTTATACAATGTATATATATGTTTCCATCAGTAGTTACCTGTTATCTTATTGTCAATTCTCTGTAGACTCTAATTTATTTGTATGGCAATTATCCCCTAAATTCTTCTGTTACTCTTCCACAGCACATCCATGGCTATAACTTGAATATTTATTTACCCCATGTCCAGATCATCTCTTCATATCCCTAAATCTATGGGTTAGAAATATTTACTATTTTGAGACTTAATTTTAGGGAGCTCACTTGGTCTTGTCCTGAGAGATGGATAATTGCAGGAACTGAATACATGTTTTGTGGAATTACTGCAGCCTTTTATATCTTATTCTTTTCCCTTTGTTGTAAGCGTTTAATTTGATTATTTGGTTAGTTCTTAACTGGAATCCATAAATTTCACTGTCTACCAGATCATCGATACATTCGCTGACAGTGTAATGTCTGTATGTTTGACAAAAACTGAGATCATAGCCGGAAGTGTTGATGGAACTGTTCGGACATTTGACATTCGGATGGGCAGGTATGGAATTGACCACGAATTCATTTGCTTTTGCTCTAGTTTCTCCTATAAAGAAGGAAGCTCTGGTTTCAGATGGTTTTCAGTTTCATTGGTAGGGTCCTTGGACCTATTATTAAAATGACAGCTCTATGCTCTGCAGAGAAATCTCTGATAATATGGGTCAACCAGTCAACTGTATATCTCTTTCAAATGATGGTAACTGTGTCTTAGTCAGCTGTCTGGATTCTAGTCTTCGGCTGTTGGACAGGTAATGATGTAAGGTGTTATAATTTCAATGCACTTTTTTGAGCTCCAGTCTTTATTTTCTCTAAAAAGTGTTACTGATTTTGTTTCATTTTGGGAACAACAGAACAAGTGGCGAACTCTTGCAAGAATACAGGGGTCACATTTGTAAGGTTAGTGTGGGAAATTTTAGTTTTGAAATTCAAAGTCTTTCATTTTACAGTCTCTCATTCTAAACTTGATAGTTCTCTTTCATTGTGAAAATTGATGTGGGAAAAGGAGAAATTGACGCATACGAAAGACTTAGAAGTGTTGGAACCGTTTTTAGTAAAATACCTATAAAGATTATAAAAAAAAAACCTGCTTGCTGTTGCTGTTAGTTAGCTAGACATATTCTAGATGATATAGCCTAAAATTTCATCTACCAGGTACTTCATAATTTGCATGTTCATTAATTAAGATTAAAAAGAGCCAGTAGGCATACTACATGACCACTAATCTCAAACTGAATTTTTATTGATAGAAATTTGTTTGCCTATAGTTCATGGGCCAAGTACCACAACATTTCTTACGCTCTATGAGATAATTTAGCAAGAAGATACCTTGATACTTTTGACCACTAATATTGAAATAAGATCTACTTTCAAATTATCACTTGATTGCCAATTCGAACATTTTATCAAATTTATAATAAACCTGTTTTCCGTAGTATGCACCTGTGTCAAAGTAATCAATGGTAATGTGCTAAATAGCTTGAGTGTGACATTTATTGATGCATATGCTCCATCATAACATGACCAATTTTGCATCTCACTTGAGGTGAGAAACAATTAATAATCATGGCCTGATAATTGTGAGTTTTATCAATATCTATTGCTGGATTCATTGATATTGGTAGTGGCTTCTGGAGTCAATTTGTTCTTGGCCCTGTTCCGTTCTCAACTTTCACACCTTTGGCTCTGTAAAGTCTTGAATATAAGCTCAAGACATTATGCAGCACAGAAGTGCCCCCCCTCATATTAATACACTGCAAATAATTGTTATTTTTTAATACTCTGTTCTGGAAGTTTCATGAAATGTATCATACATTCTCTTACAATTTATTGTTTCTCTCTTTCATGTATTAGTCTTTTAAAATGGATTGCTGCCTCACAAACACTGATGCTCATGTAACTGGCGGTTCTGAAGATGGCTTTATTTATTTTTGGGATTTGGTGGACGCATCTGTTGCTTCTAGCTTCCGAGCTCACTCCTCCGTGGTAAAATTTCCTTTGCAACTCTTGAACTGTTAACCTACTAGTTGTTTGGTGCTATCATACTATACCTTTTTGGTGTAATCATAACAAGCTAAACCTAGATGGCCCTTTTATTTTCTAGGAATATTCATTTGATTGTAGCTTTGGCTAGTTTCTAGCTTTTGTGTCACTTAGGCATCCAGGCAAGCAATGCCAATACCAACCTGCCCATAATCAGATCCAGATCCAAAATTCATTTTCTAGTTCTAGAAAACTCTTAGTTCTGGTTAAAAATAGGCTTATTCCATAATAAATTCATTGATTCTTCCTTTATGAGTATCTTAGTCCACTGTTAGGAAGCCTAACAAAAAGATTATATACTCCAGTTATACTTATTTGTTTACTGGAATTGAAGTGTCTATTTTTATCACCCAACATGATACTCCAATAATTTTTAAACCTAATTAACAGTTATTTCCTACTCTATGAACTACGTATGATGTTAATCAACTGCTAAAAATTGGATAGCCTATAAGCCTGCTATGATCAAAGACTTTAATAAACTCCTAGGGTGTCTTGCAGAAGTTAAATGTCCAGATATGTGAACTGAAAAAGGACCCCTTCAGTATATTATATGTATCATACAAATTACAGTGTTACCTGCGTAGTCACTGTTAGCCTGTTGCCCTATGGTATTATCAGTTGACCTCCAAAGTACGGGAGAAGCCTCTCACATGCATTGATACAGGCACTGAGCTTCAGTGTCATATTTCTTAACAGAAACTTGTCATCATCCTTTTAAGGAATTTCAGAGGTGATGATGGTTGTAACAATTGAAAATTCAACACTGTTGAAGATGCATGATCAATCATTCAATACATTGTTTATGTGTTTTGAGATTCTTAATTGGGGAGTTGGCCACAGTTAGTTGACAGCCTTAGATGTCCTGAAAAGCTTATAATAGCTTGTATGTTGATGTAAATTTTTTATATCATCTACAAGAATAAGGCTGAGTTTGCTTTTGTAAGTCTCACACAGCTTCGAAAATGTCCTTTTTGTAATGTAGAAAACATCCTTTTAAAAAGTTGATAATGTTGTGGCAGGCTGACTTAATTTAAAATACTTTGAAACTTTAAATATTGAAAGGTGATTTCCATGTGTGAACTCTTTTTGCCGAAAATGTGAAATGTTTATGTTGTCTGGTGGCAGGTGACAAGCGTAAGTTACCACCCAAAAGACAGCTGTATGATAACCTCATCAGTGGATGGATCAATTCGGGTGTGGAAAACCTAAGCATAAATTTCATTTGTTCTCCAAGTGTCTTTCCTATTCTCCCAATAGTTACTCTTGGCTGATCAGATTTGTTCAGGTATATAAACAATACTTCCATTTCTTGTAATTCAAAACCTTATCGTTAGTAGATTCCTACTGAATCGTTAACTTATTTAGTACTTGTTAGTGGATTTCAATCACGGTGCAAGTTTGGTAATTGCTATCTGGTTAAGTATCAAGCTAATATTGTTCCCGCAAGGTTCTGCAGAAAACAAGTTACAAACTTGATGGAACTTTTGCTATATCTATGCCAATACTTTTTCCTTTGTTGTTTCCAAACTTTCGCTCTTTTAATATTAACACAGATGTTCCACTGACATCTATAACGTAATATTCAAAGAATGCTGACAACAAGCTACTCCTTCCTCCCAAGAATATTCTCGCTTACTTTCAAAAAATTGAAAATAATATGGTGGAATTTAAGGTATCCCTTATCGATAAAAATAAAAGTAAAGGAGCAACCACATTTAATCGTTTTTGTGTCACAAAGTTTAGTGGAGTTGGAAAATACAACCTCAAGCGGTGTATTGGAAAAGTTTAAACAAATACAATAGTGTTATTTTACAAGAATCAAACCTTTCATATATATGCTAGAATGACTTCTAGAATTAAAAAAACTGTTATTAACTTTAGGATGTACAATGTTTTAAAAAATAAATATATAAAATTAATCTAAATTGTAATGTGATAGTTTGGTATACGAAAAGTTGAGCTCAATTGAAGTTGTCGTTTTAGACATGTTTTCTTTTCACTAGCTATAGTAGTAGACAATTAGATTTTTGGCAAAACTATGGTATCTCCATGACTAAACATATAACTAAAATAAGATAAAACAGGCAAGCGCTCGAAACTTTCCTAGAAACATAGAAGGAAACTTTTATATGAAAGACATATCACTTAAATAGAATTTGGTGTTTTGGTTGAGAGAAGAAATGATTGGATCTATGAAATGTAAAAAAAAACAATAAACACGGATTCAAATGATTCTCTAATTTCTAGGTTGCATCCACGACAAAAATCCTGGGTATTATAGCATCATTCTTTGTAAGTTGTAACAATGGATATTCCACTGATTATACTATTTATCGGTAAAAAAATAAAAATTCCCTCAACACTAGTAGCGGTGTATTGCAAAAATAACATGTAAAGACATATGAAGAATTCAAAAAAACATTATTTTCTATATCATTAATAGTAATATAATTAATTTAAATACTAACGTTATAATAAATACATAATACTTAGACCCTGTATACCAGAGCTTATTCGTAGATCATTTCAGTTCAGTTCAGTTTATTTCAATTCAGTTCAGTTAAGTGAAAATGCAATTTGATGAAATTCAGGTTAATTCAGTTATGCTGATTCCATTTTTCAATACATCAATTTTCACTTTAGTTCAGTTCAGTTCAGTACATCAAGGAATAAGCTCTAGTAAACAGGGCCTTACTAACCATTTAAAATTATTGTATTCATTATTATTATTTTTTTTATCGTTAGCACACACATATTGACAAGATTTATAAGATAAAGTTAAAAAGATTTGATTTTGAATTAATTGAATTCGGGGAAGTTTTCCCATTCCAGTTGGGTTTTGGGTTTCTTTTACGCGTTTGAGGTCTATAAATACACATCCCCAGGACCCTCATCCCTCATAATTCGGCATTCGGCATTCGGCTTCATCTCTCACAAGAAATCCCTTCCTCTCCCCAAAACATCCCGTTCAGCGAATCAATCCGATTGACTACAAATTAGGGTTCGTCGATCATGAAAGATTCTTACTACTGTCTGGACTGTAAACGGATCGCGGAGGTGGTGGTGGATGAGGTGAGCGGAGACACCGTGTGCATCGAATGTGGGCTGGTCTCGGAGAGCTTCTGGGTTGACACCAGACCGGAGTGGCGGGTTTTCTCCGATAACGACGACGGCGCCGATCCCAACCGCGTCGGAGCGGCTACAAACCCTCTGCTCGATGATGGCCCTCTCCAAACCATGGTCAAAACCTCCAAAGGCACTACCAGAGGCGATTTCCCCACCTCCAGACTCAGACTCGGACTCGGGGCCCCGACCACCAGTTACCGAAACCTGACTCGGGGCTTCGAAGGCATAGCCGATATGTGCGATAAGCTTGGGCTGCTTGCCTCGATCCAGAATCGAGCGAGTGAGATATTCAAGAAGGTGGAGGATAAAAAGGCCTCTTGCCGCTTCAATAATCGCGAAGCTCTGTTGGCTGCTTCCTTGTACATCGCCTGCAAGCAGGAAGGCAAAAACCGAACCCTCAAAGAAATATGCTCGGCTTCAAACGGCGGCTTGACGATCAGGGATATCGGGCGAGCCGAGAAATATATAGCGAAACAAGTCCCTGACATGGAGGTTGGGGTTCCTGTGAATGCTCAATCTGGGAGCGTGTTGATGACCCGGTTTGGGTCTCACCTAGGGCTCAAATATCCGGCCATAAAAGCTGCCCAGGAAACCGTGGGCAAGTCCAATGAGCTGCTGGATATTAGGAGAAATCCTGTATCTATCGCAGCTGCTGTAATCTACATGGTTTCGCAGCTTTCCGACGATAAAAAGTCCCTCCAAGATGTTTCCTTTGCAACCGGTGTTGCCCAGGGAACCATCAGAGACTCGTACAAGGATCTCCAACCTCACCTCTCCAAGATTGTTCCCTCCTGGTTCATGACCCAAACACTCAAAGTATAGTTTGTTTGTTTTTGGGATTTTGATACTACCTAGTAGTAGTTAGTACCGTGTTTGGATTATGAGAATGGAGTTTTGATATTTCGGAATTCATCTTTTCCTATTCCAATCCACTCCACTACACTACACTAGCAGTTCAAAAGTCCAATTCCAAACTAAACGCATAAAACAAAATTAATCACTTGAACAGAACCAATATAAAAATGGCAAGGAAAGGTTGCACAAAAAAGTAGGGTTGTAAACGAGAACTCGAACAAACATGTGCCGGACATTTTAGCTCGGGCTCGTTTCGTCTGACTTTTAGAAAGTCCGACCTCGATAAAAAATTGAGTTCGAACTCGAACTCGAGCTACTTCGATCTTGTTAAGTAGAACATGAAGTATAACATGAATAAATTATATTCGAGCTGGCTCTTACGAGCTCGAGCTAGAGTTCGAGTTCGAAAACGAACTTTAACCGAGTTATTCACGAACGACCCTAAAAAAATGTCAGAAAGTTGAATGAGAAAAATTCAAAGGCTAACGGAGCTAATAAACCAACAATGACTGCAACTGCACAAAAAAGTGGTGGAGTTGTGGATGCAAGTCTGGTGGTGCACAAGTGAAAACTGTGCATAGACCTGGAAAAGAGCCAATTAAGCTGTCTGAGCAACTAATTATTGACATGACAGATATGCCATAAAACCATTAAATTTAGTTTAACTAATCAAATGTCACACCAATTTAACTAATAACGACAACTAATATACCTTATTTGAGTTTCCAAATGTGATTTTAAGTTTTCTAAAGTTAGTTCTTACCTGATTTTCTATAGACACTAATTAAATTGATTTTAACTAATCAAAGGTCTTAAGACTTTGTCCCGATGTTCACCCCACCATCGCTGATGACACTGTCTGGCTGCTGCAAGGTGTACCGCTGTCTACGCCCACCATCACCTTGTTATTGCCGCGCTGGATCCTCCAGAAATTGCTGTTGTTGCTACTTCTAGTGATGGTGAACTTCACCAACAATACTAGACCCAAAGAATCTCCGACCACGTACATGCATCAGCCACTATGAAGAAGGGAAACCCGTCGCGAAGATTCATCAAAAAGTCAGAAAGTATATTTAAAGATTCGCCAGCACTTAAACTTTGAAATTTATCAAAATTTAGGAATCCATCGCGAAAGAAGAGAAAAATCTCTAAAATTGGATATGGTAAAATAATATGAATGAGATTTTAAGCGCATATTAACAAGTAAAATTTCTAGATTATTATTGAATGATATGATTATTTAGGGTAATGCTACAAAGATGTGTTTGAATGGTACTCTTAAATATTAAGATAAAAAAATAAACCTTTTTTAAATTGTAAGATTGATGGAATTGGGTGTAGATTTGGTGACGTAGAAGCCTAGAAGTCGGAGGGATTGTCAGAGAGGGGTAACTTTGGTGAGATACGTCATATGTGGAAGAAGAAAGGAATGAGTCCCTGTTTGCTAGAGATTATTTCTTGATGTACTGAACTGAATTGAACTGAACTGAACTAAACTGAAGTGAAAATTAATGTATTGGAAAATGGAATCAGCATGACTGAATTAACCTGAATTTCATCAAATTGCATTTTCACTGAACTGAACTGAATTGAACTGAACTGAACTGATCTACAGATAAGATCTGGCAAACAGGGCCTGAGTCTTTTCTTTTTCATATTCGATTTATTTGCAGTTCTGTTCCTCAAGTTCAGCTCTTCTTACAAAGTGGCCCCGGGTTTAATTTAATTGCAAAATGACCCCTAAATTTATGCATGTAGGTGGACTGGTTTTGCCCGATTTCACCGTAGACGCTCATTTTAAAATATCAAATGTTTAGAACTTATACTTACACAATAAAAACTATTAATGATTAAATATTTTGTTAATTAAATGATAGTTTAAAGTGGGATTACTCAAATCAATGAGTTAAGAGACAATGAAATTTCGAATTTCAAATAAAAGGTTTGACAAACCTTTTACATGTATTTTTGGCAAACCTTATATGAATGGTTATACCACGCCCTGTATTTTACTTAATATTAACACAGATGTTCCACTGACATCTATAACGTAATATTCAAAGAATGCTGACAATAAGCTACTCCTTCCTTTCAAGAGTATTCTCGCTTACTTTCAAAAAATTGAAAATAATATGGTGGAATTTAAGGTATCCCTTATCTTAAAAAATAAAAGTAAAGGAGCAACCACATTTAATCGTTTTTGTGTCACAAAGTTTAGTGGAGTTGGAAAATACAACCTCAAGCGGTGTATTGGGAAAGTTTAAACAAATACAGTAGTGTTTTTTGCAAGTCATATATATGCTCGAATGACTTCTAGAATTGAAAAACTGTTATTAACTTCTAGAATGGTGGTCTGGGTTTCCGTGACTTGGAGGCCTTTAATTTGGCGATGTTATAAAAGCAAGCTTGGAGAATGCTCACGAATCCATCATCTCTCATTGCACGGGTGTACAAAGATAAGTACTTCCCTAATTCACCTCTTTTTCAGGCTCCTATTGGCTCTAGACCCTCTTGGGCATGGAAGAGCATCTCTCGTGGGATTCAGGCTTTGAAACTGGGTTGCAGGAAGCATGTTGGCTCGGGTGAGAGTATTAGTATATGTCATGATCCTTGGCTACCGAGTGCACAGTCCTTCTTAGATTTTTGGCAAAACTATGGTATCTCCATGACTAAACATATAACTAAAATAAGATAAAACAGGCAAGCGCTCGAAACTTTCCTAGAAACATAGAAGGAAACTTTTATATGAAAGACATATCACTTAAATAGAATTTGGTGTTTTGGTTGAGAGAGGAAATGATTGGATCTATGAAATGTAAAAAAAAACAATAAACACGGATTCAAATGATTCTCTAATTTCTAGGTTGCATCCACGACAAAAATTCTGGGTATTATAGCATCATTCTTTGTAAGTTGTAACAATGGATATTCCACTGATTATACTATTTATCGGTAAAAAAATAAAAATTCCCTCAACACTAGTAGCGGTGTATTGCAAAAATAACATGTAAAGACATATGAAGAATTCAAAAAAACATTATTTTCTATATCATTAATAGTAATATAATTAATTTAAATACTAACGTTATAATAAATACATAATACTTAGACCCTGTATACCAGAGCTTATTCGTAGATCATTTCAGTTCAGTTCAGTTTATTTCAATTCAGTTCAGTTAAGTGAAAATGCAATTTGATGAAATTCAGGTTAATTCAGTTATGCTGATTCCATTTTTCAATACATCAATTTTCACTTTAGTTCAGTTCAGTTCAGTACATCAAGGAATAAGCTCTAGTAAACAGGGCCTTACTAACCATTTAAAATTATTGTATTCATTATTATTATTTTTTTTATCGTTAGCACACACATATTGACAAGATTTATAAGATAAAGTTAAAAAGATTTGATTTTGAATTAATTGAATTCGGGGAAGTTTTCCCATTCCAGTTGGGTTTTGGGTTTCTTTTACGCGTTTGAGGTCTATAAATACACATCCCCAGGACCCTCATCCCTCATAATTCGGCATTCGGCATTCGGCTTCATCTCTCACAAGAAATCCCTTCCTCTCCCCAAAACATCCCGTTCAGCGAATCAATCCGATTGACTACAAATTAGGGTTCGTCGATCATGAAAGATTCTTACTACTGTCTGGACTGTAAACGGATCGCGGAGGTGGTGGTGGATGAGGTGAGCGGAGACACCGTGTGCATCGAATGTGGGCTGGTCTCGGAGAGCTTCTGGGTTGACACCAGACCGGAGTGGCGGGTTTTCTCCGATAACGACGACGGCGCCGATCCCAACCGCGTCGGAGCGGCTACAAACCCTCTGCTCGATGATGGCCCTCTCCAAACCATGGTCAAAACCTCCAAAGGCACTACCAGAGGCGATTTCCCCACCTCCAGACTCAGACTCGGACTCGGGGCCCCGACCACCAGTTACCGAAACCTGACTCGGGGCTTCGAAGGCATAGCCGATATGTGCGATAAGCTTGGGCTGCTTGCCTCGATCCAGAATCGAGCGAGTGAGATATTCAAGAAGGTGGAGGATAAAAAGGCCTCTTGCCGCTTCAATAATCGCGAAGCTCTGTTGGCTGCTTCCTTGTACATCGCCTGCAAGCAGGAAGGCAAAAACCGAACCCTCAAAGAAATATGCTCGGCTTCAAACGGCGGCTTGACGATCAGGGATATCGGGCGAGCCGAGAAATATATAGCGAAACAAGTCCCTGACATGGAGGTTGGGGTTCCTGTGAATGCTCAATCTGGGAGCGTGTTGATGACCCGGTTTGGGTCTCACCTAGGGCTCAAATATCCGGCCATAAAAGCTGCCCAGGAAACCGTGGGCAAGTCCAATGAGCTGCTGGATATTAGGAGAAATCCTGTATCTATCGCAGCTGCTGTAATCTACATGGTTTCGCAGCTTTCCGACGATAAAAAGTCCCTCCAAGATGTTTCCTTTGCAACCGGTGTTGCCCAGGGAACCATCAGAGACTCGTACAAGGATCTCCAACCTCACCTCTCCAAGATTGTTCCCTCCTGGTTCATGACCCAAACACTCAAAGTATAGTTTGTTTGTTTTTGGGATTTTGATACTACCTAGTAGTAGTTAGTACCGTGTTTGGATTATGAGAATGGAGTTTTGATATTTCGGAATTCATCTTTTCCTATTCCAATCCACTCCGCTCCACTACACTAGCAGTTCAAAAGTCCAATTCCAAACTAAACGCATAAAACAAAATTAATCACTTGAACAGAACCAATATAAAAATGGCAAGGAAAGGTTGCACAAAAAAGTAGGGTTGTAAACGAGAACTCGAACAAACATGTGCCGGACATTTTAGCTCGGGCTCGTTTCGTCTGACTTTTAGAAAGTCCGACCTCGATAAAAAATTGAGTTCGAACTCGAACTCGAGCTACTTCGATCTTGTTAAGTAGAACATGAAGTATAACATGAATAAATTATATTCGAGCTGGCTCTTATGAGCTCGAGCTAGAGTTCGAGTTCGAAAACGAACTTTAACCGAGTTATTCACGAACGACCCTAAAAAAATGTCAGAAAGTTGAATGAGAAAAATTCAAAGGCTAACGGAGCTAATAAACCAACAATGACTGCAACTGCACAAAAAAGTGGTGGAGTTGTGGATGCAAGTCTGGTGGTGCACAAGTGAAAACTGTGCATAGACCTGGAAAAGAGCCAATTAAGCTGTCTGAGCAACTAATTATTGACATGACAGATATGCCATAAAACCATTAAATTTAGTTTAACTAATCAAATGTCACACCAATTTAACTAATAACGACAACTAATATACCTTATTTGAGTTTCCAAATGTGATTTTAAGTTTTCTAAAGTTAGTTCTTGCCTGATTTTCTATAGACACTAATTAAATTGATTTTAACTAATCAAAGGTCTTAAGACTTTGTCCCGATGTTCACCCCACCATCGCTGATGACACTGTCTGGCTGCTGCAAGGTGTACCGCTGTCTACGCCCACCATCACCTTGTTATTGCCGCGCTGGATCCTCCAGAAATTGCTGTTGTTGCTACTTCTAGTGATGGTGAACTTCACCAACAATACTAGACCCAAAGAATCTCCGACCACGTACATGCATCAGCCACTATGAAGAAGGGAAACCCGTCGCGAAGATTCATCAAAAAGTCAGAAAGTATATTTAAAGATTCGCCAGCACTTAAACTTTGAAATTTATCAAAATTTAGGAATCCATCGCGAAAGAAGAGAAAAATCTCTAAAATTGGATATGGTAAAATAATATGAATGAGATTTTAAGCGCATATTAACAAGTAAAATTTCTAGATTATTATTGAATGATATGATTATTTAGGGTAATGCTACAAAGATGTGTTTGAATGGTACTCTTAAATATTAAGATAAAAAAATAAACCTTTTTTAAATTGTAAGATTGATGGAATTGGGTGTAGATTTGGTGACGTAGAAGCCTAGAAGTCGGAGGGATTGTCAGAGAGGGGTAACTTTGGTGAGATACGTCATATGTGGAAGAAGAAAGGAATGAGTCCCTGTTTGCTAGAGATTATTTCTTGATGTACTGAACTGAATTGAACTGAACTGAACTAAACTGAAGTGAAAATTAATGTATTGGAAAATGGAATCAGCATGACTGAATTAACCTGAATTTCATCAAATTGCATTTTCACTGAACTGAACTGAATTGAACTGAACTGAACTGATCTACAGATAAGATCTGGCAAACAGGGCCTGAGTCTTTTCTTTTTCATATTCGATTTATTTGCAGTTCTGTTCCTCAAGTTCAGCTCTTCTTACAAAGTGGCCCCGGGTTTAATTTAATTGCAAAATGACCCCTAAATTTATGCATGTAGGTGGACTGGTTTTGCCCGATTTCACCGTAGACGCTCATTTTAAAATATCAAATGTTTAGAACTTATACTTACACAATAAAAACTATTAATGATTAAATATTTTGTTAATTAAATGATAGTTTAAAGTGGGATTACTCAAATCAATGAGTTAAGAGACAATGAAATTTCGAATTTCAAATAAAAGGTTTGACAAACCTTTTACATGTATTTTTGGCAAACCTTATATGAATGGTTATACCACGCCCTGTATTTTACTTAATATTAACACAGATGTTCCACTGACATCTATAACGTAATATTCAAAGAATGCTGACAATAAGCTACTCCTTCCTTTCAAGAGTATTCTCGCTTACTTTCAAAAAATTGAAAATAATATGGTGGAATTTAAGGTATCCCTTATCTTAAAAAATAAAAGTAAAGGAGCAACCACATTTAATCGTTTTTGTGTCACAAAGTTTAGTGGAGTTGGAAAATACAACCTCAAGCGGTGTATTGGGAAAGTTTAAACAAATACAGTAGTGTTTTTTGCAAGTCATATATATGCTCGAATGACTTCTAGAATTGAAAAACTGTTATTAACTTCTAGAATGGTGGTCTGGGTTTCCGTGACTTGGAGGCCTTTAATTTGGCGATGTTATAAAAGCAAGCTTGGAGAATGCTCACGAATCCATCATCTCTCATTGCACGGGTGTACAAAGATAAGTACTTCCCTAATTCACCTCTTTTTCAGGCTCCTATTGGCTCTAGACCCTCTTGGGCATGGAAGAGCATCTCTCGTGGGATTCAGGCTTTGAAACTGGGTTGCAGGAAGCATGTTGGCTCGGGTGAGAGTATTAGTATATGTCATGATCCTTGGCTACCGAGTGCACAGTCCTTCTTAGATTTTTGGCAAAACTATGGTATCTCCATGACTAAACATATAACTAAAATAAGATAAAACAGGCAAGCGCTCGAAACTTTCCTAGAAACATAGAAGGAAACTTTTATATGAAAGACATATCACTTAAATAGAATTTGGTGTTTTGGTTGAGAGAGGAAATGATTGGATCTATGAAATGTAAAAAAAAACAATAAACACGGATTCAAATGATTCTCTAATTTCTAGGTTGCATCCACGACAAAAATCCTGGGTATTATAGCATCATTCTTTGTAAGTTGTAACAATGGATATTCCACTGATTATACTATTTATCGGTAAAAAAATAAAAATTCCCTCAACACTAGTAGCGGTGTATTGCAAAAATAACATGTAAAGACATATGAAGAATTCAAAAAAACATTATTTTCTATATCATTAATAGTAATATAATTAATTTAAATACTAACGTTATAATAAATACATAATACTTAGACCCTGTATACCAGAGCTTATTCGTAGATCATTTCAGTTCAGTTCAGTTTATTTCAATTCAGTTCAGTTAAGTGAAAATGCAATTTGATGAAATTCAGGTTAATTCAGTTATGCTGATTCCATTTTTCAATACATCAATTTTCACTTTAGTTCAGTTCAGTTCAGTACATCAAGGAATAAGCTCTAGTAAACAGGGCCTTACTAACCATTTAAAATTATTGTATTCATTATTATTATTTTTTTTATCGTTAGCACACACATATTGACAAGATTTATAAGATAAAGTTAAAAAGATTTGATTTTGAATTAATTGAATTCGGGGAAGTTTTCCCATTCCAGTTGGGTTTTGGGTTTCTTTTACGCGTTTGAGGTCTATAAATACACATCCCCAGGACCCTCATCCCTCATAATTCGGCATTCGGCATTCGGCTTCATCTCTCACAAGAAATCCCTTCCTCTCCCCAAAACATCCCGTTCAGCGAATCAATCCGATTGACTACAAATTAGGGTTCGTCGATCATGAAAGATTCTTACTACTGTCTGGACTGTAAACGGATCGCGGAGGTGGTGGTGGATGAGGTGAGCGGAGACACCGTGTGCATCGAATGTGGGCTGGTCTCGGAGAGCTTCTGGGTTGACACCAGACCGGAGTGGCGGGTTTTCTCCGATAACGACGACGGCGCCGATCCCAACCGCGTCGGAGCGGCTACAAACCCTCTGCTCGATGATGGCCCTCTCCAAACCATGGTCAAAACCTCCAAAGGCACTACCAGAGGCGATTTCCCCACCTCCAGACTCAGACTCGGACTCGGGGCCCCGACCACCAGTTACCGAAACCTGACTCGGGGCTTCGAAGGCATAGCCGATATGTGCGATAAGCTTGGGCTGCTTGCCTCGATCCAGAATCGAGCGAGTGAGATATTCAAGAAGGTGGAGGATAAAAAGGCCTCTTGCCGCTTCAATAATCGCGAAGCTCTGTTGGCTGCTTCCTTGTACATCGCCTGCAAGCAGGAAGGCAAAAACCGAACCCTCAAAGAAATATGCTCGGCTTCAAACGGCGGCTTGACGATCAGGGATATCGGGCGAGCCGAGAAATATATAGCGAAACAAGTCCCTGACATGGAGGTTGGGGTTCCTGTGAATGCTCAATCTGGGAGCGTGTTGATGACCCGGTTTGGGTCTCACCTAGGGCTCAAATATCCGGCCATAAAAGCTGCCCAGGAAACCGTGGGCAAGTCCAATGAGCTGCTGGATATTAGGAGAAATCCTGTATCTATCGCAGCTGCTGTAATCTACATGGTTTCGCAGCTTTCCGACGATAAAAAGTCCCTCCAAGATGTTTCCTTTGCAACCGGTGTTGCCCAGGGAACCATCAGAGACTCGTACAAGGATCTCCAACCTCACCTCTCCAAGATTGTTCCCTCCTGGTTCATGACCCAAACACTCAAAGTATAGTTTGTTTGTTTTTGGGATTTTGATACTACCTAGTAGTAGTTAGTACCGTGTTTGGATTATGAGAATGGAGTTTTGATATTTCGGAATTCATCTTTTCCTATTCCAATCCACTCCGCTCCACTACACTAGCAGTTCAAAAGTCCAATTCCAAACTAAACGCATAAAACAAAATTAATCACTTGAACAGAACCAATATAAAAATGGCAAGGAAAGGTTGCACAAAAAAGTAGGGTTGTAAACGAGAACTCGAACAAACATGTGCCGGACATTTTAGCTCGGGCTCGTTTCGTCTGACTTTTAGAAAGTCCGACCTCGATAAAAAATTGAGTTCGAACTCGAACTCGAGCTACTTCGATCTTGTTAAGTAGAACATGAAGTATAACATGAATAAATTATATTCGAGCTGGCTCTTATGAGCTCGAGCTAGAGTTCGAGTTCGAAAACGAACTTTAACCGAGTTATTCACGAACGACCCTAAAAAAATGTCAGAAAGTTGAATGAGAAAAATTCAAAGGCTAACGGAGCTAATAAACCAACAATGACTGCAACTGCACAAAAAAGTGGTGGAGTTGTGGATGCAAGTCTGGTGGTGCACAAGTGAAAACTGTGCATAGACCTGGAAAAGAGCCAATTAAGCTGTCTGAGCAACTAATTATTGACATGACAGATATGCCATAAAACCATTAAATTTAGTTTAACTAATCAAATGTCACACCAATTTAACTAATAACGACAACTAATATACCTTATTTGAGTTTCCAAATGTGATTTTAAGTTTTCTAAAGTTAGTTCTTGCCTGATTTTCTATAGACACTAATTAAATTGATTTTAACTAATCAAAGGTCTTAAGACTTTGTCCCGATGTTCACCCCACCATCGCTGATGACACTGTCTGGCTGCTGCAAGGTGTACCGCTGTCTACGCCCACCATCACCTTGTTATTGCCGCGCTGGATCCTCCAGAAATTGCTGTTGTTGCTACTTCTAGTGATGGTGAACTTCACCAACAATACTAGACCCAAAGAATCTCCGACCACGTACATGCATCAGCCACTATGAAGAAGGGAAACCCGTCGCGAAGATTCATCAAAAAGTCAGAAAGTATATTTAAAGATTCGCCAGCACTTAAACTTTGAAATTTATCAAAATTTAGGAATCCATCGCGAAAGAAGAGAAAAATCTCTAAAATTGGATATGGTAAAATAATATGAATGAGATTTTAAGCGCATATTAACAAGTAAAATTTCTAGATTATTATTGAATGATATGATTATTTAGGGTAATGCTACAAAGATGTGTTTGAATGGTACTCTTAAATATTAAGATAAAAAAATAAACCTTTTTTAAATTGTAAGATTGATGGAATTGGGTGTAGATTTGGTGACGTAGAAGCCTAGAAGTCGGAGGGATTGTCAGAGAGGGGTAACTTTGGTGAGATACGTCATATGTGGAAGAAGAAAGGAATGAGTCCCTGTTTGCTAGAGATTATTTCTTGATGTACTGAACTGAATTGAACTGAACTGAACTAAACTGAAGTGAAAATTAATGTATTGGAAAATGGAATCAGCATGACTGAATTAACCTGAATTTCATCAAATTGCATTTTCACTGAACTGAACTGAATTGAACTGAACTGAACTGATCTACAGATAAGATCTGGCAAACAGGGCCTGAGTCTTTTCTTTTTCATATTCGATTTATTTGCAGTTCTGTTCCTCAAGTTCAGCTCTTCTTACAAAGTGGCCCCGGGTTTAATTTAATTGCAAAATGACCCCTAAATTTATGCATGTAGGTGGACTGGTTTTGCCCGATTTCACCGTAGACGCTCATTTTAAAATATCAAATGTTTAGAACTTATACTTACACAATAAAAACTATTAATGATTAAATATTTTGTTAATTAAATGATAGTTTAAAGTGGGATTACTCAAATCAATGAGTTAAGAGACAATGAAATTTCGAATTTCAAATAAAAGGTTTGACAAACCTTTTACATGTATTTTTGGCAAACCTTATATGAATGGTTATACCACGCCCTGTATTTTACTTAATATTAACACAGATGTTCCACTGACATCTATAACGTAATATTCAAAGAATGCTGACAATAAGCTACTCCTTCCTTTCAAGAGTATTCTCGCTTACTTTCAAAAAATTGAAAATAATATGGTGGAATTTAAGGTATCCCTTATCTTAAAAAATAAAAGTAAAGGAGCAACCACATTTAATCGTTTTTGTGTCACAAAGTTTAGTGGAGTTGGAAAATACAACCTCAAGCGGTGTATTGGGAAAGTTTAAACAAATACAGTAGTGTTTTTTGCAAGTCATATATATGCTCGAATGACTTCTAGAATTGAAAAACTGTTATTAACTTCTAGAATGGTGGTCTGGGTTTCCGTGACTTGGAGGCCTTTAATTTGGCGATGTTATAAAAGCAAGCTTGGAGAATGCTCACGAATCCATCATCTCTCATTGCACGGGTGTACAAAGATAAGTACTTCCCTAATTCACCTCTTTTTCAGGCTCCTATTGGCTCTAGACCCTCTTGGGCATGGAAGAGCATCTCTCGTGGGATTCAGGCTTTGAAACTGGGTTGCAGGAAGCATGTTGGCTCGGGTGAGAGTATTAGTATATGTCATGATCCTTGGCTACCGAGTGCACAGTCCTTCTTAGATTTTTGGCAAAACTATGGTATCTCCATGACTAAACATATAACTAAAATAAGATAAAACAGGCAAGCGCTCGAAACTTTCCTAGAAACATAGAAGGAAACTTTTATATGAAAGACATATCACTTAAATAGAATTTGGTGTTTTGGTTGAGAGAGGAAATGATTGGATCTATGAAATGTAAAAAAAAACAATAAACACGGATTCAAATGATTCTCTAATTTCTAGGTTGCATCCACGACAAAAATCCTGGGTATTATAGCATCATTCTTTGTAAGTTGTAACAATGGATATTCCACTGATTATACTATTTATCGGTAAAAAAATAAAAATTCCCTCAACACTAGTAGCGGTGTATTGCAAAAATAACATGTAAAGACATATGAAGAATTCAAAAAAACATTATTTTCTATATCATTAATAGTAATATAATTAATTTAAATACTAACGTTATAATAAATACATAATACTTAGACCCTGTATACCAGAGCTTATTCGTAGATCATTTCAGTTCAGTTCAGTTTATTTCAATTCAGTTCAGTTAAGTGAAAATGCAATTTGATGAAATTCAGGTTAATTCAGTTATGCTGATTCCATTTTTCAATACATCAATTTTCACTTTAGTTCAGTTCAGTTCAGTACATCAAGGAATAAGCTCTAGTAAACAGGGCCTTACTAACCATTTAAAATTATTGTATTCATTATTATTATTTTTTTTATCGTTAGCACACACATATTGACAAGATTTATAAGATAAAGTTAAAAAGATTTGATTTTGAATTAATTGAATTCGGGGAAGTTTTCCCATTCCAGTTGGGTTTTGGGTTTCTTTTACGCGTTTGAGGTCTATAAATACACATCCCCAGGACCCTCATCCCTCATAATTCGGCATTCGGCATTCGGCTTCATCTCTCACAAGAAATCCCTTCCTCTCCCCAAAACATCCCGTTCAGCGAATCAATCCGATTGACTACAAATTAGGGTTCGTCGATCATGAAAGATTCTTACTACTGTCTGGACTGTAAACGGATCGCGGAGGTGGTGGTGGATGAGGTGAGCGGAGACACCGTGTGCATCGAATGTGGGCTGGTCTCGGAGAGCTTCTGGGTTGACACCAGACCGGAGTGGCGGGTTTTCTCCGATAACGACGACGGCGCCGATCCCAACCGCGTCGGAGCGGCTACAAACCCTCTGCTCGATGATGGCCCTCTCCAAACCATGGTCAAAACCTCCAAAGGCACTACCAGAGGCGATTTCCCCACCTCCAGACTCAGACTCGGACTCGGGGCCCCGACCACCAGTTACCGAAACCTGACTCGGGGCTTCGAAGGCATAGCCGATATGTGCGATAAGCTTGGGCTGCTTGCCTCGATCCAGAATCGAGCGAGTGAGATATTCAAGAAGGTGGAGGATAAAAAGGCCTCTTGCCGCTTCAATAATCGCGAAGCTCTGTTGGCTGCTTCCTTGTACATCGCCTGCAAGCAGGAAGGCAAAAACCGAACCCTCAAAGAAATATGCTCGGCTTCAAACGGCGGCTTGACGATCAGGGATATCGGGCGAGCCGAGAAATATATAGCGAAACAAGTCCCTGACATGGAGGTTGGGGTTCCTGTGAATGCTCAATCTGGGAGCGTGTTGATGACCCGGTTTGGGTCTCACCTAGGGCTCAAATATCCGGCCATAAAAGCTGCCCAGGAAACCGTGGGCAAGTCCAATGAGCTGCTGGATATTAGGAGAAATCCTGTATCTATCGCAGCTGCTGTAATCTACATGGTTTCGCAGCTTTCCGACGATAAAAAGTCCCTCCAAGATGTTTCCTTTGCAACCGGTGTTGCCCAGGGAACCATCAGAGACTCGTACAAGGATCTCCAACCTCACCTCTCCAAGATTGTTCCCTCCTGGTTCATGACCCAAACACTCAAAGTATAGTTTGTTTGTTTTTGGGATTTTGATACTACCTAGTAGTAGTTAGTACCGTGTTTGGATTATGAGAATGGAGTTTTGATATTTCGGAATTCATCTTTTCCTATTCCAATCCACTCCACTACACTAGCAGTTCAAAAGTCCAATTCCAAACTAAACGCATAAAACAAAATTAATCACTTGAACAGAACCAATATAAAAATGGCAAGGAAAGGTTGCACAAAAAAGTAGGGTTGTAAACGAGAACTCGAACAAACATGTGCCGGACATTTTAGCTCGGGCTCGTTTCGTCTGACTTTTAGAAAGTCCGACCTCGATAAAAAATTGAGTTCGAACTCGAACTCGAGCTACTTCGATCTTGTTAAGTAGAACATGAAGTATAACATGAATAAATTATATTCGAGCTGGCTCTTATGAGCTCGAGCTAGAGTTCGAGTTCGAAAACGAACTTTAACCGAGTTATTCACGAACGACCCTAAAAAAATGTCAGAAAGTTGAATGAGAAAAATTCAAAGGCTAACGGAGCTAATAAACCAACAATGACTGCAACTGCACAAAAAAGTGGTGGAGTTGTGGATGCAAGTCTGGTGGTGCACAAGTGAAAACTGTGCATAGACCTGGAAAAGAGCCAATTAAGCTGTCTGAGCAACTAATTATTGACATGACAGATATGCCATAAAACCATTAAATTTAGTTTAACTAATCAAATGTCACACCAATTTAACTAATAACGACAACTAATATACCTTATTTGAGTTTCCAAATGTGATTTTAAGTTTTCTAAAGTTAGTTCTTGCCTGATTTTCTATAGACACTAATTAAATTGATTTTAACTAATCAAAGGTCTTAAGACTTTGTCCCGATGTTCACCCCACCATCGCTGATGACACTGTCTGGCTGCTGCAAGGTGTACCGCTGTCTACGCCCACCATCACCTTGTTATTGCCGCGCTGGATCCTCCAGAAATTGCTGTTGTTGCTACTTCTAGTGATGGTGAACTTCACCAACAATACTAGACCCAAAGAATCTCCGACCACGTACATGCATCAGCCACTATGAAGAAGGGAAACCCGTCGCGAAGATTCATCAAAAAGTCAGAAAGTATATTTAAAGATTCGCCAGCACTTAAACTTTGAAATTTATCAAAATTTAGGAATCCATCGCGAAAGAAGAGAAAAATCTCTAAAATTGGATATGGTAAAATAATATGAATGAGATTTTAAGCGCATATTAACAAGTAAAATTTCTAGATTATTATTGAATGATATGATTATTTAGGGTAATGCTACAAAGATGTGTTTGAATGGTACTCTTAAATATTAAGATAAAAAAATAAACCTTTTTTAAATTGTAAGATTGATGGAATTGGGTGTAGATTTGGTGACGTAGAAGCCTAGAAGTCGGAGGGATTGTCAGAGAGGGGTAACTTTGGTGAGATACGTCATATGTGGAAGAAGAAAGGAATGAGTCCCTGTTTGCTAGAGATTATTTCTTGATGTACTGAACTGAATTGAACTGAACTGAACTAAACTGAAGTGAAAATTAATGTATTGGAAAATGGAATCAGCATGACTGAATTAACCTGAATTTCATCAAATTGCATTTTCACTGAACTGAACTGAATTGAACTGAACTGAACTGATCTACAGATAAGATCTGGCAAACAGGGCCTGAGTCTTTTCTTTTTCATATTCGATTTATTTGCAGTTCTGTTCCTCAAGTTCAGCTCTTCTTACAAAGTGGCCCCGGGTTTAATTTAATTGCAAAATGACCCCTAAATTTATGCATGTAGGTGGACTGGTTTTGCCCGATTTCACCGTAGACGCTCATTTTAAAATATCAAATGTTTAGAACTTATACTTACACAATAAAAACTATTAATGATTAAATATTTTGTTAATTAAATGATAGTTTAAAGTGGGATTACTCAAATCAATGAGTTAAGAGACAATGAAATTTCGAATTTCAAATAAAAGGTTTGACAAACCTTTTACATGTATTTTTGGCAAACCTTATATGAATGGTTATACCACGCCCTGTATTTTACTTAATATTAACACAGATGTTCCACTGACATCTATAACGTAATATTCAAAGAATGCTGACAATAAGCTACTCCTTCCTTTCAAGAGTATTCTCGCTTACTTTCAAAAAATTGAAAATAATATGGTGGAATTTAAGGTATCCCTTATCTTAAAAAATAAAAGTAAAGGAGCAACCACATTTAATCGTTTTTGTGTCACAAAGTTTAGTGGAGTTGGAAAATACAACCTCAAGCGGTGTATTGGGAAAGTTTAAACAAATACAGTAGTGTTTTTTGCAAGTCATATATATGCTCGAATGACTTCTAGAATTGAAAAACTGTTATTAACTTCTAGAATGGTGGTCTGGGTTTCCGTGACTTGGAGGCCTTTAATTTGGCGATGTTATAAAAGCAAGCTTGGAGAATGCTCACGAATCCATCATCTCTCATTGCACGGGTGTACAAAGATAAGTACTTCCCTAATTCACCTCTTTTTCAGGCTCCTATTGGCTCTAGACCCTCTTGGGCATGGAAGAGCATCTCTCGTGGGATTCAGGCTTTGAAACTGGGTTGCAGGAAGCATGTTGGCTCGGGTGAGAGTATTAGTATATGTCATGATCCTTGGCTACCGAGTGCACAGTCCTTCTTAGATTTTTGGCAAAACTATGGTATCTCCATGACTAAACATATAACTAAAATAAGATAAAACAGGCAAGCGCTCGAAACTTTCCTAGAAACATAGAAGGAAACTTTTATATGAAAGACATATCACTTAAATAGAATTTGGTGTTTTGGTTGAGAGAGGAAATGATTGGATCTATGAAATGTAAAAAAAAACAATAAACACGGATTCAAATGATTCTCTAATTTCTAGGTTGCATCCACGACAAAAATTCTGGGTATTATAGCATCATTCTTTGTAAGTTGTAACAATGGATATTCCACTGATTATAC